>JAOWBP010000001.1:20716764-20733292 GCA_028571105.1 Tragopan temminckii | reverse complement strand
ACAAACAAAAAAAAAAAAAAAAAAAAAAAAAAAAAAACATTGAATCCAATAGCTTCAAAGTCAGTGTGTAAGTAAGAGTATGTGAACCAGGAAAACAGAAGGTAGTTCACTGACATGCATTCTCATCCTTGAATCATTAAAAAAAAAATTCAACTTACTGACCTGAGGTAAATATCAGTGTGGTGTTGAACTAGAGATTTGTTTTGCTTGTATTTGGTAAATAAGAGTTGTTCCTCCTACCTCTCTAAACCTAGAGGCAGTAATATTGACAGCAGTGACAGCTCACTGCGATTTTTCACAGTGACTTTTTTGAGAAAGTACTTTGCTGCTGATTCAGCTTTTGTGGCCTCTGTGTCCTTTCCACGTGGAGCAGCTAGGGTCAGCTCCTGGATCTGCAAGATGCCTCTGTGCCGCCTTGGGCACTGCCCACACAGCCATGTGTTGGAAGAAGGGGCAGTTTTATATCTCTGCGTTTAATTTCCACCTTCTTAACAGCAGCTTATTTCCCCCACTCTTTGTTTATCTTGTATATGTAGTCAGAACAGCTTGTCTCAGATAGGGTCTGCTTTTTTCTTAGTACTGGAAGTCCCACAAATCCAGAGCAAGCCCAGATACACTTTGAGGTTGACTTTAAAACTGTGACACTAAGAAATCAGAAAAACAAACAAACAAACAAACAAAAAACACCTGCCTTCTTTTTATCTTGTGTCTGTTTTTAAACTCTGATGGTGTTTCTGCACTATTGAGTGAATTGGAATATTTTCTTATTAAGCAGTAATTGAGGCTACTGACTACCACAAGAAAACAGGAAAAAGTGCTATACGAAGAACAACAAACATCTTGAGAGTCATAATAAAATCAGGGGTTCTGCTAACTTCAGTTGCTATGTCTGCACTGTGCTCATCACAACAGGCAACCATTACCAAGTACAATTGTATTGTACCATGTAGACAGCTGCTGGTCTCAGGGGCATTATGCTGCTGAGGAAAAGAAAGCAGAAGATCAAAGTACAGTTAAGTGTCTCTTAAGTAATTTTCTCCTTGGCCTATTTATGTTCATGATCATTTTACAGCAACAGGAAAGTCATAGAACACACTATGAAATCCAATAACATTTTCTTTGGGAGTATTTCAGCTGAGGCCACGCTAAAATATGATCTCAGTGGTGTGAAGTTTTATTATCAGACTCACAGTGAAGAATTTGGGAACATGCTCTATGTACATTCTTGAATACATGAAAACCAACAACAGCAACATCAAAAACCTATAGAGCTGAGTATGAATTGGGACCAATTCAGAGATCTCCCTTTGGCTTCAGCAGAAATAGAACTGAACTTCTCTTAAGTTTTATCTTAAGTTCAGACCCACAGTTACCGTTTTATCATTTCATCTTTCCTGTAGTAGGTAAAAATAGAGAGGTGAAAGAGATCTTCAGAGATCGCAACCTCACTGTCTGACAGGGAAACTATTTCTCACCAGTCGTCCTTAACCTGTCCTAAGTGTTTGTAGGGTAGAAGAAACTGCAGTATCCTTTGATCATTTGATATAATTCACTGACCAGGCATACTAAGCTAGGAACAATTTTGCTGGAAAACAGTCTCAAACTGTTAAGAGTATCAAAATCTTTGTAGAAATAGTGCATGGGAACTTGCCTTGCTTGGGTATCATCCACTCTAAACTGATTAAGCAGTCATACATTATTTATACTTGATGGAGATTTTTCCCTGTCTCAAAGCTGAGGCCTTCTCCTATGCTAGAAAGTATTGATTTAAAAGAAGCATGGGATACTCTGCAACATAGCTTCTCATGTAAGTAACTCAATGTTCTAGAGTTTTTCCAGTTTCTTCTTCTCAACTGACAACCTTATTAAAAGAACACATTCATGATCTTTGCAATGTGGCCATACAGAAATGCAGTCAGGACAAGAAACCCTTCCCTCATAGGTGCAATGCTGCGAGCTCACATGCCACTACCACCCAGTGATCACCTGGTGACTCACATGCAACTAGCCTGTCTCAGATCTGCTTTAAGTTTGTTAAATTTAGGGAACTTTAATGAAAATTTCTTAAAATAAGGATGAAAAAAAGACCCCTTTTTGATTTTTGCTGTTGATGAAGTTCAGTTTAGTTTAGGATCACTAAGCACCAAGGTTTCTCAACACATTTGAAACCATACTCTAGTTAAACACTGAAGGGAAAAAATATTTTGAAATAACCTTCTTTGAAAGCTATGCAGCAAATGCAGCTGTAGTGATGAATAATGCTTGTTGGCATTCCCTGAACATATTGCAGATCATTTACAGGTCTCAGTGAAATGCCTACGGAGTGCCAGGAGCAAGGAGTGAATTACTGCTCTTCACACCGATGAAGCCATTTTCTTTAAACAAAATGCAAAGTTAAGGTACAGCATGAACTTTCCAAACAACGTTTTCTCCTTTTCTGGACAAGAGCTAACTGGTTAATTGTTTCTGGATACTTATTCTTAGCTTTTTATAACTTGTTTCAGCTCCACTGTCATTGGGCAATCTCTAGGTGCATTTTAGGCATTTTGTCCCAATTGCTGTCCTTAAGCTGCTTTACCACAGTCCCTGCCTGCTGTCTGATTATTTTTCTCTGTGATTTGTATGAGACTCTCTGAAATCCGGCAGGATGAACTCTATCCAATAGCCAGGCACGTTACAAAACTCTCTCATTAGTTTTTGTCCAGCAGGAGCTTAGCAGGATTAGTTGAGGAACTTTATGTATGTTATGCAGTTATCCAGGTATCTGCTAGAAGAGAGTACTTTGTCCTGATGAATTCTAAAGAATATGAAATCTACTTTTACTTATATTTAAATAGTTTTATTTCTATTATAAAACAAAAGTGTTCTTCAGACTAACTGGGATAATATAACGCACAGCTATAGCCCAAGCAGCCAGCCAACCAGAGAATGACCCTTTATCATAGTTTTGCATTGTTCTTTTAACTGCGTGATGCCAAAAAATAATAATAATAAAGAGAAATCCTTTGTTCCCTTTCACTGGCCTAGAAGGTCACAAAACAGACAGTTCCTTCTTGATTACACTCTAAATAAATAAAAGCCTGATTCACAGAGGCGAAACAATCATCTGCCAACTGCCAAACCCTATAAAGGGTAAATCTGCTTTTACTTTGTGAGCCAGAGCGATGAGTCACTGAGGCTATGACTAATACTAGAAAGAATTAAATGTACCCACCAAAATACCCTCCCTTTGTACTACAGTGGGGTTACCCAATAGCAGACCCTGATCCAACAGGTGCTGCTGATCAAAGCCCTGGGACCACTCTGGGGCAGTTGCTGGTGTGCATTTACTATATTTGCAGGCATAAATTCAGCATGGGGAGTTGAGTAATTTGGTTCTTCAACTGGGAAGCTAGCCACTGTTGAAATAAACACCCTCCTCTCCTCCCCATCTCCATTAGCTGCTTGCCATGCCGGAAATGGGGGTTCCTCCCATGGTCCTGGAGAAACATGGCTGGATGGCGACAGGAGGCTTTTGAAAAGGAAAACCTGCAGAGAAAGCCGCGGGGACCGAGAGAAAGATTAATGTCTGAGTATTGGTCCTCTTCTTAGCTTTTAATTTGGCTTAGCCCTGAAGTACTCTGACAGTTGAACTCAATCATCTTTGTAAGACCCTCTCAACTGGAACAATTTGCTATTCTATTCTATTCTATTCTATTCTATTCTATTCTATTCTATTCTATTCTATTCTATTCTATTCTATTCTATTCTATCCTGCTCTATTCTATTCTGTTCCGTTCCATTCCATTCCATTCCATTCTGTTCTGTTCTATTCCTGAGAAACTTACACTCCAAGAGGCTCTTGAAAGCTGGGTGTCATTAAATGGTTTCTTAAAATCTTGAAAATATGTAATAAAAATACAGTACTACAAAAAATAAGGAGGCTGTTCATTCACTCTGTTTTTTCAAGTGAGTGCATTTTTTCATTCACTAAAGTCACTGAGTGAATTCCTGGTGACATTAACTAGGTAGGATTTCACCAATTGTATTCATTCCCCTACTGTCTATTTTTGTACCTCATCAGAACTCTCTCTAAGATTTTTGGTTTTAAGAGTAGATCTTACCAAGAAACATCACAGCCCACTGGAAATTTTCTTCATTGTGATGAGGATCTTTGCCACTACTCAGCTAACTTTAATTCATAATTAACTTACCTGAATCCTGAGCCCCACATGCTCATGGTCCCCAGCTAATATACAGAAATCGCATGGAAGAAGGGTGATCTAAATTGAGCATAAATGGAATGAGAAGATAATAAGAGTGACCTAAAGATAAAAGTAGTCAGTCCAGAGATAAACACCTACATCATCAGTCAGGCATGTTTCATATTAGGGATCTTCTGTACCAAAACCTATCATGGAACTGAACAGTCCATTTTTTAAATTTTTTTAAGTTATTATTATTTATTAAAAACAGAAAAGAATATTTAACCCCAGATTCAGTCAGTTGTCCAGTCATCTGATTAGAAATGGTTTTGCTGGTGTTGTCCAAGCCAGAAAAAGAAACAAAATGACGCTGTAGTCAAACACTCAATCGTGATCAGGGAAGAATGTGAATACTTGGAGACCTTTTAGACTCTACGTGGCTCTAAAAAGCAGAACATCTGCAGCCAGTTTCTAAAAGAAATAGTTGTAATTGCTATTTAAAACTGATCAGAGAAGGTATGTCTGTTTTTTATACTGCATTGTAATTGAATGCTTTAACCTCTGGAGAGTAAGGCTAACATTGCTGAATTTAGAAAATACTTAATTTTATTTGGTTTTGTGCTATATATAACGTTTTGCATTTTTTCATTTTTCTGAGAGAACCAAGCATTTGCTTTTTTTTTGTTTGTTTGTTTTGTTTTGTTTTATATTTTGAATCTGTCCCTTTTTTTAATTTCTAAAAATGAATATGTTAAGGGTAGAATTTTTTTCATGACATTTTGTGATTCAACCTTCAAACAAAACAAGAAATTTTATTTACACATTTCCAATAATCCAGAAACTCCACGTTAATACTACTTCTTTCTTTGTTTTTAATAACTATTTTTTAATGTTTCAGTCTGCAGTGAATTGGAAACAATGTCGTTAGAAAGTAGGTCATTGCACTTTTTATTATAGTTGCAATCTTTCACATTCAATTGTTATTGCTTAATGACAATTGGATATATAATGAAATATAAAGAAACATGCAGAGCAGCACAGTAAGATAGCTGGCTTATGTAGCAACAGAAAGATAGTGGAAGATACCGGAACCACATGACTTCTCAGTGTTAGTTTGGATACAAATACCTACTTGTTTTTGTTTTTTTCCTGCTGATTTCATCCAAAAAAAAATTAGTGTATGTCCCCTGGAAGCGCAGGGTTATAAACTGCAGTCATTTAATACAAGCAATTTGTGATTCATATGCCAAAGCATCCCCATTCAGCATGTGTGTCAGAAGGACCAAATATTTTGAGATGTTTTTAAAATAAATGAATGAAATGCTATTAATCAGTCATTTAATAATTATAAAACACTCAAAAGCAAAAAGGCAGATATACATAAACCTGTAGAAATGAGGGAGTGAAGTCAGTGAACTGGGACTGAGTCTCTGAAACTCCTTGACCTTGGGCAAGAAGTTAATTTTTCTACACCTCAGTTCCCCAGTTACAATAAGTTCATAATAATTCTCCACCTTGAAGAAGTGTTGTCATTATGAACCCATAATTATTTGAGAGGCTTACATGTACAGTGTTGAATGGAGCCATAAAAATAAGCAGGCATATAAAAATGATTCAGTGGCTGAAATAAAACTATGCTAGCATAATTCATTTCAAATTTCATCTTCTTGGACAAATCCTGGAAACTGGCATAGGGAATAAATCATGGGTTTATTTCTGAGGATCTGAGCTGAAAACAAATAGTTGAAATCTTCTGGTTGCCATTATGTTGTTCTTCTTTCCTTCTAGATTTCAACATACTAGGCTCAATTTTTCCCTGACTCTTTGGATATTCTGTAAGTTTGTTTTTTATCTTCCACAGAACTAAATGTCTAGGCACATCTATGGGCTTGGGCTGCTTAAGAGAGCTTCTTAACACATCAGGCTGAATGGAGCACAGCAGGTCCTCTGCAGGAGTGAGGTGTGACACTAATGCAACGAATGGAAATGGCTCTGGAAGGAATAGAGGGACCCAGGGTCTGGCAGAGGGATTTGCTTGCAGAAGAAAGCTGAGGAATCACACCTGAACTCAGAAAATAAGAGACAAAACCAGAAGTATAAGGAGGAAAGAAACTTGTGTACAGTCTTACAACTTCCCTTGAGTAGGACATCCTTTTATGAAAGGAAGTGAGGAATAATGTAAAGAGTACAAGTAAGTTAAAGAGAGAGGAATTAAGCAAAGGCTTTGGAAATATTTAGGCTATTATTTCTTTCACATATCATGAATTTCTAAAGAGGTGCACTGTAAGCACACACAACACACGGGGCTGGGGGACTTCAATTTGCATGCATGAGTTACAGCTGCACTACTACAGGATTTCTCTGATTAAAAGTCCTCAGCTCCCATCAAGAAAAAGCCTACAGAGAGAGCAAAGTCCACAGCAGTGACTGAAGGAAAAGAATCAGGGATTGCGGTAGATCAAGGGAAGATGAAGAGTTAGCTCTGATTGAAAGGCCCAAAAACAAGCAGCCAAATGGTTTCCAGCCCACAAGCTGGAGAAGATTACTACAATAGTATTAAAAAAAAAAAATGTGATTCTGTAAAATAAAATATTATTTGGAACACAGACTTCTATCTGAAGAACCATAAATTGCATCTTTCTGAGTATGAGATGGAGCAAGGCCTCTGAAACCTTTATTAACCAAAATGACCAGAGAGCAATGTTTGCAGTAGCTCTTACAGTGAAATTAGCAACAATGTAAAACCTACAGCTAGCAGTGAAATGACTGCTTGATGGTCCACGTATCTTCAAGTCAGGAGAGGCTGTAAAGGTGAGGAGCTTTTATGTTCTTCAAGCTTTGTGCAGTGTTGGTATAGCGACTTCGAGAACTGCCTTTGAGACATGAGAAAGGGCAAGGTGTTCAAAGGCAGTGACAGCACTGTTACTGCAGATATGACACCTAGGCTTGTGAGCAAAGTGCTCTTAGCGTTGTGATTTTTTCCCACTAAGTTCTGCCTGACTTAGGAGGATAAAGTGACCAAATGGCCTTGAAGTGCTTTCTCTTCTGTCTTGCCTCTAAGCAGGGTGTCAAAAGACAAACTGGTTCTTTTGGGGCCTCTTGTGAAATGAAAATAAGACAGAAAGGAGAAAAAAAAGCACAGTGACAAATACCAGATTGCTGTCTTGAGAAAATTGAATGAAACCAAGGTAAAGACATCTTACTGAGTATAACGTAAATCATGAAATTGTGAAATTATAATGGAATTGGGAAAAAAGCTGAACAAAATAGAGCTATGACATTTTAGCTGCAGGCTTCAGCATCAAGGGAAAGCTACATGTCACTAAAGTGCTCTTAAAAAAAAAATTACAAAGAAAACTCTATCAGAAAAGCAGGGTTTTACAAAGGTAGTAAGGATCCTAGAGATCAGCACGATACCAACCTGCAAAAAACCCCAAACCCCTAATATATGCTACTATTACATGTGATTAACTTTTTTGTGTCATAATAGTAGCAAGATGGGATTTGAAGTATATTTGGATTGAGAACAGAGATGTAGACATGACAGTTTCAGGGGGAAAAAAAAATTACAAAGGATTCAAACAAAGCCAACCAAATCTTGGGCTGCATCAAAATAAGTGTATCTAGCAGGATGAAGGAGAAGATTCTCCTCCTCTGCTCGGCCGTGTGAGGCCCCACCTGCAGTACTGCGTTCAGCAATGGAGCCCTGAAAATGATGTGGTCCTGTTAGAGTGAGTCCAGAGGGGTGCCACGAAGATGCTCAGAAGGCTGCAGCATCTCTCCTGTGAAGAAAGAATTGGGGTTATTCAGCCTTGAGTAGAGAAGGTTCCAAGGAGTCTTGATAGCAGCCTTCATAAAGTGTGCAAGAGAAGAGAAAGTGCAGTTAATTAAATCCAACTTTGATAATATGATGGCAAATCAATTACTAACACAATAAAATTGTTATTGCTGTTCGTATTGCTATTTATTATTGGGCTGATTCCAGACACGTGGTCTTTCTACTTGATATCATTTTCCTGTACCTTTAATCCCTATTACCACTTCCAACTACCTGCATCTGACTAGAGATTATAATAGCAAGAGAAAAAGTTCTGCTTTAGGTATGAATCTTTTTACTGTCTCATGAGATCTATCAGATCCTGAGCCTATTTCCTTTATTCATTCAACTCATTTAGTGTGACTGAGTGCAAATGGGGAGAAAAATCTTGGTTATTGGCTTCTGTGGGGCAGGCACTAACCGTGACTGCTGGAGAAGTGTATGCTGTGTCTCTACACAAGAAATAGCCAGGATCAGAAAGGGAGACAAGCAATGAGAGTGTTGCATGGAGGAAAAGACAAGAAAGTCTTCTTTCAATTTGTTCTCTGTGAAGTAAGAAACTTGGCCCTCCCTGTGCTATGCTGTCTTCAGGAAAACAAAGTTTTGCATGCATTTATTGTAACAGAAGAGTATTGCTATTGGGAAGCATTTGACTTTCCACAGGCAATAACCCAGCAAGATACCTAAACACTCATGTGAACTTGGAAGACATATAACTTATTGGCCTGAATAATAAAGGATGTGCGCATGGAAAATTACAAATTTATCTGCTTTTCAGCATGAGGGATAAAGACTTTTGTGTTTTAGCTAGAGAAGGAATGAATTTATTTGCTTATTCTAACCAGGAAAAGATTAATATGAGCCTATGATCTCTTTGCAGAGAAGAAAAACAAACCACTGCAGATGGATTATGTATGAAATACAAAAATCTTCACCCTGTTGTGAAGAGCATTCTGAGGAATGAGCCTTGTTTCACAGAAAGTTCCCCAGCTGAAAAATAGCACCATCTGTCTTCTGCCACTCTTTAAAGAACTTTGTTCTTTGTGAGCTGTATTTCAGTAACTTTTAAATGGGAATAAAATCACATACAGAAAGTCTGAAGCACACAACCACGTCCCCTTCTCTATATATTGTTTGATTGCTGATCAGAAGGAGGCAATGTGGACAGTGGAATCATATATTCTTCCTAGAGAGGGCACCACATGGGAATCACAGCAATAGCTTTTCTCCTTCCATTTCACTCCCAAGTTATTATTTGATTTTTGTGGAAGGAAACCTCCAGTCTTTGTGTGCTTGCCCAATTCAGTTCTACTTCAGAGCAACAGAGAGTCAGCCCTTGATGAATAAGCTTACAAAAGGAATGTGCAACAGTCAAAAGCTGTCAAGCTGGGCTGAACTCCTTTGCCATTTGCTGTAAAACTCAGTTCCTAGTCTTTTACTAGTAGCCTAATGGCCAGCCTTCACTAACCATTTCTACATCTTGACTTAGTTTAGGAGGGTGAGTCAGCAGCCCAAACAAGAGGAATGCAACTCACAGCAAAGACACGAACATATTCTCGGATGCACATTTAGCCAAGATTGAATGGAAACCATACAGAAAAGCAAAACTGTTCACCCAACTTCATCTTCTAACTTTACCTGACCTAACTATCCCTGTGGGAAAATCCCCACTTGTCAGCCAGTTGCACTCCTCAACCACAGTTCACTGGAGAAGTCATAATAACTGAAAGATAGATGCTGATATTAGGAAAACCACCAGATTCCTTCGTGCACATGATAAGATTATGTGACTGTGGGAATGATATGTGCTAGTTACCTTAAGAGGGAGTGGAAAAGGAAGAATGGGTCTGCTCTTTTGACCAACAGAGAGCCAGCACTGGGATATGAGAGGGCCTGAGCTGTCAGAGGTGGAACTGCATCAAGAGCTGTTCCCTTCAGCTCTCTGCCTGGTGATGAAACAGTCAAAAAGAAAATTCCTTTCAGCTTTACCTTGTCAGAAACTGGACTGAGAAAAGGAGCCTCTGCTACAAAATGCCTCAAAATGACCTGAGTTCTGTGCACATATCTCTGATGAGAGTTGTTTGGCAAATTGTGTTAGTCAGATGAGATCCTCAGTGAGAACGAGCTCCTGCAGTTACACTGCAGCCACTCCTCAGCATTCATTTACGGGGTACCAGTATGCCCAGGATTTTTAAAGAACTGCCCCAGAAGTGCTTTGTATAGAGTTACGGAAGATGCATGAGATGATGGAAATGAATCTCAAAGACCAGGTGTTAACAGGTGTATTTAGGGAGAAATGCACTCTTCCATTTCAGGTGCCATAGCACACAGTGCCATATGTGAGACTGCAATACATTTGTTCAATTATACTGTAGATCATGGCAGAGCAAGGAAAACAAAAAAGACAGGTAGTAACTGCAGCAACAGAATTAATAACTCCCTAATTACAGGTATCAATAAAGTCTTAAGAGCTGGAACATCCTAGCAGTTAGTGATAGACATCCTGTATGCTTTGGAAATTAATCGGACTGATTTATTTACATTTTTTTTCCTTTCATTACCACCGTAGCTTTCCCTGCTTAATTCATTTGAGTTTTCCCAACCTTTCTCCACTCTATGCAGCAAGTCATCCTATCAGCACTAATGTATGTCGTTAAATGGACAAAATGCAGAAAGCCTTTTGTGAAAACAATTAAAAAGAGACTGTCACATTACCTTTCATTCTTATTAAGTTGCTTTCATTTGTCAGAAAATCACTTTGTCATATTGTTTCCTTGCAGTCTTAAAGCATAAGAAACAGAAGATCTTACCTTTTCTTCCGTTTTCTTCTCACTTTCTGTCTCACTAGCCCTCCCCATCACATCAATCTGTGTGCTTTGTGTGTTTCCTTTTTGTGTCTTTCATGTCTTTACTCTCTTTACTAACTTATCTCAACCAACTTGCAATTGCACTGAAAGCTTGGCATCAGTTTCCTGGGTGGTTTTCCCTGGAACTCAATCACAGTAGTCTTACAGTGTTCTTCTTCCACGTAAGGTCCATGGGCTTTAAACACTTTACATTTTCTGATGGTTCACTCCTTGGCAGTCTTGACTCACAGCACTTTCTAGGCAGGAAACTTTGGTCTATTAGAAGACATTTCTCACACATCTTCTGTTTGTCCCAAGGCCACCACAAGGCTTTCTCCGTCCATCTCACAGGATTATACAGCCCTGCTGGCTGAGACTTTCAATAAGTAAAAAGAACCTTCTTTAGTCCTGTCCCATCCAGATTCCTCCCACAGTAAATCACAGACATCTCTGGAAAGTCTTTGTGTCAGGGCCCAGTCCCTGACGCCAGGCCCATTTTTTCCTCTGCATAGTTTACAGGGCTTCAAGCATCATGCTGCATTTCCATCAGCCTCCCCAGCTCACCATGATCAGGTCCAAGGACCTAAATATGTCCTTTTCTCTCCTGATCAGGCTTTCCTTGAGCACAGTATCATATCATCCTGGCTAGGTTTTACCAACAGCCAAGTGAAGCTCCCAGGTCCTATTCCCAAAAAGATTTACTGAAGCATCTCCATCCCAAATCCCACTTTGAGAAATCTGAAAGAGATCTGGGGATCAAACCATATTTTTAACCAATATACAATTTCTCTTATCAAAATGAAATACATATATATAAAAAATCTACGGAAGTGCAATGATTTTAAGGCTTTCCTATCAGAAAAGGTCTCTTTCTTGCATTAGGTAATCTGAGACATTCTTTAAATAGTCCTCCAGAGACTCCAGTTCCTCTTTATTACAGTTCATCTGTCTTTTATAGCTTTGCTCTCATGAAAGATTAGTAGCTGCTAAGGTCAAGGGCCATTGTGATCATTTAATCTGACCTGCATGGCATGGGCCATCAAGTGTTACCCAGTAATTCTTGCACCGAACCTCATAAATCGCAGCCGAAAGATCATATATCTTTTAGTAAGAAACGTTTTCTTGATTTAAAGGCAAAAAATGATGAGAATTCAGCCTCAGAAATTTGTTCCATGGTCTATTTATCCTAATCTTTTATGAATCTTTACTACTGCTGATAAGAATTTTTTCAATGGATAATTTTCACTAAGGAACTGTGGGTATTGTATAAGGAATGCAGTCCCTGAGCTCCACCTCAGCATTTACTTCCTAAAAAAAAAAAAAAAAAAAAGGAAGTATTTAACATATCTTTTAAAGAATTGTTTTTCTGATTTTCTCTGTGGATGTTCTTTTGTCTCTGAATATCAGGATGATTTAGAAACTAGCTTCCTAACATGGGGTGTGTAAAGATAGTCAGCAGAAATACATCTCGTGATACCTCAGAGCAGACTTTCTCAGGCTCCCAGGTGCTGGAAGAACATGCAGTTTCTAACAGGCCTGTGGTCCTTCTAGCCATAAAGCCCATTTGTGTTTGTACATCCTGGCTCTAGAGATATGTTTTTTTGCTATTGTTTTTGTAAATAGTTCATACAAATAGTCAAAAACAAAAGATATTTTTGAAAACAAACTTTGATAGCATTGTTTTTGCAAATATTTTAAAATTGTTTTTAGCTTCTGCAGCAATGTTAAATTTCCATGTATTAAAATCCTCCAACAGTCATAATTTCTGACTTCAATATGACTTTCTATTGAAAACAGAAATTTGAATGATGTAAGTCTTACAAACTCTCTCATATCAGTGTTATGGTTGAGGAAAGTGGAAGTCACTTCTTCAGGCTCAGTGGCTTTATGGACAGGCAAGAGATTCCAAGCACACTCTTCACTGGCTGCACAAGAATCCCAGTGAGCGTACTTCTGATGTTGCTAGCTCCGCTCAGGGGCTGAGCAGAGGCAGGGTGAGACCACCTGGGGTCCATAACACAGGGTGCAACAGTAGAATGTGACACACAAGCTGTAAATCCAGGAAGGCGGCCTCAGATTAGAAAAATAATATTTGAAAATACTAATCTAAACCAATTTTAAGTAATAAATCTTTACAGCTTTACACTTTATATGTTTTACTCTTGTTTTGGTAGCAAAATATCAACAAACTGAAAATTCTTTGCTAAGTGCTGTGAAAACATGATAAGTGAAGTACTACACCAAAAGCATACCCAGCTTAACAACACAGCAAGCAAGAACATTGCAGATGATGACAGTGAGACTACAAAAGCACCCAGAATTAAGCCAGTAAATGCACTCTGGTTGCGGCCACAAACACGCTGGGCTCATTAGTCCTTTCCGTTGTGTTGGACTCTTCCACACAGCTTTGAGTGGGCTTTTTCCTGTGTGACATAGGCATGACTAACGAGGAAACGATGATTGTTGTTTTTTAGACCAGAAGTTCGGAGGTGATTTTTGCAGATGTCAAGCAGCCACGATCAAAAGTGAACGATGAAATGAAATGGGTGACATGATGACAATTATAAGGATAGAATTCTCTTTCAGCAGCGGATTTTCCTTCTGCAGCTGATACTCCTACTGGCTGTTACACCAAGCATGCCACTCTCACAGAGCCTATTGTTAAATTTGAATAGTAGGTATGGATTCAAGCATTTTCAAGAACTTCCTGTGTTTTGGCAGTTCAATTTTTTTCTTCTGTAGAATGAGTTTTGTGATTTTTTCGTCTTTCCAACGCTCATTTTCTCAACTGTTTAACGCCCTCACTGAAAACAGTGAATGAATAGAGTTTATGTCCCATTGTGGGCAGTGTGTCCGTGCTGTGGGAAACCTTGAGTGTGATTTTTTATTTTGTTGACCTTGAATCTGTGATATTCTGCTGACAGAGCAAAAGCCTATTTGGCTGAAATGTGTTTAATGAGAATTCATTGTCTGACTGACACAGAGCAATGCTCCTTCTTTTTGTCAGAGTAAGAAGGCTCCTTCACCCTGGAAAATCTGTTTTGAAGCAGGGAGCCTCAGTATAGAGTCCTGCAGTTGTTTCAGTGGTGATACTTGCTATGTGATGGCTCAAGCAACTTCTCTGAACATCACATCTTGTGAATGCATGGTGCTTTCAGGACAAAAGTAGTGCAGAGGAGCCCTGCCAAATAATTTTCTTCTCCAAGCCCGGTACAATGTTTTCCAATCCAATCCAAGCTCTTGAAGTTGGGAGGAGAAGGTGCTGTTAACAAGACAAAACAAGAGTTTTGTCTGTGAAAATCACTGCTGTAGTCAATAACACTATAGTCAAAACTGATTTTCACAGAACAAAATTACCCATTTGATGTAAATATCATACTGGATTATCACAGTTGTTCAGCTGATAAGCATCCCTTGAATCAGTTTCTAATCTCCTCATCTGCAATTACACTCATTTTACACCAGATAACATCCTTGTAAGGATCAACATTTCTTGGCCTTTTTTTCTGCAATACTTACATGTAAGTTCCCATAAGATACATGTACTGATGCATCTTACTGCACAAAGCAGGGGTCTGGCTTAAAGCTCACTGATGTTTCTCTGTGTTGTGACATGAATAGTTTCTATTTATGGGCACATGATATCTGCATAGGAACTGATCATATGAATAAATAGTGTTTGAAAATTATTTCATTTATTTTTAGTTGGCTTTTGGCAATGTATCAGATTTGCAAGGTTGCCTGACACCAGATTGTTGAACACCTGTACAGAGAGCAACAAGGACGTGCACAACATTCAGTTAGAGATCCTTGGGTGAATCACAGAAATGCTGTGAAAAACTCTGTCACAAGTTTTATAAAACTTTAATTCACCAGAATGATGACTGAAACCTTTTCAGATCTAGAATAAAGCTGTCCATGAGGAGAAAGACCATGCTTCTTCTTAAGACTCTCTGGATATCCCCTTACATTCATACATTGACAAAATGCATTTATTTCTAAGGGTCTTACATTTTGATTACATCATGGAGCACAGCAGTCTGGCTAAGGAGCTTGATACCTCCCTCACATGCTTTTTCAGGGGTGTAAGCAACAGCAGACGCCATACTAGAATATGTATTTCAACCAAAAGTAGATGGTAATATTGGCTCCAAAAAGACAAGATGAAACAGTTTGGCCTGCATTATAAGGACCACGTGAGGTAATCTGAGGGTCCCTTCTGTCACTAAAGATTCATTATTTATTTTTATATTTTGAATATTTAAATAAATAGGTGCTCATCCAAAACTTCAGGTATTAACCATCACTTATAAACAACACTGTACAATAAATAAATAAAATGCTTCACTTAAATGCAACCAAGTAAAAATGTAAACTAATGCCTCATATATTTTAATTATTTAATTATGAATAGAGTTGCTTATTTGCTTCATACTTGCGATTCTTTCGATTGGCGATATGGCAAATATGTGTGCTATAAATGTTTTTTTCTTAGCCTCTACATTTCATACAATTTTCTCTTTACTAGCAGAGTGTTGCTGTATATTTGCTGGTGTCTGGGAAGTCTTCACTTCCAAAACTACATGGTATGTACAGAAAACTGAATTATATCAAAAGTGACGTGCCAGCCTCCACAGCAGCAGCAACAACTTGACCCAGAGCTTGACAATGTCAGGCAGCATATAAAAACATAAACCAATGCTTGTTTTATAAGACAGTTCAATGCTTTTTGCTGCATAACTCACATTTTTCTAACCCCAAGAACAGACAATAGAGTACACTGTGCTTTCTCATGGGGTGCTGCCTTGGGGTGATTGCTGCTTTTGCGCTGGGCTCCTCAGTGTCATGCTGAGTGCAGCGAGAATGAGTGCAGCAAGAATGAGCGCTCTTCAACCATGCTGAAACCTGACAGTATCACTCTCTACAAAAAGGTACATTTAAGGACTGAGGAGTAAATGGTAGCTCTTTGCCCTTACGTGTCCTGGCTGTTTACGGAAGAACAAATAAACAAGCTGGGGGCAGACAAGCACACATCACAGGCTGGAGGGGTGGGAACTGGGATTATTTAGTCTGGAGAAGAGGCTCAGGAGAGATGTTATTGCTCTCTACAGCTCCCTGAAAGGAGGTTGTAGTGAGGTGGGTGTCAGCCTCTTATCCAAGGTAACAGCAATAGGACGAGAGGTAATGGCCTTATGTTGCACGAGGGGAGGTTCAGGTTGGATATTAGGAAATATTTCTTCTCTGAAAGAGTGGAAAGGTATTGGAGCAGGCTGCCCAGGGAGGTGGTGGAGTCACTGTCCCTGGAGGTGTTCAAGAAACATAGAGAGGTGGCACTGAGGGACATGGTTTACAAGGCATGGTGGTGATGGGCTGATGGTTGGACTAGATGATCTTAGAGGTCTTTACCAAACTCAGTGATTCTATGAAAACATCAATGAACTGAAAAACTACACCGTGGGATATGTGGTCTGCCCAGAGGATGGTATAACTGGGTTGGTACAGCTCCTTGCCACCCCTGTCAGGACAGACCCCAAACAGCCTGCACCCTGCTAACCAGGGAGACTGGGCAGGCTCACCCCGCAAATAACAGCACTTGCAGAAACGAGGTTACACAGAATCACAGAATCACAGAATGGCCAGGGTTGGAAGGGACCACAAGGATCATAAATCTCCAACCCCCC
>JAOWBP010000001.1:20705994-20716664 GCA_028571105.1 Tragopan temminckii | reverse complement strand
ATCTTGGTGGCCCTCCTCTGGACCCTCTCCAACAGCTCCCTGTCTTTCTTGTACTGGGGGCTCCACACTTGGACGCAATGGTTCTGTAAATGGGGTGAGAATCTGTTACACTGCTCATGGCAGTGAGGCACTTCTCTTCACTGGGCACTTCACTGGGCAGAGAGCTTTTCAGGGACATCTGTGGCTAACCAGCTAAACGTCTACCAGCTTGTGGTTCAGGCTGTGTTAGGTCTCTTCAGTACACAGCAAGAGTGCGAACATCTAAATGCCTATCACTCCTCCCACAGTAAGGACAACCTCTTACTCACAGTGACTAATGGCATATTGGACATAGAATTATCTTTGCAATGTCTTTGAGCTGTTTGTTCCAGCCCAGGCCCTGCTGGGCACGCTGAGTGCCGTGGCCCAGCTCTGCAATGCTAATCCCCACAGAGAAGTGCCTTCGTGGGTGTTTAGGATGATTCCTCCCTCCAACATCTCACACCCTCAGCCGAAGGGATCAGAGGGAGCTTTACAATTCCCTTCCCTCGGGATATGTGGGGACAGCCTGTGCAGGATGAATCAGTGCCATACGTCAGGCGCTGTTTGTATATGTTTCAGTGTATCCAGGCAAAGCCTTTCAACTTTCCATCCTAGAGTTCGAGCAGTACTTTCCTGAACATCAGCCAGGAAAATTTTGTAGATTTGGCAGCAAGACTGTGGGAAGCCTGGTTCAAGACCAGCCCTGAGTGCTGGAGCAGAGGCTTTATATAAAGAGAGAGAATCCAAACACCTTCCTTTGTTTCTCACTACAAACGAATACAAATGGAGCCCTGAGATTGCGATCAGGCCCTATTGTATAAGCACAGCCTTTCCATTACTCCATTTCAGATTTTTGGCATGTAGAACTTCATTATTTTTCAGCTGGAAAACTAATTAAAATGAATATTTTTTTTTTATCAGAGTGTTAATGCTTTGGTTCTCAACTACTCTGCTGGCTTCCAGCCATCTAATTTCGGTCCCTAGGGCAAAGCCTGACAAATTAAGATAAAGCCATTACTTAATGTTCCCCTTCTGAGAGAAAACAAGAAGTATTTCCTGTTCTTATTAATGGCATGAAGCCAATTTCCAGGCAAAATCTTGGTGTGACGGGGCTCTGCCTGCAACACTGTCTGCAGTGAGTTTTGATCTTCCCAGGTACTCAACCTCTGCCAGCCTGGAGTCCCTTCTCCACTGCCCCTGGTCACTGAGGTATTTTTGCTTTGAGAGCCAAAATATTTGGTTTCCTACCTGGAAGGAGAAGCTATCCCCGGGGATCCCAGGCAGGTTAGTCACAGCTGAGGAATGGGCACTGCCCAGTTTGAGTGCATTCAGAGCAGGCAAACCCAACTTTTTTTCCAGAATGTAGATAACAAAAGTTCATGCACTCCTCAAGCGTGTTTTTTTAATGTAAACGATACCATTTCTCCATCCTCCCCAGCTGTAACAGGTAACAAACAACTCTTCCCATGGCAACACCGTGAATTGCCCGATGCAAAGGTAATGCGAGGGCTCTGGTGAGCAAGGCAGAGCTGTGAGATGCAGCTCGGGCATACAGCCAGGGTGATGAAAAGTGCTTAGAGGGGAAGCAGCAAGGCAAACATGAGGGAAACGCAGCGATGTGCCTGCAGTCGCTAGGGACAGACACACAGCACTGCTGTGCTTCCCTCCCCATTGGGTACCCGTGATGCAAAGCACGCGCCCCTAGGCCAGCAGAGCTCCAGCCAGTATTGCTTCATTCTTCAATGCTCTCTTTATAAAATTCTTGTGTCTAAACAAAGCTGATTCAATTGAAACCCTAGCAGAAGTTCCCCCAAATATTTTCCTAAAGCCAACTTATTTAGGGAAAGACTTGGCTAAACAAGGAGACTGTGTGCAGAGTGCTGCTGAACTTTGTTATCTGAGAATTTTGCCATGTTTGGGGCTGAAAGCAGATATTGCAAAACACCTCTGGGCTCCCTGAAGGGGCACAGAGTGGGCACCAAGGCTGGGCTGTGCCAATATTGTGGGGTGGTAGAGCTGGGCTTGAGTCACCTTCCTTTGCCAGCTGGGCGGTTCACTTCTGCTGATACCCTTTTAAAGATTTTTTTTTTCTCTCTTATATTGTTTCATTAAAAAATTGACATAGGAATTCAATATATCCTTTTTGCCTTCCTGATAAAATCCAGTATTTCAGAAGGGAATAGGGAATCATTATTCCCTATTTCCATGCACGCAGTCATTACACATCCTTGGGATTTCTAATTTCCACGCAAAACTGTGGCAGGTCATCTTGTCCTGCCACATATCACTGTGCTAAATTCCATATGGCTGAACAATACTGGGCACTTGTGTTTAAAGCAGCAGACAAGGTCATGAAAATTACAAAAGTGTGTCCCAATACCACTTGGGATTACTCAATGGATTAAAATGTACAACTGAGCAATGCAGAGAACACATTTTCTGCTGAAGTGTTTAAGATAGGTTGTTACCATTATGGAAACAGCCATCATGCTCAGTGATTGGCATTACCTAAGCTGACATGATTTCACAGAATCACAGAATCACAGAATCACATTGGGCATTCCTTTTTGTTGTTCATTCTGAGAATAACATTTAAAAAGTGCTATCTTCCTGCAGTTTTATAGAAAGATGTGAACAGCAGTTTTGCCAATAGCTTAAGCAGATGCAGTTTCTTACATTTAGAAAATTTGGTCCCTTTTTCATTTCTCAAATGTAAGCTGTAATAACCCAGCTGTGGCTGTTGCCCCAGATAAAGTCAAGGGAAAATACGTTAAAAAATTCCTTATGGCATTTTTAGGAAGAAATTCTTCTGCCTGCTTAGTTTGAAGGAGGGACTTGCACTTAGAAGTGTGAGAGTTAGAATGTACTTTTACAGTAACTAAGAAAAAACACATTAATTTGCTGAAAAATTCCATTTCCTACAGTTAATAGAACATAATTGGAGCTTGATGTGTAGTTTCTCTATTGCCTCTTTACCCTCTCAAATTTCTGTATGTAGACGTACTGTATGTGAATCACCTTCAGGGGCCTCGATGTGAAAGCTGCATGCTTTCTGAGCCCCTGCTGCTTAAAAGCTTGGGATGTGAAGACAAGATAGAAGCAGTGACCTTAGCATGGAGAGCTGTTAAGTGAAAGAGAAATAATAAGGAAATAAGTGAAGAAGACAGTTGCTCTGAAGTGGGCAGCAGCAGGGGAGGACATGGGAAAAGAAATGAGGAAGGAGGGAAATGAGCTATGAGCAAGATGATTCAAGAGCCTATTGACCAGGGAAATTATCTGGAGCAAGGCAAATAAACAAGATGTGATTTCTGTTCTTTAGAGTTTGTGGCACACTGTGTTACAGATTCTTACATATCATACTTTATATATATAAATAAAATATCTTTTTTTTTTTTTTTTTTCCCCTCTGTGCATTATTACAGTTTCAATTAGAAAAGAACATGTGCACTCCTGCCATGTCTCCCTGTTCCACATCTCCCATAGCACATGGATTGGCAGGAGGGTGCTCCCCTGGGAGTATTCAGTGCAGATATACTATTAGGTATTTTTCCATACATAATTACTAGCTACACCATTCTGAGACAGATGGCAAGCTATTTTGAATTTGCACAGAGAGCCCCTGGGGAACTTCAGAGTAAAAATATTCTGCATTCGGCAGCATTTGGGCATCCACAGTGCAGGCAGCTGAGCAGGAGTACGTAAAATCCAACTCACACAACCACATTCCGCACTAGAGCTTTCCTGTAAACTCTCAAACTTCAAAGAGCTCCACCTCGCACTGCTAGATAATATTTCATCAACTTAGGTGTTTGTTTGATATTTCTAGGAAGCCATCATTTTAAGCCAAGTTGATCGAAGGCATGTATTACTAACACTAATGCTATTTTGATTCTATTTACAGTTCCAAAAATGAGGAGGCAAGCCCTGTGGAACTACTGAGAAGGTGAAAACTCTGCTATCAAAATGTCATCCATAGCTATTAGACATACTTTCAATGGGTTTTCTACTCTATACGAAGAGTACAACATAAAAGATGGGCAATATTCCTGAGTACACACAAAGTCACAGGGGAGCTGGCAAACAGAGGCAGCACCTCTGCAACCTTGGGAAACCTCTTAGCCATGAGGGCCACAGTCTTCAACAGAATCCAGCATTTTATCTTAGGATCAGGTGTCCAAATTAATCATGTAATCTGAATTGCCTCTGGAAATCAAGCTTAGGAAAATGAAATAGGTTAAGTGTACATTTACACTGCAGAGAGAATGACAGGATTGCTTGCCTGTTTCATCTAGTTTTCATGGGCATAGCAAGAAAGATGTAGCAACCTGGGATGCTGGAAAGCTGTTTAATCTTGCTAACATTGACACAGCCTTGTATTCTTGGCAGTGATTAACTACATTTGCTTTTTGCATGGAAGACATAGATGTAAGTTTTTGCCCAAGACCTCTATTTCCTTCTTGGTAAAGAAAGGCAAACACAAACAGATGTGATGTTAAAAGTGGAAAACCACACTACAAATTGTAGTACCGGTATAATAATCAGACAAAATTAATAGGAGCTCAAAAGAGGTTCACTTGCAGGAAGACATCCGAGGACAAGAAGCATGATTTATTGCTGAACTGTTTGCGGTCTACAGAAAAATATAAAGATGAAGAGATAAAGACATAAAATATGACACTGTCAAGTTCACTCTCTGAATCCATTTAATTCCACCACTCATTTCCCACAGGTTTCATGAGATCAGTTTTACACGGTAAGCCTAAAAATTATTTGATCGCACAAACAGATTTCAAATAATTTTCTGAATAGGTGGTGATTTCTCTAAGATGAGCCTTTCTCTATTGAATGAGTTTTTATTTCATTTTAGCTGTTGGTGTGGTGCTGAGCAATTAGCAGGATCTGCTCGGGTGACCTTGCAGTACAATGCTTCTCTCCACTCTCAGAACAAACACGACAAGGGAAGAAGGTGGGTTGAAGACCCTGGTAGAAAATCCAGTTTGCTTTATGAGCAGCACAGGGCCCATGTATTCAGGTGATTGTGTTCACTGCATAAAACCACACAATACCTGCATCATGCACAGTGTACACAGTTCTGACTTCCTAATCCTGAAAAGGTATAGAAGATCTGGAAATCATACAGAGAAATGCTGCCTGTACGACCCCAGCCATAATGGAACAGCTTCTGTAACAGGAACATGGACAGTTAAATGGACAGCTACACTTCAGTTCTAGAATAAAAAATATTGGTGGAGGTTTGATAAAAGTCCCTAGAGTCATAAATGATGGAAAGAACTGGGAAATGCCTCAAGGAACAACAGAAATGCTGCCACAGCTACAAATTGACAGTGGTTTAAAAAGCAGCCAGATAGACTACTTGAAGAAAAGGCCACTAACAGTTATGATGTACAAAGACAATACCTATTGCTGTGGAAGCCCATCAGTCATAACTTGTTGGAAATAGGAAGAGCATGCTGAGCAAGTACAGTCACTCATTGCCTTTGCACCCAGTGAGAGTCAGTAACACGTTACTGGGTTAGGCAAGTCTTTCACCAAGTCCAGTAGAGTGTGGCACACCATTTTAAATCCATTTTCTGGAATAGACTGAATTAATCACATGCCTTCCATAAAGCATTTGAATAGTTGAGAACATTCAAAAACCAACATAGTAAGCTATAATGTAACCAACAGTTCTTGGAAGAAAGCTATTCCACCGTTGAGAAGAGCTGACTGACATGGCATTCATTATATCATTCATGTCCTTTGTGCTACTCCTGTAGCTATTCAAGACAGAGTAGCACGTCCTTCACTGACACAGGACAATTTGGAGGCCAGAAAGACTTACGTTGGAGATAGGCCTTTATTCTGCCATCTGAATGCTTTGCACATCTCCACCGTGAGTACCAGATGAATGGTTGAAACTCAAGATCAAGGCACTCTGCTTCTTAGTGCCCAACGTTAAGTACAATAGAGAGACTGACTCACTATTGGGTAGTTAACCATTCCTTTTTTAGTACGAATTGGAAACAAGCAGTTAAATTCTCACTTACTTCGAGATGAAAAAATAAAAAAATAAAAAAGGGAAGCTGGAAGAAAATGCTATTAGCATTATGTCAAGGTTAATAATCATCTCATAAATATCCCTAATGTCAAAAGGCAGTAAGCAAAGCTGGGCTACTTCAAATAATTTTCTGCATCAGTCTACAGTGATGTCTTGCTACGCTGGAAAGCTAGGTGTGTAGAAACATGTTGTGCCTTTGAAAGAGCATTTAATTATTCATTCTATGGCTTGAAGATCTTTCTGGTAAAAGACTTCTGACAGTGTCTATAGCATATTGCTACATCAAGTAAGATGAAAAGAAACATGTGGGTATTAATATATTTAGAAACATACTTTTTATAAAACTATGAGTAATTAAAAACTTCAAACGGGGAGGCAAACTGGGTAAAATGCACCTTAAAGTACTTTAGGGAAAGAGCTATCTAAATGCACTTCCAGTACACTCTGACTTCCCATGAAATTCTCCGTGCTGAACTCCCCATAAGAAAACTGAGATTGCAGACTGAACCAAACCAACATATTCAGTGCACCACAAAGCTCCAAGCTATCACAAGAAATCAGATCTGATGCATCTATGCAACCAAAGGAACTCAGTCTGGATATACAAATTCAACAGAAGTATTTACCAAACAGGAACTCCAGCCCAACTAAATCATTACATCTTAACAATCCTTCATTATGAAAAACAACCCTAATTTTAGGCCTAAATTCAGTTCCAGTTAAAGGCATGCAGCCACCTCCCAGGAAATGTTTGTTTTCCCCTACATTTAATAAAATGGAGGTATTTAAAACGTTTCTTTGGTTATCTTTAAGCCCGGTGTTCAGAGCAACACCTTTCTTCGTGTTAATTTTGACTCATCAGCCATCCGATGTAGACATGCATAATACATCTCCCAGCAATTATTTTTGACAGTTTTTTCCTTTGTCAGTTAGTGACAATTAGAAGGAACTCAGCAGTGTTTACTCATTTTCATTCAGGAGTGGCACTATCTTCCATTCAAGTGTATTTGGATGCTTTTAGC
This sequence comes from Tragopan temminckii, assembly GCA_028571105.1. Classification (NCBI taxonomy): domain Eukaryota; kingdom Metazoa; phylum Chordata; class Aves; order Galliformes; family Phasianidae; genus Tragopan; species Tragopan temminckii. The sequence continues at coordinate 20,709,563 of JAOWBP010000001.1, read as the reverse complement.
AATTAACTCAGAATGAGAATACAATTGTGTGTACTTGAGGCATTGAAGACCCTGGGTGCTCTGGAGTCCTGAGCCAGGCAGGGTGGCCTAGCAGTGCCCATAATGCTATTACAGGTAATATTTCAGCAAGCTTGAAAGGCATATTGTGCAACATGTCAGGGAAGAAATGTCATTTTGATCACCCTACCCTGAAACTGTTTCTTCATCTAGTGGGTATGTCAGCACAGCCTCCAAATTTCATCCAGAAGTGACCCTCGTGGGTACTGGTATTTCCAGTAGCCTTAGGGCAGACCCTCTGCAACCACATTTCTGTCCCATCCCCACTCAGCTGTTCTGTGTGTTTCAAGCGCTCTTGAATATCTTTTCTCTACATAAGGGCATAAGAAAGCCTTATACACCATATTTTTCAAAATACACAACAAATTTTTCCTGCTCCCTATGCATTCAAAAGCAAGCCCAGCAGAAACAATACCCTTTTACTTTACTACCCAAAAGAGGAAGGGCAATGTGTTGGCTGTAGGAGCTGGGGCAAGCATCCAACGCAGGAACTGACAAAAGCTGGAAACATCTGGGCACTCTCCAGCTTCTAAACCTGCAGCTGCAGGATCTAAATACTTCAGTGGTGAATACCTCCTCCTGGAAAATCCCTGTTGCATAAATGGAAAATTAATGAGTAGACACATGCGGACACACATACCAGCAGAGGAATGATAAGTACTCATATCTGTTTTTGAAAATATTCCCTGTTTCTGTCGGTTTTTTTTTTTTTTTTTTTTTTTTTTCCCAGATGCACAGAGCGTCAGGGAGTCACAGCAATAATTTCCCTGAGAGCAAATCCTTTGACTCATTCTACTGCATGTCCCAATTGCATGCATGCTGCTCTTATCAACAAATGCTGGGTGTTTCCTCAAGAATGATGTTTATCATGCTATTTGTAGTAGGCAGTAGTGCTTAAAAAAAGAATTCTGGAAAAATCACAGTGTAAAGCAAGGAACGCTTTTCAGTGTGTCCCCTACCATGTTCTGCTGTGGTTGCCGAACACTGAAGCTAAATCTATCAAGTCTAAAAAAACATGGAATGCTGATGAGAAATCAACTCTTATAATTGGAATATTCTGGATAAGATTAATGACTGTAGAAAACCAAGACATCAAAAAGGGGCCTTTAGCCTTAACTGAAACCCAGGATGTAGCACAGAACAGCTGTTGTAATTATATTTCTCAGGTTAAGCCTGGTGCTGCTTTCTGAATGGTCAATTCAGATGTCTGTTCGGATGCAAATAGTGCCATATGGTTATTGAATAAAGTACAAACACAGCTATCAAGAGTTTGCAGCCCTATTTTAATAGTGGATCCTCTGTGAAGATTATAATTAATTAGTTACATTCGTGGATCACCCAGGCACTATAATATCCCTCAAAGCTCGTCTCTGTTTGCAAAGTGTAAATCCACAATATACTGGCACAAGACACTTTCCCTCGAAACCAACCCCAGGTTTGCTTGAAAACCTCCAGCGAGGAAACCTCCTCTCCCACTCTCTCCTCTGAGCTGTCTGGGAAAGATCCAGATGAATGTTTTCTGAAAAACTGAGGCAGCTTCAGAAGGAAAGGTGGGAGGTCCCACGAAGGGGAAATCCCACCAGAATCTGGGACTGCTGCCCCAAACATGCCAACACTCTGCTCTCATCCTGCTGGACGCACAGCACTGGGTGTCCTGGCATCTACCCTACTGCCACACAGCAGTGATCTGGGCAGCAAGATCTAATTACAAGTAACTAGATGTTTCTAAAGGGTAGCAAGAGAATACAGTATAAGAAAAAACAGCTCAATCATGACTGTTTTCCAGTGATGGGGATAATGATTGCAATGTATAAAATCCATGAATCGTTTTGAGATCTTCATTCAGATAGATAAAATATTATTTCATGTAAGTTATTACTACACTGCATTTGAAATGGCTTTATAATTTCCTGTCTATTGCAACCCTTAGGTCTCTGCTATGTTGCTACTTTCCAATTACCTTTTCTTATTTCTTCTTCAATATATATGTTTTTAATTCGTTTTTCATCTGTATCTCCATGGATCTCCAGATTGAATCTTATTTTGTTATTTCATGTCCTCATTTCTACAGTTAAGAATTTATTACTTTGTAAAGAGAAAAACTAAAATATACATATGTATAAAACATTACATAAGGTATTTATGTTGTGTTTGTATTTATGTCTGTCTCAAATATATATATATGTTTGTATTTATAATATGTCCCAAATTCATTGTCATGCACATAGATAAAAAATAAGGCTATATAATCATATAAAATCTTAAAAATCATATAAAGGCTTTACCTTTGAATTACTACCATGACCATGCCAGTAAGGAGTGGGTAAAATCCAGCTCTGCTAGATCAACAAATGGTTTCTGTGATAGAGCAACAACTTCTGTGGACAAAGGGACAGTAAGTGATGTTTTCTATCTGGACTTGTCAAGGTCTTTGATATGGTCCCGCACTATATCCTTATCTTTAAGTCAGAGAGATATAGACTTGAATGCTGGACAGTTCAATGGATAAATAATTGGTTGGATGGCCATAGCCAGAGGATTGGTCAGTGGCTCTATGTCCAGGTGGAAGCTGGTCATAAGTGTTGTCCCCCAGGGGTCCATCTTGGGACCAATGTTCTTCAGCATCTTTATCAATGACACAGACAGTAAGATCAAGTGTACCCTCAGCAAGTTTGGTGCTGACACCATGCAGGTGCAGTTGACACAACAGAAGGAAGGGATGCCATCCACCTGGACAAGCTTGAAAAGTGAGCCCATGAGAACCTAATGAGTTTCAACAAGGCCAAGTGCAAGGTGCTGCAATTAGGTTGGGGAAATCCCAGATATGTATACAGACTGGAAAAACTCATTGAGAAGGAACTGGGGGTCCTGATGAAAAAAGCTGGACATGAGCAAGAAGTGTGGACTTGCAGCCCAGAAAGCCAACTGTATCCTGAGCTGCATCAAAAGAGGGGTGACCAGAAGAGTGAAGGAGGTGATTGTCCCCCTCTACTCTGCCCTTGCAAGGCCCCATTCGGAATACTGCATCCAGGGCTGGGGACTCCAGTACAAGAAAGATGTGGAGCTTTTGGAGTGGGTCCAGAGGAAGTCACAAAGGGCTGGGGCACGTCTCTTATGAAGAAAAGCTGTAGGAGCTGGGCTTATTCAGCTTGGAGAAAGCTCTGCCAATACCATACCTGTATTCAGACTTTTGATGAAGTTGCACACAACCAATCAAAGAAACTTAGAATATCCTGAGTTTGAAAGGTCCCATGGGGCTCATCAATTCCAGCTCCAGGCTCTACACAGAATAACCAAAAAATCAAACCCTATGTCTGAGAGCACTGTCCAAATACTTCTTGAAATCCAGCAGCTTGGGGCTGTGATCACTGCCCTGGGCAGCCTGCTCCAGTGCCCAAACACCCTCCGGCAAAGAGCTTTTGCCTAACCCCCACTCTGCCCCTCCCCTGACACAGCTCCATGCCGTTCCCTCGGGCCCTGTCGCTGTCACACAGAGCAGAGCTCAGCGCTGC
>JAOWBP010000001.1:20685280-20705850 GCA_028571105.1 Tragopan temminckii | reverse complement strand
GAGGTGAGGCTGCTCAGCACAGAGCAGAGAGGACAACCCGTCCCCTCGCCCAGTGGCCGTGCTGGGCCTGGTGCACCTCAGGGTGCAGTTGGCCCTTCAGGCTGCCAGGGCACACTGCTGACTTGTGTTCAACTTGCTGTCAAACAGAATCCCCAGAACAAACCAAACGTGATAACAACTCTTCTGGAGACCTCTTCATGGCTTGACACTTTTGGCATTATTTATCATCATCCTGTGCTCCTCTCCTTCAGTCCTTTTCCAATCTGAGTTGCACTGCTTATCTCAGCAGTAATTTAATTAGTCTTCCATTTATCTCATAGCATCTGAGGGTACTGTTAATGAAGAAGTAACTAATAAAGTGTAGACAGAAAGTAATAGATGACTAAAGTCCTCAGATTTTTGCTCTTTTTTTCTCCAGGGTGTTTTCAGTTTGTTGTTTTAAAATAGGATAAAATTAAAAGTTATAATTTTTATAGAGCTTTCAAAATCTATTGGCGCTCATTTTAGAAAAGCTAGTTACTGATTTTTAAAATTCTATAAAAACCATAACTAGCATTTCTAAAATGGGTGCCAATTGCAGGCAGATGGGTAATTAGTATTTAAAAAAAGAAATTCAATTAAAACTCCTCAGGGGTTATTAGATTGGATTTCACATTCTCCTGGCTGTGCAGGAGATGACTTGAGCTGTAGAGTGAATTGCTTTCACACCTGTTTCTCTGCCATTTTATTTAACTGGGTGTGGGATGCATTTATTTGCCTTTATCGGGTTTCTGTTTGCTTTGTTTTAGTCAATCCAGCAACTTGCTTTGTATTCATTCTTTTTCAAAGCCACAGGTTTCCTAATGAATTATGGTAATTTAATAGCATCAGAAAGAAAAAGATGTCCCAGAATCTCCACCAGGCTGTCTTGGGAATCACAGCAACCACTTAATAAGCCTCAGTTTTCTCTTACTAAATTAAAATAGGACTTGGCACATACCATTTGCCAGCTGTTGTACATTTACCAGCTTAACCACATTTTTAATGTTGAAGAAGTACTATGAAGGATACACTCTTAGCCTTATTTGGATTAAACTTTAGACTGTGCCATATCAGATCCTTTTTCATTTGCATTTTATTTGCTTTTCTCATTTATTCTTACTGGACACAGACATCAGCAGTGTTCTGTATTCCTCTAATTAATACAAATCATTACATGCCTGGAAAAATAAGATCTAGTTCTCTTATGGTGGGACATATTTTAGAGTATTTACAAGTCAAAAATGCTGGCATCACAATCTCTCTCCATCCCAAAGGACTTGTAAATCATGTTCGTAATTAATGGTCATAACTCAGAGTATAAAGCCTGCCACATACCACAGCTCCAGGATTTCCTAAGTTAACATTACTGGGCTTTGCGTGGGAAACTTGCAGATTTATATAAGTTGCATTTTTTAGCAACAAACAATTTAACAGCTCAGCTTCACATTAGGTTAAACCTTCACCCCTTTTCAGTGAGCTTATACAAGGATTCTTTTTGCATCTTCTGCCTGAACTTCCTTAGTAAAGTGCTGCAGTAGAATGGGGACTTCCGAAGCCCTGAGACAAAGCCACTGTTCATGCCACATACCACTTTCATTAGAAATGTCTAAGACAGTAAAACCTTAGTGACCTATAACTGGAAGTATAGTGATTTTGTATCACAAAGTAGGAGGAAGAGGCTAATGTTATATTGTTTGTAGGCTCATATATACAATTTCCCATACTCATCTAATTAGAAGTACCGAACTCCACCAAAACTGTGATTTCAGGTTGAGCATTTTAAGTGAGACTTCCTCCATTGACAATGACATGGGAAGTAAAATAAATATTTTGTTTTGTCACAGTTCAGATTCCAAACTATCATTCAGAGCAAAGAACTTGGGAGAAGTTTCAAGATTCAGAAGATAACATCAGATGTAGCTGCATCTACAAAGATGAAGTTTAACCAAATATATAAATAGTTGAAATGGTATTCAGAAAAAATCACCATGCCATACTCTTCATTTTCACCCTATCAGCTAAAAAGACAAGAATGTCTTCTGCTTAAGTAACTGCAGAGTATATTGATGAAATAGGTAATCTCTCCAGATCGCTGCTTAGTATTCATTCACAGCGCAATATCTGGTAAGAATGTTGTGCCTTTTTTAGCAATGTCTTACTGAGTATCTTGTTAGCAAGACTCAGCTCACCATCTTTTTGTCTTGTGGCTATTATAGAAAATTTAATCTTTTCATATTTATTCCATACTTTTATTACAGCCATCAGAACTCAGCAGGAAGAAAATCTGTGTGCTGCTGTAGCACTGTAGTGCTGTAGCACTGCGATCTGGACAAAGGCAAGTACTTGTTCATTCCCATTAAGTATTAGCCTGACAAAATGGGGATATAAGTTATTGATCTGCTGGTTATCAAAGATGAGCCTTGAACAAAACCCTAAGCTTGCAGGCCATAAGCTTTGTGGTGACAGTCGCAGGGGAGATTCCCAGCTGTTGGCCATCTGAGGTCATCACAACATCACAAACATCCTTTCACCAGAAATAACTTGATTCCCTCTCTCAGATCTTCACAGTACATAAATGATAGTAATTTATAATAAGGAATCAGTTCTCATCTTCCCTCTCTGCTGACCAGTAATAAAACCTGTGCCTTCAGTAACCTTTGTGAGTAAGAGATTACACTGATCTGAAGTAAAAACTGCATCTCTAATATGTCAGACCCAAGCCTCAGACCTGTGCAGAAGGATTTGCCCCTTTTACCATCAATATGATAGAATCTCTCCAGCCAAAGTATTCATTTCAAAGTATTATGCAACTTTCCCAGGATGCCTCTTCACATACTATCCTTCACTTTGAGCTAACAAAGCCTAAAGGCTCAGCAAACGGACTGAGTTCTGTGTTTGATAAAATCCCATGTTAATCATAAAACTCTAATCATTGCTGGAAACTCATCAGAAATACCTTGTCCTCTACTTGTTTGCTTCCCATTGAAAAGGTCATTTCTCCTAGCTGCTTTCATGTCCCTGAATTCATGCCCTGAGGTTTTGACATGCCTCTGCCGTAGCACACTTGAAAACATGTCATTCTCTGCCTACATTGTCTGTGAACAAGAAGGCACACTGTGTACTCCAGTGACATTTTAGATTATGTGGCACCAACGCTTGTGATACCTAAAACCATGGAGGCTGCTGGCCACAGGGTCAAGTGTCAGACTTACATAACTTTCACATAATTGATGAAGCAATAAGAAAAATATTTTCTTCCATGAAAATTTCTGTTAACATTTTCTTTTGTTTTAACCTCATCAGAATGATATTTTTGAAAATAATTTCCAATTCTTGCATTATGAACCCAAACTTATACTGTTTTCAGAAGATGTAAATGCAAAACTCTATAACATTGTGCTCACCCACTCAGTATTACTCATAAACACGAATACTGATAAATAATAATAATCTCAGGTTACTTTATATTGGCTTATTTGTAAGGATTGAATGAAGAATAGAATGAAGGATTCTAATCAAGGATGTGTGTAGAACTTTTGAATGTTGACTGTATTTCTTTGTGTATTGAACTAAATGGAGGCTTTATAGAAAAGAAATGGCTGAAGATCTCCACAGATACAGACCACAATGAGAACAGGAACCAGCTGTTAGCTTTAAAAGTCCAAACTCCAATATATCACTCATTTTGTTTATGCTTTCTGGGAACTGCAGTGCAAAGGAAGATTAAGAGGGTTTTAGGGCTCTTGGAATGGAAGGTCCATTTGTGAAACACTGCCTTAACAGCGGCTGACACAGGCAAGCTGTGTGGGGAAAGGTATGAACAGATGCTGAGACATGCAGATCACCTACTGTTTTTAAGATAAGTTTTCATATGAAATGCTTTTCTTCTTAGCAGAGCAATTTTTGTGGGTAGAGAGAATATCTTCAATAATTAATTTGCATATTGAGGGCTCTTGCATAACACCTGAGCTTTATTCTGTTAAAATCTAGTTATGGGTTTATTATATCCTTGGAACTCCACAGCTGGAACAACTCTGCAATAAATGCTTTCTTTATAGAAAAAGTAGAAGAGTTTTGTAAGATACTCGATTCTGAGCTGTACCAGTTTATACCCAAGCTGGCATCCTCTATGGAGGAGGCCCTTTCAAAGGGAGATGGAGGCTCTTAGAACATAAAGATGAGGCTGTTCTTTCATTTTAACGAACATCAGCTGCCTTTTAAGTAAAAGTAGTTGTGGAAACACCTCTCAATTTAAAACAATACTTTCTTTGTAACAACGAAGGCAAATGTTATCCATATATAACTGAAAGCAGTACTTAAGAAGTTATGGTTCATAAAAAAAAAAAATCCAAATAAAGACTATGTCAGCCAGAAACACTGTGTACAGATGTAACTGCAGAGGCTGTGCTCAGGGATTGATTCGGGAGCTCTGTCAAACACAAGTGTGCCAGCGGTCACGTCTGCCCCAGCACAACCAGCCCCAAGCCCAAAAGCAGGACCTACTCAGTGTCACAGAAGAGGGGATTTTTGCACTCCCTTATGCTTGCACTGGGCTCTCCTGCTGCCACTAGAAAGCACATCTTTAGCAGCCTAACGGTTGTTTTACCTGATTTGTTTGCTATTAGATCCCAGCAAATTCCAGCTGAGAAATCTGATGAGCAAGGAGTGGGTAGGAAGTTCAAACTGAAGTTTACCAATCATTTATTTTTATTATTGCCAAATCTTATCTCCATGAAATATTTTTCAAAGATTCAGAAAGTTAAAATAGTGGGCTTTAGAATCTGAAAATCTCTAAAAGACAAATTTCTGAATCAAAGCCTAGAAAATCACTGACCTTTCAACATTTCTTATTCTTGGATCTGTTCTCTTCTCGCCTCTCTGTATGAGAGACCCATGGGAGACACACTTGGAAACGCAAGACTGGGGGATAAGAGTCTGTAGAAGGCAGACTGAGAACAAGGAATAAGACTAACGAAGTTTCATGTGAGAGATTCGAGTGCTTCTTTAAAATTGGTTCTTTCAAACACTAGCTGTTATCTATATGCGAAAAATGTACAACAGAAACTTTGTTATGTTGTTGAAGGCTTTCTGAGAACTAGGATTTAAGTGCCTTCTCTTTAAAATGTTCTAGTCTGAGATTGAAGCAACCCTAAGGGCCTAATCTGATTCACTGCAGAATTGTACTCTTCAGAGCCGTAGCTCTTCAGATAGACTCCTTTTCAGAAAATGAGCAGTCTCAGGTGGTTTAATCATGGAATCATAGAATCACAGGATATCCCAAGTTGGAAGGGACCCACAGGGATCATCAAGTCCAACTCCAGGCTCCACACAGGACCACCCAAAATTCAGACCCTGTGTCAGAGTGTTCTCCAAATGCTCCTCAAACTCTGGCAGCTGGGGGCCATGACTTGGGGAGCCTGTTGCAGTGCTGCCTCTAGTGAAGAACTTTTTCCTAACACCCAACCTTACTCTCCACTGATGCAGCTTCTTGCTATTCCCTTAGGCAGTCTATAAACTAACTAGTCATCAGACTGCTCATTCTTTATCAGCTGATAAAAGGTCCCCTGAGAGAGCTCTGTGTTATTCTTGTCTCTCCTTCCTCTCTCCTTATTTAGCAGTGGCAAAATTCAAAGTGTAATCTGCAATCCTTACAGCCAGGACTTCTCAGGGTTGGCTCTGGTCTGCCTCTAAGAGCAAACATATGGAGGTACTTTCTTGAGTTTACTGGGACAAAAAGAACAATGAGGGAAGTGGTAGATCTGTACTCATTTAGTATTCACAGCATTCACCAGTTACAAAATCACCTAGTAATCATTTCAGAGACTGTGAAGACCATCCTGGATTTACTTTCCTTCTCCAGCAGACCTTTTAGCCACACCATAGCCATCACACAGGTAGTTGCCAGTCGTGTTCTGACACTTAACATAAGCTGGGGCAGAGACCTCTAGGGAACATAGAACAAGCTTGTTTTAAAGCAGAGCAGCTGTCAATGCAATGGAAAGCTTTTCACTTCCAGGAAGCCTCCCCCCACGCTTGACAGATTCTACCTTCCCTTACTCTTCTGCCCTCTTTAGGTGGATCAAATCCAAAAAAATTTGGTGTGATTATGTTCTCATAAAGCAACAGATGCCCAGGTCTTAATACTTCTATAGGGTTTTCAAGCTGGTTAGCTACTCTGCTCACAAGGAAGATCTGACAGCCTCAGCATGCCCTGCCCCAGGGCCCTCCTCAGGGCTAGCTGCCCTCCATGCCTATAGCTGGGAGGCCACTGGCTCACATTCACCTGGCACCTCCACATCTGCAAGCCAAGCAGAACAAGCCTGTTCTTCAAGCTTGCAGAAGTTTGGTGTATTCCCTTGAACCTGTGGGATTTTCTGATTTTGGCTTGGCTGCTTTCCTTTGGAGGTCATGTTATGGTGTATACTTCACCTCCACCCAAGCAAGGAAGACTCTGAGAGGTTCATTATCTGTTTTACTATGCCTGTGTTTGTGTCTTCTTCAATAGGTTCCTCCAGATCATAGTAACAGTTACCATATTTTTCCTTTGGCCACTTTCAAGAGCAGAAGATGCCTCCAGCTCTCTACTGGGAAACATCTTTGGTTTGTATGCAGGAGCCCCTTTATAATCCATCTTAACAACCTGGAGAAGTAATTCTAAAAGGATAAAGAAAGTTAGGGAGATCTGTCTTTATGTGGCAAACAAGTGAAAGGTAGGAAGAGTTCAATAAAAATACTCAGGGACATTGCTCTGGCAGTCACACAGTGACATGAAGAGTCCAAAGCTGAATCCTGAGTTTAGTAACATGATTATCAGCTCCCCAAGCTCCCGTACTGTGTTTAACTGTTAGCATTCCCATTTTGGTAAAAATGTGTTATATTTTGCATTTCCCTTTCCATTTCTTCTTCAATAGATCAGTGCTTTGTCTCTCACTGTATAAGGTTTATGCGAGGTGGCAATTGACAGCAACAAGCACGGAGTTCAAGTTTTAGAGATCACTAGAGCTTCTACAAAGAAACTTAGGAAAAATGCACCATATTTCATTGAGCTCCTTGAGTTAGTTTTCCTCACACACAAACATGGATCAGCTGCTCAAAACAGACAGTGCTTTACTGAAAATAAACAAGAAAAAGAAAACAGAAGGTAGTTGAACAACTTCATACACAGCATTTATATCCTCTCTTCCAAAAGCTCAACTGTTTGGCCTCCACTTCTCTGTGGTCTTGGAGCAGCCATTGTTAGACAGCAGCTCCCTGGTGCCGCTCTGTTTGCTGGAGACCACAGGGTCCCTCTCATTCTCAGGAGTACCAGAGCACAGCTGGAGACCACAGAATCACAGAATCACAGATAATAGGTATCAAGTTAGAGTGGACTTACAGGTCAGTAGGGGTCACTCCTCTCTCCAGCTCTGCTATGAACAGGCCGCTGCTCTCACTCTCCCCAGTTTACCAAAGCTGATCTTTTCCTTTTTTCATGGTCTTTAAAATTAAAGTAAAAACAAACAAACAAACAAACAGCTGGTACTAGTCAAAGCTCAGCAAGAGTTTTGGAGAGAAAAGGGCTGAAATATTTCTAATAGTGGCAAAACATTTCTGTCTGGCTACAAAGTGAGCACAGGCTGCTATACAGTGGAGGGCCTGCCTAGCTCCACCATTCCTCCCAGTAAAAAATACAGTCAGTAGGTAAAGTTCTGCAGTTTCAGAAAGTGATTTTGATTCTTCTTCAGACAGGGCAAATTCCTCTCTAAACATCTATGAAGCCAAATCTCTCAGCTTACAATCCAGACAACCTAAGCTTTGAGTACTGATGGCAAAGAATGATGCAGTTTGGGGAATTCTCTAGCTTTCCCAAAAATGTTTCACAAACCATTTTTGCAGTTTATAAAGAGGAGTAGGAAAACTGGTGCCAAACAGTGGGTATTGGGCAATGAAAGGACAGCATGTACCTGTCCACGCATGGCAGCAGGATCAGGTCAGTGCCACCAGCTCACATGGACAGTGTGTTTGGAACCAGGGTAGGCTGAAGCTTTCTGTTTCCTATATAAGAGGAGAGAAATAATGAAGTAAAAAGGGAGCAAAACAGCAAATGAGACCAAATTTTCCAGATCTGAAGATCTGTAGTGTACTGTACGTGTCTTTGTAATCCACAATTTGGATGACTTGATATGCCTTTGTCATAATACCTTTTTTATGTACCCTTCTAGCAGAAAATACATTATCTCATATGTTATTCCTGTCACAAAACAAATCAGTAAAAACTAATAATGTATGAAAACGTAGTACACCATCAAAGTGCACCTGCTGCATGTTTGATCTCTCTTTGTGCTATCTTTTTCTAAAGCAGATGTAAAGAAGGACAATTTGAAAAATCTAATAGCATTCCCTCAGCTGCTGTGCTGTGCTTTAATATGTAGTGCAGTAGATGGAACAAACACAAGAGTCTCTTCACCATCTGCAGCTGGATCTAATTTTTTCCACGCTTCCTCATTTCCGAGAATAAAAGTGGAAAATCTCTGATCTGCTTCATGTGTTTGCTTTGTGCCACACGCTGGTCCCCGCAGAGTGCAGGCACACTGATAGAACCAGCTCACACATGCCTGAATGATTCTTGTTACAAAATAAAGCAGGGTAAGTAAGCCCTTGTAGTTTGTAATTTATCTTGTATCCTTCTAATAAAAGTGGATATGCTTTTGGTGATTTTAGCAATGCTGAAAGAAAATGCAGTGCAAAGGGAACTGTCGTTAACTTTCAGCTCATTTTGGCAGCTAACGGTGGTGAAAACACAGATGGGCATGAAGATCAGAGAGCAAAGCACTTTTCCCCTTCATTCAGGTATGTGGCAATTCGCAGCCTGAAGGATTACTTCTGATTTGTAGTGGGCACCAAAGGAATCAGAATTTCAGGCACTGCCAATAAATGCCTTTAATTACTGCTAGCACTAAGCAGATGATATATTTTCACCCATGCTGATAAAGGGTGCCCTGAGCCATCCCTGGAGAACCTGAGAAACACCAGGGGCTGGCAGTGCTGGGAAGCGGCCTGTCGCCAGATTCAGCTAGCCCGGGGCTGCGTTCTGCAGCCCTCTGCTCTGTCTATCTCTGCTACATTCACCTGTGCCAGCATCAGCTTCAGCCATTGAAGCAGCCAGGGACACTGCTTGTGGGAAGTGTTTCACTATTACTAAGAGTACAAGCCAGCTGAGTAGTGTAGGAAACTTTCTGCAAGATTTAATTGGAAAAATACATGCCAGGCCTAACAGTACAGATTGCAAATTCCTGTGTCTTTTCATTTGCTGTCCTACTGTGGCAGGTTTGAAGGAGTGATGCACACAGTCCTCTTTGCTCCCAAGTGAACAGATGTTGCTATTTCTGATAACACCACTTAGAGTTTTTGGTATTTCCATAACTAATTAAAAAGAATAAAAGCCAATAATTATTCAAGAGAATAGAAAGCATTTAATCCCCATCTGCTCCCTCGAGAGTGTTTAGAGTGTGTGGCTGAAGGGAGCAGTGGGGTTCCGGAAGTGTTTCTCCTACAGATGAAGCTCCAGCCACATCTGCATGTGCATTTATCAAAAGTAATAACATCACCCTGGAGTAATACTGTGCTTTGAACTGCATCACAAACATTATGATTTTGAAGGAGGAAGAACTCTGTCCACGTATTTCTTAAAGTTACAACAACAAATCAGTGCTCACAGATTCACGTAGACACAGGTACACACAAAAGTATTGAAATGTGTTTTACACTTCCCTCACTCATTGCTGGGCTAAAAAATAATTACATGCTTGCTCCACACTCAGAAGATACTCACACACTGCCAGAATTTATTAACAACTCAGTAAATTTAGTACCTCATACTAAATGCAACACTGCTTCTTTCTCATTTGGCAGACACTTGGGAAGAGCTGGCAGAGAGAAAGTAGCCTTATAAGATAGTTATTACTTTCTTGTGAGAGAAAACCATATGATTTCACAACAATTAAAACACAAAATGCAAATAAATCAAAGCATCAAAATCAATGGGTGATCAGTACTCAGTGCATTAAAGGTGGACTCCTCACCTCAATTTACCTCAATCTACTTCACAGCAATTTTAATCACACTGCTACTCACCCTCCCCTAATATAATTCAGCAACAGAATATTGGATCCAGGTTGTTGAGTCTCCAGGAATGACCTTTAATTAACATTGGCATGAAATGAAATCATATTTCCTATTTTTCACTGTTGATATGAAAGATTATATTCTACTTTCTGGTAAATGTTTGCTTGTGGAGGCTCACTGTGAAATCTGGTCACTAACAGCCAATTGTCAGCTGAAAAGTTTCTTCTCTTTTCTACACTTCAGATTATTTGCATGATCCTATTTATTCTGATTCCTTTGCAGTTTAAGTTCATCCATACAAGAGCACCTGATACTGACTTCCCAAGGGGTCCATCGAGAGAAAGTCTGAGAATACAGTGTGGTGCACAGGGGGCAGCAGATGGAGATGTATAGCAGCTGTATGCTTCATGTGGGCTCTGCAGTGGCACTGGAGGAGGTAGCTGCTGTCAACACCTTGCCCATGGGATTTTCTCATGAAGTCCCATTTTTAAATACTATTGCTATCCATCAGTGCTAAGGAAAGAAAGCTAAAAGTCATCACTGACAGCATCACTCTACCTGATGAGAGATTTCAAAACTATGGACTCAAAAGAGAGTTTCCCACCCAGAAAGCAATATGTTGGAGTTGAAATGGCTTACATGTACTTAGTCCGCTTTAATAAGAGCGAATTATCCTATTATCTAAGAACCTGAAGAATTTAGGAAATATTTTACGGTTGCTTTTTACTGAGGTAGGAAAGTACTGAATTCAGTAGCAGAATCTGTGGGCTTGTACATAAACAAGTGCTCCAAGGCAAAAAAGCACGACTCACCTCTTCAGCTAAATTAAGGTATCCTTCCCTCCTGGGACACCACCACCAATGTTGTTATAGCTGCTTCCTTGTGGCACTTTCTGGACCATTGCATGTCCTTTTCATGCAGATCTCCTGAAATAGTTCTGCTGCATTTGTGATCAGGCTGACAGCAATTGCAGAGACACATGGTAGAGCAGCGAAGAGGCAGTGCAAACTGTATCAGCCAGTCTGGGTACACGGGGAATCCTGTCAGAATGTCTGTAAAGGGCCCATCCATGCCTCCAGGCTGGCAGTGCAAGTGTAGGGAGACATCTCTCCAGGAGGAGGCTCCCAGCTCTTCTGGTGCGAACATGCTGATTTGTAAATCAAGCTCTTCAGACTCACCAAATCCTTCCCAGCATCTCACTGAGACATGTTCAAAAAGCATTTTCTCAAACTTATTCTTCTAGGTAGCAAATAGCACAGAAAAGATTGGAGAATCTTGGAGCTGAGTTGGAAGGCTCTAGGCTGGGAATCAGTAAACTCTGAAATCATACAAGGGAAGGTAGTATTTATCTCCCTCTATAAAACATGGAATAGTGGTGGAAATTGAAAGATAATAGAAATACTAACAGCCTTATGAAGTCTATCTATTGATGTTTTAGATCTTTTTCCACTCTTTTCCTGGGCACATTAGCTAATGGATTGATTACCCAAAATCAAAATAATCAGCAGAAATAAGAATAGGAAGAAACTTTCACAGAAAAAAAGAAAGGAAAAAAAGGTCACCTGATTATTTGTTCAGTATGTTCAGTTCAATATTTCCTATGAAGCAGACAGAAATTAGAAGGATGAGAAATACTCTGATAATACTTCTGTATCATTTTTCCATTAGTTTTCCACACCCATTCCAATGATTTCATGAGAGCACACATAAAAGATGCCTGGCAACTGGAACCAAGGAGCTACAGACTTTTTGTTCATTCTACTTAAGAGTATGAACATCAAGTGGAGACTGTAACCAGTGAGAAAGTGATCAAAATATATTGAAATCAAGACATTAAAAATCTCTTTTTTTTTTTCTTTTTCTTTTTTTTTTTAAGCCTTCAGATGGCTGTGGAAGTAATATACTTCAAGCATTCATACCCAGCAATCACAGAAATGTCTGCATTGGTTGACCTCCAGCTGCTGCAGCCCTTACAGCTCTAGGAGCTTCCTTGGATTCACAACCACTGAAAGTCTCACCTCTTGTTTTCTTATATCCTTAAAGATAAATCTATTGTGACAATGGTGAAAATAAAACAAAGACTCTGAAGGAGACTGTTAACATTTTTCTTTCTATCTTCCCAGAACACCCAGGTGAAAGTACCTGGCCTTAACACCTCCAGGGACGGGACATCCACAACCTAACCGGGCAGCTTGTTCCCGCACCTCACCACTCTCTTGGTAAAGAACTTTCCAACCTAACTCTTCCCTCCTTCAACTTAAAACCATTTCCTCTTCTCCCGCCATTATCTATCCTGGTAAAAAGTTGACTCCTCTTACTACTACTCACTACTAAATTTAGTTGTCATGTTTTGATGCATCTTACAAGACAGTAGAACTACCTAAAAGTTTCTATCCTGTTAGATTGTCATTGCATTTAAACCCACAGAGAATCTGACGGCAGCCAAGACTTCTTACTTCCAACAAAGCATTTTGGCCCGCGTGACCTGATCTGTGCTTCTGGGTGTTAATCTGGGGCATTAGACCAACTTCTACTTGGATGAGATATGGCTGTTACTTGCCATAGCCACAGAATGAATGGCCAAGGGTCATTTCAGACCATCTCCTGCAAAGTGCCAAACCCAGCTGCCAGTGTGACTGGGCAAGGCTACTACATAGCACATAGGGGCAACAGGAAAACTCCAGGTATTGCCTCAGTGAGTCAGCCACTCAGAAAGGGTGATCAAATAAAGTATTTATGAATAGATAGCCTGAACATAGTCCAAATGTCCAGGTCCAAAATGCAGGACATTCAGCAAACATTTCTACACGAAACCTCAAAGCAATCTGTAATCTCAAGACAGAAAAAAAATGAAGAGAAAAAATAACATTTCAACTGTTGGTAGGACTGTGCAGCGTACTGCTCGAGAAATTAGTGTTAGATCAACAGTGACAACCAATTTGGCTCGTGAGGCAGCTCCACTGACTTCAGCCTAAGCTGATGGCTTCTCCAAGAAATGAAACTCATCCCACGGCTTCTTTGAACAACTTGAAAGTGTTAGAAGCTATAAATATTTGAGATGATTGCTTCTAAATTGGGCTTCTGAAAAATGAACTGAGATGAGACTAACAACAATACAAGTAGGAGAAGAGTGGAGGGGAAGGTCTTCAGCCAGATCATAAGGCTTTTCAGCCACACCTGGACATTTCCTGGGGCATGTTGTTTGTCACTTGTGTGGCTGCATTCTTTACTTGCAGGTAGAGCTTGCTAGCCATTCAGACTTAAGTAAATTTTTGGCCAAAATCCTGATTTGACTTCTATGGCTATGATTCAAATGGAAAAATGATGAATAATGGTAGGTTTACTTAGCCTTTCTCCATTAAGATTCTGAACAGTAGTTGTTAATATTTTGGATGTATGCCTTCTGTGAAATGTTGCCAAACCAAACACATATGATATGTAAACAAAGATAAAGAACTTCATATTTTGCAGGTAATTAAATTGGGAAGATTATTTAAATAGTAGGTGTATCTAGAGTAAATCAAAACTACAGTTATATTGACACAGAAAAATTAGTTTAGGTTTGACACTTTTTTATTCTAGTCCCTTATTTTCTGTTCTCCTGCAGCTGAGGGGATACTGCCTCAAGTTAGATGGGCGTCAAGAAGTTATAAAACAAATGATCAAAAGAAAGAACTATTAATTAAACTGCAGAAAATAGCAGTCAAGATTAGAAATCTTTGGGGTTTTTTTTATTATTGATATCGGTAATAAGCGATAACACTAATTAATGGAACATTAGAATTGAGTGAGTGGAAAGGCATTATAATCTCTCCTACAAAATCATTTTTTCCTACTATTAACTGCATAAAAATCCTCTGGAGAGAACTGAAAAACTTCAATTTACGCATTTATATACTTACAAGAGTCCCATCTGTGTGTTTTTGTTCATGACAAAAATGTTGAGGCTTTTCCTGATTACATATTGAGTTTAAAAAGCTGAGCATTCCACATAGTGTTACCTTCTTCTCATTCAAAGATGAAGAATAAGAAGCAGCCTTATTTAAAAATCAGAAGAAGCAAATCATGACATATTTAGAAAAGGTGCATATACTGTCTGTGCAAGTTACTGAAACCCCCAGCATTTCTCATCTCCAAAGTGAGGAAGGCAGTGCTGCTGGTGCAGACTGTACCACAAGCAGCATGGCTTCACAAAGGCTGCCCATCACTTCCCTGGGGCTGTGAATGAGGGAGCAGACTGCAAAAACCACGACTTCCCAGTTACCTTTCCCTTATTTCCCTCACTGATTTTTAATTTTGGTTAGAAGCTCCATTTCCAGAGTTCACTGTGGTTTGTGTACAGCTCAGCATTAATATTCTGATAAAATGACAGAAAATGTATAATGATTATAATACACTGCAAATGAATTGCTGTGCCCTAAACCCTGCCGGGTGTGTGCATGAAACAACAGAAACTCAAGTAACATAAGCCTCATATACAGAAAAACTGTGGGTGTAGGAATCTGGAGCATTCAGCTACAAAACAGTGGGAAGAAGGATGGTAAAAGCCCAGCAGGACTACTTGAAACCAGATGGGGAGAGAAATTCTAGAGATAAAGCAGAGAAAATAGAGCCATTACCTGGATCTGACAACATTTACGTGGCATTTCAGGAAGCAGCAGTGCCTGCAGCCCCCAGGTTTATGGTAGCATCCTTTGGGAGTATCCCTCCACTTTTGTATGACACCTACAACAGTTGCAACCTTCACAGGACTAAGCATTTCCATTCTAACTGTAAGGTGCTTTGGTCCTTGCAGAGGAATGCTTTCAACCTGGAGGTTGTATTCCACTATTGTATTCTGCTTGCCTTTTAAGCTGTAAAGGGAAATGGCTAGGCAGCAATTGGCTGTCTGCACTGATAAACACATCACAGCTCTGCCACCACTCACAGGACCAGAATGCCAGCCACAAACAGGGCTCTGCACCCATAATCTGCTGACAAAAACTAGGTCCAGGGAGCTCAGAGATGCTGCTCCTCTTGGTGGCTCAGAGGCAGGGTGCTCAACACTGCTGTGCCTGGACACAGCATAGCAGCAGCACCCAAAAGTAGGAAAAATATGATAATGCCAGCCAGGGGCAAGGAACGCCCGCAGAGGAGAGTTACTCAAGTCTGGAAATGACATTTTCTGCAGGAAGAGCTTTGAAGTGTCAGTAGTTAAGAGGAAGTGCGAATTTTACTTAAGCTTTTTTTATACTTCTAAAGTTCTCCCATGGGATTTTTAGATAATATGTAAGAGTTTGGTATCTCAGTCATGTCATAAACTTCACATTAGCTCTGTAATGTCCTTAATTTTGCTAATTACTTTTATTCTGCAACTTTTGCTCATGCAAATGATCCTTGGAGGGCACAACACACAAAAGCATTGCTCATCTCTGCATTGCCTTTAGGCTCAAAGGGACAGCACCGTACACAGTTTAAAACCTCTTTCTGTAGTAAAGCAATGTTATTAGCTCAAGCAAAGGAAAAGAACATTCAGGAAAAAAAGAAAAAAAAAAAAGCTACCATAGAATCAACAGGTTAACATTCTTTTAGATAGGTTTTTTCATTTTCCCCAAGTAGTTTAGAGATGTCTATGTTTTTACTAAGCTCCTCATTTGAAGTGACTCATAGCTATGGCATCCTATAACAGAAGGGATTCCTATTTGGACTCCCTTCAGGGCACCTCATGCTACTTACGTATTAATCAGATGCAGAAAGAGATTAGCAGCCTCATTCCAGTAACTGAAAGCAGCCCCAGCCCTCGAAATTCATGTTTTGCAGATTTTCTAAGAATGATGCTATGAGCCGTACAAAAGCCTGGGGTGGCAGGAGAGAAGATGGAAGAGATTTGTCATCCTTTTCCAGAGAGGAAAGTAAAAATAAAAGAAGAAGAAAAAAGAAAGAAAAAAGAAAAAAAACTGTTGCTTGAGCAAGAAATGATATCTGAGAAGAAAAACAGTGGAAATTCCAGAAATAAAAGTAAACCTGTGCTGACATGAAACATAAATATACCAGAGGTATCGGTTTATTTCTGATTTTTTCACTCTGAATAAAAAGAGAAAAAAAAAGAAGTCAGCCTCCCAGGCTTTGAAGGTGAATGAGCAGCACCATTAAAGGACCAAATTAAGCTAATAAAAGCCACTGAACTCTATGCACCAGGGTCATGCTGTTAACAATCTGGACTAGAAGGTAAACAGAGCATTAATTCAGCATACAGCTGATTGCAATGCTGTCAGATCAGGGACAGAACCTACAGAGGACAAGAAAGGAAAATGGATGGGAAATCAAACTGAATTTGGAGTAGCATGAACTAATTAATCTGGGGTGAAATAGAGGGAAAAAGCAACCATGGCAAGCTCCCCAGCCTGGCTGACATGGGTTTGGCTGCGGGGCTTAACAGTGGGTTAATTCTTTACTGGTTGGAAACTGGCAGGGACAGGTACCACCTCCAAGGGCAGGGCAGCCAGCAGCCAGCCCTTCTGGTACAGGAGCACACAGGAGTGAGGTAGCATTGCCAGGGGCAAAAGGGGATGTGTGTGGCCACAGGGTGAGCACTAATCTGATCTCACATCTGATCCTCATCCAGATCCAGCAGTTACACCAATGCAAAACTTGTGTAAATTTACATTAGAATGAAGCTTTTATAAACTGTTCCCACTGAAATATGTGTTTATATTTGACAGCCTGCAAGTCTTGCTCAGGAAACTAGTGAAAAGAAGTAAGCTATTCCAAAACAATCTCATTTGAAAAGCCTCCAAGTGATGTATCCCAACATGTGAAACACAGTTCCCTCATGAAATGGGGTTAAATGTCTCCGCATGGGATCAACATTTAATATAGGGGAATTTGCAATATTACAATGAATGCAACATGTATTTATAAGGCAGATATTAAAATCACCCAATATGTTTAGGAGCTAAGCCAGAAAGAATGCTGCTTTTAATCTGGAAACTTTTTTACAAACTCTTATTCACAAAGACATTTGCCACAGAACAAAAACAATAAAATAAAAAAAATAAAAAAAATCAAGCCAGTCCTTAGTTGTAGATCCAGCATCCGGGTGTGCTTTAGACTTCTTGTGCTGCTCCCATACACCACCTCTGTGCTTGCATTTCCCTTCTTTGAAATCAGGGTATAATCGTCCCCTACTTGGTCAGCAAGTGGGTAAGATGCTTTCCCATTGATCATCCCTTCCCAGCAGTGGTACTTCCCATGCAGACTCCTCAGGCACTGCACGTTTATTTGACAGCTCACCTATTTGTGTGCATGCTTGTTGTAAGTTAATGTTAGCAATGTGCTGGCATTAAGGTGAATACATGCATTGCTGGATCAAAAATTCATTTGCCAAGCTCCGTGTTTTCTTTTACTGACCTTGGATTAGAGTTAATCCCACAGCCATTCCTGCATTACTGTGCCTAAAAGTAACTTGCTGAACAGTGTAAACAAGTTTTAAATTCTATTAATATCTTGGAGCCAAATACGATGTTCTCTCATGGTCTCTACTTTTAAATACATCATAATAAAACACTTTTATGTGTAGATCTATCCTTTTTTTTTTTTTTTTTTTTTTTTTCCCCCTACATTGAGAAAAAGGCTGAAAATAAAGATGAATCTACTTGGAATCAGAACAGATACATTATTTAAGACCATGTGAAACAAAACATTCAAAATTCTAAAGCTTGGCAAAATTTTAAAGGACATTCCTCAAGCAATTGATTATATGTACCACACAAATAATGTTTGGTGAGCACGGGCTCCAGGAGCAGAACATGAATTGAAGTCAGATTCAGCTAAACAGATGAAACATAAAAGATTTTCCTTCCCACAGGTCATTAAGAATTTAAGGAATATTCCAGAAAACCAAGCTACTTACAAACTCTTTATCGTATTACTTGACTTTTAGATGTGATTAATGTATCACAAACTTGTGAAGAGGAACTGTGGAGAGAGGCATCTGTTCACTGCACCAGCACACAGAATGCAATTAGTACAGCCACTTCTTTTTTATGCAAACTATACAAAGCCAACATGCATATTTTTTGTTTGCATTTTATGAAAAGGAAACAGCAACAAATATCCAAGCTAATACCTTTCCGTAGCCTAACTACGCCTATCAGAAACTAACTAATCAGATAAAATATATTATCACTCATCAACTAAGACATTCAGAACAACTTTGCCCATATCAGAATGTCATTTCTTCCAATGGTAATTTATGAATAAATAACTTTGTAATCCAAAAATATTCACACTGGCTTCAGCAAAAACCATTTGCTCAGAACTGTCCTGAGGACGTGGTATCTTGAGAATGCTTGGCTCCTACTTACTACTGTCCTTTGTGAGTGTGAGAGCTACACAGAGAATCTTCAGATACTTGTATTCATAATTTCTTCTTCCTCTTCATCAAGGTTAAGGTGAAGGTGCTCAGGACACACAAAAGCGCGATCCTTATTTATAATCTTTCTAGTGCCAGAACAAGTGTCAGCTAGTCTTTGATCCTGTAAATAGAATGATCTCCCCATGCTCTCATTAATAAAAGCTGGGAACTACCAGTGTTCCTGGCCCTGTGCCTCTCTGAGTCAGAGAGCTATCAGCCCTGGGCTCATTACCTACCTCTGCAGCCCCTGGAGACATCAGCTCAAAAGATGGCAGATGATATAGACTGACATTGCAAAACAATATCAAATTCCCAGAGTTAAAATTCTATTATTTATTAAACATAATTGTAAAGATACAGATATGTTTTCCTGTTTATCTTGAGATTCCATCCAGGCTCTAAGAGTGTCCTGTTTTTTTAAAGTTAACTGTTGACTGTGGTTGATGAGCAGGACACGCACAATGAAGGCAGGACCAAATTCTCCCCTCTCTTTGCCTACATGGAGGTAGTGGTAAGTAAAGATTGTACTTGTAGAGATAAGCCCTCACAGTTAATGCTTGCAGTCCCCAGAGAAGAAAAGTAGGATGCAACCCTAATTTGGGTGGGACAACACATTTTGAAAATGATTGCTCTAGGATCAGGGGAGCACTTGTATGTGGGAAAAAAAAGTCTTACCCTCCTCAAGAACAAAAGGAGGAAATACCATCAATTCTTCCTTTGGATGTATTTTGTCCAAATAACGTGATTTTGTACAAGTGCATGAATATACTACATGTACACATGCAAAAGTGCGTACAGGCATTTAAGATCTAAGTTGCTTCATGCTCTGGACGGACTGCAACATCACAACAGCTCCTGCTCCAGTCTGATGAGGGAAATGGAATAGAAGAAAAGAAGTACAAGAATGAGGGAAAGAATAGGGTTGCCAGTAAGCAAAGTGTCCAGAAGGAACACCTTTTCCTACTTTATTCCCTTTATTCTTCTTTTCTCCAGCATGAGTTCCTATTGTTTCACGAATCTATGAGAAGTTCATATCCTTCTGTCCCCTCTGTTAGGGAAAAGGGTACAAGTGTTTTCTTTGCTTCTTGCTTTAGCACTGGTCTTTAATGGCAGCACAGAGGGTTACCACCTTTCTTATCTCTGAGAAATGTTTAATGTCTTTTGACATCCTAGCCAAAAAAAATCTTAAGTCACCTAAGGTTTTCTCATCATGGATATTATTCACAACTTTTGCTAATGGCTAAGTGGGTTACAATGGATACATTAATTCCACAGACAGGGCTGACGTAGAGTCAGAGTGGGCACATCGCAGACTTCGTTAGAGCCACTGAGTCATCCATATGAATCCAAAACCACATGTTGCGGTACAGCCCAGAACTCAGACTCTGTCGTCCACTTTCCAAGTTGTTTACATATCCACATTAAATCAAAGAACTCACAGAAGAGCACAAAATCACATAAGAGCCTTCTTGTCCACCCCTTCTTTACATTCACAATTTCTCCACGTGGGCTATCAGTAGTCTATCTGTGATAGGAAGGATGGAGGGTGACCCCATCCCAGCCTAGCGCAGACTGGGAAATGGGAGGGGGCTGGGACTTCCTCAGGATATGGCGGAAACTGAATCAGATCTCCCACTTCCCAGGCAAGTGCTTTCCCCCAGCCAATTGGGAAAGCATGGTCACTGCCTTTCCCTTGTCCCTAGGTAGTTTACTGCTATCCCTTGCTGTACTGGGAGTGCTCAGACAACTTTCAGCAAATCAAGCCCTTCAAGGAAAACAAAGCACTGGGGAGCTTCGATTAGCCAAAAGCTGTGGCCTCATCATATGTAGCAGTGCCACTAAGGGTATCCAGGTTTTTCACAGTAAGTGAGCTCTTAAGCAGTCCTGGTATAGAATCATAGAATCACAAAATTATAGGATGGCTTGGATTGGAAGGGACCTCAAGGATCATCAAGCTCCAACCCCCCTTGCTGCATGCAGGGCCACCAACCTCCCCATTTAATACTAGACCAGGCTGCCCAGGGCCCCATTCAACCTGGCCTTGAACACC
>JAOWBP010000001.1:20669894-20682082 GCA_028571105.1 Tragopan temminckii | reverse complement strand
GAAAACCATTCACAGAAATCTGTTTATTCAGTAGATCAACGCTTATCTTCAAATGTAAGTATTTTACGACCAAATAGGGACTGCTAATAGGATGTAGTACTTTTTTAAAAGACGATCTAGTGAAAGATGTTCTTGAAAGATGTTGGCTTGCCCCTCTTGCTATTCAGGATGTGTGAATTTATGTGTAACTCAAGTTTTAATTTTCCTGGAGGATTTCCTAGCATTTGCAGAATCAGAAAAATTATCAGCAAAGATCTACAGAGCAAAAACTCATCAAATTACCATGCTTTCTACCATTTTAATGTTTTGCTTCCTTCTACTCATACTCAACACTCTGTAAACATCTGAGAACAAACAGAACTGCAGATTAATTCTTCCTGCCTTCTTAGTTAAACTGTGCAGTCCTGCCATCCACAGCTTTGAGGACCTGGGGTTGCTCTTTTATTGACAAAAAAGGAGTCCGAGTGCAGACTGAAGCTCCAAAAGGAATGAACAAAAGATGTTCAGCATTTCTTATGTGCCATAACATTCTGGAGAAAAATACATAACATTTACATGCATAAACATGGAACTATATATTAATGGGGAGTTTACTGTAGTAATTTCTGTATTTAAGAAATTACACAGTGATGAAGAGCTGAATGAAAACTTGAAAAAATTGAAATTAATGTGAAACAGTGAGATTAATCAATGTACTGATGCTTTTCCTTAGCAGTTGTCAGAGGGGAAACCATCTTACAGTTATCTGTATATATTTTGATCTGCTTTTAGTTAATTCCAGAGAAAATTTTTCTACGCACACAACCTATGTGAGTAATCTATCTAATCAATAATGTCACATGTTTTACAGTACATATGGTGGGAATTACATTGAGGCATGTGTACCACTAATCATCATTAACATCCAACATGGATTCTGCGATTTTAATAACACTGCTTTATGATCAGTTTTTAATATTCTGTAATTTGTTTGCATAGTATCTTCCTAGTGATATATCAGCCCACTTGCAGTAAAAGGGTATACCCATTGTTGGAATGACTCTTACAATGTAGAAAACAAAGATGTTACTGAGTAAAAAATGAAATATTAGAAATATTATTTCAGTAATATTTCTGACGAATATTACTAGTGTGATATTTGTGCAAGAATGATTGCTTCGTTCCTCCTCTTATTTTACCAATCTATGGTAAAAAGAATAGTCCACACATCACATATTCTGAGGAAATGATAGAACTTCCTGTTCTCTCACATCTGGAACATTAGCAATCTCAACCTCCAAAAAAAAATAGAGGCTAAATAATTTACCATGCTGTTTATTTCAGAGACCTCCTTTCAGAATTAAAGGAAATCTATTTGCATGTTTCTAAAGGCATTGTTTCTTCAGTCTGTGATGTTCATCAGTCAGATTTGCTGCTTTTGTTTTTGTAATCTAAATAAATATAGTTCAATGGTTTGGAACTCCATGGTTATCCCAGTGGATTCCTCTGTATCTATTGTGTAAGGCAGAACTAGGGGAAGCAAGGGATGACTAATTTTATGTACATGAAAAGATGTAAGCAAGTGGAAATCTCTACAGTCTGCTAAAATCTGTCACTCTGGTGAAGCCTAATGATTTGACAGCTTCTGAATATCTCACAGTTACGCTGGTATTTTCAATTTTTCAATGATCACAACTAAAAAGCAGATATAATAAATCCTGTGTAGCCAATACTTGTCCACAGTTTTCAAAATAAAGCAAACCTCGGAAAAAGTTTCTCCATCAAAGAACCTGCCTGTATTTTGAGCAGAGCTTTGCAGAAACGAGATTTTCTATTTTGTGGGAAATTATACAAACTGTGTTTGAAAGTGTAAACAAGCAATTTAAAAATTTCCTGGTATTTCCTACGAATCAGGCAATTCCAGTATTTCCTATGAAAATATCACTAAAATTGACTTATATTTGTCAAGTACCTCCATTTTAGCAAAACATCAAAGAAAAATAATTAAGCAGTGACAGTAGATGCCATGCTTAATTGCGGCCAAAACCCATCACTTATTCTGTTCTTCCACTGATATTGAAGTGGCTTCAGATAGAAAGCAGAACTGAGCTCAAGACTAAACAGACAAAACCCTGGAGGTCAAGACATAACTAAAACAATCTACAAACTACAACAGGAAGATTTTATTCTAAGCCTGTTCTTTACACTGCTCAGAGAAGGTGTGGATGCCCCATCCCTGGGGACATTCAAGGCCAAGTTGGCTGAGATCCTGGGCAATCTGATCTAGTCAGTGGCAATCAGCCCACAGGAGCAGGGTGAAACTAGATGGGATTTAAGGTCCCTTCTAACTCAAGTTAATCTATGATTCTACGATAAAAGAGAAAAATTGCTTCCTGAGAACATTTTATCCTAAGTACAAAATGCATGTCTAAAATAAATAGCCAAATCATCTTCTGAAGAGCTGCTGCAACTGAAAAAAAAAACTCAGGTCCATAGAAGCTTAGAAGACCAAATTCTTCTGTGGATTCTCACAAGATATCTGCAGTTCATCACAATCTCCACACTCTCTCCAGAAAGTAATGCCCAGAAAACAGTGTTCAGAGATATTGGGAAGCAATTTCTGATGGACAGATGCTACATTAGGTAATACTTGCAGTTCGTGCTAATTTTTATTCCAGACTAAAAGTGCAAACCGTGGTCACTTTGAACATCATGAACAACATCACGAAAATTTGGTCAAAGTCCTGGTTGAAATTGTACCTCAGCTTGTAGAGGAAAGGTTTGGAAAACAAAGGGCAAATTTTGAACTGTCCTTAAATTGTGTAGGAGGCCAATGAAGAGTGACTGAGAAGAAGGGTGGAACATTTCCATTTCCTTGAGTAAGTCCATGATTTACCCACTGAACTTTGGACACTGAGAAGCTAAGAGAGTTAAGAGCACAAAAGTGGCAGCAGAAGTACTTAAGATGGGAAGTGATTAAGGCATGAACAATGTGAGGATGGAAAGTACTGCAACAGCCCATTGGGAAATAATGATTACAGTGTCAGCACTGAAGTGCCAGATGTGTTTTCTGAAGCGGACCCAGGATTTCTTTGTCTCAAAGTACAACACTGCTAAAAATGAAATATTTTGTCTCAGTCACTAAAAAAAGTACTAATAAATACTAAAAAAGTGGTGTTATCTCCAACCTCCTTGGTGGACACATTCGTGTTACAAGTGGTCATGGACAGCAGCTCATCAGTGTTGATGTTGGTAGCCCACATTCCTCGAAGTGATTTTCCCAGTGTATGGTAGAAGTGCTGCCTGAATGGTGAATGGAAAACAAAGCAGTGTGCCTTAGCAACATACATCAGAAAGAAGAAATGCATTAAAAATTCAGTGGCAAAACAGCACTGTACTTCTTATAACAAGGGAATCACTCAAGGAGATCTTTCTCAAGAGCAAAGCTTGTGCAATCTTAAAACTTGGAATGATGTTTTGACCAGACTGAGCAATCTGTTGACCTTTCAGCAACATGCTCTTGGTAAACTCATGTATACCAAAGGTACTGAAGCCGACTGACTATAAGTGAAGTCATGCCTGCTCAGGATATGTCCCAGTTTTTATGAAGAATGCAAATTCACTGTTTTTACAGGACTTTGAGAAAGGTATACAGCCATATCATACTGTACAACATATCAGACTGTCAAAAAAACATCTCCATAGATACAAACTAGCGTTAGATATATTAAAATGCTGCTAGTACTCAGTGGAAATGTACTGGGTAAAATGTTAAGTTCAACATCTGCTTATAGCAAATTCTGGGGCCTGAGGGTCTCCATGTCATAGTGTTGCAGCAGTTCTACAATAGAGGCCTTTGGAGAAAACTTTCTCTTTTGTTCTGTGTGTGGATTTTATATTTTACTGGTAAATGTCCCTCTCCATAGTCATTTACCTGTTCATTATTTTACTTTAATGCCTCCATCTCAATAAAAATATTCTCAGACATTGCCACATGCGTTCAGAGGGAATTTATTACCACTTGAAAATGCTTTCTCATTCTGTTGTGTAAAAATAAACAACTTGCTTGGTAAAAATGGATTCTTCTGAATAGCTAGCACCATTTAAGCATGGTCATGTCTGTTGCAGTAAATCCAGGTGGTTCCATCACAGAACACTTCATGAAGCACTTTTTCTCACCTTATGACATTAAAAATAACAGACACAGAGCAGTCTCTCTGGTCACTGCAGTGCAGGGACTGTAATTCAGGTCAGCCTTGTGGCAGCCCATGCAGGAATTAAGCATTTTCACTTTCTGCACCTGCACTGCCTCCCACACACGAACCCAACGCGCCCAGCCCATGCAGGTTGTATTGCCCACAGGAGCCTGAAGGCCTTAGAGCTGTGGGACCCACTCACTGTCTGCCTCTCCATCACACACTGTCTCCCAGGGAAGCAGTCCAGCCAAATGAGCTGCAGAGGGCTACTGCACATCGCTGGCACATCCTTATACATCCAGGTTACAGGAACACAACAGGCAGTAATTGGCCTTATTCTGCTCCCAGATACCCAGACATTAAACTGCCCACAGACTTCTATTGTGCAGGGACGGGTGAAACAAAATATGCATCAACGCACACAGGAATATTTCTCCCAGGCATTCGCATTTTTCTGAATGTTAAATAATCTCAGGTGGCTTACCCTGGGTGTTTACACTTGAACATTTGATCAGCTTAATATTCCATAAACCTCACTTCACGTTCTGTTCATTCATGGACTTTTAAAAATGGCTTCGTTTTAATTCAAGACACAGATGTTAGTATAACACATCACTAACAGATCTTTCTGTCTGAATAAACAGGAATCTGTGTTTATGCACGATACAGGGAATTGTGTAGGGAGTTCTCCTCATTAAAATGGTAAACTAAACCCAACTTAATTACAGTTTGAAAGCCAAATGGGAAGTATGCTACTATCTTATCCTGCAGGACACAGGGGAATTTTAAAAAACAGTCTCATGCTAGTGATAATGTAAACAGAAATAGAAAATCAAACCAGGCAATAGTATTTGATGTTCTTCATACCTACAGAGATTTGTTTCCATTTCTGGAGGTGATTTTCTGGCTTAACCAAAAAAAAAAAAAAAAAAGACAGTTTTCTAAAAGCATCTCCTAAAGCATTGTGGAAAATGAAATGTGTACAATGAAATTTTTTACTCTGAAACATTTTATACAGGTTCTACATTAATGTTCTGCAGTGAAACACAGAGAAAGCACTCAAAGAAAATTATATTTTCTATCTTCTAACAAGAAATTAGAAGAAGTAAGCTTTCTCTGTCTCCTTGTCTGATGACAAAAGGCTCTAAAACCTCTAGTCAAGACATTAAGAAATTGGGCAAAAAAGAGATCTAGGCACCATCATATAAAAGTCACAGTACTGCAGATTCCACTGACGCTGTGAAAGGCAGCATTTTGGACATACTCTTGGTTTGCTTCATTTTTGAAATGACTTTTTTCTGAAGGCAGTTCCAAAAGGAACTGAGCGGAGTTTTGTCCCTTGCTGCCATTTTAGTAGCAAAACGAATTCACAATCTGAACAAATCTCCCACTAAATGTTCTTGCTACAAATAGCAGTGGTATATGATACAGTAAGTCAACCCTCCAACTGGAAGTACAGCACTGTATTACCAGAGCAGCTTCAATATCTGGCTTTGTCTATTCATTAATCCTCACCTAAAAACTCTTCTTGAATTGAGGTGATGTATCTCCAGCTAAAATATGCAATTCACAAAGTAGATATCCTTGTAGGCAGCATACATTAATAGCTTTAAGCCCATAATGACCTGTGGTGCTGAATACCTTTGCACAATACCTCTGTGGTTAGCAGAAGCACTCTATAAATAAGCTTTGGGTTCCATGTTCTCAGCTTTTTCAGCCTCAGGAGGTTGGAAATTAAAGCCTGTAAATCATAGGGATGTGCCCTAACCACCCAACATGGGGAAGCAGGAGGATACTATGGTTTTGGCTGGAGTACAATACAAACAAATTGTTTCCACCTCACTGAAAATGTAAAAAATACTTACTTCTGTCAAAAGTATATGAGAAGCCAAATTTTCAAAACAAAACAAAAGGCTCAAAAAAAGAGAAAGTGAAAAACATCCAAACTTAACAATGAAAAGGCACTCAAGAAGCTTTTGAATACAGCCAGTCTATCAAACTTCACATAAAGCAAACTTCAGATGTGGAGAGTGTCACAGAACCACATGCAAAAAAAATACACACATTTTATCACTCCACAGAATGAAATTGTAATTCCACTGGTAAAAATAAGAGTACTCTTTAAATGAGAGCAGAGGAGCCAGGAACCACAGAAGCCACGTCTGAGGCTCCCACTCTTTGTTTTACTGGCAGTGGCTGAACCTCTATGTTAAGTCCCTGGAGTTAACTCAGCTTAATAACTGTGCTGCGGATTGACATTTGGCCAGCTCTAATCAAATAATACTTATACCTATCTGGTCATTATTTGTTAAATCTAATAACATAAAGAAGTTGCTCCTGTGCTGTACAGCATGCTGGTACATAGAGATGGTGCTGAGCAGTGGACTGAGTCTGAAGCCTATAATTCTGAGCTGGGGAATGGAACTAAAAGACTTAACCAGTCACCCAGCTATGTGCTAGTGTAGTGTTATCAAACTCAGCTAGATCCCAGGGCTCTTTCAGACCCCTGGTGCCCTGAGCAGAGAGAGCAGTTAGGAATTAGGGAAATGGGCTGTGATAGATCACTAATTCCGAAGTTCATCTCTTCACATAGGTGGACATGCTTGAACACACTTTAATGAAAAAAGGTTTGATGTTACTTATTCTTTCTTTTACCAGAGGCACTGCTGCTGCCTCATTTCAGCAAGTGACTCAGCTCCCACTGCTTGAGCAGGTTGCAGACTGTGCTGCACAGCACAGGTCTTCAGTGACACTGACTGATGTGCTGGCAGATTGCAGATGCTGCTTGGAAGCTCTATATGAATAGAAGAAGCTTAAACCCTAATTTAACAGCTTATTTTCACTACCAAGCTCTTCAACCATTAATAGAAACACACTGTTTAGTTTGCTTGCCCTGTCTTCCATTTTCTCCCTTTCTCTACACCTTCGGTCTGAGCCGTGCTGCTCTGCCTCAGCCTCTGTTCCACTGCAGCACGTGACAGAGCAGCCCAGAGCTCAGCAGTGGGCAGGATAGGACAGCCAATGCTGTACAAATACGATTCTTCAGTCCTTAGTCAGAGTTTGTGGATGTCACTGGAAAAATAACTTTGCAGCACCTTCAAACACTGCTCATAGAGGAGGCTTGTGACACCTCTGCAAATAGAGGAATGTTTGGCCAAGTTCACCCACTGCACAACTGGCTCTTACAGAGAGCACTCCGCAAGCGGCAGAAAACTGAGGCTGTTGAGAACACATGCATTACAAACATGTGCTTCTGTTAATCATGCCAGATTTTTGTGCTGTTCCTGAATTTCGTTTAGATTTTTGCTCTCCGCCCTCTCTTTTGTGAGTTCTGGGTAAATGCTTGCATTGCCTGGGGTTGCTCCAGCTTGCCTACATAATGGTAGTTGCTCTGTGAGCAGTGTCTGAACAAAACACCTCTGCTGGCTGGGTCATGAGATGGGGTGGAATTTATGAAGCATCTTCCTCCAGATCACACTGCCTTCGGCTATGCTCTGTCAGAGGCACTCCGCAGCCCTCTGTAAATGCGTGCTCTTTCATGTCACAGTGCTCTGGAAATAATTCTCTGAATGGAACAAAACAGAAAGAAGAGATGTCTTATAATGGCATTTTTAAAAATACCAGAATAATCTGTATCCTATCTGACAGACAGTAATGTTTCTCTTTAAATTCTAACACCTTTAGAGAACAGGTTAGAATGCACAGCCCTCGTGTTCCAATTGCATTTACATTTATTTTTAGAGGTGCCTTCTAGCCAGCCTCTAGCAGGAGGTCTTCCCAGGCAGACCAAGCACTCTGAGGAAATCACTTTCCAGTCGATCCATAGAAAACCTTGCCCTAAAGCTTGTTCTGCTGCTTCTATGAGAACAAGGTTCTGAGCAGGTTTGTGCATCCTCCTGTGCACTCATCGTGGAGACTGGCAGACTCTTTTGCAACACCTTGCACTTCAGCTTTTCTCCCAGAATTAACAGAGATCATCAAATGCAACAGCAGGATGGGGAGCACAGCCACCTGCCTCCCAACATGGAGTGGTCAGGCAGTGACCAATATGTGAACTATAAAACAAATCCAAGAGAAAAGGAGAATTTGACAGGATGATCTGAATTTTCATGAAATAGCTGGAAGCGATGTGTGCCATATTGTGCAGGATATACTTACAGGTTTTTAAGTGGCACTCTGGGCACAAATAGAGGCAAGTGGGTTCCCTGATATGCTTTGCATGATCAGTAAGCCTGAGCCTAGCAAAACTGAACCACTTCATTCTCACATAATGAGAATGCAATGAGCCACACAGATAAAGACAAGATAACACAGAAAGGTCAGATGCCTTGCCTGGCATTATACAGAAAGAAAAACAAAATCCAGATCTATCAGCTCTTGGCATCCATGCTGGTAGGTTCTTCCATACTCATGTCAGAAGGCCCTCAAAGGCTATGTTCATCCAGTCTTGTGCTTTCCTTTTTCTACTAATTTTGAACTGAACTAGAAAGCCTACAATGAAAAGAGTTAAAGAAATCTAAAATGCTTGGTCAAGGCACCAAAATAAACCTGGAGCTGCTGAAATGGAAAACAGAATGAGTCATAATCCAAGAAATGCCTCGGGCTTGCCATGCTCTCAGTGCAATATGTCAATATAATCTAATAAACTTGCTATTAAAAAAGGTTCAGAGTGCCTAGCTTATGTTCTAGATAGTCATCAACACATACAAAAAAAAATGTATATGCATCTCCATTGCTTCTGTATTTCGGGAATGAGGCAGAACAGATGCTTCCCAGCTGCTTCCTTGGAAGAGCCCTGGGAACTCCCCCAGAAGCCTTCCCCCGCGTGTGCTGGTTTTTAAAGGAGTGAAAACTCAGGTTGAGGACAAATTGCCCCAAAGGGTACAATGGGGCCTAGGTCTCTGGAGTGGCCTAGAATCCAGAGTGTCACCTGGATTGTTTTACCATATATAGCTTGGGCACAGTCACTAAACACTTGGGCGTTCTGCCCTTATTCCCAAAGGTTCAGCAGGAAAAACTGCAGCTCCGACTTCTTCAGCCAGAGGGATAACAAGTTTCTCACCGGAGGGTGGAGATCTTCATAGAGAATTCTTTGTAAAGTGGAAGAGAAGAAAGACACAGAAAAGTGATAAATAGCAGTAGGGAAAGGACATGAACACACATACACACACATAGTATTCAGCTACAAACTGAAGCAGTCTACAGAAAATAAAATGGACGCACCTTCAGTTGGCATAAATAGGAGCAGCTGAGGCCAACCATTTATTTTAACTAACCTTAAAGCTATAATGCCTGAGAGAGCCCATAGTAATAGCAGATAGAAATGCTAAATGCAGTCTGTAAGGTAACAAAACAAAACAGTCTTGAGCTGTTTCCACAAACACATCAAGTCAAAGAGAAAGAAGGTGAAAATCTATCTTTGTATGACCTTACCCTCTGTGTGCTTGCCAGGAATTTTACAGGCAGTTATAGTCATCTAACTATCAAAAAGATCAGGGGAGAAAATGGAAAGTGTCCAGAAAACAGCAAAAAGGACCAGAGAGCTGGAGAGACAGACACATAGTGAGTGATTAAAATAGAACTGGATTTTGAAGACCTTGGCAATATGACAAGGAAAAGAGATAAAGTAATGCACAGTTTGAAAGGCATAAATACAAAAAGCAAGGGACTTTTATGGCAAAAGAGGAAGAGCAAAGAAATAGTAACTAAATAAGAGAAGAAAATAGTATGCTGGACATCCAAAATAGACTGAGTAGACTGAGCACTTTCTCAGGCATGGGAGATGTAAAAGATCTACAAGGATTAACGTAGGACTGACAATGTTTTCTTCTCTTAAACCTGTCTGCAGCAGGTCTCTTAAAACCTTATTCCTCATTGTTCACCTCCAGTACACAATGCTGCATGCTGTTAAGACAACATAGCTGGCATTTCACTTAAGGATCACCTAGCTCTGGTCAAAGCAGCTTTGGAGAACAAGCTGAACAAAATGATCCCTAACTACCCACTGTTCTCTGCTGTGTCTCCTACCACTGCTGTCACAAGCATTAACTCTGAAAGACATCTTAAGATGCGAGCATCACACTTGTTGAACCCATTGGGTGCTGCAGACTCACTTAGGCAAGTTTCCTTATTCCATCTGGACTTAATAAAAAGTTATTTGAAAGACAGAAAGAGAAAAAGCATGTAGAATTGGAAGGGAGCAGAGAGGAAAAAAAAAACTAAAAAACAAACAACTGGAGGAGCCAACTGAAGAGGAATCAGAGTTCACCAGACTGTATCATGCGCATTCTGTCTATAAAGAACCTTTGCATTCATTGTCCTCCTGTCTCTTTTCTTGGCACAATGTGGACAGAGCAAAACACTATAATAGGTATACATTCATACATACAATACAAACGTATTTTCATATATATTAAAGATACACATGTGGTAGTTGCATAGACAACTACCAATCTAAAATCCAAATGATACTAGAGAATTCTTACAGAGAGAAGACACGTAACCAAGTGTATCTTCAAGAAGATTTGACTCAATTTGACTCAACTAATTACACTAATTTGACTCAAAGCATTTAGCAAAAATGCTAATTGCTCACATGGTCAACAAAAGTTATCCAAATGGATATCCAGTCTCTTGGACTCTCATCTCAGTGCAGTTTTCAAAGTAGAACTTTTCAAATTGCACGACCTTTAAAAAGGTATTCTGAAAATTCTACTATCCCCAAAGCAGCAGCCATTTTCTGTAAAGGAATTTTTTTATCTCGAAAATGACTTAATGATTAATTTACCAAAAGAAGTCAAGATTCGAACAAGCCACCCAAGCAAGCCACTATAAAAAGATAGAAAACGTGTTAGGAAAAAGAAAAAAAAAAAAAAAGTGCCAACAACAAAATAACACAACAGTAGTGTTTGTGAAGCACTCCTTGGGCAACTAAAAGTCCCTCATAAGCCCTAAGTGTAAGACCGGCCAATGCCTTGCAAAGGAAAAACTCATCAGTTTTCTACTAAGCCATTCTAAAAGTAAACTCTGAATAGGAATGCAAAGTTATTTTTTCTATATTTTAGCAACAAACAAACAAATAAATAAATAAATTCCTTCTTCTCAAGGATCAAATTAATTTATTGCTGAGAATATCCTGAATTCCTTGGAGATGTTCTGTCTCATCAACATATTGCAAACAGAGCATTCTTAGGACAAGTAGTTTATCAGATCACAAGAATTTTTTGTAAAGGCACAAGAACTGCACAAGAGAATGACCTAGTTCAAGCAAAACATGCTCAGTATTTCCCCTCCACATCCAAAGTATGAGAAAAGCAGAAACCTGTGAAAAGATCAAAGAGCATTCAGTATACGTTGTGAGATATTCAGCTGCAGGAATCATCTGGAAAATTTAGTGGCAGTAAATGGCTGAAGTGTGGTTTAGAAATGCAAAGTAAACCACGCTAGTCTAAATCAAGACATTGTCACTTTTAGAGTCAAATTTCAGCAGGACAGCTTTCACAAACTGCTCTGGGATGTATGTGATCTGTCTGCTGAATGGATAGGAATCTGCACCTTCAGAAAAAATTACTAAGATTTAAAACAACAACAACAACAAAAGAATTCCAAAGCCCCTAAGCTTGTGGCAGATATTGAAGAGTTCCAAGGGCTTGTTTTTCCTTTTTTTTAAACTCTCCATCAACAACTGCACACCACTCAGCAATTCCCAGTCATCATCGAGATATTAGCACCCTGCGAAGCAATGATCCATTAAGAGAAGCATAAAATAACCATTAAGAGAGCCCTCATTAAACCAGAGCATTTAGTAATCTTCAGCAAATGCAGAGCAACCCAAGCTAGAAAGCAGGACTCTGCATCACAGAAAGCTAAATCTTGAATGTTTCCAACAGACGATGGCCAAATAGCTACTCCTTTTATACTGACTTTCCATCAGAATCTGTGGCTTAACTGTTGGCTGCTCAAACAGAAATCCCTGTTTGCTCCTTCCCACAAGCCACACCATCATCAGGGCTG
>JAOWBP010000001.1:20649356-20663827 GCA_028571105.1 Tragopan temminckii | reverse complement strand
GGGCCGGGGCCGGGGGCTGACGGCCGTCGGGGCTGTTCGCTTTTCCAGCTGGGCTTCGAGGACGTGATCGCCGAGCCCGAGCTCACCCACTCCTTCGACAAGGTGTGGATCTGCAGCCACGCGCTGTTCGAGCTCAGCAAGTACGTGCTGTACAAGCTGCTGAGCCTGCTGCTCTCCGTCCCGCTGGCCCTGGTGTTGGGGATCGTCTTCGCGGCGCTCAGCTGCCTGCACATCTGGTGAGTGCGTGAGCGGCGCGGGGCGGCGGCCCGGGGCTCTCCTGTGCCGCCGCGAGGGCCTGCGGGCGGCTCTGCCTGCTGGGCCGCCAATGGGAGGGGAATTAAAATTACGCTCCGTCCGTGGTTCGACTCCGTGCTTTGATCTTAGCGGCTTTCCCGTCTGGGTGAGCTCCTGTTGCTGTTTGTGGGGCGCCTTGCCTGGCTATTGATCGCTTGCTTTTGTAAACCTGAGAACAGACGTTGTTAAAACACGTGGACTTTAATTGAAAGGCCCGTGCGGGAGCGTTTCTTACACCAGGTTTCTTTGCTCACACAGTGAAGAAAGCTTCGGGGGGCACAGCTCAGTCTTTCTTTGCTACTGTCACAAAGTCGGCTGTCGCTGCCTCGCAGCAGGTGCACGGCCATCTGCAGGTACCGTGCAGAGAACCCCTCCCGAGCTCAGGAAAGCCATGGCCGTGGTTCACAGACAAATACAGCAGCTCTCCAAAGCAGCAAAGCTGGTGTGCTTTATACAGAAACTACTGGTGAAATATTGCGAGTCCAGAGAGGCAGTTGATTGTGGAGGAGGAAGAGAGGCAGGGAAAAGAATGATGTTGAGGAAGGAGAGTCCATCAGGCTGCAGAAGAAAGCATGAATGCATATACCATCAGTGTCATTCTTGCAAACCAGGATTTTCTGTATACATAAGTTTTGACCTAAACCTCATTTGCCTTGACTAATATTGGTGTCGTGAAGAAGTCAGTAAGGAAAACAAACTGCTATCCAGAAACTGGGAAACAAACTCAATATAAATGCATTGGTTGTTTGAACCTCTGATTGCAGTCTTTTGGTTGCAGATTTCAATTTTCAGACGAAGAGTGGAAATTTGGGTTGATGGCATTGTTATGAGCTGCTTCAAAACCTGACTAACCTAAATTTTGGAGCATGCAGACTCTACAGTAGGGAGTTGCAATATAATTTAGAGCTGCTTCTTTGCTGGGCCTCAAATTATTATGGACATCTTATAGTAGGCCTAGACTTTCGTATCAGCCAGTGGTAAGTGTGCTGTACCGTACCAGAGCTGCAAAAGGATATGGTGGACATGTGGATTTCCTATAGTGAAATGTCTGTGGAAGAGTTCATTGATGCTCAGTTTGTTCAGAATGATAACATTTAATGCTGCAGAATGATCTTATATCTGAATTTCACAGGCTGGATATGTGGACACGAGTTCCACTGAACAGGACTCAGAGGTCAATTTCTATTTGTGCAAGTGGTCCCCAGTGACTCTGTCGGGAACTGTGGTTCCCAGTACATCTGAAATAGAACTGAGTGAATGTGGCACTTGATTTTGAAAAGTTTCCCTTGACTTTCTACAAACACACTTGTCTCCCCAGCAACTGATTTTCTGTGCCTAAGGTCACTGTCAGTATGGAGTTGATCTTTTATTTTGGTCTTGCACCTGGGTGGGTGTGAGAGAATCACATAGCTCAGGAGTGCTGTCTGCATCCCCTTGGACCCTACCCAGTGCTACAGTTGGTAGCACAGCACAGTCTGGTCATCCCATAAACACAGCCTGGATTTGTTCCAACATAGCGTTTGAGCACACTGAGGTTATGCTAACTTATTTCTGCAGCTCCCAGTGTTCCAGATTTCTTGGGATTAAGGAATTCAAAGTCTCTGTGTTTGGGAGGATAGTGCAGGAGCAACTGATACCAGAGGCATTAAAGGGGCCCTAAACACTGGCTCTCATGTAAGTCTGTTGGGTCTGTAAAAATATCAGCTCCTTGTTTTGTGGTTGCAAGGATGGGAATTCCATTATAATTCTGTCTTCAGCTGTTTAAACGTCATGGGAAAGCTCTGGGCACTCCCTCCCACATAGCTGTCTACAGGAGGGCTTATCAGAAAATCTGAGCCTCGTTTGCAGCATCCAAACCGCTGAGATATTGACATTGATCAGTTGCAGGGGAGCCTTTCCTAAGAATAAATCAGAAGCTGTTTGAACAACACTTGGAAGTCCCAGGGAACAAAACTCTGTTGATTGGCACGCACATGTTGCAGTTTTGTCAATATGCTAAAAATCCACTGAAGTCTGACAGCATTCCTCATGCACCAAGGATACGTCATGACTTGCACCCCTTGTGTCTGATAGTAAATGTTGTCTTTCATCAGAAAAAAAAGGGCACTAAAAAGAGAAGTGAACACATGAGACCTGTGGGAAGCAAAAAGAAAACTTCAGTTTTCATTGCGACCTATTAAAAATGAATATACTTTGATTCTGTTCTCTTGTTGCTTGAGCAAAAATCCAGATCTACACTGCCTGGCAAAAGATACTGAAGCCGCAGTAGCTAGCATGACCTACATACAAGCTACTTCAAGGAAGGCCACTTCTGCACACAGCTTCTCTCTTAGTGATGATCTTACTGCAGCCGATACACCCAGAATTGTCAGACCAACTTTAACAACTATATCTGTGAACATCCGAACAACCTTTTAAACATGTCCCTAGACTAAGGCTGTTAAGATTATTGATTTTGTAGTATGAGCAGAACTCTGCTGGTTTTCCGGACAGCCCATGCAGAATCATGATCTCTGTGGTCGATCCAGAGATGAATTCTTATTCCAAGCCACATGTTGGCAACCTCTTGAATTTCACATACACTTTTTTTTAGTCTTATCTGTACAATGTCTCATTAT
Source organism: Tragopan temminckii (assembly GCA_028571105.1). Lineage (NCBI taxonomy): Eukaryota > Metazoa > Chordata > Aves > Galliformes > Phasianidae > Tragopan > Tragopan temminckii. The sequence goes on along the minus strand of JAOWBP010000001.1, from coordinate 20,660,915 downwards.
ATATTTATTCTGAGAATTGATGCATCATTTGAGAATCTGTAACTTAGGTTGGAGATGAGCTCTAAAACACATGGAGTCATCCAGCTTTGTGCTCTTGTCATCAGCTTGAGTAGCAGATACTCAAAGCTCCTCTTCGCATGAGCTTCCATTCACAGACATAGCCAGGGCATATACACAGAGGAGCAGATTTGAATGTGCATCATCTAAACTCTTTCTCTGCAACTCCATTTACAGTGGCTGTTTCCTATCATATTCAACCCCAAAAATCTCCCTACTTGGCTTTCTGAAATCAAAAGAAGTTACAGCACTGCTACAAAGGCACACCACATGGTCTGGTGTTGTCTTGGTATATACCCTTGTCCTCTGTAAAGGGAGTAGGTGGGTGTTGTCTTGCTTCTTTTTTAGTTTCGTCTTTTCCAGTCTGAGGAGTCCTGAGATATGAACTGCTTGGTTTTATTGTGTTTTGTGTACTGTGTGTGAGCCGTGCAAAGCTCCAGTGGTTATCTGTTTACTCATAAGTAGCCCAATGGTTAGTGGGGCTTTACAAGAAGCTCTGAAACTGCTAGCTCATATTTAGCAGTCTGTTTACAATATTTGCTTATACTGTAGTGCTATGCAAGACGAAATCATGATGTAATGCACACACAAGCCTGGAACTGGACAATTTAAGCACTGGATGGTTTAGTATTTGAAAAATGTTAAGATTTGTCTGAGATTCCATTTTGAAAAACTTCACAGGAGATGTGATTCTTCACTATAAAGCAGGAATCTGGATTAGAGGTGAATGATTGTTGCAAGTACATTGTCCAGCTCCATGAAAAGTTGAATTACCTCCTCAGAAAATACCCTTATGAGTAAGAATTAAGATGTAATAAGTTGTATTGTATTAAGTTGTGTTCTGCTTGGTTCTTAACAATGTTCCATTAGGGATCAGCAGAAAAAAAGTAATGTGAACAAACATGAGATAGGATGATATGTATAAAATAGTAGAAATCATACCTTGAACAAAAAGAAAAGAAAAAAGAATAGGGTGGAAGAAAGGGAATAGTCTGCTCTTTTCAGGTCAACAGCTCCCAAAATAGGTGAATCATTTTACTTTGTAAAAGGATGGATATTTTATAACGTATACGTACAGTATGATTCAAAGACAGGTAATAAGAGTAGTTGAAAAGCTCTGATTATGCTTCAGCTTAAATATCAAATTCAGAAAAGCTTTATTTTATTTCCCAGTGCTCTACCAAGAGTAGCTCCAAAATTGCAGTAAATGTTGATATCCTTAGGATATATATATTCTAAAAGTAAGGAAAAACTAAGACTGACTTCTATTTTAAAGTTGAAAGCTGCTTGCATTCTGCTGTTTTTTGTATACAATATAGCATAAATACAGATAATGCGTTAAAAGATTAAAAAACATTACCAAAACATTTTTATATTTATTGTATATAGCATTATTGAAAGATGTTGAGTTGTGGATGATCTCTATAGCAGTTGCATGTAGTATGATGGCTGTTTTCCCAGCCTTCCTTAATGAACTCCTGGTGATTCACTGCAACTTGCTGTGAAGGTTTTGCATAATGTGGTATTTGTTTAGGTTGTAGTTTGTGTGGTCCTGTTTATGGATGATCCAATAGAAATGTAGGCTTTCAATAGAAACATAGGCCTTTCTGCTTCCCTGCAGATGAGTTAGATTGGGGAAAGAAAGGAAGAAAGAAAGAAAAAAAAAGCAGGCCAAATAAAATTTAGATGGCAGCAGAGGAGCAGTAGTAGCAGTTTATAAACTAAGTGAAATGGAAAATGGGTGAAGGCAATACAAGCTGAGTAGCTATTCCTGGTGTTTTCCCTGTGTTGGTGGGAGAAGTTTTTTCCCTTTGCATTATTGATGTTCATCAACTTTATCATGAAGCCCTTATTTTATTTTCTATAAATCATTTATTCTATATGCAGTGATACTATAAGTGATTAATAAACATGCAGTTTACAGAGTTCAGTTTAATACTACAGATACCGTGTTCCAGTAGTACTCACAGTTCTATGTGCTGTGTGTTTTACTAGCTATTTCAGCAGAGACAAAGAAAGAGAAGGTTTTAGAAGAGCTATTCTTGTTTAAATCCATCTGGGTTAGCTTGGAGTGCAGCACAGACATGGTAGCATGCAGCTTGCACTGTACGATTAAAGCAAAAATTCAGATCTACATAGAAAATAATTCATTCTTACTCTTTAGGTATCGAAGCTTTAATTTTTCTTTATGCAACAGTTGTTTGGTTGTTTGTTTTCTACACTGTTATTCTGAGTAGTACTCACTGGAAATACACAGTATTTACTTAGATATTTTTCAGACTTGTGACAAAATAATAAATGTTTTGCATATTACTTCCAACCAAGGTCAATGAGAGTTCTGCAACTGAATTTCATGGAAGCGAGACTGGGATCTTAAATCTTGAATGCAGCAGCAAATTGGAGCAGCTCATTATCTCTATCAAATGGATGTATAGCTTCTTCTGCCTCGTGTAGGAAACAAATACATTACACATGGTGCAGAGATCTTTGAAAACCTTGTTCTAGTGTGACTTCAGTATTCCATATGTTATGCATACATGTAATTTGTTTGCACCCAAGTAAGAACACACAGCTTAGTGAAATGGCCAGGGGTTTGGGCCAGGAAGTGATGAAAAAAAGAGAATAACTGGTGCTGATGTGGTCATTGATCTCGAATGTGGCAGCCCTGGTGTGCCAGCTGTATGTGCACGCCTGGCTACCCTCTGCTGTCAGTGAGCTTAGCTTAAGCCACCACTAATGACATTGCTTTGGAATCAGGACATATGGAGAGCGTACATGGATGATTTTTGTGCTTGGCAGACTGAAAGCACAATTCTTTCAAGTATGCTAGGGGATAAAAAGATCTTTTCCCTCAACAAGAGTTTTGACCTCGTTCTGCTTTTTTGTTGCTCCCCTGTCAGTGAAAAGCTTCACAGTATCAGCAGCATATATTGGAGGTCTGTCTCTGTATACAGCAATTAAATATAAGTCAGTATTGCTCTACTGTTTCTGCGTTATTGTAACAACTTTAACGTTGGTCTTGGATTGGCAGGAATGAAGTATGAATGGCAAGGTGTGTGTGTGTGTGCATAAGAGAGACAGAAAAGAAGCACCTGAAGAGACATCAGAGCGAGGGACACAAGAATGCCCTGAAGGGATCATAAAGAGCTCTGTTCCCAGGTGATCAAACTGGGAAATGTATGGTTTCTGTCAAGCGCTGAAGACCCCAACTCCTGACTCCTTAAAGGACCTATTCTTAAACAAAAGTTGCAGCATCGCCTCCAGCAGCAGAAGAGAACAGAAAAATGTTCATCCCTATTGCAGGCATGGCCAAAAGTTAGCTCAGTGTTGCCAGTTAGGAAGAAGCAGAGACATGGCAAGGACTGACAAGTGAGCCAGACAGAGGAGCATGTATGTTATGGTGCTTATGCATGTGTAGGTGTGAGGCTGTCAGTGAACAAAATCAGTGGAGAATGAGTGCAAGATTCCTTCCTTTTCCATAAGTAAGCGCTTTCCTTCTCTCACCTGCCCTATGCTATGGCAGCAGTAATCTCACAGATCTTCCATTTTCTCTTTTACAGGATTGTGGTGCCTTTTGTGAGAACCTGTCTCATGGTCTTGCCTTCAGTGCAAACCATATGGAAGAGCCTGACAGATGTTTTCTTTGCACCATTCTTTCACAGCGTAGGCCGATGCTTTGCCATGGTTAATATACGTCTGGATCAAGAGTAACTGTCAGGGTTGCAACACTGCTGTAATTGTAGATGGTGTTATACCTCTTTCTAATGTAACATGCAAGCACTTACCATTCATTCCAACTTGTTAAGATGATAATGGCTGGTTAAGTGGGAACATGCTATTATTCTAAAACTCATTTATTTTCAGGGAATGAATTTAAGACTAAGTAGGCAGTTTTCATATCTAACTATTTTAACAGCAGAATAAATGTGGAGTATGTTGGCAACACTTTATTTTAATGGTACGTTGATCGCTGGATTACAGAAAAAATCTCTTAAAGGTTTAATTGCCACCATTGTGATGACTATTGGCATTATTACAAGAAATATTTAAATTAGTAGGCTGAGATACTCTGGGTGAGAATGATCTCTAGGGTTTCACATTGATTTCACTGCAATTCCTACAGGGATCGTTTTTGGCCCTCACTATACTAAATTATATAGTCAGCCCATTATTATCTGCATTTAAAAAGAAGGACACGATGCTTAAGCATACAGAGAAGTTAACTCTTCCATAATTCTCCTGTACAGGGGAAAAAGCTCCCTAGAAGGTTATCCCTTAAAATAAGGTGTTACCTAATGATTTGGACTATCAGCTAATTTGTATATTTTATTTAATAAGAGGTTAACTTTGCTGTATATTTTGTACCTTTGTAAATGGCACTTGGTGAGCTTTCTTTGAAGCATTATTTCTATAGTATTTGAACTCTAACAAACTTACTAGGCAGTGAGAGTGAGAAACTGCAAAAAAATGACTTAAACTAAAATTTCAGTGTATAAATTATGCAGATTTTTAATCATTGCTGTGCAATTCTAGGATATCCATTATATATAGTTGTGTGCAAAAGAAAAGAGTATAAGATTTTTAATACAAGACTATGCAAAAGAGCTGGAAATACCTGTTTATGAGAAGTGTTTTTTTATTAAAAATGGACAGTAATAAATGCAACCCTGCCTATTTGTGTGTGTTATCTGTGTGGACACTGCGATATTTAAAATGATGGATGCTATGCTGGCACTTTATCTAAGTAACAAGCTATTAAATAAGTCAAGTGGGTGTAATTGGTATCCTTGTCTAACTCCTTGTCTACTGACTTGACTCTCCATGTTGCTTATTACTACTTTAAAGCCTAACCCATAACAAAGCCCTTTTTCTGTCTGCACCTAATAGAGCTTGTAAACCAGAGTAACAGAACATATGCAGAGGTACACTGAAGTTATGTTAGCCTTCTAATGGGTTTATGCTGCTGTTTTTTCCTGCCGTTGTAAATGTTTGTATGATTTAGAATTTTATTTTCTAAAATGGTGTCACAGATTTCTTATCAAAAAGGGTATATAATAAAATAATTTAAAAAATCAGCTTTTTCCAATTGTCAACTTTATTTTTTCAGGTTTTGCAATTTTTTAAAAAGCTCTTAAAATGCTGAACAGTGTGGAATACTTCCAGAATGTGAGAGAGGGAAAAGAAGTGGATAAGCATCAGTACTGTTCTGCTATTATCCACTGTATTTAACTTATAGAGGAAAATTATGTATCTCTTTGTGTCAAATTATGCCCAGACAGAATGTGTCTCTGATGCAGGTCTTTTGGTGCAGAATTTTGACTGCATCCAGCGTAAAGCTTAATTCTTTTTAAGGGTGCATGCTTTATTTACAAATGAGCTGTAGAATTTCCTTACTCATTGGCCTGCAGAAGCTAGCTAACACTGCGTATTTTTTGCACTTTAAGAACATCTTTGTGCTTTAAGAACTTCTTTTCTATTTGTCACAGTTAGAGAGGGATTCGTATGGCTTTTGAAAACTGGACCCTACTGACTAGTACACAGCCAGATTTCTATGGACTTTGGCCTTGCAGAAGTTAGTTTATTCTTCAAATGTGTTCTTACCTTTCTTCTGTTAAAACTGAAGTATTTCTGCTGAAAATAAAGATTGGTCAGGCCAGGCTTGACTTCTTTTGAGATTTTTTTCTTTTACAAAATCCAAGGATGTTTACAGATACTTTCCACACCAAAAAAATATCCATATAATAAATTAATAAACCAAAAAGGTGCATTGAATCAGTACTAGTCTAAAAGGAGCTTGTCTAAAAGGAGCCCTATAAAAGCCTGAGATATGAGAGAACTCAGGCGTGCATCCAACCTTGAGATTAAAGAAAAGTGTAGCCATTTAGGTTATATACTACTGCACGTATGCACTCAGTAGCTTACTGAAGTCATCCAGCTCTAGCTACCGCTGAGAACAAAGGAGAATGATGTTCTTAGTTCTTTTGATTTGAGCCTTTCTGTTTGTCATTAACTGATTCTGTTACTGTGCATCTGCCCCACACAGCACTGGATTCCAGCAACCATGGACTTCAGGATGTGAAAGTTGTGACATATGACAAAGGTCTGCCATAATTGATAGCATCTATGGACAACAGGAACTGAATGGGTGCTGTCTCTAATCTGTGTTTGTAGATTTAGGATCCATTCCTTAAATTCATTTCTAATTGCTTTGAAACATGGACAAATGATACCAGCTGGCACTGGAACAGCAACGTGCAGATAAGAATTTAGGCAAAAGAGGGAATCCAGAAACTTAATCTCATTCTCTACTACAAATCTAGGAAAATTTGCGTCTAATTCAGATAATCTGTTTTGAATTGTGCTCCCTCTTCCCCTCTGTGAAATGGGAAAAATGTTGTTGCTCAAAGCAAAGGTAAACTTTCCATCATTATGGTAGAGTTGTGAGGGTAAGTAAATGAAGTGTGAGATGTTCCAATTCCAACCTGTTTTTTGTTACTGTAGACCTTACAAACAACTGGAGATTCAATTCTGTAATGTAAAATGTTTTGGTATTATGTTTGTCATAGAGGTCAAAAGTAACAGACAGAAATAACCTCATTTATCTTCACGGGCTTTTCTCTTTTAACTCACAGTGAAATCTAACCTGCCTCATGGTGAGAACATTTTCTTAAAATCCTTCTAATCTGACTGTAGAACTTAGATATATGTATTCTGTCTTTCCACACCCTACTTGTCCACCACAAAAATTGGCACAAGTTCTTAACAGAAACTTTGAGATCTTAGTAAATGAGGGCCCTTCTCCACCTACCCAGAAAGCTCACCCAGACATACGCCAACTGAAAAATTCGGAACATCCCTGCAGCTCTGGGACTCCAGACCACACATTCACATTTAATGGAAGCCAAAGAATGGTAAGCTCATTATTTTTACAGGGTGTGATCTTTCCCCCACCTGCAGAGATAAAACTAATGCTGTTAAGCTGTATTAACTCTCTTTTAAAAATGCATGGAAAAAAACATGGTTTTTTTTCAAAAAAATGAAAATGGAACACAGTCAAATTCTGGACACTCTGCTGGTGTTGTCTGTTAGTACACTGTGTTCGTGAAGACCTCCAATGAGCACACAGAACTACCAGTTCTGCACTGAGGTGCTTTCTTCATGCAGGGTTTTACAGCTGAGGGGTGAATTATTAAGGCTATTTTTAACCTAGTGACACTGATCTTCCAAAGATTATTTCAACAAAAAGAAAATGTCTTCTGTAGAGGCAATCCAGAGGAGCTAGGATAGGTTCCGGCTCTGAATCATCCTCCTGAGAAGAGTTTGTGCAGTGATTAATGCAAAATGTTTGTCTTGGCTTGGGTCCTTTCCTCTGCTGCGTTAAAAAAAATTGTTTCCTCTAAAAATTGTGCAGGCCTATGGAAGCAATCTAAGAATCTAAGCAGCGGAACAGGCTCTTCTCCACGTACATCTCTCATAACCTCCTAGTTTAGATGTTAGGAGGAAGTTCTTTACTCAGAGGCTGGTGAGGCAGTGGCACAGCTGCCCAGAGAAGCTGTGGGTGTCCCAGCCCTGGAGATGCTCAAGACCAGGTTGGATGGGGCTGTGGGCAGCCTGAGCTGGGGGGTGGCAACCTGCCCATGGCACACCATTGGAATGAGATGGTTTTTAAGGTCCCTTCCAACCCAAACCATTTTATGATTCTGTAATTCTGTGATCTCAGTGACAAAAAATCGTATCTTATATAAGCCTCAGGGAGGGGATGCTTGAGTCCCATGAGAGGGACCAGTTCTCAGATTGCTATTTCTACACAATACAGTTAATAACATGCTAGAACTGGCTGAATGGCATAGAATAGTGTTGACACCAACGAGCATTCGTGACCCAGCTCAATATTGACCAGGAACCTGATATTGAAAAAGGTTGAGAAAAGAGTGACCCAAATTGCTCAAGTCTGGACAACTTAACCTTCAGCTGGCAGAATTAAGGCTTTCGATCTATTTTCTGCACCAACCGAGCGCTTACAAGCTACCTTGGTTGAAACCTATGGGACTAGCTATAATAAAAGATATACATACCTAACACGGGATTGAAATGATAGTCAGGCATTTAAATCCAAAACAGTAATCCCTGCCCAGATGCCACCCAGCTAGGAACATGTTTAAACTCAGAAGGCACCTCCCTTCCATGTAACCTTCCCTCAGTACCTACAGTTTTATTTTGGTCATGCCTAGAACTGCCCTTGCTTGAGCAACTTGGCATCTTACTCGCATCCAAGCCCAATCAGAATCCCAAAATAAGGGAAGAGAATGCCTTGGTTACCTGAAAATACACTGACTGCATGTCAGCAGAGTGGGGTACTTCCCAAAATTTGCTTTCCCAGGAGTCCAAATGCATTAGCACACCTCAGATAAGCAGAATTGATCTCGGGTCTCTCAGTTGTTGGATTACACTTCTAGCCCCCAGGCTGCTGTGAAATGTGCTGTGGCAGCAGCACCTCCATTTAAAAGGGAATCACTCATAGCTAGAGGTTATGAGAAGAAAGGAATGTGAGGGCAGCTCACCATCTCTCCTGAGCAAATGTCTCCTCTGACACAAGGAACAAACAGGCCAAGTAACAAAAAAGCATGCATGAGAGACGGTCCTATGTTCTGATATAGGACTGAGGCAGGGGCACCCACTTCAGGGGAAAAGCTCTGATTCTGTGAGTTTTAATTTAAACCATGGATAGCCTCCAGTGTGGGGACAGAGTGACTGTTGTGAATCTTCTGAGACTGAAAGTCTGTACATTGTGGAATGAGGAAAGCACTGCTTTGCTCTGTAAGCCCATCCCAGTGCCTGTTATCACGCAGCAGGGTAAGTGCTGTATTCAGAGCTGATAAAAGCTCGCTACCAACAGCTCTGGCAGCTCAGGCCTTCAGCCAGCAAACCATCCAAAAATGCACATAAAAGGATGCACTTCAGCAGCTGAACAGAAGACACTAACCCACAGTGATTTTCCTCTCCTAAACCTTAGGTTTTGAAGCATGCTGCATAAGGAAGGCTGCTTGTGGGCAGGCTGTTATCTGACAGCCTCGCTGCTGCTGCAGCTGTACATAAAGAATACCGATTCTCGGCTGATTCCAATCTCTCTGGCATTGTCATGCAAGTATCAGGAGTATTGCTGAGACCATAATTGGAATAATTATACAACTTCAGGGGGAGGAGTGGAGTGAGAGGCAGTGTTTGATACCAGACAAAGACATGCAGTGAGCAGCCATGCACATTTAGTTCAGCTCTGTGACTCATTTTCTGACACTATTTTTTGAGGAATTTTTTCCAATCCAATTTTTGCTTTTTGGAAGATACGTTTCCTGCCAGTACCAAGGCTTTTCTTCTTCTCAACATCAGAAGAACTGCTCCCACCTCGCACACACTCAGCTCCACGTTTACAGTCAGCTCTCAATTAAGACAATTCCAGGATCTGGAAGTTGTGTTAAAGCAAAACTTTGGAGCATAAAATGTTTTTAAAATTAGACTTGAAATGTAGTTGGTGTGATGAAAAAAGAAGGGCAGCGAGGTGGCCAGCTGGTTAACACGTACTCTGTTCAGCAGCTGCCCTGGGCTGCCAACAGTGCAGCAAAGCTCAATGAGAAGAAGCTTGGGAGGCATTTACAAGGCCAGTTTGGTGTCTGCGATCTGTGGCAATTTTTGGCCACTCCTGGATAATCCATTCACAGTAGGTAAGAGGGGAGCACAGCCTTTGCACTTTCAGAAGGTTCCTGCAAGCCATGCCCTTTCCAGACGGGCATCCTTATCCTGCTCCTCTGTACGGCACCACAGCCCCTTGCACAGCTCCTTCGCTCCTCTGCTGGGATTCATCTCATGAAGTCTATCAATTCCTCCTGCTCCCAGTATCTCTTTAACTGTAGCAGTGTTTAACTGTAGCAGTGTTGTATGATTCAGAAACTTCTTCCAAAGGGTGTTGAAGTTCTGCAGAAACCATTCCAGGAATCATTACTGTTTCAAATTAACCAATAAATTTCCTATTTTTAGTCATCCTTGAGACATGCAGTAATACTGAATATAGGGTCAAGATCTTCCTTTCAGTACTTGAGGGGAGCTTATAAGCAGGAGGGGGACTAAATTTTACGTGGGCTGATAGTGATAGGACAAGGGGAATGGCTGTACAAGAGGGGAGACTTAGGTTAGATATTAGAAGGAATTTCTTTACTCAGAGTGGTGAGGTGCTGGCACAGCTGCACAGACAGGCTGTGGGTGCTCCATCCCTGAGGTTCTCAAGGCCCGGTTGGATGGAGCCCTGGGCAGCCTGAGCTGGGGGATGGCAGCCCTGCCCATGGCAGGGGGTTGGACTGGGTGGGCTTTAAGGTCCCTTGAAGCCCAAGGCATTCTATGATATTCTGATGTGTGTGCAGGACAGTGACCAGGTATGAAACTTTCTTAAATACAAAAATTGTAACTGTAATGGGGGAAAGAAGGCATTTTTTTTAGTTATTGTTGGTTGTTTTTTTGTTGTTGTTGTTTGTTTGTTTTTTGTTTTGTTTTTTTTTTTTCAGATGAATTAAAAAATCCAAGAAACTGTCTTTAAATCCGTACATTTGCTTAATGCACATACTCAAGTGTTAGGACATTTTAAGGATGGCTTAAGTTACCATGTGAATTTAAAAAAATTGCTTTTAAAAAGGACAACTAACTTGGAAAGCTGGAAAACATCCATCCACAGTTCTTAAGTTTATGAGCAATAGAAACACTTAAAGTTCACTCTTCCCTGTTGGCCACATCAGAACTCTGCAGTCTGCATCCCCAACAGGTGCATTTATTTACATTTACAGAGCCTTCGCCATCAGCCAATGGCCTGTTTGAGGGCGCTTCTCTGTTGAATTGCCAAAGCTGAATACACTGCATTAAGGCTGTTCTACTCCTTTTGCTGCAATTCTGTGCTTAATGGCACAAAACTAAGACACACTTTCTTGTTAATGTCGCAGATCTCATGCCACGCTCTCATTTACTAGGAGAAAAACAACGGCTGCAAAAATTAAAAGTGAAATAAATGTTTAAAAAGGACTGAATGTAACTTGAGGTTTGTAGACGTACAGTGCCATTGCAGCCGTGCCTCGGACCACGCTGGACCCAGCAATGGATCCCTACAGCTTTTCCCCTTATGTATGCCCCTGGCCTTATGAGAGGCCGTGAGAACAGAGCGCGGCTAAACACCGGCGTCCCACCGCACCTCTCACAGTCGAGTCCCAGCGGTTAACACACGCGGCAGACGCGGGTCAGCTTCCTTCCAGGAAAAATACAGTACAGTTAGCGTGCGGGACTGTTAAATATTTGCATCGTTTTGAAATGAACCGGTTGAGAAAATCTCTTTTTCTTCGACCCGAGGATGTCCAAGTTTCCACAGTCGCTCCCGGTCAGAGCAGAGGGGGCTCATTGTCAGAGCGGGGGGGGCTCTACCGACGCCTCTCTCCCGCAGCGCTGCTCAAGTTTTCCATCTCCTCATCC
>JAOWBP010000001.1:20604622-20649283 GCA_028571105.1 Tragopan temminckii | reverse complement strand
CGCCCCCAGCCCGCCCTGCCTCCTTCCCTCCTTCCCTCCTTCCCTCCCTCCCCGCCGGCTCTGCCCTCCGGCCGCTCTCCCGCCCGCAGGGCTTTCTGTACGCGGCGCCCGTCAGGGAGCAGGGCAACATCTACAAGCCCAACAACAAGATGATGGCAGACGAGCTGAGCGAGAAGGCGGTGCGCGACGTGCACACCAAGGAGATCGACCTGGTCAACCGCGACCCCAAGCACCTCAACGACGACGTGGTGAAGGTGAGGGGCCGGGACGGGAGGACCGCTTCCCTCCACCTGCTGCGGGAGGGAGGGAGGGAGCAGCTCGCGGTTTCTTTTCGGCGTTGAAGCGAGAGGGCAGGCTCCGAGCTGCGCTGCCCCGAGCCGCGTGCTCGCTGCTGCGGACCCCGAGCAGGCGGCTCCAGTCCGGCTGAGCCGCGGGACGGGTCTCTGTCGGCCCAGCGGCTGCAGAGGTGGTTTGGCTTCGTTTGCTTGGTTCGTTTTGTGTTCGTTTCCGTGCTGTTTTTCCCTCTCTCGGGAAGTAAGAAAGGGAAGTTAGGCAAAACCAGACGGTGCCTCTTTCTAGAGTTTTTCTTCTGGTTTTTATCTCAGTTGGGCAGTTCTGACAAATCTGGAGTGACGGAGATTTTTGCTCGGACTCATTTTGGTCGGAAAAATCATGGGGCTGAGTTTTCTCTTAGCAGGAGAATTTTATGCTGTTTGTGTGAAAACCAGGGACGCTGTCACCTGAGCTTGCCAGGACCGAGCAAAGCAAAGGGCTGCCCAGTCAGTTGCAGTGGGCGAGAAAGCTCAGCACCCAGCGTGGGATCCCTGAGCACTGGGGCTGTAGAGCAGGAAGACTTGTTCTTAAAAAAAGATAAATGTCGTATTGTTTCCGGAGGGTAAAAAGGTTGGAATCCAGTTCCTAAATGTATGTCAGGAGCATGATTTATGCCACGTGCGGACAATGCAGAAAGGTCTTGAGTAACCTCAAATTCCACTGACTTCTAAAAAGCTTGGAGGTGCTGAGTATGACTGGCCACGTTGCTGGATCAAGAATAGGAATTTGGGCTGTCTCTTTCGTTAGAGAGCCATTGTCCAAGGTCTAGAAAGAAATGGGATGAAATTTCCGTTTGTTTAGGGGGAAAAAAATCATCTGTACCACTGTCTAGTGGTACAAAACTTCCATTAAAGTGCTTGATGTTAGGAAGGAGGGAACAATTCTTTTATCTGCTACCCATGGAGGAGCAGCTGGGTAGCAGGAATGTAGGAGCTGGAGAACAAGGCTTCCTCATGGCTCATTGCGTACATCAACAGAAGGAGTCCCCAAAGCAACCAGACCTTCCAAGGATGAGTCACAGCCCCCAGGCAGGCCGGAATTCGAGTGTCCAGACTTAGCCTGGGAGAGAAAGATCCTGCTGGGACAAGAGGCAGGCTGCTGGTGGAAAAAACTCCTAATGGACATAAAAGAAGTGGCATGCAGAGCCTGTCCTGCTTTCTCTGCCTCTTCCAGGGGCAATGATTAAGAAAGTTAGCTTAGTAGATTCAATAATCCAAAACAGATTTAAAGAATAAAAATGATAGGAATGGAAAAATCAAGCTTTTCAGTATGTCCCTCCAAGATAACTGCAGACCTTCAAATGTGTTCATTGGGAACCAGCAAGCAGCCAGAATAGCAGTACCATGTCTTGTATCCATGAGCTCCTGGTAGCGCACAGAAGCACATCAAGACACAGTGATGTACCAAAACAAATGTCGACCACAAAGTTTTCATTTTGCATTATAAAAACAGCAGCTTTTTTTTTTTTTAAGTGGACATCTCAAAGCAACATTTCCCCATCTTGTCACAAAGATAAATAAGAATCACTTCGATTTGTGTAAGCATTTTATAGCTAGACCCAACCCTACCAATACGGAATTTTGCTACACTTTGAGTTTGTTTGGATACTGCTTCCAGGTTCAGCTTAGAAGTAGCTGCAAAGTCTAGATCCAGTTCCTAGGGGGCAGACTCTGACTGAAGAGAAGACAAAGATTCGGTTGCTGTCTCAACCACCAGTCTGTGACCTCTTCCATCATGTAACCTAGAGAGTGTAAAAAATATATCATCTGAGTAACAGGAGTCTTGGGTACTGGAAGACCAAAAAAATTGTTCAGGGTTTTTTTTAAGGCCAGAAGCATGCCCCAGGTTTAACTCAATTTTGTGTGGGGCCATTGCCTTTTTCTGGATTCAGAACCTTCTGCTTTGTAACCAGAGTTTAGTGCATTTCTTGCCACTTGACTATGATACACAATAGCATGGAAACTAGGGACAAATCAGTCAACCATGAAATAGAAATGATTAGACAGAGAATGAGGAATCTGCTCTGTAAGCAGCTCTCTAAAAGGCCTCAGTGTTGGCTGCATTCAAATACTTCCCATAGCACATTTTAAAAATAACACTTGCTTGTAAGAAGCAATGCACGTTCCCTTGGAGTGCAACACAGAGCATCTGCTTTGTCCACAGTAATAATAAATGGGGCAAGCAGCAGCAGGGGAACAATCCAGGCAAGAGGGAGAGACCTGATCCAGACCCTTTAATAAAAATTAAATTTTTATTAAATAAATAATACCAAGTAGACGCTAAATGCTGTGCCAGATTTCTAGAAAGGTGGGGAAGGCAACTGACTCTGTATTCAGAAAGGGATGCAAACAAGGCTTTACTGACCTTGTGGTGTGAAAGCTGAGGTCCACAGTCAAAGTTGTTGGCAGCTCCATACAGGAGGAAGCACAGTCTAGTAAAACCACCAGAGTTTCCTTCCTGTTCTAATTCCTTCAGCAGGGAGCGGAAAGGAAGGAGTTTCTTCCTCATATGGCTGCCCTCCTGCATCACCTTGGGACGCCAACGATGTGCAGCAGGGTTCCATTCCTTGAGGCACCAACTTCTGGGGTTGTCTGTCATATAGAAAGCAAAACAGGAATTTAGCAAGGGAGAAGTAGCCTCTGTGCATTTGGGAACTCTCTGAGAGGAATTTTGATGATTATACAGCTATTTGCCTCAAAATTATATCTATTTCATATGCCAGATTCCACTCTAGACTTGTATTTCACAGCTTATGTCTGTGTGTGTTGAGATGGAATCAGCAGAACAGAAATATTATTCTTTTTTTTTCTCTCATTTATCATTCCTTCTCCCACTGACCGAGACCTCACGTGAAGTTGCCTGCAGTTCTCTTTCAGGTCTTGCACAGTCTTTGCTCTTCCTGTTTTCCAGTGCAATATTTGTGTTTTCCAAATTGTGGCTGAACTTACAGCCTTCCAACTCTTTGCAGTTCAAAGTTTTTCAAAGTGTCTGTGGCCAAATCTGCAGAGTTTGTTAGGAGGAAACATAGGAGGCTGCTTTCCTGCAGCCCTTGGAGGGGCTGGCTTGTGCTTCTCAGTGCTTCCTCACTCGTTGCTCAGGATAGGAAAGGAGCAGGCACCCAACCCAGCAAACTCTACTCCTTCTGGACTAGTAAGGATTGAACATGTGGTCACATCTGATTACAGTTCTTTCCTGTAGTGTTGTGCTAGGGTACTGCTGTACCATCCAGAACATTATTATTATTTTGTTTCTAACAAATAGTGTCTATCTGCTGCTGTTGTGTAAGCGACCTTTTCTCTGGAAAAAATAAAAAAATAAAAAAAAAATCCTGTACTTGGCTACAGATGTAGCAATGTGGAACTTTTGTACCAAGTTTTAAACAGTTGTGTTCCTGCCTTCTTACTTAAAGCCAACGCAGTTAAGGGCAGCTTTGCTCACTGCAAGGCTGAGTCTGGAATTTTTAGTCAGCTCTTGACAAATACCACAACACCATGATGTAGGCATTAGCGAGCACAGTGCTGTTCAGCCATCCAGAGCCACGCTTAAAGCAATTTACAGCTTCTACAACTTTCCAATAAATTAAAAAATAATAATAATAAAAAAGAACAATTTGCAATTTTATTTACTAAATCCTTCACAGATGTGGTCACGTGCTGTTGTGCTGAGCACAGTACTCAGAGAGCCAACCAGGCCGCACCTCTCACCTTCAGGCCTGGGAGCCTACTGGAAGGAAAGTGGGTGCTGTCCCAGTGTTTTTGCAGAAGTAGGAAGGGTAAGGCACTGAGGGCTGTCACTGGTGTGACAGCGTGGGAGAACAGAGCTTCTGCCCTTCAGATAGTTGGGTGCACTCGGAGGAAGATTGGTGTCACATTGTTCAGGCCTAACCGCAGGATAGGATGAGTGGTTCTCCCAGAGTGTGTGTCTCTCTCCATTTGGTGATAAGTGCAGTTCCAGCATGTCACAACTGCATTCGAAGGAGATTATTCTTAAACTTTGCACCATACTAATGGCCGACTGTGGGTTTCAGATTTTAAAATGCAGCACTATTCCATTGTTTTGCTATCTGCACGATACAATTCTTTTCCAACTATTTCCTCCAAGGCTAGTGTAGGATTCAAAGATTAAAGCTCAAGCTGTTACAAAAACCAGTTTGTGGGGGAACTGAGTGAGGGCTGAGAATTCTGAAACAGATTACTTGCACAGGAATTAGAAGTTTCCAGATTGTTACACATGGAATCTTTGGATATCCATAATATTATGAATTCGTTCTAATCAAGTCACAAATCCCAAACAAAAGTGTTTGTCTTTAAGATTATAGTATTGTTAAAGCCTTATGCATTGCCTTCTTAACATGATGAACATGACTCATAACTCCATAGGAAAACGTTCACTTGATGACGATGAGGAAAGAGCCAGCTATTCAACATGAGTGTTCCTTTTGTTAGAATTTACTGCACACTATCTTGTATTCAGAGAAGACAAATATTTTTTCTTTCTGTTAAGTGCAACATAATTCAGATTATATGTTAGAAAATCTAAGAAGAATTTGAATTCGTTTTAGAATTTTTAACCCAATATATGGATAGAAATACCATCTCCACTGCAGGAAGTAAGGATATCTAATACTGAGAAAAGTATTGAAATCTAAAACTCTCCCGTGGGAACAGGGAAAGTGTGTGTGATAAAGTGGCTTTGCCATGAGATCCCCAGGGAGAACTTGATCTTTGGTGTATTTTAAGCAACAGAGAGAAAAAAACATAAATGAACGTGTATGGATCAATAAAACTTGAGATATTTGGAAAGCAGAAGAGAAATATAGCTCTAAACTAAGGTTTCTGTTTCCCACTGTCCTCAAATATCTTTGCAATAAATAGGCAGTGGGATGAAATCTACATCAGCAACTGACTTTTTTGAGCTGTTTGATCTAGAACTGTCACTTGCCTTTTCCAGATGTTCTTTAACAAAAAACAAAAAACAAACAAACAAAAAAAACCAACAACAAAAAAAAAAACGTCTAGAACTAAAGAAATTTGATTTCTTATTTTGAAGATAAGTTATGCCATTAAATTTATTTGATTGCTTGGAGGGCCAGGGTTAACTCTGTAAGTATCTTTTTTTTTTTTTTTTCCTAGGAAATTTCTTATGAAAATGCTTTTTAATAGTTTCAAAACTAACATAATTTTATGCAGTATTATTCTTGTCAAAATTATGTCATCGGTTTAGTATTTAGAAGGACAGTCTCATTACCACTATGCCCACTCTAGTGAATACATCAGCTGATGAAGTTTGCACCCTGTTTTATTCATGATAATCAAGGAGTTATGCTATAGATGCTCGTGGAGCTGTTCAGTGAGGCATGTCTGTATTCTACTTATCTGAGCCATGTACTTCCACTTCAAATAAATGGGAACTGTTAAATTCAGCTTCTCCAATAAGAAGTGAGAAGATGATACTACTGCAGCTAAAGGTGAAAGCATCGCATTCCCTGTCCAAAATCCTGCTGTGCTGAATGTAACTCATAGTTTCCAAGAAGCCAAGAGAACCTCATAGAAGGCTTGCAACACTTCCTCTGTAAGCTCAAAAACTCCTTCTCAGTACTCAAACAAATACTATAAAAGCATATTCACATTTTCCTCAAGATCAAGTTAATATCTTCTGTAGACTTCAGTCTCAAAGTCTCCTATCATTTTAGGAAATCCAATTTCATTTATCTCTTTTCCAGTGCAGTTTATGATAAGACTATAACTGTAGACCAGCAAAATCTTGATCTTTATGAAATATTAAAGAAATAGTTGCCTCATATTTAAGGGTCAATAGCTTAAGATCTTCCAGTACAAGGAGAACGTTCTAACAGAAGAAATGCAGAGGCCAATCTCTTTGACAGTAACAGAGAGTTAGCTGGGCACACTGCATGCTCACTGTCAGTGGTAAGCAATCCAGACAGAAATGAGGGAAGTGAACAGGTCACACAGATTTGCTAAAATAATTGCAGCAATTAACAGGAATGCATATGTGGGTAGTATACATAGTTGAGAGTCTTCTCCCATTAGATTCACATAAAAATGAGAGAAAAAAAAATTCAGTTCTAGATCTAAGCACCCTAATG
Source organism: Tragopan temminckii (assembly GCA_028571105.1). NCBI lineage: Eukaryota > Metazoa > Chordata > Aves > Galliformes > Phasianidae > Tragopan > Tragopan temminckii. Next base: position 20,642,844 of record JAOWBP010000001.1, on the reverse strand, counting down.
AAGGTGCCCCTCTGCTACTAAGAAGTCCGAGATCACTCTGGTTCCATTTCCCATTAGTGTCCATAGGAGTACTGAAGCTAGAGCATGCTCTAAAAAACCTTAAGGCAGTTTATTAACTTAATATCAGGTCTGTGAAACTACCAACGCAGAGCAACATAATCATCTAAAAATTTGTTTAGAGAATACCCATACTTTTATTAATGTTTCTGAATTCTGGTTAATTCCAGATCCTGGAAGAATCAATAAGAGCTCTCATTATTTTTAGTATCATCCAAATTCCACCTCGCTGTTCATATTGATGTGTGTGCATCCTTAAACATACAGGCATGGACAAACATATGAACATGCACATATCAGAGTTCTTTACTAAAGTAAAAGCATCAAATGAGGTGAAACTGTGGAACATGAAACAAATAATAAAATGAAGAAAGCTTTGTAGGAGTTCCATTTGGGGAAAATTGCAACCACCTCCCAGTACCTCAGTTTCCAGGGATGAAAACAGCCACTTTGTTTTCTGACTGCTCACTGACAGCGCCAAACTATTATCCATGGAACTGACTGATGTGATATCCCCACCTGCACAGGAAGCTTAACTTATCCGTGTTTCAGCGGAATGCAGATGTCTCCTTAAAGCTGCTATTCTTTCCTTCCGCTGGACTAAACTGAGAAGCACAGGCAAGTGAGGTCCCTGGAGGATGCCTCCTTGCCTCAGTGCTGACCACTGCCGCAGCAACTTTTTTCCCATGAATACTTCCACAGATTTAGATGAGCCTGTCTGCTAAGAGAGCCCATCACAAGGGCTTTCCTGGTATGTAATCAGTAATTCAGCATGGTCAGAGCTTGTTTTCTCGGTAATTATTACCAAATTTTGACTGTTTTCATTGATTTTCAGGTTGTGAAATTGTGATCTTGCAGTCATGACTCTTTTCTAAGTCATGGCATTATATTAAATTGCTCACAGTCCATCTGAATATTTGTTACTTGTGCAGTAGTGGTCATTCCTGACGGGAAATGGTTTTCTTTTCTAGCCAGAAGAGTGTAGTCCTTCAATTCTGTTTTCCAACATGAGTTTGTTTGTTAAAACATGGTTTGCTTTTTCAGCATTCTTTGTAGTATTCAGGAAAGTTGCACTCTCTCCATCAAGAGATCCACAGGCAGAACACTCAGTTCTTGCACTGTGATGGGAAGTAGACACAGGGAGAAAGGAAATGTAATGAAATCTCTTTGGTCAGTTTGAACACCTAATAATGGTCAGATGGAACCTGGCTCATTTCTGGATGCAGCTGGATGCTCATGTTGTGCAGTCACCCTACAATCTAAGGTATTTTTTATGACACACCTGATAGCACCTAGTAAAATATTATCAAGCTGTATGTTTTCAGGCACAAGGTACCAGCTTCTTTACACAACACGGGTAAATGTTTGCCAGGTGGATGCTGCTGAAAAGGTGAACTTTTTTAAGGTATAAACAAGTGATATATGTATATAAATTATTCATCAAAGACCCAGCTTTCAGTCTGGCTTGGCTGTAGCCTTTGTCTGGCACAACATTTAAACATATTGACATCAGCGAGACAGTTGCCATTTTTCAGGTTGTGTATACATTTAAGTGGTTTGCCCAATTGGAGATATCAGTGATTTATCAGAAGAGATGCAGTAAGGACCCTGGTGTCTTTTCACTGACTCCAAAAGATATTGATAGCACTGACATGCTGAGCTCCTGGTTGAGTTCCTCCCCAGCGGTGCCTGTCTCTGCAGGCTGCGTGGTAGGAGCACAGCTGCAGCACACAGACACTGCACAAGTAGTTTGAGTCATTGTAATTACACTCACAGAAATGTGGCCTAGGCCGAAGCCTCCATAGAATGCTGATGGCCTTAATACATGTGTGTATATTTCTGATAGACTCAGCACAGTAAATTTTCAATGGAATTTATACCTCAAAGCACAAATTTTGAGGAGAAGCATAATCTTTATGTAGGCAGTTAGAGGATGGAGTTTGACATACCTTTAGAGCCTGCCAGATTTTGATTCATAGGGACCAACATGACAAGGTCAGCTATTTTCATACGTAATAACTATTTTCCTGTATAAGGCATATAATCTTGACTCAGCTGTTGAGATTTTTGTTGATTGGTTGGTTGTTGGTTTTTTTGGTTGGTTGGTTGTTGTGTTTCTTAAAAAAACAATAAATTCACAACGTTAAGTTTCTTTAATTAATAGGTATTTGTTTTAAACAGGCATTGAAAACAAAGAAAATTTTCCATACCATTTCCCTTTGTTGTAAATAAGTGTCTAAGAATCAAAAGAGATTCCTTAATTTCCTGATAGAAGTTTAATAAACACACGTAGAGCAAAAGAAGCTACAATAATTCTCACAGCAGAATCAGACAAAAGCTTCAAGCAATGTAAAAACTGGCTTTACCAAGCTGAATAGTAGGAAACAAAGAATAGCTGAAGTCAGGAAGTGTATTGTAGGCATGGAACAGAAGTTAATAGTGTTTAATAGCTCTGGGTGAAGCGGGCAGCTGTTGTGAATTATTAGCGTCCTATAAAGGGTTGCAACAAATTTCCTTTGCTTCTGTCCTTGTCACAAGTGAACGTGCCTGTATTTTCATTAGCCTAGCAAATAACTCACAGTTATTTTACAGCACACCCTGACAGCTCCAAAGGAACAAACTATACACTGAGAGTGTAGTCTTCAGAGCAGGACCTATGGCTAACCTAAGTAAGTCTTTATGTAAATGAAACAGAATCTGTCACAGGTTTACATGTACTTGATGCTTTGATAAAAGTGGAGTTGTGAAAGTACCCTAAATGAACATATCTTAGCCAGTTAGATCCATTTCCAGAAATCAGTGGAGAACTGCAAAGTGTCTTTCTTCCCTAGAATCCCATTTCTGGCCACCTCTCTTTCTCCTGTCACTCCTATTTTTACTTTACTTAGTTCATTTGGATTCCCGTTATCAGCCTGATGACACTCAGCATTGCTGAGTGCTGCTGGACTGGAATACAGAGGAGAACGATAGAGGAGGCTGAGGATGGTGTAACTGAATGAATTATAACCCTTAGCAAGACAAAGCGCATCTATCCACCTATTCTTTATGTTGCTTGCGGAGGACGGATCTCTGTGAGATAAAAACAGGATCTTTCATGGGAGTGGCTCAATGCAGGAAGAATCTGGGTGATGTCCGAGTTCCTGCAGTGCGGGAGTTATCTATACTGCCCAAATGGTGAAACAATTGGAACCATTCCCAGCCAGGAATTCATATGTGGTCTGTTAGCAGCTGAGATGCGGAAGAACCCAGCTTACCTCAACTCACTGCCTGCCTTGATTTAGGCTCTGTGCTGTTCAGAGTAAGCCTAATTTTGGACAGTTCTGCATTTCCTTTGTAACCGGACTCTTGACATACATGTAATTTCATAAAATCATTGTGGCCTGTAGACAGACAACAGGTTCACTTTAACTCTATGTTTATCGGAGAGTTTTTTAGAGCTGCCAGGCTGCCTTTCAGTCTTTTCACTCTTCGGTTCAGTTTGCTATCTCCCTTATTCAAAGTGGAGCACTGAGGAACACGGAACTTGAGGAATAACAAAATGGAAAATGTGCAGTAGTGACACATTGGGTATAGCTCTTATAGCACCATCTATATGCATTTGTAGAAATGTCCATAGCACTGTTAAAATTACTCTGAGAATGTGCTCCACCAACTCCTGATGACTGTTGATGGCATGAATGCACTGTTATTATCGTCTCACAGATTGATTCCCAAGTACTTTTAGGACAACTGTGTCTGACTTGAGTTCAGAAACCCTGGCCAAGGATATATCATGAATGTTCTAATATTAGCATCAACTCCTGGAATGAGGACAGTGCAGTCCATCTGGAAATGTGTTGTGATCTGATTCTTTTGTTGGCTCCCCAGGATTAACTCTCTGAACATCTTGAGGTACACAGCAGACTAAAACCATCTACTTTTGAGACTCACTATCATAGAAAATTTACTATGTGATCTGAAAACTGTTGAGTTTTCCCGCTTCCATTTCTTAGTATTCACTGTAATATTCACTGTAATTAATTATTTAAAAGGAATCAAATTACAGGCAGTCTTACTATTCATTTGCAATGTTCTAGGAGATTTGCATTAACTTATGGTTTCTTTTTACATGTCAAAAATATGCTTTGCAGATAAAAATAGGTCCCACTTAGCTGAGCACATAACCATAAAAAAGCTGACAGAGCTCCATGCAAAGCTGCTTTCCTGGTAATTTAACATTTCCCTTATCAGCTAGCTGAAAATATGCAGGACAGACTCTGTCGTAACTGAGCTAAATAAAAAAGACTTTAGGCAGAACCCTGAATAGTCCTTGATGCACTGAACTGCTGTTTGATAGCTATGTGCACAAACTGTCTCTGCCAGTTATCACAGCATCAGCTGGTGGGATGCACACAAGAAATTAGCAGAAGTTTTGCAATATGAGGGCTATGTGAAACCTGTGAGTAAAAATGAAGTCTTCGTGTAGTATCATTTTTTGAGAGTCTACTTTCTATGCTGAAGTCATCTTCCTTTTTTGTAATCATCTGCATATTGTTATCTAGTTTCAAGGCTAATGGCGATAATAAGCCAAGAGCCCATTTGCCTTGAAAATGAGCAACTGTATGATATGGGCTACAATGCTTTTGAATAGCTGCAGAAACAGATACTGTAAACGTGCTTGCTGGCGTATTTCAAAAAGTAAATAAAATCAAGCATATGTTTTCAGCACATGCACTCAGTTGAATATGATTGATTTCAGTGAATAATATGCAGTTCTTGCAAACTTATTTGTTCTTGAGAATTGATCTAAAACAATTGGATACCATCATCAGGAGAGAATATCAACTTCTCTATATACATATCTACAATCTTTTCTTCTTCATTCTGTTGTAATGCAACCCTAAAATACAGTAATTGATACAAGGACATCTGATTGTTACATTTAATACACGAGACCACAGTACATCCTGGAAGGTTTCTTGCTATGAATGGCAGCTAACTTCTAATGACCAATTCATATAAGTATTTTATGGCCAATATACTTTGTAAAGCTAATATTGTGTCAGTTATTCAGTCCCCAGATGTGAACTTCTATATCTAATCAGGCCACAATGAAAATGTAGAACATACTGTCTGTAAAGCTCTTACTAGAATCAGAGTTATTTCTACCAGAGATTTGGTGTTGCCCACACTGAAATTCCAAAACCCAAATAATTTCAAATTTCCCATCTTCATTCAGCAGTGGATGTGGTGTTATATATGCTTTTTTCTACACCAGTTTCCATGGAAGTATTTTCCAAGATCTGTACCCAAAAGTCACACATGTGACCTACGGAAGTGCAGACTGTTTTGTATGTGTAGAAGGAGTGCAGGAGAGAATTGTCATTTCATCTCTGTTTCAATTTCTCTTTTTGTAGCTATTATTTTAAGATTACTGTGTTCAGTTTGAGAAATTCCAGATAGGCTTTAATCTCTGTATGCCTTTACAGAGAAGTGCACAGAGCTGTGGTGTGTTTGTTGGGTACTCAGCCCATGCAGATCTACTCTTGATTTCTGCAGAGATAGAATTTCAATCCAAATGCTAACTTTAAGTGTGATGTTGATGATGAATTCCCATCCAGAAGAATCAGGTATCACTTTCAAATCACTAAAGCCTCAATAAAATAAAGCAGCAGATAAAGAACAGAAGGTTTATAGTTTACTTTATCTGGTGCTTGGAGAGATGCACTGGCCAGAGCAGATACAGTGAGATAGAGATCCATTGAGTTAAACCTGCATGACATTAGGCATTCACGATGTTTGATATCACAGCTGATTCAGAAATGTCTTGGGTTGGAAGGGACCTCAAGGATCATCAAGCTCCAACCTGCCCCTGCAGGGCCACCAACCTTCACATCTAATACTAGACCAGGCTGCCCAGGGCCCCATCCAACCTGACCTTGAACACCTCCAGGGACGGGGCATCCACAACCTCTCTGGGCAGCCTGTTCCAGCACCTCACCACACTCTTAGTAAAGAACTTTCCCTTGATATCCAACCTAAATCTTCGCTCCCTCAACTTAAAACCATTTCTTCTTGTCCTGCCATCATCTACCCTTGTAAAGAGTTGACTTCCCTCCGGTTTATAGGCTCCCTTTTGGTATTGGAAGGTTGCAATGAGGTCACCCTGCAGCCTTCTCTTCTCCAGGCTGAACAAGCCCAGCTCTCTCAGCCTGTCTTTGTAGGGGAGGTGCTCCAGTCTCCTGATCATCTTTGTAGCACTCCTCTGGACCCTCTCCAACAGCTCCTAGTTGAAGAACTCAATGGAGCTCAATTGAAGACTCGATGAGAGAAAGGGCGGAGGTTGTTTTTTTTTTTTTCAACTTCAGTCTATATTTTAATATAACTTATTTTGAGCCTTTTCCTACAGCGTAGGTGATAACACTGAGTATAATTATATTCATGTCCTTCCAACATGCTAAGGTACTGTTGCCTGAGTTTCTGAGACCTCTGGTCCATATTACACTTAATCTGCTTCTGTAAATCTTCACTTATGTCAGAAGTATCATTGGACACTGGGATTCAGTCCCAGGAATGTATTTTCTTTTTTCTTTCATCTAAGTTAAACAATCATTTCATTTCTTATAGAGGTATAATTTGATGGTGTTCTTTTTCCTGTTGTATGCAGCACCTATGCGATTTGTTGTGCTGCCTAAATTAAATATCCTGTATTGTGGGTTATATCAAACACGTTTGTGTGACACGAAGCCGAACTATCATCGTAATTCTGTTAATTTTCTAATAGAAATGTTATGACAATTAGGCTTCCTGAAAAGCTCAATATTTCAACAGAGAGTGGTAAAATATGTATGCTGGAATGTACTGCTTCCTTAGCTGACTTTGTGAATGGTTTATGAATAATATTCAAAGCTATGAAATATGTGGAAGAGTGTGCTCCTTCTAAATATTAATATGTTATCCTGACTGTGTCTTTCACTAACAGTGTTATCACATAAACAGAGCAGGTTAAAACAAAATAGTTCTTATGTGAAGAGCCTTCTTACGTTTGACAAAATTGCAGACTCCCTCACTCTTTTACAATAAAGAGAAGTTCCATCTTAGGCAGATCTAAATCCAGCACTTTGTTTTTCAGCCTATCAAAAGCTATCTATGCTTATTTCAAAGTATATTTAGATGTCCTCGCCACTTGTTCACTGTCAAAATTCAGCAATACTATATAAGGGAAGGTGGAAAAATTCAGACAAATAAAACACGTTTTATTGATGTGTTAAATGTCAAAGCAGTGACTGCATTTGTTCCATTTAGAAAGATGTGAGATGGTTAAGTTAGACAAAGAAAACATAATGATTCTATCACCTTGCTCATCTCTTTAGCAGACTTAAGGGGTGTTCCTCACCCTTAAGGCTGCAGGAGATGAGGACAAAATATTCAGTTTCTTAGATGGTTCTTCTCTGTCTAAAAGTTAGATGTCTAGTTTTGAGCTAGTCATTAAGGCTTACTTATAATCAGTAGGAAAAAAAAAAGACAAGACTTACTCGTGGCTTAGATGATATTTTAAAATCTGTTAACTCATGTTGGGATGTAAGGAGCTTCAATGTTTGTTGCAGGCGATCATTGTTTTTGAGGCAGGGGCTTCCTGGTCTCCACGCTTTGATGAGGATGTCTGACTGATCTGATTTTTGTGTTCTTTGCTGCAGATTGATTTTGAAGATGTGATTGCTGAGCCAGAAGGAACACACAGCTTTGATGGGATTTGGAAGGCCAGTTTTACTACTTTCACTGTAACAAAATACTGGTTTTATCGCTTACTATCAGCAATCTTTGGCATTCCCATGGCACTCATCTGGGGCATCTACTTTGCTATCTTGTCATTCCTGCATATCTGGGCGGTGGTGCCATGCATCAGGAGCTACCTGATTGAGATCCAGTGCATTAGTCGTGTCTATTCTATCTGCATCCACACATTCTGCGACCCACTGTTTGAGGCTATGGGCAAGGTGTTCAGCAGCATCCGAGCCACAGTACGGAAAGAGATTTGAGGGACATTTCAAAAAGCATCATCAGCCCGGAGAGAGGGTGGGAGTTTTGTGTTGTTTGGGGTGTTTTGGTGCCAGTTTCACATTTCCCAAAGCAACATACAGCAACTGGTGGATATACTGGCCCAAAACAAAAAATCACTTGCTCAATTTCCTTTTTTACAATGTATTCTTACTGGACTTCTTGCCTATTGTGTTGGTTTTTTTCCTGTCTTTTCAGTCTGCTTTTCAAACTAACCTTAAATGGCTATTCTTCTATGACAGCTGCATATCATTTTGCTGGCTGTTCAATTCAGAGACTGAAATGTTGTTGGATGCCTTTTTATCTCACTGTTCATTCCTTGTAAGATAAATCCACAGAGTTACCAAAGAATGACAAAAATGCTTTCCAACACTGTAATGCCATTCATTTTATTGTGGCCAAAGAGTATAGAGCTGCTGCAGCAGAACAAACATGACAAGCTGGCAGGTTTTAGCAGAATGTTCTTTTTCCATTGTATAGTCAGTTGACTACAGCAATTTGCAGTCATGGTCAGGTATGGTGTACTATGAATACATTGGTTAAGTAAACAATTTACTTAATTAATGCATGCCCTGAAAAACTAACGCTTCATCAGGTTGGAGACATTGACATGTGAAAGCTCTGCACATCCATAACAAGGCTTCTAGTGCCTTTGTATCTCATTCTTTCTTGGAAGTTTGCAGCCAGTTGTTTCTCAGTCTTCACTAAATTGTAGAAGAAAAGTGAAGTTGAAAACTAAAACTGGTCATTATGGAAATGTTTTCCTGACTGTGACTTACGACACATCCTTTAGTTAGCATTTAGGTGCTTATCTCGTAGGCTTCATTTTTTTCCGGAGTATTCAATATAAAAGTATGCCAGAGGTAACCCTGAGTTACAAGAAACATGAAGGTGTGCCAAACACAAGCCACAAAATGCCAAGGAAGGGCTGCCTGTGAGAGAAACTTTCCTATGAGCTTTAAAAAACTTTTCTATCAGCAGAAGTCAGCATGCCACTAGCACACACTATTTTCAGAATACGCTTTGCTGAGTCTAAACTAATCCATCAGGAGAGATGGTTTAGAAACTTCACATTGTGAGTTAGTCTGGTTTTAGCTGTGCTGCAACATCAGAAAGTCTTAAATGGAGGGTGTTGTGTCAAGCTAGCCTAGGCAGCAAGGTGCAAGGCCTACCTACAAGGCAAAGCCCTTGCCACACATTCTGATGCTGTGACCTGCAGAAGCTTTTTGCCCTCGTGGTAGTACTGTGTTGAGAGATACGGCCCGTATCCTCATGTGGTTCGCGTGAAGCTTTTGTAAAAAGAGTTGTGAGGCTCATCAGCTTTATTGTAACCAGCCTGGGGCCTGAGCCTGCTCCGGTTGGCATCTACTGCAAACCAGTCCTTGACCTCCAAGAGGGCAGGCGTTGGCCCTTGGGATTGAGCACGGAGCTGTCTGGTACACCTGCAGCTTTTTTATCTAGCGCTGATATTTCACATATTGCTTTACCTAACATGGGAGTGCCTGCAGTTGCATTTCTGCCAAAGCATTGAAAACTTTAGGAAATGCTGCATTTTTTTAATGGAGGTGGGAGGGAGGGAGAGAGGGAGGGAAGAGGGGAAAATGTGCACAAAAAGTTACAAAGCTATTAACTACTATTGTTTGCATTTAAAACAGACACTGGTATGGATATAGTTTTATGTTTTTCTATGTACATAATGGAGAGTGTACAATTATAGATTTTTTTTTTCAGTATTGAAACCAAGTCAGATTTTAAACAAGATATATTTTATCTTTTTATGAGGAAGATCATTCTGAAGAAAACTTTCTTGATTTACCATATAAACTGTATATCCTGAAAGATGTCTGTTCACTTAGATTTATTAGTCCCTAATCCAGTACATTGCTGATCCGAGACAGTTACATTCTTGTTATACGCTTACAGTTATAACTGACACTTTTTTAATTCTGCATGTACATTAAATAATACAATAAAACAATGTTTAATGGTAGCTCCTGTCTGACTTCTTTATCCTTGAAAGTCATGTGAACAAATCCCATGAGGAAGAAAAACAACAATATATCTTAATAAAGAAACAAAAAGCAATGTCATTTATTTGTCAAGAAACAACATGCAAAACATTCTTGATTTGTGTTTCAAAATCTGGATTAGAAAGATTCTTCCCAGCAGAAGATTATGGTTTTTCTCCCAGGTAAATATTTTATGCTGTTAAAGAAGTAGGCAGTAAGGCAAGTACATACAGCACTGAATAGGGAACCTAAGTGTACTTAAATACTTAACGATTACAAATTCCTTTACTTTCTTGTTCCTCAGTTTGCCCACATTTCAAATCCCTGTAGTGAAGTTTACATGCAGAAGATTTTAAGATCCAATACATAGAAATGTATCTAATACAATTAGATGCTTATCTTTTTTTTTACTTTAATAATTCAATAGTTTGGGGCAGATCATTTAAATAGACTCTAATAGCTTTTCAGAAACGTTTCAAGCCTTTCTTCTGAGTCCAGTGGAAACAGGATATTTCTCAATAAAACCTCATTAGCATAAGCATTTAATGTGGGGAAATGGGGGAATTATAGCTCTTGTTGAGCTGTATGTAGACCTAACTTGTGTCGTGACAGTTCTTTTCTGTGGGGTTATTGCATAATGCCAGTCACATCATTGCCTCATAAACAGAAGTTCAACAAAACAGACTATCACATTTTAGCCTAAAAATCTAATAACCAGATTTTAATATGTTCAAATGACAGATACCAACCTAAGATATTCTGTCATGCGCTTTTTCAATAGCAGGATGGTGTACTTAATGGTAGTTAATAGCCCGATGGTAGCAACTGGTACACTGGAGTGGACTATGCACTGGGAGAAAAAGTAAAAGATTTTAAAAGCTTAAAACGCTACAACATTCTTTACACCAGAGGATCAGCTCAGAGAAAACTTAAGAGACCACAGGATCTGTAGTTGTATAACTTTTTGGCAACTACCAGAATGCAGGCGTTCATCTGTGGCTATTACTCATCAAAACATGCAGCCTGCCCATCTCCTGCAAACAGGGCAACAGATGTAGCTTGCCAGATGTAGACATTGCCAGAAATCCTACTTGCAGAAAACTCGAAGTAAAAAAAGTGATGCAGAAACTAAATAGCTGGTGCTAAGAGAAATAAAATGGAAAAAAAAAAAAAAAAAAAAAAAGAATAATCAAAAGGAACAGACATAGCCCAAAGAGAGAATGGTGGGTTGGAGGAGACTCGCAGAGTCTTTTATAATCAGGGAATAAGGAGGAGCCATATACAGCAGGCACAACTCCTTCTGGCAGTGACAGATGGAGACTCTGCGGAGGTTTAAAAGAAGGGGATGACTCTCCATGCCTTTCTCCAGTTTCTACCTGTTACATTTTGCAAGTACATTCTGAACAAGACGTGAATCACACAGGAGAGCAAATATGAGCAGTGCAGTGTTATGCACTAGTAGATACAGCAGTAATCAAGGCACTAAGGTGTTATTAGGATGTGCAAATTTCTGAAATATTACTCACCTGGAAATGACCCTGGGTACAGTCACACAGAGCTAGGTTTAAATGTACTGATAAATCAGCTGAAGATTTACCTCTCACTTGTTATGTACTACCAGACTCACACAACATGAGCCCAGCTGGGTGGACAACTGAGCCTGCAAACCGCTTCCCATCCCAGAGGCTGGGGTACCACCTCAAGCTGCAGGCAGCCATCAGGACATAAGAAAGACTGCATACAGTCCCAGCGCTCAACTTGAGTATGCTGGTGGGCAACACAGCGTGTGCGTTCCCTGCTATCAGCATGCATTGCCTTTGCAGACTACTTATTTTATAGATCAGTTTTATCTCACTGACAGAAATCCTCCAGCGTAGGCAAGATTTGTTGTAGGACTATAAATAGCTCCATAATTGGAAATGACAACTGAAAAAAAGCATATTAGCTCCTGTATGTTTAGACAAGCACCCTCAAGGTTTGTTCATATTTTGTCAGGTCCTGACTTTTCATCTTCTGGCTTGTGCAGCATTTTATCTCTTTATTTCATTATGTGTAGACTCTGATTCAGCTGTTACGGGCTTCTGTCAATTCAGCTGTCTTCTTTCAACAAGAGTAGATGTTGTTACTCCCCTATTAGACAATGATCCAACTATATTTGGAAACAGCTAAAATTCTGCCTGTTTCATCAGTGCTGAGTTTCTGAAATTGTCCAAGGAATTCCATGAAACAAATATGTCTAGGAACAAAAATCTGGAGCTGTTTTTGTCAGACTTTAGCAGGATTGGTTATTCTGCTCTGCATTTGAGTGTCTTTGAGGCATCGTTTCTGTAGTTACAGTAAAATTTCTAACAAGCATCCTTTGAGGAAAGCCATGCAGCACTGCCCAACCAAATGCAACACAGCACTAACAGGTTACAGACACCACTGCCCAGATCTTCAGTGAGAAACTTTCTGCCGCAGAGCTCATCAAAACAGTTGGGTTTCTCAATTCATCAATTTATTCCTTCCTGGCTGAGGGACTAACGCTTTTAGTTTGAAACTATACTGTGGTCAACTGCTGGTGGACAGTCATCCATTATAAGAAAAAAATTCTTAGTTGTCTATATCCTGTTGATTCATGGATTAACGAGGACTGAAATTCAAAGCAGCCGTGTTGCTGACGGCAATAAAAACAGGGCTCAAGCACAGAGGGATTCTTCTCCATATTAGCAAAAGCCTCTGGCTTGAAGCCCCACCCTGAGACCCAGGGAAGCTGAACACTGACTCTGTTGATAAGTAGCATTTGTCACTTACAAGACTGAGCCTGCATAGAGTCAACGGAAAATAAAAAAGCAATGCTGAATTTATCACATATTTGTGTAGCAATGTCTAAAGGCACATACAGTATTTCTTTGCACTAAGCTTTTTACTCAGCTTCACAGCTACGACTATAACACTTGTTCAGCTATTGTCCCTTTGAGGTCACTACTTATTTCAGCTAGCGCTTCTCCCTGTTTGACCATCAGCACTTACATTGCCACAATGTCCAGGAATTCCTTCATGCTGTGCAAGAATTCCTTCCTGTCACTGGATCACACGGAGGTCTGGCTTTACCACGCTTGTTTCAGTAGACATATCAGTTCACAGAGCCCTGCTGCTCTGCTCAGAAGCTTCACCTCAAGGTATTTTTCTCCCTCCAAAACTACCTTCATGTTAGCTCGTCACAATGTCTGCAGAAGGAGGTCTACAATTTTGCAGAAGGCTTAAAGTCCTTGCCCTGATCCCTTCTGATCTCTGTTCTTCTCTCCCTATATTCACAGTGAACTTCCAGCAAGCCATGTAGACAAATTTGGATAGAAATCTTACCCAAAAATATCCCTCATACTTGCCCAGAGAGATGGTGGATTTCCTCCTCCTCAGAGACATTGAAGGTTAGGCTGGACCTACTGTTTAGGCTGTACTTACTGTAGATGCCCCTGTTCATTGAGGAGTTGGATTAGATGACCTCTAAGGGTCCATCCCAACTCAAACTATTCTATGATGTTATGATATTATGCTTCTACTTACCTTCCTCCCTGTTCAACGCTATTTCACAACTTTCTCCTAGATGGAGCTTACATTCATTTCTGTCTCTGTTTACAAACATCTTCGAGAAGCAAAAGGCCTTCATTCCACATGCAAGAAACCCTAAAAAAGTCAGCTCACAATTACTAGAGAGCCATTGTACTGCTCTTTCGTACTATGTTTCCAAATGCCCATCAGACAATGACTGTTGGTAATAGATCCAGCTCTTTTAGTGTATGATATTACTTGCTGGGGCCCAAAGAGCAGTGTGTCAAATGCAGATTTTGAATTGTTCCCAACAGCTCAGCTGTCCTGCAGGGTTACCAGACACAACTACTGATGAAAGCAAGTCAAGAAATAACACTTTTATCTCAAGAAATAATTATTTTTCTGTCAAACAAGGCTATGTGGTTGCAGTCCATATGAGTAGCCACGTTGACCCCTTTTCACAGCAAACACTATCATATTTCGCTACATATAAACACCAGACGATATTCTGAGGTAGGAGGTAAGTCCCTTAGGAGCTTTGTGAAAGAATCAGTGACTTAATTCTGCATAAGAAATGTAACAGGTGCAAATAATTGGTATAAGGCATATCTGAATATTTCTAAAGACAGCTCAATAGTCTGGAAAAAGGGCATGAAGTGGGATAGTTCTCACAAAACAATCTTGTTTCTAGAATAAATATTTATACACTTCACAGAAATAAAAACACTTCAATAATGTCTGGCAGAAATACAGTTTCTTAGTTCAAACCTCTTCCAACACTGAGACCATTTTTCGTCTCAAGTCTGTGTTACACAGACCTAGGACTGAAGCTGGAACCAGTTCTGCCACAGAAACCCCTTAAAAGCCACAGAGCAGTGATGTGATCATGGTGAATCTGATGTAAATTTAAACTCACAACACTGCGGCTTTCCAGTGTGTGGAATCTCTCCAGGAAATAATCTCTATTTACTCAATTAAAGTTATAATCATTTGGTGTGTCTTTCAGTTATAAGAAACTTATTCGCCGTTAAACACAAAAACTGCACAAAAAATTAATCACAATCTAAAAAAGTTTGCAATATTTTTGTCAGATACTTCCAGGTCAAGCCCACTAATTCATGCCGTTGCCACAGCTATTGTTTAACAATCATGGGTTTGGTTTCTAACAGAAATACTGCAGCAAGCCACAAAGTCACGTGGAGGTTGTGCAGTGCAACAGTAAATCACCAGCTGAAGAAGTATCTCCCAAGCAAAATTGTAATCCAGCCAGAACATAAATCCAACTTAACCAAGCATGTCTCATTTAATTTGCTGGGAGAATTTATGCAGGTGTCACTATGTAAAGGCCTTGCTGAAAATGGGCCTCATTTGTAGATCCCTTTGGTCACAGTGCCTTCACCATCCATGTAATGAACTCACAATGGAGGCTGAAGGTGAAAATTGGAAATAAAGCAACTGTTATCTCTGTGATGGCAAAGGCTCCAACATGTATGTCTCTGCATAGCACTGAGATTTCTGGGCTTGTTCAGCTTGGAGAAGAGAAGGCTCTGGTGAAACCTCATTGCCTTACAGTACTTGAAGGGAACTTACAAGCAGGAGGGGGACCCAATTTTACATACTCAGATAGTGATGGGAGAAGGGGGAATAGCTTTAAACTAAACAGAGGAGATTTAGATTAGATGTTAGGCAGAAATTCTTTACTCAGAGGGTGGTGAGGCAGTGGCACAGCTGCCCAGAGATGCTGTGGGTGCCCCATCCCTGGAGGATCTCAAGGCCAGGCTGGATGGGGCCCCAGGCAGCCACAGCTGGTGGGTGGCAGCCCTGCCCATGGCACAGGGTTGGAACAGAGTGGTCTTTAGAGTTCCTTCCAACCTAAGCCATTCCATGATTCCATGATTCTATGGGAAGAACAGAGAAGGTGGTTGAGGAATCACAGAATGGCCAAGGGTTAGAAGGGACCACAAGGATCATGAATCTCCAACCCCCCTGCCACATGCAGGGCCACCAACCTCCCCATTTAATCCTAGGCTAGTTAATACTAGACCAGGCTGCCCAGGGCCCCATCCAATCTGGCCTTGAAGTCAAAGCCCAACCTAAAGCACACAATCAGAATCATCGCTGCTCCCAGTAGGTCCACAAAGCCCATGAGGAGGGGACAAAATCTTCCCTGGAGGGCCGATGGGAAGGAGCCAGCACCTGAGAGCTGTGTCACTGTGTTGCTGTGTCACTGTGTCTCTGTGTAGTTGAGGGACCCTACCAATTTGAGCTTGCTGCTGTTTCTCCATGGCCACACATGTTGACTGGTCCCAAGCAGGGGTCAAACACACTCACAGGAACCTAAATATGCCTTGGCTCACTGACTAACCTCCTTAGTGAAATGTGGTATAATTTAGGATGTATTTTTCTGGTTCCCGTGACATCAGAATCCTTCTGATTGTTGTATATAATTATAAAAATGTCCCTCTGACTTCTTGTTGCTGAAAATATATAAGCTTTTTGTTTCAGGGAAATAAAACAAACAAACAACAACAACAAAAAGAAACCAACACAACATGTTCCCTCCCTCTTGCTTTTCTATTTCTGTCAGGTTCTGCCATGGGAGCTGCAGCAATGACTGTAGCTCAAGCTGGAGCAGACTTCAAGTGGCCTCCTCTAGCATGGAGGTACAAAGGTACCAGGCCTTCAGCTTCTCTCCCAGGTTTAGTACTGGCTCTTTCATTTACATGGCACTGCTCGGCAGAGCTTGGAACACACTGCTTATTAGTAACTGGTGCTGTCTAAGATCTCACTAGCTTTAACCACAGAGTAAAGTAATAGTGCAGAGGGAGATGCAGAGTGGCAGAAAGGGAGTAGGCACCAAAATACACCATGCAGGGGCCTGAGTAATGGGCAAAAAATGGGAGTGTAACCCTATGACCATATTTAGTTTCCACATGTGAATCTTGGCTGGCTGAAAGCTACCCCGAATGCCAGCAAAGCCTGAGAAGCTGGAAATCTTTCGCTGTGCGCATACAAGCAGAGTCGTGACTCATGCAGAAGAGAAACAGTTTTCTTCTGCAAGGGGAACATTTTTCCCTACTGACCAGAGAGACACCCGAAAATAGCTTTGCTTTCTGAGCGGTTCTGTCAAGTCACAGCAATGCTGCAGAGATATAAAAACTGAAGAAGTGGTAACAGCTCTAGGATTTGCTAGTAAGTAGTAGAAATCTGTATTTAAATAGCAAGCCAAGTGTATGCCAATTCCTTGAAGACAATGAATTAAAACAAGGGTAGCTCGTGCAGTTCAATAAATTCCAAATGTTGGACAAAGAAATGAAACAAAGGATCAAAGAAAAATTAATTCAAGATATTTAAATGCTGTGCAATTTAATCTCTTTGAGTAGAGATCTCAGTGTATAATCTCATTTACACTGTGCTTTACTTCTGATATAACGCATTTGCAGCACCAAAAGCAAAGAAGCATTCGAGTTCAGTGAAAGACAGAGCTCTCTGGATCTCCAAAGAAAGACGTTTCTTGGAAAGGAAGAGCACTTCCAAGAATCCCAGATTATTTGAGCCTGTTTCCACCATAACCATTGGAATTCTCTTCCAAGTTACTTCAACAGAAACTGAAATAAGCCAAGGAAAATCCCTCCCCAAAGTGGAGGACATCACTAAAAGGTGTCAGCGATCAGAAGGCCATCCTCTTCTAACATGTAACGAATGATACAGACGTGAGCCAGCTGAAAATCAGGCTCTCCAATTAGGCCCACAAGAACGAGCTGCCACTTCGCTTTCCCTGAGACACTGAACGTCACCACGGGGGTGAAGGCACAGCCACCCCGGGCAGCCCTGCAGGCCGTTTCCCCGTCCGAGTCTGGGGAAATTCAGCACAGAGAGCACAATCTGGGGAGGCTGAGCACAGAGCGCTGATGAGCTAAAGTCGGAAAGAGCGCTTTGGGTTTATTTTCTGTCCTCCTCGACGACGCGCGCGCGTCCGGAGCGCGGCACTGAGGGAGCGGCGGGAGCGCGGGGCGCGGAGCCGCAGTGCGGCCGTGAGGGCGCGGCGCGGCCGCCACCTGCTGGGCAGAGCGCGCAGAGCGGGGAACTGGGCGCCACGGGGCCGCCTTCATCCCTTACGGCGTTGCTCTCGTTGTTTCGCCAGAGCAGCCTCACACGCGGCTCCCTCTAGCTTGAAGGGGGTCAGTTATGCGCCTGCCGTGATACACCTGCTTGCATCTTGCTTGGAATAAAGAAGTATTTCCGTACGTGCTGAAGGCAAGAAATCAGAATAAGCAGGCTGTAACGTATTGGGAAGCAAAGCTCCTTGTGCGTCCATTTCATCTGCAAAACAAATGTTTGTATAGAGCGCTCGATCACTGGAAATGTGCTCTCTGCTTTTACCCTAATCGAAGCATTTCTGAGAGTCATCTGTTACTGTAAGGAGGTGAAAGTAATCTCATAACGCTCCCCTCCAGGGACAGCAAGTATGGATCCGGCAATGACTGAAACCAGCGGGGCTCTTTGCACCAGCAGACTGCAGGCAGAGGAAAGCACAGCACACATTAGACAGGCACATCTCCCACCTGCCACTAGTACGGAAACCAAGCCAGAGTAACGCTCTCTGTTTGAATGGAGACTTCTTTTTTCTCCCTATGTTCCCTGGAATTTTGTCTGGGATCTTGCCAGGCAGTGCTGGAGTGATGGCAGAGCTGGCCTAGCCCTGTATCGTGCTCCCTGGCCCAGCACGGATCTGCCACCCCCAGGAGTCCTGTGGCGTGGTTAAAAAGTATTCCCACGGGAAGTGGTAGTTTTACTGGTAATCGCCATTTTTTACATGAACAACTGATTCTCTGAGGAGCCCAGTGCCAGGAGGCACAGCAGCAATGCTGCTGGCAGCCAGCTGTAGGCAGTTGCGCATTTGCTTGTGTTTTAGAGGGCTACAGGCAGGGACTGCAAGCTTGAGCTGTTGCTGGTTAACATCTGGTTGCTTCGTGCTGTTCCCAATATCATGAAACAGCCCTAGGCCCCAGCTTGGCAGCTGGGCTAAATCAAGCAGGCAGATTCTGCTTTCAGAGCAACACTTGGGCATCAGAAGCAGATTGGTGACTCTGGCACAACATCTATTAATAATAGAAGATCAGGCTTTGCATTTGAATAGGCTCTTTTCTTTGGCAGATCTGAAAGTAATTTCTAAAGAAGGGCAAATATTATTATCTCTGTTATGGTGCTAGGTTATATGACAAGCTCGCAGTCGGGGACTGGACAAGCCTTGGCTGTGCAGCCAGCAGCAGCTGCTCTGCTTGGTTAAATGCCACACGCCAGCAGCCCCCAGGATGTGAGGTCCTGGCCAGGAGCACAAGGCCCCTCAGCCAGATGGGCAGGAGCAAGTGCTGGGAAGCTGCTCCCATTTCCTTGAGGTAACTCAAACGTCACAGAGGACTTGTACAGAATCACAAGCAGGCAGGGATATCAAAGACATGCCCCGCTTTTGGTATAGTTGCCGTTTCCTCCTTATACCAAGTTTCAAAATCCTCACTTTTCCTTAGGTAAGGATCCAAAAAAACATGCTCCTAGGATGAAATATTTCATTTTATTTGAAAACATCCCATCAGGAAAGTTTTTAACGTGTTTCCATTGTGTAAGCTTGCTGTATGATTCCAGATGCTAGATAATAGGAAAAATTGGATATTAGGAAAGGTTTCATCTCAGAAAGAGTGGTCAGGTGTTGGACCAGGCTGCTCAGGGAGGTGGTAGAGTCACTGCTCCTGGGGTGCTCAAGAAACAAGTAGATGTGGCACAGAGGGATGTGGTTTAATGCACATTGTGGGGAAGGGTTGATGGTTGGACTAGGTGATCTTAGCGATCTTTTCCAACCTTACTGATTCTACGGTACTTTTCCAGTGCTTGAAAACATGACGACCGTGCAGAAAGACCACCCTGCAGGTAGTCTGCTTCGTTCTCAGGTACTTGCACTTCATACATAAACACCAGAGGTAAATATCACAACTGTGTTTTAGGCACTGAGTTGTGCTATATATGCTGAAAAAAAAAAAAGAAAGAAAGAAAGAAAAAAAGATTTACTCTGGTCATTCCTGATTCTTATTCAAGATATCCATCTGGCATCTCATCCCAACCTCTCTGCAAAATGCAGATAAGATGTATTCCTAGCTAAACTGCTTTGTTCATTTGGATACTTTGACACCGGCATGTAAGCCACAGCAATGCAAACCATTGTTTGCAGGCTACTATGCCCACTAAAATGTGTTTTTATGGGAGCCACTGGAGACGCTCATTAGGAGGGAGAAGAAAGCAGCTGCCCAGTACAGAGGTGCACAGGACACAAACACATACAACAGGAGCAGGCTCTTGCCATTGTACACTGGCATTTGTTACTACCCGCCAGCTGCTTGGAACCAGATGGGAAGCAGGAACTCCAGTTCTGCCTTAAGCCATGGCCCCACACCAGAACTGCCACAGGCTCCTAGGCTGGCAGTCCCAGTCACTAAGGAGAGAAGCAAAGGAAAAAAAAGAGCCAGACCCCTCCAGGAAAGGCTGAGGCATGTTTGGTGCAGGAGAGAAGGAGGGAATTGCGAGCTATCAGATGCTGCTCTCTGAAAGCTGTTGCTACACTTGGTCTGTACAATGGGAACAGCTGGATTCAGTGTTGACAACCTGGCAGCAGCTGAAAGCTGTAGAGTTAGCTCAGACATGATAAACAGCAGAGAAAAAGTAACAAGTCATCACCAAAAGCAGTAGTTCCCAACGCATGAGTCAAATCTTCTGAGTGAGGCATGACAGCATGGAAGATAAGATACAGAAGCAAGAGCAGGAGCACTGCTGAGACTGAAGAACAGGAGAGAGAGAATTGCTAAGTTTATTGGATTTTTTCATTCCCTTTTTTACTCCCAGGTTTACCCCAGACAAAAAGAGATGTGCTGCTCAGAGATAAGGAAATATAGCACGATAGATCTCCAAAGGCAGGGGCTCTGAGGAGTCATGGGTCATGCAGTGATGGAGGAGAAGGGGCAGAGAGGATAAAGAAAAGCTGCAGCTATGAGGCATGCCTGAGACAAATTGGGTATTACTGCCCTAAAAATAAATGCATTTATCTGAAACATTTCCATATTTAGAATACTAAAATCAGCCAAATCCAAAACATTCCTATTAAAACATGGAGCTGGATTCAATTCCACCCATAGTCCAGTGAATTCTCACAAGAAAATAAAGATTCTCAGCTCCTAAAAATAAATATTGGCAATTATTTCCCCCAGTTCTGGTACCCTTCACAGGGATAAACGGTCAGTTCATTGTTTATTACAAACACACAACAGAGAGGTTTAGAAGGCTGTAAGAGTCAACTTCTATAATTTTTTATGTATAGTAGCAACTCGTAGAGACATTTTCTGCTCTATAAATAGATGTGCTTTCCCAGATCAATAAAGTTACAGATTGTCTCGAAAGTATCAAGGCCAAAAAAAAGCAAAGCTCCTCTCTTAAACTTTTCTTCAAATTTGAGTGTCCTGTTGGATTTTCTAGACCCTTTTGGTTAGTATAAAGCCATTGGGGTTCAGTCATGTGATCGTTTTGCTTATTGCAGATTTGTTTCTGTTCTGTGTCCTAATACCTACAAAAAGGGCAAAATGTACCAGAGTTTGCCTTGGACTACTATCTTTCTGTACAAAAATACTGCAGAAGATCTGAAGGCAAATGGGAGAAATTATCCAAATCTGGGCATCATTTATCTCCTGGGACCTGCTGTTTACTCTTGCCGTCTTCGTGCTCCTTTGGGGACAGCTGCTTTAAATTCTACATCAGGCTTATCAGTGCCACAGCACCGAGATCGTATTTACCTGCACAACAGTTCTAGCACAGCACACGCATGAGCTGCTGGCCTTCCCCCTCTACTAATGATCAGCTTCACCATTTGCAAGATAATCATCATTCACCTGTAGGATCGGCTGTGAGCCTGTGAATTTGAAGGGAGTGGATTTCATTGGCTTTGGGGTTGATTCATGGCCTTCTGAAGCTTCCCTCCAGATCTATGCCATTAAATACCTGTGCCATTTATAGTTTGTATACGACTGAGTCCACTCCTTTTAATGCTTTTCATCCAGCCGTGTCTAGGCTTGAAAAACCTGCTTGCAAGGAAAATTGTGGTCATGAAACTCATAAAGACTGCTAGGCTTAGTTCAGCTATTTTTGCTCTTCTGGAGTCTCAGGACTCACCTCATCAGATAAAGAGGTGAGTAAGCCCTCCCCATATAACAGAAAAGCAAAAGCCAGCAAGATTCAGTACCTACTACAAATATGTGTCCATAAACAGCTGTCCTGCCAACTGCTTTAGGTATCTGCCCTAGGATGGAGCACCTTTGGAGGGTGTCTCTAGACCTATATTAGGTTTCAGTGTCTACAGAAAGAGCCAAGATGACCAAATTGGACTAACTTGATATTAAAATTGCCAACAATAAGTGAGATGGATTCCATCCACCAAATGCAGAAATGTTAAGTGCTAAGCGTGACATTGCTCCCAATCTAAATTAATAGTTTAGTCAGGCAAAACAATTTCTTTTTTTTTTCTTTTGTAATGGCAGAGCACTATCGCAAATTCATTTCAGAAAATGAAAACCTAAAATAAATGTTCTCCACTGGGAAGCAGTGCTGTCTTCCTTACATAATGCATGATTCACATGGCAGCTGCTGGGAAATGCTAACATGCAGACAGATAAATGCTGCATGCTGAGGAGAAAAACATCAGCTTATCTTCGTGTAACCTGGACAGGATCACACGGCTTATATACAAAGAGATGAACATAACAACCTGCTCGCATGCATACAGATGCACAAATGATATTGCCCTCAGTATGCAAACACATACACACAAACATGCTGACATTCCATCTAGAGATGAATAAACAATTAATAGAAGCAAATGCATACTCATGCACACAGGAACACACATAGATAAATACCAATCTATAAATGCCAGTAACTTTAAAAAACTGTGTTTAAACAAAGAAACCAGACAGTGAATAGCCAACAAAACCACAGTTTTGGTCCCAGTAGGTGGAATTAGGAAGCAGAAATCAACAAACGGCATAGGAGAACACACTTGCCAAAGGTATCACCTTGATGTGTGTCAGGTAAAATGAAACATGACAGCCATGCACTGACTGAAAACCTTGGGAGTTTGTTCTGCCTCAGAAGGCACAGGAGCAAAAAGGGCACTGAAATCACAGCTTTTGCAGGGCAGAGGCACTGAGCGAACTTCACTGAGCCACGACTGGGTCATGATGCTTGTGACAGGCATGGCAATTATTTATTTACTCTGCTGGAACTGTCAGATGCAGGGACTAGAGATGCCAAGCATTAGGCAGGAAAACAGAACTGAAAGGTCGTTAGCTATGATGTGCACCCCACAGCTGCCGGGGCACGGCTCAGCCTCTCGGCACTGCAGGGGGATGTGAGGCCCAGGGGCTGGCATGGGGTCCTAAGCTACAGATAGATACCCCCCATTCTGAGTGGCCACAGCAGGCTGTATTCATGCAAAATGGGAGCATTTAGAAGTTAAACAGGGAGAAAGTGCTGCAAGTCAGAGTCTCAATTCCTCTATATGGAAAAGCACCTGGATCCCACCCAATGAGTGTGGGTGGGATTTCCAGGCCTAGAACAAGGAACAGTACTTAAGGGGATTTATCCAGCAGAATGTAACAGATGATTGTGGACTGAAAAACAACAAAGAAGTAATATTTTCCCCATCAATAAGAAAGACTTTTTACTCTGCATTTACCTGAGCAGATCAATAGAGGTTACAAATGTTCAGAGTAAAGCAATACCTTCTAGCCTAAGTTCACTGCTCAAAATGGCAGGAGTTTCGGCAGAGAGCCAGGTTTAATAAAAATGAAATAGAAGCATGGTTTGACTAAATCATTCTTCTGGATTTCCAGACAACATTATAAAGTGTTAGTGGTTGCAGCACTGAGTGTGCAGAGGGCATAATTCATGGCTGCTTTGCTCCAGCTGAATGCTGTCTGAACACCCCTGAACTCAATAAACTCCCCAGTGAATCAGACGCGAAACCTGTCAAGAAAAAAGAAATACAAAAGGCAGCAATCTCTGTTACAAATCTGATTATTATTGCAGTACATGTGTCCTGAGATTGCGATGAAGGATCTTTGTGTCAAGCAAATTGCTATCAACCTCAAGGTTTGTATGGCTTTTCCTGGCTGCTCTGCCTAAAGCTCCCCAATTCTTGAGTCATGTGGTGGTGATGGGTGTTTTAAAAGGGACTTCCTGTCCCTTGTTGGGCTGCTGATAAAAACTCAATAGTAAAGTTTTGAGCTTCAAGTGACAAATAAGATGAAACCTTGTTTTTATCATCAATTTTAACTGACTGTATGCCTGGAAAGCCTTTATTCATCATTTTGTACAGCCCAGAGCAGGCACTGACCTGTCGTGTATGTGGTTGAGATTTAATATTTTAGAATTAGATATTGCCTGTCTGACTCTGAAACAGTTAAAATTAAGGGAGCATGACCTAAATAAAGGCTGCAGAGGTCAACATGGAAAATAACAAGACAAACCAGTAGCACAGATCTACCTTGATGATTTAAAACCTTGCTGTGCGAGATTTATTGCTGAGGCCATTAACTGCTATACTCAACTACAAAAACTAATGAGACCATTAAGGAGAAAACTAAGGAAAGAGGGACAACTTGACTTTAGAACTTACTGCTTGTAACTGCCTTGTTAAATTGTTAGTGTTGCCATTTAGGACACATTTGCTGGATTTAGGTAATCTTGTTTGGACTTTGGAACTATTAGTACAAGGTAGCGGAAGAATCTACTGGTCAACCTAACTGAGCACATTCTGCTGGGAAGAAACGAGCTTGAATCTCCCACTAAGAATCATGCTAAGCAATGATTCCCATGTTGAATGAAATGATAGGAAGTGTTTAGCTAATCAAATTCAGATTAGTGAGCTATCAACAGACAGCTTTGGAAGTTGTTTGCTGTTGAGTATAAAACATAACTGACAAACAGCTGTCATCAGGACTGATTCATAGAACAGTGATAGTGCAGCTAACACTTCTGCTCATATCATCCTCATTTCCCTGAAGTATAAGACTGCAGTACTCTGAAAAAACCCCGTGCAGGGTGGGTTCATGCTTGGAAGCTTTTCAATGGTATCTCTAAAAGGTCTTTTTAGGACATCGGTAGCCCAGGGCCTAAAGAGAAGATTCTGCAGCTGTTCTAAGAGCCTAGTGATTCTCAAAAGATTCATACTGGGTGCCAGAGGGGGCAAACATAGTCCTAATCCTGAACTTCTGGTTGCAGTCATTGTGTACAGGCCTCAGTTGTATCCTTCACAGTGTGGAGAGAGAATAGCAATGAAATGGCAAGACTTTGTCAGGCACTCAGAAGACATCTTCTTCAGATCTTCTCTATGGTGAGATTTTTGCTTTTGGTCCTTGAACCACAGAAAAGATAAGAGGTGACAACAGCTGCTTTGCCAGGTCAGTGGCTCCAAGCTCACAGGGCAGTGCTCAGGCCTTGTGGATGCCAGGGGCAAAGCTGTGGCCCTTTGCTGTCTCAGTGTATCTCTTTAGTGAAGAAGGGTTCAGCTGCTGTACCAGAGACTTTTCTGCATCTAGATCGCTGCTCTTGGACTTTTAGGAATACTCCAGGTGTCAGTGAGAACCAGTGACCTTCAGTAGCCAAAGGGAGTGCATTTCATTGCAGTTATACTGTGGCTGTGTTACAAAGGTCAACAGTGTGATCAGTTTGTGGGACAGGCATATCATATTTTTAACCACTTTTATGAACAATCGAATGTTGCTTTGCTGTTGATACAATTGGCAGAACTTCAAAAAGTGTTGAGCAAAATTGAAAGCTTGCAAAAGAAGTTTCCTTCTATGTTCACAAAATTTACAAAGGATCATTTTACTTCTGTGTTTCCTTAGAATGCTAAGGTCCAGAAAGTTGTCCCTATAGCTGGGAAAAGTCTCATGTACTTTAGGGAGAAGAACAGGAACAATTCTGAAAAGAAGGGCCACACTGTGAGCTGCTTGCCAGCACTATCATATCTTAACCCTTTTCTTATGATGAGAGACTAACTCCAGGCATAGCTGAATGGGGAGCAGTGAACAGTTTAATCTTTAATGCTCAACAGTTTGTAAATGTGTAGATCTCCCTTATGGCTAGCTACCACCTTCTGGCTCCAGCAGGAGGGATTCACAATCTTCAATCACTGCAGAAGAAGGGCATTCCTAGGCCGTCTCTGACCTACATGTTAATATTTCATTTCATTTCCATAGTTGATCAGTAGTGAAGAAAGTGACCGGCTTAGATCCTCAGCATTTCTCATAAAGCATCAAGGACAGTGTTATTTATTGCCTTCAGAATTCTTGAAAGGTATTTCAAGTTAACATGAAACAGGCTTTTACATGTAGTTAGAAAAATACTATGGATTTGCTGAGCTAGGGCTATAGTTCTTCAGGAGATCTTCTCCACATATGAACTCATGGCAAATGTAGATTTTATTCATGCTTACCAGAAGATAGACAAGCCAGGTAGCCTCTTATCTTCTCCCTTCTAGTGGATATCAAGCACCTGTGCTTAAAATTGATCAGTTTTAATCTTTCAAGCATGAACATCTTGTGGCTCTATGGTAATCCCATGAATCACAGGCTTTTTGCCTTCTTAAAGAGTGGTGTTTTTTTTTCCCCACATGTAATTAATAAAGGAAATACTGCTCAGCAACCAAGATGCACTTCCTGCCAAACAATATCCTTTGTTACGTGGCTGGTCATCCTTCTGCTACAGAAACTGATGATAGAGTGTTGAGGTAAATCCTCAGTGAAATGTTTTATTTACAGTGTTGCAGGCTGTCTTTCCTAGACACCTGAAGAATAAAGGTTTTACCAGAGGACAGTGCCATGAACTTCTTCTGAAATACTCTATGTGCATTACCAGCATCCAACAAATCTGCTTCAAAATTTCTTTTAAGAACGAGAATTTCAAGGTCAAATAGCCCCAAGAATCATTGGCAGGATTCAGTATTCCAATAGCTGTTGTATATTTTCCATCAGAGAGTTTCAGATACATCAAAATATTCTACAGGAACTTTTTAATTTCATTGGAATTGTAAATCAAAAAGCCAGCCACAAATTAATTTCTGCAGTGTTGAAACAAGTCAGTTATCATTTCAGCTTTTCTGCTTCATATAACATGCATTTTCAAATGTTTTTCTATGATCTGTTGCCTAAAATTATGAAAATTCCTACAGCGCTGGAGTTCCCTTTCTCACCCTGCCTTTGAGTTGGCTATAAAATGTGTAAGAGAGAGAAATCTTTGCATGGATATCTCTCTCAAGAAGGGTTTTTTTGTTGTTGGTTTGGTTTTTTTTTTCAGAACTTTTGTAAACAGAGGTAACATCTATTAGGCAGTTCTAGGACTGAAAAATAGAACAGGATAAAAATATTTGAATTACAGAATCATAGAACCACAGAATGGCTGAGGTTGGAAAGGCCCCCTACAGACCATCTGGTCCAATGCCTGCTCAAACAAGGATCTTTTAAAGATCTCCAAGGTGGAGACTTCACAGCCCCTCTGGGAAACCTGCACAGCACAGAAATGCTTTCTGGTGTTCAGAGTTTCTGCCTACTGCCTCTTGTCCTGGCACTGGATACCACTGAAAAGAGCCTGGCTCCATCCTCCTTGCATCCTCCCATCAGGTAATTATATACAACCCTCGCACATCCTAGTGCTGACCACTTCAACAACTGACCCATACAGATGCATCTGGCTCATTTTGAGAATATTTAGAAATAGGTAATAACCCACTTAACTAAGGCTGAGGAGAGAAGAAAATTCAGGAAAGGCTCACATCATGGGGAAATGGGGAGGCAGTCAGAGCTGGGATGCATCATAAGAATTTAATTACAAGATCTCTGGCTATCAGTGTCAGAATTTTGATTGATTTGTCAAGGGAAAAAAATGAATGTCATTGCTGTAGAATTAATGCTGTTTCAATTTGAAATAATACTTTGCTTATTTCATTAAATTAAATCATTAAAAAATGATAAATTGCTCACTGTAAAAATGCCATCATTGTTTATACTCTACCAAAATATTTGCGCTTGAAAGTGAATAATACTACAGTAATAGTTATTCATTACAAGCTACCTTATCCGTAGGTCTCAGTAGTGTGACCCATTATGAACAGGATGAACTTATAAAAGCACTTGAAAATGTTTATTAAACATTAATGAGTTTTGTCCACAGCCCTTATGAGGAAAAACGTGCTGTTAAACAATTTGTCTATTGGATAAACTAAGGTGGGTGATTTATGCAAATTATTAGGGGTCAACACGGAAGAATACCACATCTCTCATCTTGAATGCACTTGTCCTCGACAAACAGCTTCTGCACTCTTTGCATTTGTACTTTATTTAATTGAAGTTACAAAGACTCTTCTTACACACCGCTGCCACAGCTGCAAGCAAGGCAGCATCTGGGAAAATATGCAATTATATCCTGATTAAATATGAATATATTCCAAAGGGCAAAATACAGGGCAGGCATCATGGTTCTGCAAGTCCATCTTCAGAACCATTGGAGGCTGGGCATCATAAGTTATAAAGCAAAAAATGGAATTAGCTGCTGATAACAGAAAGTTCAGTTCCACAT
This sequence comes from Tragopan temminckii, assembly GCA_028571105.1. Classification (NCBI taxonomy): domain Eukaryota; kingdom Metazoa; phylum Chordata; class Aves; order Galliformes; family Phasianidae; genus Tragopan; species Tragopan temminckii. Next base: position 20,614,540 of record JAOWBP010000001.1, on the reverse strand, counting down.
CTGCCTTCTTATTTCATCCTGTATTTCTCCTTTTGTTGTTCATACACACACACACACACACACACATACAAAAAAAAAAAAAAAAAAAAAAAAGGAAAAGAATAGTCTGCCACCCAAGCTTAAATTTGAGCAGGTCAGTGACAATCTGCTGTGCAATCTCTTATATCCGGAATTTCTATATAAATCAGAACCATGGGTGGCCATCCCATTTTGCTGCTTTACAACAGCAGGTAGGGTAGAAAGGCTTTTCAGAATTATTTTTATAATAAACAGGAAGAGGCAGAGTGCATGGATGCCTACATACATGTCAAGCAAGAAACCCTCCCCAAGGAGCAGCTCCTCTGGGCATTGCCGCTGGCTGTGGAGATGGTGGCAGGGCTGCAGCACAGGGCCCTCTGCTCACAGCCTGACAGATTGCTTTAAAGACTATTCTGACCTGTAAATGAAGTTATGCTTTTCATTTAGGCAGAGCTAACAGGCCTCGTTGCCACTAGGCAGTCTGCAAGGTGTTGAAGCACTGCTTGACGGGCAGGAGTGGTGAACTGCTGAAAGATTAGCATATCATTATTTATTTAGTATTGTACAGAAGTTGAAGAGGCTTTCCTGTGCAGGGATAAGTTTCTCTCACAGATTCAACATTCTAAGTACTGAATACCAACTGGATTACTAGCAGCTGGAAGTAAGAATTAATTTACATTATGTACACTACAATAAGATTCTAGTAAGAAAACCTTGCTGATTTTTTGTTGAATATGTTACAGATGCTAAGCCTAGAATATAAGCAGCAAGCAATTAAAAATGTCAATACTATTCAATTATAGTCTCAGTAGTCATATTTTCTGTGTTTTTTTTTTTAATCTGCCTAAAGAGTAAGGATTCATGCCATGATTTTTAAAACACAGTCCAATTAAACATAAAGAGATTAATTTTAATCTTCAAGAAGTTTTTAGTAATTGTTTGGAGACAGTGAAATAAACATGAAAAATGCCTAGAGGTTTGCTGTTACTGCAATCCTTTGGAAAGCAAAAATCAGCATTCTTGTCTATGTTGGGCAGAACAGATGACTTAGAGTGCTATCCAAAAGGTTTGTCTGTTCTCCAAACTATGTCTGTACAGTAAATATGTAGGTCTTTTTGTTATTCAGAAAATGCCATGCTCTATTTAGTAGATAAATAACTGCTTATTTCCTAATCTCAATTTTTTACCGCAGAACCATTGATGCACCGTCAGGGTCACATAACTGTATCTGCTCGCAGCAACACAGCAGCAGCACAGCTGTCCAACAGGCTGCAAGTGCAGAATATGCAGAAGGAAAAGATCTAGGTCTTTAAAGCAATTAGCATCTTTGAATGTGGGATTTGATCACATGTGAAGAGAGAGAAAAAGTGGAAACTAACACTGCTGTTCCTGTGCTCACGTTTCAGAGTACGGATGCCAGTTTGCTTACCTTCAGCCAGCCAATTCTAGCTCCTTAAATCAAAGGTAGATCGCACACGATGTAGTCATGTATAACAAAGGAAGCCAAACTGACTGTGTGATAGATAAACCAATGGGTTTACCTATCTGAAAAGCAATCAAAATGAATATTGTAAAGCAGCAGCTTCCAGAAATATCCTGAAGGCATGAGAGGGCTATTTTTCCTGAGCACAATATAATTACACAATACCACTATGAGAAAGACAGTTCCTGTATTTAAATTATCCTGGAAGATGTAGATTTGCTACAGTAGCTTTATTAAGGCAATCAGAAACTAATACTCTAAGTCATCTCAAGAGCCCAATTCAGCCAGGGCTTTCATCCCGTTGACATCAAAGGAGTCAGTCAGTGAGTGTTGTCTTCTCCATCAGTCTCAAAGGAGCAGGAGGGAGAGACAAAAGTCTTATGAGATATCATGGAAGGCATGATGGCTTGTTTATAGGATAAATACAACTAACATGCTTAAACTCCATCAGTCAGATCTTGCTTGATCTGAAACCTTGAAAATTTTACTCTTGGCTTCCACTAGCCAAAGAACTCCTCTTCTTCTGCTGGGGAATTAGAAAGGAGGGACAGAAAGAAGTGAGAGTACCTCAGCAAATAGTTCAGCTGACATTGAAAAGACATGTTTAACAGAGATCAGAAATGCATAAAGCATTTTAGATAGAGCCATGAGGCCTGGCAAGATGTTTTGTTACAGGTGGAAAATCTTTCATTCTTATCGATGAAACAAAACTGGAACTGAGCATACTGTACACAAATGCATTTTAAATTCACAGTGTGGATAGAACAAAATTTCTCCCCATTCTTTTTCATCTCGTCACTGTAAAACTTAACTTAAGTAGCTGATTAAAAAAAAAAAAGATGATGAGGAAAATCCAGAGCGTTTAACTCAGGCAAATTAGAGACTTGTAATAAAGAGCTTGAATGCTGGAGAGCATCCTATTTGTGCAAACAGCAGCATGAGCAACCTGAAGGGCAGACTGAACCTGGGAGAGGAGGGTAACTGGAAGTGCAACACCAGAACCTGCTGCTGCTGAATAACAACATATTTCTTTTAACAAAATCTAATAACATATCACACCAATAAGAACAAATGCAGAAAAACAGATGCTATTCAAGAGACAGACATGTCAAGCCCTGTAAAATTGTTCCCAAGTAAGTTTAAAAAAAGAAAAATGAGCATCTCATGCAATATCTTTAGGTCCACATGCCTTGAAAAAATCACTCTGAAATTGTCTGAAAGGAACTGTGGACAGCGTATGATGCTCAGTATTACTAATCAGCAAAGTGGTTAACCTGCAGGTTCATTACACAACAGAAGAGTGAGCACACAAAAGCAGGTGGTCAGTTCATCTTCTAATTTCCATTGTGTTCGGCGCTCTGTTTATGCTTATTTCAAGTGCAGCCATTTATAATATCATAAGCAAAAGTCTTACAGACATTGTTGTGGTTCAACATAGACCAGCTCTATGACAGAATTAACATGGCTCCCTGAAAAGGAAAAGCAATTATTGATATGCAAACTCTTTTTATCACAGTTTTCTTACAGTCAAAATTAATTTCTTTTCTGTGAGAACTGGCCATTTACCAGACAAAACTAAATGTTTTTTCAAGAAACAGATTACCAGAAATCTAATTACTGCTGTGTCGGTTTCTTTTTCCCTTAACGTAGATTACCAGAAATCTAAATCATCTTTCTATTTTTTATTTTTTTTCCTTAAAACCTGAAACATCTCAGGATTGTCCCTGTGGTGGTTCATGAAAACTGTAGCTGTCTCCAGTCCCCTCTGTTTCCCAGGTTTCTTATCTGGGCAAGATATAATACGATGAGTCCCACAGCAGGTCAGTAAAAGGGAAAAGCACACCAAGGGAGGAGCGGCTTGTTTAAGAAGCCCACACAACTGAAGAGTTTGGAGCATGAGGCATGCAGACTACTGGTCTCATGAGACACTTGAGGTAACAAAACAAAACCATTTTCAATTGAAAACATGAGCTTCATTTTTCATCATAAAGCAGAATTTTCATTAAGAAAAATAATTTCCGAGCAGCTCCAATAACAACAGTCCAGTGGCAAACACAGTTCAATAGCTTATTAAAACTGAAGTGAGGAATTTGCATGTTATGAAATTGGGGCATGGCCAGGATGTTCTCGGAAGAAAAGAGCTTTTGCTAATCATTAACAGCCACAAATGCCAGTGATAACACTTCGTCCAAAACCTGTTACCTCCAAAGCCCTGCACCTCCTAAGACCTTGTGAAGTAGGAAATCAGGAAGGTTTCACGGAAAACTCAGCAACAAATAAATGCTTATTTTTGCCAAAGCCTAGTAAAACTCCTTTCCTTTTCCAAGAAGCAAATTATTCAACATGCATACCTCATTCTCTATCTGCACGAGATGGAGCAGTCTTTCCTACATGTAATTGATGGTATTATTAGTAAGTACTGAATCAACAGACAAGGTGCATGTTAGAAAGAAAGGCATCACACTTTTTCGGCACAAACTGAAGCAACTTCCCAAAGCACAAGTTTGAAAACCCAGATGCGTGAGGCACAGCCAGATGATGTACTTTTAAGATTATTAAAATGCCCTTGTTCCTCAGCACTGGGCAGCTTGTAGTTGTTTACTGCCATCAGTTTATTGGCAGCTGTGAACTTGCAAAGGCTGTCAGAAAGCGGGCACTAGCTTATGGTCATGTTGCAGCATCATAGTGAAGCTTTTCCAGCAAAATATTTGCTGCCCAATGGCTCTAACATTGAGAACCACTCTCTTCAGCACTCAGAGAGTCTGTAAGGAGTAGGATGACAGGAAATGGCGCAGCCTTGAGCAGAACCACCAGAAGATGGGTTATAGTTGTAAAAGCAGCACGCAGAGCTGGATTCAGCCCCAGCAGCTGGCACCCTGCCTGAGCACTGCTGTCTGCAGAGAGCTGTGGACAGATGCAGCAGGGACAGACAGGCAGCCACAAAGCAGCTGGGAGCATGTCTGTCATTGCTACCACAAGCCCAATGCTTCATCAGTCCCTGGTGCGGAAGGGCCAGCTGAGGGCCTTCAGAAAGGGTCAGATAACAGAGATAATGTCTTGCCAGGAGGAAAAGCCCCATCCAAAGAGGAAGGCCTCTCATAGCCAGTCAAATCTATATAATAGGTCTACAATCTGCAGGAAAAATGCCCCATTAAAGGATTACTGGCTGGCAGGAATATTTGAGCTGTACTACATTGTCATTCACTACAAACTTCCTATTATTTTTCTAGGCCTTTTCAGTCTTTCAAGGTAGATGTTCTTGACAAAAGCTCTATACTTACAGAACAAACAAACAAACAAAAATAACCAAGAAGAAGCAAATGAGAGAAGGTATGAAAAAAGAGATTAGCCCCCAAAAGTTTATTGTCCAATCTCCCTGTTTTTACCTGTGTTGAATTTTTATGCCGAATAATATATTTATAGTTCATAGTGCCTAGCTCTATTGCTTTGCTTTCCTTCTGCCTTGGACCTTAGAAGATATGTTATGCTCCATCTCTTTCACAGGAGACCAGGCCTGCGTGAGGGTGTGTGGCCTGCACAGCAGGTCAGGCACTGGGATGGTGATTCTTCACAGTGTGCAGCACGTCACTCAGCCGTGCTCACACCTACTGCCTCAGGCAAGAGCAGGATTCTGGAAAATTCACTTTATTTGCAAATGTGCATAGAGCAGATTGACCAGGCACAACACAGAAAAGTATTACATGGACACAGACCGTCACAGCTCCTTGTGTCTGCCTAAGTCAACAATAAAAAATACAATGGTTAGGTGAAATTGCCGACTCTTTGTATCTTGGTTTTAAAATATAATGCCAATATTGACTTCAGATCTTGCTCGATTGACTTTAATTTGCGCCAGGCCTCTACAGAAAGCTGTTGCCTGGGTAACAAATGCTGTGCACCGTAATAAGGCAAATTGCTGTTGAAATAAATAATAATTATGGCCCAGGTTTCAAGAGTATTCTCTTTCCTCTTATTTTAAGCTTGCCCCAGGCAAGGCTGTGGACACTGGCTTTGCTGGGAGGGTAGAGAATGTACTCCCCCCTCTGCTCCCATTGCACCCCTGGTCATGCACATATGGAAACTTTCAAAATTGTATTTATTTCCTCAAGGGTACATCAATACCAAGTGCAAATACCATGAGAAAGAGCCACTCTTATTCGGGCTCAGTGTCTCTCACCAGAGGGCTCAGAGAGAAGTACTGCCAGCCGTGGCTCACCAGGACCTCAAGTCCTCTCCTGCACCCTGCAGAGCTCTGCCCTTGTGCACCAGCTCACAGCCCTGGGCGCAGGGGCTGTTCAGTACGGTTGGCTTTCCATCTAACATTTCAGTGATTCACAGACAAGTATGAGCTCGAAGGAGAGCAAGGGGTGACAAGCTGTCATGCCTAGCATACATTAATTTGCACTCAGAAAGTATTTGCGCTGGAAAAGCAGATGCTGAAAGGAATCCGGGTGGATGTTTTCACTTTTTCCCTTCTTCCCCAGTTTTTGTTGAGTATGGCCCTCTCATCACCTAACACAACCAGCCACTATCTGGATGATCTGTGGTCGAAAGAGGAGTGGGACAGCACCAGCCACAGGAAGCATAGCTTCACTCACAGCCCTGTCACAGCCCCACATCCTGTTTTGCTTTTTCATCACCAGGGATCAGAGCAACAAAGTCAACTGTCAAGTGTATGTGTGAGAAGTAAGCTGCCATGAGACTGCACAAGAGAAAATGTCCTCTCATTGCGGGTGATAGCCATCGGCAAACACCTCCACTGGAAGGCAACACACAGCCTCCCTGCTTGGACCTGGTACCCACATCATGTAAGAACCATGCTCAGATTATCACTCCACACAGTTCCTCTACAATCTATGAGGTTTTCTTCTGCAGAGAGTATAGCACAAAGGACAGTCCTTCTATTCAGCTATAGAAGGTATCTGTCCAGAAAGAGTGATGGCAAGTCCACCCCTAGATCTTTTTGCTAGCTTTTACTGACAGCAGTTCCACTGGCTTGTAATGAATTTTAAAAGTCAAGCCGTGGTCCTCTAAGCCTGTCAGCACTCTCAAGTGGTGGCACTCTTTAAAGCATCCCTCAACTGAACGGTCTTCCCGTATCTGCCAGGACCCTGAGCCTCTAGCTGAGGGTGTGAGGAGTGGCTTCTGTCTCACTGTAACAGTGAAACAAGTCCAAGACTTCCTCATGAAATTGAACGTGTATAAATCCATGGGGCCAGATGATATCCATCCTAGGGTTCTGAAAGAGATGACTGATGTGGTTGCCAAGCCGCTCTCCATCATATTTGAAAAATCATGGCTATCCAGTAAAGTCGCCGGTGATTGGAAAAAGGGAAACTCCTTTTCCTAAAGGGAAAATCCTGTATATAGGATTACTCCTATTTTTAAGAAAGGGAGAAAGGAAGACTCAGGGAACTACAGGCCGGTGAGTTTCACTCTATGCCTGGGAAGATAATGGAGCAGATCCTCCTAGAAGCTATTTTAAGGCACATACGAGACAAAGAGATGATTCAAGACAGCCAGCATGGCTTCACCAAGGGCAGATCATGCCTGACTGATCTGTTGGCCTTTTATGATGGAGTGATGGCTTTGGTGGACGAGGGAAGGGTGATGGATGTCATCTATCTGGACTTCTGCAAGGCCTTTGATACGGTCCCTCACCACATCCTTCTCTCTAAATTGGAGAGGTTTGGATTTGAAGGATGGACTGTTTGATGGATAAGGAATTGGCTGGCTGGACACAGCCAAAGGGTTGTGATCAATGGTTCTGTGTTAGGGCAGAGGCCGGTCACAAGCGGTGTCCCTCAGGGGTCGGTCTTGGGACCGGTGCTCTTCAACATCTTCATCAGTGACATAGATGATGGCATCGAGTGCACCCTCAGCAAGTTTGCGGATGACACCACACTGAGCGGTGCAATTGATACACTGGAAGGGAAACCATCCAGAGGGACCTGGACAGGCTGGAAAAGTGGGCCCATGGTAACCTAATGAGGTTTAGTAAGGCTAAGTGCAGGGTGCTGCACTTGGGTTGGGTCAATCCCAGGTATTTATACAAACTGGGCAAAGATCTTCTTGAGAGCAGCCCTGTGGAAAAGGACTTGGGGGTCCTGGTGGATGAGTAGCTGGACATGAGCCAGCAGTGTGTGCCTGCAGCCTGGAAGGCCAACTGTGTTCTGGGCTGCATTAAAAAAGGGGTGGCCAGCAGGGAGAGGGAGGTGACTGTCCCCCTCTACTCAGCTCTTGTGAGGTCCCATCTGCTGTACTGTGTCCAGGCCTGGGGCCCCAGTACAGGAAGGATATGGAGTTCTTGGAGCAGGTCCAGAGGAGACCACTGAGATGATCAGAGTCTGAAGCCTCTGAGGAAAGGTTGAGGGAACTGGGCTTGTTTAGCTTGGAGAAGAGAAGGCTCCAGGGAGACCTCGTTGTGGCCTTCCAACACTTGAATATAAACTCCAATATGAACAGGAGGGGGAATGGCTGTTTACAAGGGTGGATAGTGATAGGACAAGGGGGAATGGTTTTAAACTGAGGTGGGAAGTTTAGTTTAGATATTAGGAGGAAGTTTTTCACACAGAAGGTGGTGACACACTGGAACAGGTTGCCCAAGGAGACCATCCCTGGAAGCATTCAAGGCCAGGCTGGATGTGGCTCTGGGCAGCCTGGTCTAGTGGTTGGCAGCCCTGCATATAGCAAGGGGGTTGAAACTAGATGATCATTGTGGGCCTTTTTAACCCAGGTCATTCTATGAAAAGCTCACTTTGTTTTTTCCATGTTTAGGCATATATGTCACTGTAACACTTTATTTTTCTACGTTTATCACTTCTTTGAGGAATCTGGCTGCTACTGTAGTCAAGACCAGGAGCGCTTATTCTTCCTGTGCCACCAAGCATCTGTTCATTCATACCTTCTTCATACCTATGACTTGCAGGCTTGTTTTTCTCATTCCATATTATCTATACAGTAACAATGAGGAGCAGAAAGTATGTGCAGGGAACAGTACTTGGTCTGTGTTTTCTAAACCCTTAGCTTCTCCTTTCTCTCTCATTTAGCACTGTGGCTCTCAAACCTGCATACACTGTGGTAAAATTGCTGTAATGCCTGCAAAACAATTTACTGGTTGTGCTGACTAGAAGAGTGAAAGATGCTGCTTGTGCTTTCCAGTCACATGCTCTCCTCCTGGTCAGAGATGTACCTTTTGCTTTTTAGTGGTTTCTATCTTTCTGCTGGACCCTTCTCTGCTTACGAAAAAAAAAAAAAGTTGTGTATGCTATTTATTACCTGCAGTCCATGTGTTCTGCCTTTTTGCCCTATATTCTTCTCTATGCACACTCCCACTTTCCCTGCTTTGCCTTCTTTTTTTCTCATTCGAGTGCCATTAATACTTATCTCCTTGTTTCCTTGGTTGTCAATTTCCCTCTCCATTTTGCTTAATCTCTTGACTTGTGTTTGGTGTCCTTTCCTACCATGTTACCTCTTGCCTGTGCAGCTAGAGTTGCCAGCACTTGTTCTTTGGATGAATGAAGGTTGAGCTGCATCTGACCACACCACTTCTAACCTTGATCTGTTAAGAACTGTCTTCTGTAATAGATTATTTCTGTTAGGAAGAGCAGCTGGTTGATCATATTTCTGGTAGCAGTTTACACCTTTTGCCTACTCTCTTCAACTTTGTATATCCAACCACCAAACTGTATTTACACTGAAGCTCTGCCTTCCACATCCCCTGAATGTGGGGGATGGAGCAGGGCCTATAGTTTGCATTTCCAGCCAAACTCATCTCCGCTGCTAATCCTTGCTGTCCAGTGGGGGTAGGTAGTAGCACTGAGGATTTTAGATTCACAAAAAGGTAAAGCAGTGAGGATTTTTCAGAGGTCTGTAATCCAAAGCCCTGTTGAGACCAGGCCTGATATGAATACTATATCAGGTGGCTAAAGGCATTATAAATAATTATGCTCTGCAATTTCTATTACCACTTTTTTGGTACTTTTCCTAATAAATAACACAGTGGTAGCACCTGCTACCACCAAAACCTTGTCAGGAATCCCAGCAGGCCCTACTTTGATTTTTACCAATTCTACGGATATCATGGGCCCCAAACTACACCTTTCACTAGGCATGCGGTCAAAGGAAGGTTCAATACATGTCCTTTCACCTATACTTCTCAGTGTGTTTCTGCTGTATTTCTTCTGTATTTTATTTGCTTCCTAAGGCCCCAAGAAGTCCTAGAATCTTCTGTCTCTTGGTGTTTACTAACTGAGGAAGTACCAGAAAATGAAAATTTATTCTTTTGGGATCCCATATGCCATAGCGCTCTTTAATAGCTTCCTTACTGTCAAGGAAAATATGCTGCTGTTGTATACTTTGCTTTACCGCTGCTTTTTCATTATCTTATGTTTTTGATCTTTGCTGTGATCCTGAGT
>JAOWBP010000001.1:20580123-20595336 GCA_028571105.1 Tragopan temminckii | reverse complement strand
GAATGTAGAAAAAATCATACTCACAGTGACATTGCGTCGGGGAGTAAAATTTGAAACAACACTTCCTTGTTTCAAAACTATAAATAACTCAAATCTCTTATCTTTTTAATGCTATGAATGCCATAATGTGCTCCTCTCTTGCATTTCTCACAGTAACAAAAACAGTGCTTCAGTGAAGATAGGATAAACAACAGCAGACAAATCTTATCTGTGAACACTGTTGCATCCTTACAGCTGAAAAGTAATCAGAACATTAGTTATACAAATAGCCGACAGAAAATAATTGCAGGATTTGATTATGTACCTATATGACAGCTCCTCTAGCCTTCATATTCAAACAAAACCAGATTGCATAAGCAATGATCCAGTGAAATTAATTCCATCAGAGAAACAAGTACATGTTTATAGATTTGGAGATCAAAGCATAAAGATGAGCATCAAGCAGAGAAACACTGACATGTAAACATGATGAAAGTGCTCCTTCTGGTCTCAAACAATGTCTTACAACATCCTCTGTGAACCTTTTAAGGAATACCTATGTGCAGGCCTCTTGGTGTTGTTTCAAAGAAAAAGGAAAAAAAAGTTCTTGTTAAACTGAGAAGACTTGCCTGTGGTAAACAAGCAAGATGTTGAAATCTTTTTCTAATCCACTTCCAAAATGATTTTAAACTCTGAGATTTCTCCAAAATACTCCTAGTTATCTCCAACATAAAAAGAAAAAATGGTTATCAAGCCCTGCAACAAATGAGATATATGGTTGTCTAATCATAGAAGCCCTTACTGTTTCATCAGAAGCATTGCATCTCTTCAAATAGTCAATTACAGTTTTAAGATTCAAATCTAATTTATTTCACTTGGTTCTGGCTTTCACTTTTGCCTGCAGACTTGTATTTATTTTGTTAGTTTCTTTCTGTAATTTTACCTCATATAGTTTTTTTCTGGAATTTATGGTGCCAACCTGTCTCCAAACAGACTTTTATAGTATCTTTCCAGGGCCTGAATTAGGATGGCAGTTTCATCAGTTTATGTGAAGCACTGCATTCACCAGCTAGTTTCTGTCTAGCAGTGCTGGACACTGAGAGCAGATGTCTTGAGGCAAGGTCGGTTGTACAGAGCCCTCACAAAACCCAGCCTACAGCATAGCCACACAGCTTCTGAGTATTCCAGTCCCAGCCTACTGGCTGGTGGGTAAGGCGTGCCCCAGGGGAAGGTAAGGAAGGCAAAGAGCTGGAGCTTTATGGGGATGCTTCTCACTGCACCTCACCTCATCCTGCCTCTGAATTTAGTGCACATGCCCAAATGTTCACACACCTTGCCTCTGGGGAGTAAGCTCTGATTCTGAAAAATGCTGAGAGAAGGCTGAAGCTGCAGAACAGTAAGAGCCAAGCACTATGTTGAATATCTGCTCTCTGAGAATCGCTGCTGACTTACTATTTTAATTTACATCTTTCTTGCTAGGAACTTTTTTAAAGACTATTTTAAGACTTTTTTATGATTGCCCTCCCACTCCTGAATTGTGTAGATCAGCTCAGGAGCACAGTAAAGAGCTGACTCCAGACGTCTTGAGAGGAGTAATGTGACCAGCAAGGTTGTCTCAGGTTTTCCCTTAGGGTTTTCCTTTGTGGAAGCAGCCCTGTCCCTTTAAAATAACATTGTTTTCTATCTGAATATGATTCTGCAACACCACTCATGATGGAATTAAACTGGCAACAACTCTAACATTCTAAAATGTCAACATTACAGCTGTTGTACGAGGGCACAAGGAAAGTGAAATCTAAAATGGACAGAGTGGGTGCTCTCAAGATGGATCCATCCTTCACTGACTACAGATAGGATTTCGCTAGTTTACATTACATACCAGGCTTTCACACTCTTAAAATTAGGTGAGGTGAATCTCATTTTCAGCAATTACAGGAGCTTGAGCTTTATGTTTTGAATTCTGAGGTGATGAGCTCTATGAAAAACAGCTCATCAACAAAATTGGGGTCTGTGGCAGCTTAACAGCACTGGTGAGTGTCAACAGAAGAAAGACCCAAGCATTTGGTTACTTCTGAGATCCTGTCTGTGAATGGTGATTTTGACCAGCTCTTTCTGTCTTTACTCCATGTTTTATAACAAGTGAACAAGTGTTCTCCGGACAACCTTGTACTGTTACTAATCTGACAAATACCAAGCACCAAATATCAAGAGTAAGAACAGCAGCATTTTCAAAAACTTTGCAAAAATCTTCGCCAAAATACTCTGTGAACACACAGTAGAATAAATCAAAGCTCTTACCCAGATGATAGCTCTGCTATACACACACAAACAGCAAAAAGTTTTTTACCCTGCTGTGGTGGTACCTTGAGAGTAAATAAATTATCCCACTGCAGGCTACAGTTAAACCCCTGTTTTCTTCACACTTGTATTTTGCAGTGAAGGTGCTGACTAATTCAAGAAAAGCTGGTAGTCTGCCAGTACTTTCCCATAATTTCCCTTGAGGGATAAACAGATTCTCCCCAGATTGACTGAGAAAGCACAGGGCAAGGAATTATGCAGCCAGATCCATGCAACAAATTGTAAAAACAATGAAGAAACAATTACGCACATGTGAGAGTGCAGTTCACACCCAGCATGCATTAATTTGTGTACTGAGACCTGAGAGACCAACTCTTTCTCTGAAACTGAAATAAAAACATCCTGTAAGGGTAATCTGTATGTCCTTGAAATCTGAAATATTGTATCATTGAGGAAAGCTTATTAGTTCTGAAAATACTTGTCAAGGATTTCTGGGACTGTCACTAAAACACGGTAAAATGGTTTTTGTAGAAGAGGTTTTGAATACAATGACAAGGATGGTGTTCAAAAAAGAGACTAAACCAGCTGGGATTTACCAGCCTAGAGAAAGGACAATGAGGGCAAAATAGAAGCAGCACAAATAAGTGTAAGTTAAAAAAAAATACAAAGAGAGTTGTTCATTATTTCTCAGAATGAAGGAATGAGAAAAGATCAAATGAAATAAAGAGGCATAGGGATTAAAACAGGAGAATATGGGCTTTTTTTCACATAGATTCTAGTTAAACAGTCGAACTCATTGACAGAGGACACTTTGATGGCAAGAAGTGTCAAAAATACAGAGAGAGATAAGAAAAAGTCATGGAGGAAGCATCCATCAGAAACAAATGTCTGGGGAATCAACAGATGGTTCAGGAAGTCTGGGCAGAAAAACTAGGGAAAACATTCTTGCTTGTTTGCCTTGTCCGTATGCTTCTTCTCCAAACATACGCTCTGGATGATTGTCAGATTTTGACAGGTTTTCTGGATTTTTGTCCTGACCAAATGCAGTCTTTTTTTACATACGTAATCAGTGTCTCCCTTTGGATCTCTCTTTCACTGCTCTGTTTATGAATACTGTCTGAGGTTTTGCAGTGTAACATTACCTTCAAAATGCATTTTTGTCAAGGCTGATTTTTTAATATTTCACACGACCATTTTTCTCAAGTTATCTGTTGGGTCTTTGTCTCCACAAATTCACTGACTTTGTCATATTGAGGACTCTGATCTATATTTCTTGATACAAGCTTTCAGATATAATGAGACTTCCTCTTCGTGTGTGTTTTTTCTTAAACCTAATCAAAACAAAATGAATATTTTTTGTGAGCAAAATAGAAAAAAAATATTTAGAGACATTCTTGCCAGTATTAAACAATCAAACTGCAGTAATGAGTAAGCACGTTATGAATACCAAGTAAGGCTACAGCAATGATTAAAATAAATAAACAGAAAACTCTTTTCAGCAATTTGAGGACCATATTTGATGCAATGCATTTTTTTAACTAGCCATCAGAAGTGCGAGTATGAGTAAAATGCAAGAGCTAAAAACAAAAACAATGAGCCAGTGTTCAGACATACAGAAGAAGGAAGTATGAGCAACTTAAAAAGCAACAGAGAAGTGGTAAATAGGCAAAATAATAAATGCAAATAAATCACAGCTGCAGAGGGAATTACGGAAAGTTAAATGTTTGATGATGTGAAATCTAAGTAGTTTAATTCTATGTGTTAATTATTTCGAGTGCCTTTTGCAGCATGCTGAGTCTAGTGAAACAGTATGAATCACTGTCTAGTCTTAAATATGAACCACAATGGATTTTATGCCAGTGATGGAGTCTGTTTTCCCATTTTAGTACTAAACAAGTCTTCAGGAATTGTTTATTTAAGGGTTTTTTTTAAGGCCCTTTGCTTAGCTTTTGGTTCATCTTTGTGCACATCAACGTTCTCTTTTCACAAACGCCTCCATATCTCATTTTGAAAAAGGCAAAAGGGCAATTTTTTCATTCCCCTAAAGAGGCGAGCTGTCTTGATACAAATATTGATATCACTGTCTTGGTACAGCTGATTTCAGAATGGGCTCGTGCTTCACATTGCATCACATCAATGTTCTGTGAGAAGCACTCCTTCAAACACTGGCTCCTACAGGTACAGGATTTTGACATCCTGGTACGCTTACTCAAAACACAAGGAGGACACTGAAGTTGCTATAACATATTTTGTGGATTTTTCTCCTTGTGCTGATTCATTAGTTAGTAACTGATGATGACCTGATAAAATGGTTCAGATCCTTCAGGAAAAAGGAGATTGCTCTGGGTTTTTTTCCTTTTTCTTAATTCACTCACTCCAATACAACAGGGAATTTCTCGGTCCGTGTTATTTGTACGTCAACACACCAAAGCAGAAAAGATTTGAAAGATGCGTATATCACAGACTTTTTTAGAGGTGAGTTACGGAATTCAGTTTAAATTACAACATACAACTACAGGTGAACAAGTCCTTTAATCCTTGTATTAACAGCCTTCAATGAACTTCAAATTTATTCCCAAGCACAATTTACAAGGATCACTACTTCTCAAGATAGCATTAGCTTTCATGGGTGGTATAGTGGAACTGAGTGAGTAGCACATTTAGACTAATATTGCTTTTAAAGCAGTGCTAACGTGCTTTAAAGCAGAATGTATTAAGAGCTTAACTTATGCAGGTGCTTACACAAATCATAGCAGGATTCCTATCTGTATCATTAGTTAAACTGAATCTCTCGGTTTACAAAAATCTGTATTTTTATATGCTATATTTTCTGTTGGAAAGAAATGAGCTATTAGTTGACCACGACGTGCCACACATGTTTATGCCAACACCCAAATAATGACGGTATGATATGATGTAGATATTATCTCAGAATCCACCAGGTGGCAGTGTCATGGTTTTCTTCTTATCGCGTCCCGAAACATTCGTTTTCTTTTAAAATATCTAAATGTCACTGGGAAATTTATCACCCCAATTTTGAAAAATCTGGAGAAGTTGTTGGGACATCTGCTTTATTTCCAAAAGCCAACAATGAGAAATGATTTTCTTAAGAAAAGGCAGAAGCCATTGCGTAAGGACGAGGAGCCTGGCTTCTCGTGAGGCATCTGTCGTGTTCCTGAGCGCTCAGTGTTGGGTGCCTGCACAGACTTGTGCAGGATGCTGAATTCAGGCGTGATCGTATCCTGACCAGAAATCAGAACATCACACCCTGAAAACAGGCCATCCTCAAAACCCGTTTTCATTTTCAGTTGTAACAGAAATATAAAAAAAGGAACGGCAAGTTCTCTCTATTTTTGTTTTATTTAGAACATCTTATCACTCCCTGGCTTTGTTATTTAGCAAACCTACCAAATGGCAGGTCTGTGTTAATTTATATCAGGTTTCTCTAATAAAATGCGTCTTATTGGGAAAGTGGGATGCATAATAAGACCATGAATGTGCTCATGAAAACACTGCACTGTATTTTTCAAAATGTTAAAAATGCAGAACAACTAATACCTAAAGAAAGACATAGCCTTGTCCTCCTCTAGTCTTCCCAGGGCAATGCAACTTCTCTATTGCAAATTAAGGAAAAGGTCATACAGAATTTAACAAGTGGTTTCACTCGAATCCCCTGACTCATATCACCTTTGCACTCGTGCTGTGAGCAATTGCTTTCAGTGCTGGCTGTGTGCCAAGGCAAAGCAGGATGGCCCATGAAGCTTCCATCACATGGGAAAGGTTGATGCCATTGGGTAAGTCCCATCCATCAAGACCTGTCTTTTCTCCTAGGAGGATGGCTAACTAATGCAATCTTATTCAAACACAATATATCAGCTCCAAATTTTTGTACAGCCAGCGTGAGCTTTCCTCCCTTACTCCAGCAAGCCCTGCAGCATCCACCAGGGATGTGAAGCCAGGAATACACAAATAGAGTTGTTCTCAGCAAATGCTGTGCTGCACTGCTGGCTGGCTCAACCATCAGCTCCTTTCCAAGTGACAAGCTAATAAGCTCCGTGGTAGTTAGACACTAAGGACATCCCCCTCCTGGAAAGTTTCTGATTGAAAAAATGGTGATCTGCTTCATATAAAGCAAATGTTAATCAGATGCTGGAACTGTTAGGATATAAACAGCAAAAAGAAACAGGATAGCCCAGGTGTCCATTTTGAAACTGTCTCCAACACCACAGTGGCAGAAATAGATCAGTAGTCCAAAAGTATCCCTTTAGCCCTGCCTTTAATGAAAACTTAATGAAGCTGTTAATTTTCACAGCTAGTAACATTATCCATACAAATTTTGCTGCTCCTTTATTCAGAAGAAGGAGAGAGGACTCTGTGGTGAGGGGTCTAACATTTCATCTCATAATGGAAAAAAGCAACAGAAGTTTTGAGACAAGAAATTTAGGAGAAAATTAAGAGCTGCGTAAGAGTTGGGGTTTTGTATTTTTATTTGTGGCTTTTGTCTTCTTTCTCTTTTGAAACAAAAATGATCTACTTCAAAATCTCTTGGACTAAATCACAGATTTAAAAAATTGAGTAAGAATATTTCCACTGAGACTTGATCCAGATTAATTGGTTTGAAAGCTCCATCTCTTGCATTTGCCTAGGTGCTTCCTTCACAGTAATCAGGCAAAAAAAATGCAGATTCTTCTTGTCTAACTACCAGTATTCAGCTGACAGATCCAGAGAAGAAGCATTTATGTAATGAATCTCATATGCAGTATACAAAGAAAAAATGTTTTGTGTTTTAGATGAGCTGAATTACATTTTCAGATGTTTCCCTCTGTGCTGCCATTAACTACAAAAGGAGGCCAGGCTGAGGATTCCAGCTTGGGCTTCTCCAAACACACCTGAAGTGAAGTGAGCAAAGTCTTGCCCAGGTGTGGGGAGTGGAGCAAACCCACTCCTAGCACAGAGGCCACCCCATGCAGGGGCAAGAGTCTGGAGACCTTCCTTTCCTTCCTAAAAAGGAGCAGCCTTTCCTTTTAATCTCCAGCTACACCTCCACCCTGGCCATTCCCCTGACATGTTTGTGTTGGGATTAGGCCTCTGCCCTGATTAATGCCAATAGGATGTGTGTGGTGAGACACTTTGCAGTCTTCTAAGATAAATAATGTTAACAGTTATTACATCATTACTGTCATTGAAGAGCACTAGCACATGCCAGCAAAATGTTGGTAACATGTTTTAGCTCTGAGAAAAGCATCAATAACTAATTTGAGATGTAAAATTTCTATGTATTTTTACACATTCAGAAACTGGAAACATCCACCCTGTGGAGAACCTTTCTGGGGGGGCCTGGGTGCCTTCAGGTGTCCAGCTGAACTCAAAAGCCAACTTGTCTGAGGTGACCAAGAGGACCTGCTGCATCTGGTGACCAGGTGACCAGATGATCCAAATAACTGATCTCTTCCCTGAATCACAAGAAACACAAACAGGCTATATGAGCAGCAAGCTATGCAAAGCTACTGACATACAGAGTAACAAAACAAAACAAAATAAAAGAATTGGCAAAAGGAAATATTTTCAGAATTGGCTGTGTAACCAAATGTCCTAATTTTCAAGTTGTCCTTTTAATAGTATTTTGACATCAGGCTTCCCTTCCTGACCCATTTAGGCAGCAAAAAGATGTTTTCTTTAGGACTGTTGGACCTTCAGAAAGAGAATTCTATGTAAGACCTACTTTCCTCTCCCTGCTTCTCTAGAGGTTGCCTACCTGTCTTGTTTTAGACAAAGCAGTGGTTTTCTCTGTTCTACAGTCCCTCCTTGGTAAAGTGAAGATAATAGTGCTTCTTATTTCAGAAGTAGTTTTTGGGGTAGATTAAGACAGCAGGATTTTGAGATGTTCTTCAGCGTATTAACATGGGAGATAGATATTGGTGAAAGAGCTTATGTAACAAAGAAGAAGAAAGAGTGAAATCCTGTCTCTTACTTGGGAGTCAAACTTTGGGAGCTAACGTGGGAGTCAATCAGAGCTGGATTTGTCCTGATGGTAATTGCAGCTTTTATGGGATCATTTAAATTGTCTGTCAAATGAAAATATTTCTGTATAATGAGCATGCTATTAAAAACATCCCTGGCAGACCGAGGGCAGACACAGCCACCATACCTATGAGAGGCTGGCACAGGCACACGGCTCCAAACAAGTCGTATGGGATGGCTGTGCCCAGTGCCTGGGCCACTGCCATGGCCATGCCTGATCTTCCACAAGCATTTTTTGTTCATATCAGAGGTAAAATGAAGCCAGAAGAAGTTACCAAAATCAAAATGCTTGCTCATTTTTTCCTCAGAGTTTGCCTTGACACCACCTGCTAGAAAGGCTCCATGTCATCAAGTACAGGAAAGCAGAACATAAAGCTACACTGATGGAGTAATCTCTTTTGGTTTGGCTCAGCATCACCTAGAAACTACTTATTTGATTTGAAAATGCTCCTAACCACAAAGTGAAACTTTAAACTCACCTGAGTGCTTGCTGTTGTGTTAAACGTGCCTTCTCTCTGGATGTCACACAGCACTGCTAACAGCTCCCAGTGGAATACAACAGGGAAAGTTTTATCAGCAGTATAGGACACTCTGATTTTGTGTCTATCTGTGAAGAAACATTCCCATCAGTGTAGATGTATTGTTTTATGCGCAAGTATTTTCTGGCTACGCTAACATGGGTGTGCTCCTGCCTAATTTTAAATAATGGGATTTTAACGTTGACTTCATTCCCTGCAGTATTAAATTCATAATCAGCACATGAGTATAATTACATTATGAAAGTTATTGAAAGGAATAATCTCCTATCAAGATTCTTATGAGCTGGGCTCTATCCTAAACCAGCCTTATGAAATACAGCTCTTGGCAAATATCATATGCTTACATCATGACAGAATCAACAATGTTATTCTAAAGCTCACTTAAAAAATGCAGATTCTTTAATGATAATGAACCAAATCTAGCCCTGACTTGCAATTGGCTTTGTCACAGAGTACTTCTCTCTAACTTTAAAAAAAAGCATTAAAGTAGGTATGTAAAATGTAACACTTTCTAAACCACATCTGGGAAATACCTCATATTTAATGACATTAAGTAAAAAGCATTTTTATAACTATGCTCTTCGTGGCCAAGAGACATTTGGTACAATTTGATGCAGACGTGTGCATAAAGAACCCGATTTTACAAATCAGTAAGTAACTCTGCATGTAAGACCCTAGGGATGGTAAAAAGATGCTGATAACGTGGATGCAGCTCCCCAAAACAGAGCACTTCAGACAAATTCCCACTAAAATAAAGCAGATGGAGGTTTTGCCAAAGATCTCCATTTTGGTCATTGCGGACAGCTAAGACACAAGCTCTCAGGACTGCAAATATTTATGGATAAGATTAATTTCATTCCTAAATGTTCTCTAACACTTCTTTTTCTTTTCACTTGAAGCCTGGTGAACACTGAGCCAAGGAAACAAAAGTCAATACAGCATCTATTTTTCCTGTATTCCCTGGAATTTTATGGAACTTTCATAAGGATAATTTCTGTTTTAAAAGTGTTTTCCTCTCTCTCCCATGTTGAAATAGCATAAAGAGGAAAAACCTTCCAGTTATTCTGGTAATAAGCAAAGTGCTATAAATGCAAGAAGTGTGCGGAAAATGAAATGATTTTTTTTCTCAAACTTTTCTGGGTTGTACTCATCTGGGATACTTACAGCAGCATTACCTGAGGCAGCAGTATCCTGAGATGCTTTCAGATAAAGGAGATATCTGAAGGTGATGGTTCTCTTTAAACTTGCAGGAACTCACTGAATGTGCTAGGTGTGCAAACAGCGCCCTGCAGAGCTGCATGGTGAGCTGTGAGATTTGGCACAAGCACAGAAACCAGCCTGCAGGTGCCCATGACACCATCAGGCCCAGGTACACGCCTCACTTTAGGCGTATGTGAATCTCTAGTGAAGCTCACATTCTTCCTGAATTGGCTGAACGAGGCCAGCATCAGTTCACCCATGCTTACATGTTAGTGCAGGCACAGCCTCCCCCTGCCCACCAGGTGCACACATTGCTGGAGGCAGGACTTGTCCCTCTGCTTTTAAACAGGCAGATTTTCTATTTCCAGCCTGGTCAATGATCTGTCTGCTGTGACCTTTGTAAACACAAACGGCAAAGCAAAGGGAAAAAAAAAAATGCTGTGCTGCAGTCACAGCAGTCAGGATGAAAGGAAGCTCATGGAAACTTTCTAGCAGTCAGTGCATAGAAAATCCTGCAATGCTGGAAGTGCCGCAAATAGTGATTTTACTACAAGTGCTATGTCAGAGTAAGGAGGGGTATTTATTAAAAATCTACTGAAAAGTATGTCCAGAAACAGTTATCAGACTCTTTTAAGACAACTGAATGTGTCATAACACTGAAAATATAAATCTAATAGATAGCAAATTCCTCACTGTGTAAACATCTTGCTTTTGACTATCATAGGGTTTGTTTCCAGTTAAATAAACAAATGAGCTACGAGAGTGATACATGTATGATATAGGTTTGGGATTTTTGCCTCTGTGCTTTGTCTGAAGCAGTTCACATGCTAGAAAAGTCTTGAAAAAGGCTTGAAAGCCTTCTCTCCTGCTGTTTGAGCTCCCCAAATGCACCGAGGGCTACTGCAGCTGAATCCATTTCAGGGATGTGAGCATAAAATCATAAAGGATATAGCTTTTCATCCATTAAATGATTTCTTGGTTTTGTACACTCAGAGATACTCATTCCAGGATTTAATGTGTTTCAACACAGCTTGGAAGGGAGGCACAGCCGAAGTGGGAGCGGGGCTGCAATCCACACCATCTCCTCCCAGCTCCCTGCTGCTTTCCAGAGGGCGAGGAGCCACCACGCTTTAAATGCATATAAATCTCGGCTGCTGCGAGCCCACCCTCCTCCATGGTCCCTGACCCCATCCCTCTGCAAGCACTAGCACTCATGTTACTCATAGCAGATGCATGGAAGGAGCTGATCTGCCTGTAAAATAATCTTTGTTCTTTCAAGTGATTAATTTCTCCTGGATTCCTGAACCCTGTGTACCAGCTGCCCACGTGCTCACCAAGCCCTGGCGCTGGCACAGCAGTGGGCAGACCCCTGGTCATGCAGTCTTCATGTGCAGTGACCACAGCCGTACTTCCCTCTGTTCTCAGCTGAGCTGAGTTTGGGATTCACTCAGCTGTGGTGTTCAGTAGCAATGTTAAATCCAGAAGGATAAACAAAGAGAATAAACATCACCACAAAAATAAAAGTGTTTCCCTTTGCTCCATCAGTAAATGCAAAAAAGAAACCACAGGTGGAAATGTGTTAAGCTACAATCTTAATTTCAGCCTGGTGCTTCCATACCAATCAGAACTGCCCAGGTAGCTCTGTGGCCAGAGACGAGGGTTTCCACCTGGGGACATCTGCAGCTCTCGACTGCAGGCTGAAATTCTCCTAGCGCCATTGTTGACCCTCTCACAGACAAACATGCAATACTTACTAAGCTTTCATAATCCACGGACTTAGTTAATAAATACCTAAATAATAAATAAATAAACATGAAGTGCAGTGATAATCAAACCTTTGGAAACTACACTTCAAAGTGTCAGTTGTGATGCTTTATTTGGTTGTTGTCCTGCTCTGAGATGTGGTCGTGCTTTCCCCAGTGCCCAACCCACATGGGGGTTTTGAGCCCAGGAAGTACTGAAGCTAAGGATAGATTATATCAGAGTGACTTGAAGGGATAAAATAATCAGAGGAAAAGTTGCCTCAGGTACAACTCCTCCCCAGAGCTGCCCCAGAGCTTCGCCAGGCTGCCTTGAATTGAGCGAAGGGCTGCAGCTATGGCAGTCCCACATCACCCCACAGGTTGGCTACAGATCACTGCTCTGTAGGGCAGATGGGATCAGTGTGGTTGCTTAAGGCTCAGTTTTGCACCTTGAGGGGTGCTGCTGCAGGAGGCTGCCTGATACCCACCACTCAGCTCAGCTCTAGAGATCTTCTCCCATGTTCTTAAGCTTTAAATTGATTAATTCCCACTGTCGTGCTCCTGGTGAAATCATTTACCCATGAGCAAGCCCTGCTAAGTCAGAAGTCTCTGGAGTCTCACAATGACATTTGCATTTTATATTTGCTTCCAGAGGTGTGAGTGATGGCAGCAGAGGGCAAAGACTGAACATACTGATAGTGCTGTATGGATGTGGTGCCATATAGCGTGATTTGGTTCTACATAAATGCATTTTTTTTATATATGTTATTGGTTTAAAAAGGGGGATAAGTCCAGATTCAGAGAGACAGTCAAATATCTTGTCCTTACTTAAATTAAATAAAAATTGAGTACCAAGGTGAGTCTGGGTGTTATACCCCATCTTACCACCTGCATTTAAGACAGCCAAATCTTAAGCTCTGAGTAAGATATTCGGTCACAATCAGACCTGCTGAAGCAAACCTGTCCTCTTATTAAGTTCCTGGTGTACTACTGCTAATGCATTGAAATATAAATTGTACTGTTTTCTCCCTCCTCCTTGCATATGAGAGATCAGCTTAAGTGTAGCCTTACAATTCATGTCTCTAACTGCACGTCCCTGTTGTTGGACAAGTTGTTGCCTCAGCTCCCTATCTCTAATCACATGAGGGCTGCATGTGCCCAGACTCCCACGGGTGAGGTCCAGCTCTCTGCTGAACACATCATGTCGGCAGAAGCTCCTTTACACTTTTGAATTGCTTTTTTCCAGTGCCATCAGCTTTCTGAAATGTGCCACAAGTGCTATTTCTGCCAGCACTTTTAGTAGTGTGCAGATGACCAGTCCTTAGAGACAGGCATGAGGGAAAGTTGTGGTGAAAGCACAGTGGTGAACAGGGAGGTAGCAGAGTGGCTGCTTCATCTGAGCCT
Organism: Tragopan temminckii; assembly: GCA_028571105.1. Taxonomy (NCBI): domain Eukaryota; kingdom Metazoa; phylum Chordata; class Aves; order Galliformes; family Phasianidae; genus Tragopan; species Tragopan temminckii. Next base: position 20,582,153 of record JAOWBP010000001.1, on the reverse strand, counting down.
TGAAGGTGCCTCGAGTCTCCAAGAAACTGCTCACGGTGCATACATATCACTGCAGGAATAGTACAGGGAGGATTATCAGAGCCCTGCTGCAGTGTGGTTGTCTCATGCAGCTAACCTAAAATAACGTGGCACAAGTATGATCAGAATGGAAAGGAAACATCTGTTTCTCCCTTGTACATGAGTGACAATCCATTTGTTAGCTGCAGAATAGCACTGGCTGTCCCACTGGTAAGGGCCGGGCACTGGCTGCCCAGTCCAGGCAGGTGTGTCAGTGCTGGGAGCAGAGGGGCTATCCTTGTGGGGTGAACACCGGCTGAGAGCTGTTTCTTTACCCCATTCTTTCAAAAGCAAGATGAGGGATTCATCCAAATTTGGTGTAGCAGTATGGATGCACACTAATGACTTGATCAGGAATCAAAGCCCAGTGAGCAGTACTGTGCAGCCGTGCATTTCCCACCACAGGCTGACATTCTGCTCCTCAGCCTTCCTTCTCTGACTACTGTTGAGTATTAATGGAAGTAAAGGTCACCAAAGCATGGACAGGTTCCAAGTGCCTCCAAACAACGAGATGGCATCACTCGGAACACTGCCTCACTGGTTACTTGTTAGCAATTTCAGCTCTCGGGGCACCGAAGAGACAGGCTTTGTTTTCTCTTGGTGTAGCTTTTCTGTGTTGCCAACTCACACTGGACAAGGAGACGGGAAGCACATCCCTCCTGTAGGCATTGCACCACTTTTATTGCCACGCGCTCTTTTTGCTATCTGTGTTGGTAAAAGATATGCGGAGGAAGGATTTCACAAGTTAAACATGTAAAAGGTTACACGCTGTCTCAATTACATGTTTGCCTTTGCAGAGAATTAGTTTATAGCTACGTTCCACGTCTTTATCACCACTGCCAAAAGCTCATAGGAAAAGGAGACAGACAAACTGCAAGTGCTGCTGCAGCAGATTGGTGGCAGGGTGGCTGCTTGCTGCTGAAAGCACCGTGCTGATGTACAGCTCTGTGCACACACACGTCACACGGACAGCCTGGGCCTTCAGCAAACACATGCAGTGCTTTATTTGATTTCCCTTTCAAAACGTTTTGAAGGAAGGGCTGACATTTTTCCCATGGTTAATCATGGAACTGGGCACCGCTTCATGCAGTTCCTCTCACTTTACTCATCCAAAACATCCAACGGTCCAAACGGTGTGATTAAGGGAAGGAGAAACGGGGCCAAAAAAGGAAACATGAGGAGGGAAAATAGACATCTCCAATAACTTCTATCAGAACGTGAAGCCCTTTGCTAAAAATCTGCTTTAAATCAGGAGCTGCTGAAACCCATCAGCCCGGGGAGATGGCTCCCGGGTGCGAGGCAGACCACTGGCATCGCTCCGTGCCTCAGTTTCTCAGCACCTGTGGGAGACACCTCGCGGGCCCGGAGGGAGAGCCCCAGCTCTGGGCTTGGAGCCTGGGGGATGACGTGAGGAGGCAGCACGGTGCTGTGTGCCCGTGCGCAGTGAGGCCAATCACACCGAGAGGCAGCTCGACAGCCGCTCAGGCGTTGACACCACGACGCGGTCGGTGGGGGCTCGGTTCTTTTGCCACCGTGCGGGGCCGGGACAAGAGGCAGGTGCCTCGGCCTTTCCTCCCTCCCTCTTGCGTGGGATTTTGTCATCCCTCGGACGCGGTCCCTGCCCCTGCCGGGAGAGGAACGGGGAGCGCCATCCACACGTGCGGGAGCCCTCTCCCTCCTTCCCCCCGCCGACAGCCGCGCTGCGCGCCGCGGTGAGTGCCGCGAGCGCCGCCTGTCTGCTTCGAGGGGCACAGCGCTGGTCTTCCGTATGATCAAGACGTGAGCAGGCGATCGGGGGGTGCCCCCACCATCCTCGACGTGGCGCGTCTGGCCGCCGTATCGAGGACGACCGTGTCCCGGGTGTACAACGAACCGGAGAACGTCTCGTCGGAGACCCTGGAACGCGTGCGCGCGGCCGCAGCCGAACTGCAGTACGCCCCCAGCTCTCTGGCGCGCAGCCTGCGCAGCGGCCG
>JAOWBP010000001.1:20564321-20579023 GCA_028571105.1 Tragopan temminckii | reverse complement strand
TGCTGATTCGGGGTGGGCAGCCAAAGCCTGAACTCAGCTGGGGCTCAGGGAGCAGCTCACAAACACAAAACTGAGCAGACAATGTTGTCCTGCTAGATGTGCCTTTCCCATGCTGATTTTCCTGTAGCTCTCTGGTACCTTAGCTGTTGACCTGTAGCTTCCTCCCACTGGCCCAATGCAGTGAAGAGAGCAGCCCACCTTCTGTGATCCACAAGTGACTGTGCTGTACTTTCCAGCTCCGAGGGGAAATATGAAGCCTTGCGCTTCCCAGAGCTGGCTTTCAGGACCCCAGTGAGCAGCTCACGCACTGGCTGTGTGCATAGTCCCCACGGGCACCCGTTGCTGGCCACACATGGGGCTGGACTGGGAGAGAGTTCAAATCTCCCATGGCTGTTTGTGCTCCGTGGTGCTGGTGTGTCCAGACTTCATTCCCTGCAGACAGAAAGCGAGGGGAGGGGCTGCATCTCCATGTATGCTTGTGCAATGTGTAGCAGAGGGGAAATCCTGCTCGGGCTCTCCCTGCTCAGCAAAAGCACGCATCGTTTCTTGATTGGGAGAGCAGCAATGTCCTCTGAAACAACCTGGGCAGAAAGGTGATACCCAGAAGGGAGCTGCAAGGGAGGTGCGAGGATGAGTGCTGCTGTGTGATGCTTCAAATAAACCTTCCTCAGATTATGGTTTGCAACCACACCTCGGTGGCTGGTTCCTGTGAAACCCTTGTGCCCAGGCTTCCCACCCCCACCTCCCCACCTCTGCCTCTGAGCTGCACTCCCAGCAGCGGAGCCATCAACCTGTACATCTTGTCTGCTGTGGCCACAGCCCATGATTGCCTCCCACGTGCAGGTTTGCAGCCCATCGTTAAGCCCAGACAACTCACCACTAGTGGTCACACCACAGCAGCTCCAATGCAGCCCCATGCAGTGTGCCACTGCTGTGAGCAGGACCGTGGCCCTGCGGGAGTACCACAAGTGGTGTTTCCCTGTGTGGTTTGCCTGGCCCCAATGGAACCATCACACCAGGAAGGTTTCTGTTGTTCCCTCTTGTAAAATTGTGTTTTGCTTGGCAATGGTTTTAACAAATCTCTATCTCCTACATGCTGAGTGATGCCAGCATGTTACCAGAAGCCATTTTTAAATCAGTTTCCTTACCCAGGGGAAATGCAGTATAGACAGGGCCTTCAGGAAGAGAATAATTATGTGACCTTTTCCCCCCCAGAATATCAGGTCTGTTTTATGTAGAGCTGTTTGAAGTCACACAAATTCTCATTACTCTCCAAATCTCTAACCTTGCCTTGTTTAAGGTACCTTTTAGGAAATCAAATCAGTGTTTCAATCTAATTTCTGAAGGCATTCAAACATGTGGTATGTGTGCTAACTTGTTTCCTCCAGCGTTAAAAAAATCTAGCAAATTGCCAAGCTATTTGCCTTCAGGAAAGCTATGATGTTGTACAAGAAGATAAAGTACTTTTTCCTCCAATTTCAAACTGTAAAAAAACAAAGGGAAGGCAAAGTTATCAGACTACATTGGCCTAGGATAGAACTGCTTTGAAGGCAACAGCACTACCAAGTAGATGGACACCTGGAAATGGAAGTTTTTTGATCTGTTTTGGAACTTTTTTAATTGCTCTGTAATCCCTTGCCATCAATGGATGGTGACCCATGCCTCAGTCAGACCTTCTTTGAATTGTCTGTGATTGAGGGCACTGAATATCAGAGTGGGAGATGGGAGCAGAGGGGAAGGCTGGGAGGGTTTGTAGCAGGGCTGATGTCAGTGGAGGCAGAAAGTGAAGGCAGCGGCTGCATGCGTGTGTGTAACATCAGAGCTTTTTATTTTTCAAGCAGGTGTCAGCAGTTGGAAATTTTCTCTAATGCTCTGGCATTTAATAAACTCAAAATATTTAAGCAGGATGCTTTTTTGTGCATCCTGCAGCTCTGTGTATCACAGAGCAGCCTGTCCCAAGAAAATTAACACGGTGTTGCCCTTTTGTGTGGAAGCTGGTAGGAAGGGTCTTGTTGGAATACGTGATCAGTTCAGTTGCAAATGGATGAGGAAGGAAAATTGCCTAATGCTTTTGGAAGATTTTCATTTTGCTCAAGTGTTCACACCATGGCCATTGCCGTGGCATTTGATAGTTATCCATTTTGTTGTGTGTGGTGTGGCTTTAACCTCTGTTTGAGGGGTCACATCAGCCTATCTATTTTCCTGTAGTCACAGAGAAATAACAATCCCTATGTAAGTTGCTTTTCTTTACTGCAGTTCCTTCATTTTGACTTTTATCCAACCAAACAGTATTGAAATCTTTTTGACAAGCACTGGTATGATTTCCGAGAAGGATCAGTGACCTAGCTTGACAAATATAAAAAAATCAGCAATGTACCTAAATAGGTGACATTTCTTGAAATTCGTTCTTTGTCATGGAGCTACTTTCTTTCAAAAACAATGAGAATAGCAAGGGATTGTGGATTCAATTTGATTAAATCTACGGTTGTTACCATTTCCCTTCTGCAAATTGATTCCCCCCCACCTACCTTTCAGCCCGACACGCTTATTGATTAACAGCCCTGCCTTGGCTCAACATGTGATGTCCGTGTGCTTGTACCTCCCATGCAAGTTGTGACAGGCTCCGAACCCTGTGAACTGACTATGCTCATGAGCTATTGGAATTGGAAGGTTACTTTGCAATTGTTTTAAGCTATATGATGACACATCTTTGAACCCCATTGTATGAAGGAAAAATACCTTCTGACTGGAGAGAGATTTCCTGTTTATGTGTGTGTTTGCTGGAATTAAAGCTTCCCCTGTGTGTTGGCAGAGTATTTTTTGTAATCCAAAATGGCAACACGGCAAGTCACCTACGGAGTTTATTTTTTGGACAGGATACAGGTCTTTTATTTTTCAAAATAGAGTTATGATGAAGCATAGGGGCCTCTCAATTACAATTCAACAAACAGACTCGGTTAACTGAGGTTGCACAGTTATAAAGACAGATAGATTTAGGCAACAAGTAATTAACTTTTATTGACATTTTTATGCAATGTAAATTGTTCGCTTCTCACGTGGGAAGTTTTTTTTTACTTCAGGCAGATGTTCTTTCAGCATAAGGATATGATATTAGTCAAATATATGTTCTATGAAATGGTTAGAATCATAGTTATGATTGTGACCAAAGGGAGTCCTTTAAGATTTTCTGGTATAGAGCAAAAAGTGACCCAGTTGCTGGTGTCCAAGCAAAGGCCAGTCTGCAGGAGGGCTACATGCAATACTTGAGTCTTCCAGCTGTGTGGACATGGAGCTGACCAGAAAACAAACCCTATGTGATGCTCCTGTCCCAAGTCTGTTGGCATTACAGCGGGCCTCAACATCCTGCATGCCAAAGTCAGACCTCCTTGAGGGAGGAGAGCTGCTTCCACAAGACTCAGACCAGGCATTTTGCCTCTAACAGTAACAAGACTGGACCACCCTGATCTTCAGCAGTAAAGTTATCATTATTTATTAAATAGTCTTTTAAGGTTTCTGGTTTGCTTCAACTGATGCTCATTTTAAACAACTGTCTGGGACTGGGAGAAACCTGGACTAATGTGCTGATTACGCTGAGTGTTCCTTAGGGCCAAGAGCTGTGTAGCCTCTAGTGTGGGATGTTCCGGGCCTAGCGGTGCTGCCCATGCCCTCACATGGCAAAACACCTTCCCTGCCAGAATTCCATCCCTTCCACCTCTGCCACAGGTGTCAGACCCACAGAATGTGTAGGTCTCCAGCATCTTGTGTTTTGTTCCTCCATTTCGGGTGGTGCCAGTTGCAGGGTTCTGTGAGCAAGGCCCCAAAGCGGTCAGTGTGTGCTGTGCTACTGACTTATGGGTTCCGCGCTTTGCTGCACGTTGGGTGTGTTTGCAAAGTATTTGAAAGCAGATTTCCTCTCCTTCAATTTATGTAGAAGATTGATGTATCTTTCACCATATGAAATTCCTTTAGCTAATACTTGTACAAATTGATAATTCCTGCAGGAACTATTCATTTCTATTTCCGGAAAATCTAGACTGATATCTTTTCTGTACATGTCTAATTGAGCAGTTGAAAATACTTGCTAGCTACACTTAGAATTCCAAACTTACTTATTTCTCCTTTACTTTACGAGGCATGTCCTTTTTTCTTTTTCTTGTAATTTTTTTTAAGGTTGTTTGAACTGTATGTTGAACTTTTAATTTACACTTTTTTCCACATTAAAAGCATTTTAACTAGCATGATTTTAACCTTATTATACATCTGTAGTACCCTGTGAATGCCTAGTTGCATACATGTTTTTTACTACTTTGTTGCTATATTTATTAAGAGATTAGGATTTGCTTCTCCCGCCACAAACACCCTTCTTGGATGATCTTATGGAGATAAAGTTAGCAGGTTTACGAGTGACCTCAGGCTTGAAGAAAATTCCCAAATCTGTGGGCTCTCGAGCAATACATGACGAGAAGACAACATGGTTTGTTCTGCAAAACTGAAGTAATTTCACAAGCTTCATCTTTTCAGATACATGCTAGCATAACTAGGGCTTGGATTTCTATCTTTCAGATTCTTACATAGTTAAAATTGTATTAGGGAATTGTATATCCTTTCACATGTTACTATTTATCCCTATATCTGCAGTGATTTTATTATATCATTTTCTTGTGTATCTAGATGACACGTCTTCTCACTGGAAAATACCAGTTTCTGTTAACAACAGAAAAAAAGGGAGGCAGTTTTGCTGAAGACAATGAATGGTGTTGGTAGTCGAATTCATGTCAAAAGTAGATTAATTCCTCTTTCCTAATGTCATTGAAAATGTTAAATGAATTACTGGAGTTATATTCAGTTTTCCTGTTTACTTCTGGAAAGTGGATACTAATTTTAAATATTGTATATTACTGCCTTTCAAAATGTTTGGTTAAAGTCTTTAGGTTTATTGCTTTTGTTCTTTAGATTATAGACCAATATTTTTCTTGAAAAAAAAAATTATTCCTGTTAGTATACCATTCTTACAAATTCCCAAAGTTGCAGTAAAAAAAAAATTAAAAAAAAAAATTAAAAAAATCACAATGTTAATAATGCTTTAAAAAGTAGGTAGAATGCAAATGGTATGGAACTCCAGTGAAGATGTGAGCCAGTGCGGAGCTCACTGTGATTAAGCTCATCTGCATCAGAGAATATAATTCAAATTCTACCCTAAAAAATGTGTTTAGCACCCATTCAAATCAGCGGAAGATGCTGTTTGTTCGAGGCTGCAATTTTAGCCCACAGTAGCTGATAAAAAATTTTTATCTTAACTGTTGTTCAACCCCTGTGATGAAGGGAAGCTTTGGCACACATGTTGCTGTTGCCTTCCTGTATGTGTTCAAGGACTGTGTTGCCTGATAAGAGTTTTATCCTTGTTTGTGTTTGTAGGGCTTCCAAATGGAGAATCAGGTTGTTCCCCTAGGTTCTTACTTAAACTCAGAGTGTCATAGAAGCTATAGAAGCTGAGAACACGTTAGAAGACCCACACTTGATCTAGGACTTCACTTCTATGCATTGCTTTGTTTTCACCATTTCCTAGTATTTAGAGTTTATTAAGCATATGTGTTCAGATCTGAAATTGCCAAAAGTCTGGTTTTGCTGATATTGGAAACACTGTTCTTACAAATTCACCAGAGAACGTGGCACAGCAGCAACATTTCACAGGGCCCTTTTGCCTTCTCAGAGGATTAAATAGTTCCTTGCCTGCGGACATCCTCTTCTGTGACATTCTCCAGGTCCCACCGAGTCTGCATCTTGGCTCATCAGACAGATTTCCACAATGGGAAAATCCCACTGAATCTACTCAACGTAGGAACCTTACTGCAAGTTTTTAAACCATCCTATAAAACTTAATACCAATTCTCTTCTAGCTTTAGGATTGCAAGATGTTAAAAACTCTATTACCCTTTATGTTCTTTTAAAACCCATAGAATCCAGCTACTCATTGATAAGATATTCCTTCGGATTTTGTCTGTATTGTCTTGATCTTGCGTATACAAGAGAGATGGATGGCAAGGCATATCTGTTTGTGAGAAGGGGATGTTTCCCTCCCTCTTCTGCCTAAATTTAGGAAGACCTGCCCAACCATAGCTATTGTTTTCCTGGGTAACTCTGGAAGCCAATGCGAGAGGAGGAGCTCTGAATGCAGAGCAGAGTAACAGAAGTTGAGAGAGATGAGGGCCAGGCAAAAGGTATGTAAAATGTGCTACTGCATGAAGTAAAAAATAAAAATTCACAGGTGATGTTCTAATTGCAGAAAATGATTCCTGTTTTTCCTGAGGGCTAAAAAAGGGAGAACACTGCACATAGTCGTTATCAGTCAGAAGGACTGTTTGCCATTTCCCTGGAGTTTTATTTCATTCCGAAAACACATTTACAAAAATAAGCACATGTTTGTTCTTCCCTAGATGTAAACTGCTATGATAAAATCAGCTTTCGGGTAGCTCAGAGATGTCTTTGCTGCTTCCTGAAAATTATTGCATGTTTTTTCATTTGTTTTCGCATTGAGAGGTTTTCACACAATATGCTTTGAAATAACTTCTTTAATGCAAATAATACCACATTTCTCTCATAAGCCAACCACAATCTGGGCCAAAGTCTGCCTGCAGATAAGCGTGCATGGCTTATAAGGTTCCCCTGACTTTATTAGGAGCGCTTCTTGCTTTTCTGAGAGTATCAGCCTAAAATTCCTTCGGGACACACAAAAAAGGTAACAAACAGTGAATTGTTTTCCCAGTACAAAAAGCCTTTCAGGAAGCAGCACTGAGCCACACGAGGTGGTAGAAAATAAAACAGCACCCGTTTCCCTGTTGGGGAGTTGGTGTATCTTCTGTGGTCTTTGAAGGTGAATCTGAACATAGGTTATTTAATGAGACCTCCATTGCACGCTATTAATAGGGGTAAAAACCCACTGTTGGACTGGGCATTGTTTATTGGGATTTTAAAGACATATGAAAAGATAATGCCCGTGCCCATTATCTAGTTCCTTGGAAATGCCGTGTAGGTTAATTCAGTATTTCTTCAAAGCGTAATGATTTTCTTCATTAACAATATATAAGATTTTTAAAGATTTACTCTTCTGCACCTATCACCCCTGTTAAGTTATGCCTTCTGCATCTCGGTGCTTATCCTGTGTCATCTATCGCTCATTTTAAATGAGGTAATATTGAGATTCTGTCATGTCAACAGATCTTCTGCCTTTCAGGCTCCTTTAAGCACCCTGTTTTCTAGTCCTTACTCAGCTAAACCATTACAGGAATCGATGAGAATATTGTTTGCATAAAGACTGTGTGGAGTCCAGTCTTAGAAAAGGTGGCAGCTTCACAGTAAAGGAATGTAACATAACCAGACAAACCTTAGGCCTGAAGTGAGGCTTTTGTGCAAAAACCCAGGTGCATAACAACTTAGATTTGCCCCACTATAAGCCCCAGCAGCTGTATCCTGTTCAAATTTCAACTGCTTGGGTGAGTAATTATTAATCATGAGTAGTCTGGTATTTACGTGAATCTAAATAAGCACTGTAAAGTAATTTGAATGTTTTAACAGGAACAGGGATGTAAAAGTAAGTTCTTGTTATGGCAGTGGCCTTTCTTAAGTGCCTGAAGTATTGAACTTGGTGTGGCAACTATTTAAACAAACCTCATGCTCAAGAGTGATTGCTGTATTATAAGGTCCAAAATTAAAAACATGCATTAACCGACACTTCCAATTTTACCACTGCCATTTTATTTTCTTTTTGGATAAGCAGATCAAGCTTAAAGTTATGGAAAAGATCCATGGAGGTTACTTTGGAATCTTAAATGGGGTTTAGAGTGAGTTCAGGGCACAAGTCCAAGGAAGGCATCCAAAAACCTAATGCTGTGCAGCCACGAAGCTCTCAGGTGCTTAGATTAGCTGGTGTCTGCACTTGGTTCTGAATGTTCCCTGGATCTCACCTGAGCTTAAGCTCCACAGGAGGAATAACTACGTGGAGCAGTCAGATGCCCTGGGCAGGTTGCAGCTCCTGGCTAAGCCTGCACAAGGTCACGAGACAGGACAGGGTGCAGACAGATCCTGCTGCTGGCAGCATCCAATCCCACACAGTAGTGACCCTTCCCCCTTCTTCATAGCCTGATGGGCTATGAAGCTTAAGGACTGCTTTTAAACTGCATCCTCTGCTAAGGAGGATTCACAGCCATACTTCCCACTGCCTACATCTTAAGGACAGGAGGAGAGGAGCAGCGGTGGCTTCCCAGCCAGCACCTGGCACCAGCACTGCCTCTTGTGGCAAAGGAACAGGAGAGGGAAGGCAGTGGGGGAAAACCAGGGCCTGATCAAGGTTTAGACCTTTGGCCAGCTTGTTTGTGAGGGAATGAAGGTTGTGGCTTTAAGTCAGGCCACTTGTGGCAGGCACTGTCCTGCAGCACCACTGCCAGCTCTGTCTCAGGCCCTGTGCTGTTGTCGGCCTGCTACCAAGTCCTTCATGTTTAGGAGACATTCTGCAGGAATGAGCTCACTTATCCTTTTGTCTCCCTTGTGAGAAAGGTAAATACTTCCTGGAGATTGGAAATAGGTTCTTTGCTTATCTTGCAAGCTCCTGGACTCTGGCTCCAGCTTTCCAGAAGAGCCACTCTGGGGTCCAAGCAAGATGCCTGAGTGATTCTGAAACCTGGGAGCAGGCCCTGTGTAAATGAGAAGCCCTGGCAGCAGTGCCAGTGCACATAAGCTCTTCAGCTGTCCCCAAGATGAGGAGAGGGAGAGTCACCAAGAAAATTCATTTAGTAAAAAAGAAAACAAAAAAAAAACCACCCAAAACAACAACAACAGAACTGCATTAGCCTGAAAAAAAAATCAACCATCCTGGAAAACAGTCTTCAAACCACTGAGCTTTTCAGCATCTTCTGAAGGTCAGCACGATATTTCAGAATGAAAGCTGGGGCAGAGAAACCCTCACTGAGGGAGATTGGCCAAAAAAGAAGCCGAGGTTGCTCCAGATCAGGCACTCTGCTGATTACAGCTGTGACACCATTGCCTCTAGTGAGAGCCAGGGTGTCAGATAGGCTGGTTCCAGGACATTTTGGGATTTATGAATACCAATACAGTGAAGTCCTTGGAAGCAGATCATGAATCACAGGTTCACAGCAAGGCAGCAGTATAGCCAATGAGCCGTCATTAACTCAGTTTCTAAACTGAGTGAAAGTAGGGCATCAGTTAAAGTGCATTGCAATAACATAATCTTGCAGTGACGAGAGCGAGGTCAGCATTAAAAAGAAAAGGTCATAACCTCCTAACCAAACACAGATGTGAAGTGAACACTATCCTTGACATTGCTGTTTGATTATCAAAAAAATGCTATGAAGCTAGGTAGACCATCAACTTATTAATGTGACTGTCAGATAAAGGATGTATTTTGCTAAGCTAATAGTTCATTGTTTCCACTAGCTGTTTACAAACACAGACAATTCAGCTTGGTCTGTAGGGTTAGCACCATGTTTTTTACATGGGGCAGAGTATTAAGCTAGTGTTAGACAGGGGCAGTTTGTGTTTGGCGGGGTTAGTTATCTCTGATAAGTTAAATGATTGTGATTTAACTGCGGTGGAGGAGCCAGACTGGACATGGAAGGCATGCAGTTTGCTTTCTAGCACTACACTAAATATAATACATGTGAGCAAACCACAGTATCAGCACAATAGGCTGTGCCAGGCCAGCTTGGCCCTGCAGCCTCTCAAAAGCTCCAAGATGCAAGGAGCAGGCTTGGGGGCAAACTGAAGCTCTCAGTGCAGTACTCCAGAAATCATGCCTTTTCCAGATGTCTATTGCCTGAATAACCCAAGCCTCAGCAGAGGAGAGCTGAGTGACCCATTTCAGCCCTTGGGTGAGCTCTCTGAACCTTGGGGCTCAGCTCATCCTGAAGATGTGCTGATCTCACAGGGACCCACCACGAACTTTGACCGCAACACCTTAGCTTGATGAGATACGTATCAAGTAGGGTGTCAGAAACCTATTGGAAATCCTTGACCCTGGGTATTTGTCACTAATTTGCCTTGTGGCCCTCGGAGACACACTGACAGAGGAGGGTGAAGCCATGGCACCCAGCAGCATGTTTTATGCGTGCTGCAGAGCAGAAAAGCTGCTGCCTGACACTATCCTGTCAGCTCTCTCTCTCTCTCTCACACACACACACACGTACACACAAAGCCCACCAGAGTCAGCACGATTTCTTTTGCCTGCTATAGTAGATATTCATACATTCATTCCTCGCTGGAGGAATTCAAGGACCTGTTGGGATTTTGCTGCTATTATTATACTTAAATATTTACTGTGACATTAAAAGGAAGCTTGATGACATGATGAGCAAGTAAATATTTTGGTACAGATTTCATGTCCTATACTTTGTCATCCCTATCTAATGATGCAAAGAAATTTTATTATTATTTCTTTAAAAAAGATTAATGTTTGGCTATGGAGAGGTATTGTCTCAGGACACATTAAAACCATTAGCACCAAATAACAATTAAACTGCAGGAAATGCACTGCATCGAGATAATTTATAATTGCTGCTGGAACATTTAGATCAAATCTGTATGCTGTCTTGGCTACTCATTGCTATCTGCCTTTTAATCTTTCTCATTTTATGACCCGTGCCATTCCTTTAATTATCACAGTATGAAAGGCTGTTAGTTTTTACTACAAGATATGAAAGGCTTCCAAAATTTGTTCTGCATTTCAAAACATGAATTCAGGTAGATAGATGATATAACCATAAAACAGAAAATCTAAGTAAGTGCTGGGAGAGTAGTCGAGGGAATGGAGCTAAAAGTGTGCTTACAGCCAGACTTGCCAACTTGGCTCTTTAAGAAAGGAGTAGCTACATACCAAGAAAATTACACTGTCCCTATTCTTTGCAGACAGCCATAAAATGCTTAGACTCTTGCTAAAAAGTTGATCAACAGGATCAGCTCAGAAAAACTGCTTTCTCCTACTCTAAGGTGTTACGTTTTTATAAGGTAGTTGCATCTTTAACTGAGGTTGTATGACACCCTCAATCAGCCATTGCACATAGAATCATAGAATCATCTAGTTTCAACCTCCTGGTATGTGCAGGGTCGCCAACCACTAGACCAGGCTGCCCAGAGCCACATCCAGCCTGGCCTTGAATGCTTTCAAGTTATACCTCAAGTTTCCCATTTAAGTGTTATATGTTTAAATATTTCCTGAACTGCAGAATATCAGCATGGACATCTGTACTTCTCTCAGCTGGCTAAAGTCAGTAGAACAGTTGTTCTGTTTATGCAGTAAAAATACACTGAGATGCATTAGCTTGTCCCAGTGAAACAAAATTTGAGAGTGAAAGCCAAATATCTCCGTTCACTCAACTGAAACAGACAGCAAGCCTACTATGGGTTATTGGTTGTGACGTGTAAAATAACAAGTCTTGCGTGTTATCCTGCCCCCCTGCAAATCTCCATTTCTACTAGGACTAAATGTTTGGACTAAGATGTTCACTCAAGGGTTATCAGACAACTAGTTGATGCAGATGCAGAGTTTAGGTCTGTGTTAGAACTGAATTTCTATTACTGCTGATAACAGCGGTATGATAAGAGCCATAGTACCATCCCAGGTATTTTGTTAATGAAGATCTGCATTTTCTGACTGGCATCGAGATGAATGGAGCAGATCAATAATGCTGTGTTGTGCAGACTCTAATTTCTATTTTCCCACTATTGTCGAACAATACAATTATTTCAAAGAAGTTCTTCCATCTGTATGCTTCCAGATGTGGAAAACAGTCCTTCTGTATGCAAAGATCCAAATCCATCTTGAAATATGTGAATAATCAATGAAAGATCTAATTCTAGCTATCTCTGCCCTGTTCTTCAATTGTTCTTTGTATATTTTGAACTTCTTTTTTAGTTCCTGTTAATTGTGAATTTGATTCCTCAGCCCTTAGAATGACTTCCTCACTTGGGAAGTTTCACTGAATTACAGCAAATGCTGTATTCCACCTTTTAAAGTAGTCTTCCTGAACAAGGTGTAACTCTTGATTTCCACTCGCTTGTAATGTATCAGTGAGTGTATGCTGAGGTTCATTATGAAAGAACCTGTAGCGTCATTGTAGCTCATCATATCAAAGGTGGTTAAATAAATGCAGTTGTGCTGCACGACCAAGACGTATGCTGGTGTTAAGATGTTAAGATCTGCTCCAAGTTTCAAAGTAAACACTATCCACTTTATTGTATTGCAGGATATCTGCAGATAATTAATAATAAGTGAGCATAAGAATAACATTTTCTCCATTGCAAAGGATACGTTTCTGTTTTTTTTTTTTTTCTGTTTTGATGCTAGTCAAAACTGTCAGAAAACAAAAATGCTTCTGTTGTAAGCTGCTGTGAAATGAAATATAATGGTATATTGGATCCAGTAATGGACCATGTATATAAGAGTATATTTTATGCAGTGAGACTTTGGATTTTTCCTTTCTATCTGAATACCGTAAGAACATCGCAGATCAGTTGAACATGCTAACGAAAGCAATTTATTCTGACACGCACCACCACACTGGAAAGGTTTATTTAATGGTAGATCCTCCAGCAATTGCCTAGGCAGTGCCCTGCCCACCAGTTCTTCATTCAAATCCATCCTGCAAGCTTGCATGCACTATGGCTAACTCCTAGCATACCATGGAAACCTCCTGGTTTAATTATGAGTTAATTTGTGACATACATCACAGATACTAAGTACTATGACTCTTTGCAGTGGGGAGTTGAGTTACATTAGCGTACATATTACCCTGCAGAAAAGTTACGTTCTCATCTCAGTCAGAGTGAACAAGTTAGATAAGAAAATGGGGTGAAAATAGTACTTAGGACAAGGGAATATGGATTTGAATTCAAATAGTTAATCTGGGTTAAACTCAGGGATCAGCTGTATGTTTGATGCTGAGTTGCTCAAATTTCCTTGTTCTCTCAGTTATTTTAACTCATGGTACCTAATTCAGACTAACAATTCTAAATTAAGAACATTTTCAGTCTGTGGATGTAGGAAAGAGAAAATCAGCTTCAATCCTTTCTACGGTTGCAACTGGTTAATTGAAAAGTCTGTTGAAAACATGCCCACTGTGAACTTGCTCTGTTAAAGCTGCTGCTAGTGTTGTGATAGTGTTGTTTGCTATAACAGATTAAAATTGGATGGATGGAGCTGTTATCATCTCCCCCTCTTATTTGTCCTGTCCTTTCAAGTGATGCTGCTGTCTCCATGGCAGGGCATCTGATCCATGGGGAATCAGATCTTGAACTGACATGGTTTTCAGTTTAGGACAGCAAAGCAAACTGAACTCTCAGGAACAGTAATCAGTATGGTTATCCTACATCTATTTGCCACCATAAGTCTGTCAGAGCCCATAGTAACAAGACACACTATTCTATCAGGGAAAAAAAATAAAAATATACTACCAAATATTTCATTAAAAAAATGGGAAAAGGCTACTATTTTATGTTTGCTAACAGTAGGGTTTGTGAAGTAAGAATTAACATGTTTTTGCTGTACCTAACCTGAAATAAGCTTAGGAGTCAGCGTATTCTTGTAAAAGCATGCCACTGTACACTGGATGTAGGATAGACAGAGACCTTTCCTTCTCTGTGATATGATAAGAAAAGATGAGGTGAGCTAAGGAATCTGCCAAAGTCTTTCTTTTGTGTCTGTGTGCTGTCCTAACTTGTGCAGTTCTATGAAGTGCTTTATGATCAGATTTGATGGGACTTACACTGTTGAATTGAGGGCTGGGAAGACGCATACAGCTCTGTTTTCTGGCTTCTTTGCATAGGATAGCTTGAAAGTCCAAGCCTGAGTTGTTGGCCAGCACCAGTATGGAGAGACATGATGTTCAATGGTTACAAATTATCATCCAACCTCAAATTAGGGAAACCTGTAGAAAAGAGATTGCCATCGGGAAACTATTAATGGGAAATTCAAGACCAAGCCTGATGAGAATCATCACCCATAACACTTGAAGTTTCCAGGCACGCTAATATGACACATCATTACTAGCCATGGTTGCAACGGTTGACCAAAATCTGTTTTCTCATCAGTTATACAAGCTAGTGCCTGCTGAGAGATGGAAAAATGAGCACATCATGACACAGGCTTTGAAAATATCTCTTACAAAATGCACAATCCATCCACAGCTATTGCTTGTTGATAGTTATCACAGGCCAAAGCTTACAAGTCTTCTGTAGACACATGAAAGAGTCACTGGCTGGAAGTCACAGAAAGGTCATGAAAGAATGAACAGCATCCATCATTCAAATCAAGAAGAGAAACAAAGAGATTACTTGTTTTCCTTTTGCAACTCACAGACAGCAAATAATTATTTGACCTGAATTCAGAAAGAAAAGTATATATTTTAGCATAAGTATTTTGCTAAGTGCTGAAGTTCAGCTGATGTTGCATTTGTGTATATGCTTAGGAGAACTGGCACTGCTGGACATTTGAAATATGTGGTACTAAATTCTTAATTCTCCAAAGTTTTCCTGCTCTTCAGGATGTATTCAAGTGAAGTATGTTTGCAATTACCTGATTTGGAGGTTGCAGAAAGCAACTCCATGCTGGAGGCAATGGTTCTGTAACAGAGAAAGACTCTGGGTCAAATTAAGATAAAAAGAGGCACTGAATGTCACAGGCCTGGACACAGTACTCC
>JAOWBP010000001.1:20538111-20564311 GCA_028571105.1 Tragopan temminckii | reverse complement strand
GGGGACAGTGACATCCCTCACCCTGCTAACCACCCTTCTTTTGATGCATACTGTGCGGGATACATACAGAGCCTGGGATTCCCACGAGTGGGAATCTGCATATTTCTGTCTAGGAGGTTGATTTGAACACCTCAAAAACATACAGAGGAAGACATAACGATGGCGCTCAGATATGAAAGCAAAGGTGACTTATTTATCACACATATTTTCCTTCCCTTTGTTGTGAAATGCAGTACCTATTATTCTTGGTATCTGCTGCATTATACTGAATCTGACCCTTGTTCTTGCTACTAAACGTTTTGTTTTGTATCTCATTTGCTAAAGGAATCAGAGAAGGAATTTTTCTGTCTCCAGAGCACAGATTCTAACCAGAGCACAGCTGACTATAAGCTGAGGATATTGACCTCACACCCCAAGATGTGGCTTGAGGGAAAGAATATGTCAATCTGTATTTATTGCTCTGAATCCCTCTGAAGTGCACAATGAAGTTTACTGTTTTACAGCTAGGAATCCCCTTTTCAAAGACTGGAAGAACAGGTGAAGTCTGAGGGATTGTATATGAGCATACTGGTTGGGAAATCTATTTAGGAACATACTAAAACAAGAGCATAGCACCAAATATACTGAAAGGAAGGAGGTGCTTGGTTGACAAGTAACTCTGTGTCTTTATTACTGTAATGGTGTTAAACTATCCTCATCCTCATCTAACTCTTGTCCCACTTATTGTGTTTCTTCCTCTTTCAGAGTTACCTCTGTCACTTGGGTTAAAACTTGTTGATGTAAAAAATACATCTGCTTCTGTGGTGTGTCAGAAAGAGAGCACTTTTGGAATTTTCAGCTTAATCTATTATTTGTCAGAACATGTTGACTTGTCAGAACTGAATGCAGGAATGTATGAGTTTTAGCACAGTTTCTTGGGGTGGAAGGGCTAGCCAAAAGGAGGTAGACAGTTGGACTGGTTTCCCACTCCTCCCAGTTCAGCACTGATAGTGCAGGGACGTGAACACAGTTGTTCTTGGATCACACGAGGCTTTTGGGTGTTTCACACAAACTTAGAAAGCTCTTGGTTTCATCCCAGTACAGAGCAGGAAAAAGTCTGTAACTGCAAGAAGTTTCACGGGATGAGAAAACAGTTTCCTGCCCTATAAAATATAAAGTCAGCATTTTGTGTACTGTGGCTGTTTCCTAATTACAAATTCCTGTTCTTTTTAGTTATTATTATTTTGAAACTGTGTTTGGTTATTTTTCAGAATTGTTATCACTGATTAATACAAAAAAAAAAAAAGTTGTTGGAAAGAAAGACCTTCATTTCTCAATACTAAAAGTATGAATTGTCTTTACCAGCTAGTACTTGCAAACAGCCTGTGTTTCTGATGTTCATCCCAGCTCTCGATTATGACTCTTATCAGATAACAGGGAGGAAGAACAAGTCCTTGTTTCCAAAACCTATTATTCTGTGTAATTAATGAGGTAAGGCAGAGAAAGAAGTAAAATGTCACAAGAAATGCAGGAAAATTATCGATGTTTTAATCAACCATATAAAAACACAGAATTTATATATAGCTGAAAGAGTTCTGTCTGAATGAAATTATAATTCAATATAGCAATCCTGATTTCTACTATTAGTTTGTAATTTTCAAGGTCATCTATTTTGAATCCTTTAAGCATTTCTTTTTTATTAACAATTGCTTAACTATAGCCAAACTATAAGTATTTTCCCAAAGCATGTGATCATATTGCTGTTAGAATGCATAATTGTTTTCTCCACGAAGGAGCTAAATTTGGCTTGACAACTGTGTCATGGCATTAACAGAAAATGTCTGGTGTGACAGGGCATAGTGTGGACGCTGCACCAAAAACTCATAACCACAGCTCATTTAATTGATCTTCCAGGGGGGTGAAATATCACACTAGTCATCTGCCTTTGGTTTTCAAAGCCACATCAAACAATTGCATGGAAAAATAAAAAAAGAAAAGTGCTAGGTTTTTTGATTTCATCAGTTAATGGCTCTAGGTCACTTGATATCCCTTTGTTTGAGATATAGTGATATGCCTGTATCTTCTAAAGGTTCACCAGAGTGACTTATTGCTGTGGTACAAGGCCTAAAATAAAACATGCACATGCCAGGCACCACATGATGCATAAAATATTCTAACAATATATTACAAAACCTTGTCAACACTAGGGAAAATTACTATTCTAAGAAGTAGAGCTGGCTGAAAAAAACATTCTTCTTCCAAAATGGGCCCTCAGGAAAGATCTTGAGGGAGAGAGGAAAGGGGTTTTTTCTTTGTTCTTATGGAGAAATGTCTCTTCCATGGTTAATCAAAAATGCAACAGAATAAAAGAGAAGCCCAATCCCAGCTCAGATCTGTATATTATTTAATCTTTTCTATTTCTTATTTTTGAACAGATGTGCTAAGAACCATTCCAGCCCCTTAGGGTACTTGCCAAGTATCTTATATCCACACACTAAAGTGCTATAACTGCTTTGTGTGCATTGTGAATGTCCTGGGCACATTTGCTTTCAGCTACCCATGCACCATCTTGTTTTAAATCCTATCAGCCAGCTGTTTTAATGCCAATCGAGGAGTAGTCATCTCTCTTCTACTGTTGTACGATACACCAAAAGTTCTTGCAAAATCTAACTTAGTGAAATCTTGCTGTAAATTGTTCTGAAAGCAGTGTGTGCCCACAGAGAACAGTAATCATAGCAGTTCTTAGCGCAAGGCTATTAAGGACACTAAACAAGATTATGACATTTACACTGAAATTGTTCAGCTAATATTCACAGTCTAGAAACAGATTTCTGTTGGCTGATAAACTCACATTTTGCTCTCTGAAACATAACCACTCTTCTTTTTAAATGTATTTTGACAGATTAAACCTCTGACAATGAAGCCTGTTACTGCCTATCCTTCTGGGATTATCCTATTCCTGTTTGCGTTGCTGCAAAGGAGCCACGGACAATGCAAAGAAGCAGCTAAAAAATCAGAGATGAACTTGAATGTAAAATATGATCTTCCTAACTTCATCACAGAGACGCCAATTCAGAACGTAGTTTTATACAAGCATCATGTTTATATTGGAGCTGTCAACAAGATTTATGTACTAAATGAGACTCTCCAAAACATTTCTATCTACAAGACTGGGCCTATTTTGGAGAGTCCTGGCTGCGCACCATGTGAAGACTGCAAAGATAAAGCTAATTTATCTAACAGCGTATGGAAGGATAATGTCAACATGGCGCTGCTCTTAGAAACCTATTACGATGATCAGCTCATCAGCTGTGGTAGCGTGTCTGGAGGTGTCTGTCACCGTCACATCATTTCCCCTGACAATCCTGCTGACATAGAAAGTGAGGTGCACTGCATGTATTCGCCGCAGGTAGACGGAGAGGCAGAAAATTGTCCTGACTGTGTTGTAAGCACTTTAGGAACCAAAGTTTTGGTGACTGAAAAGGACAGGTTTGTCAACTTCTTTGTTGGAAACACTGTGACATCTGCATTTCAACCTCCCCATGTACTGCATTCAATATCAGTTAGAAGGTTGAAAGAAACACAGGATGGGTTTGAATTTCTTACAGATCAGTCCTATATAGATATTCTCCCTCAGTTCCGCGATTCGTATCCCATTAAGTATGTCCATGCCTTTGAACATGACCACTTTGTCTATTTTCTGACTGTCCAGAGAGAATCTCTTGACTCCCAGACTTTTCACACCAGAATTATCCGCTTCTGCACTTTAGATTCAGAGATGCGTTCTTACATGGAAATGCCTCTTGAGTGTATTTTTACTGAAAAGCGGAGGAAGAGGTCCATTAGAAAGGAGGTATTCAACATTTTGCAAGCTGCATATGTAAGCAAACCCGGTGCAGCTCTAGCCCATGAAATGGGCCTTGGATTGAATGATGATATTCTCTATGGCGTTTTTGCACAAAGCAAACCAGATTCCTCAGAACCAACAAACAGATCTGCTGTCTGTGCTGTCTCTGTGCGAACAATCAATGAGTTCTTCAACAAGATTGTTGACAAGCAGAACATGAAATGTCTTCAGCACTTTTATGGGAAGGATAGCAAATACTGCTTGAACAGGGTAAGTGACAAATAATTTTTTTTACATTTCAGAACTCTCGGTCTCCCTTTGACTATGCCATTGTTAAATAGCTGTCCTCTCATCTTCAGTCACAAAAAGTAAGACCCTTGGTAATTTCAGATTACCTAGCACTGCTGATGATTCATCCTTGTAAGAATTAGTTTCTGTAAGCTGACTGAAAATCACTGAGATCCTTATGGTGCTAAGTATTACTGGAACTGAGGGGGGAAAAAAAAAAAACAACACTTTTTTATTCTTAAGTAATTGGTTATTCTGTGTTCTCAACAGTCCGTGCTGCAGATAAGTAGGATGTTTAGGAAATTATTTCTTTCACTGTCTTAAAGAAGTCTTCATTAACATTCGTATCCATGTGTACTGAAAAGTCTCTGAAAATATCACTCATATTTTAGACTCTGTTAATGCTGAATCACTGCTGTCTTTAGAAAAAAAATGAAAGTGCTGGTTTGGAACAAGCCACAGAGAGCCAGATTGTAATACAGTTACTCATGCTTAATACATAAACAGTCCCACTGAAATCAGTTTTCTTAATGAAAGAAGTATCTATTAAAAGTGTGTCTGAGTGAGGATGCCAGTAGTCTCAGAAGGGAAAAGTGGCTGCTCTGTGCACCACGTGTTCAGGTGACTGCTGAGATACTGAGGTGAAGGAAGCACAGGAATTATTTATTCCTTTCTGGTCAGTGTCTGTACCCGTAGCAGCACTTGGAAAGGAAATACAGAATCTGAAATGGGATACTTCTAAACTTTATTTCGAAACATAAAACATTCTCACTTTGAATTATGCAGCAGGGTCTTACATGTGCTCTCTGTGGAGCTTTCTTTTCGCAAATAAAAGGAAATTGAAGCTGCAAGGCAGCATGCTGCCCTCTGCCCCAGGGCAGGGCCAGAGGGGCCATGAGGAGACTGCTCAGCCCGCTATCCCAGCCAGGGCTGGGTCAGCACGGCAACAGCTCAGTCTGCCTTTGGGGAAGGCTTGGGCTGAGGATGGGCACTACAGGCCTCTGTTGCTCCAGTGAGACCAGCTCAGCACCTGCCCAGCCCAGGCCATTCAGAGGCCTGACCCCATTAGGAGCTGGGAACATCTGAAATGAGAGGATTGGGAGGGGGCATCTGTGAAGAAGGAGCTGTCACACAGATGCTGTGGCTTTTACTCAGTAGTGGAAATGTGCTCAGAGGTGGGATCCAATCCACTCAGAGCATCATCAGCTCATCACAACAGCCTCTGCATTTGGGACTGCCTGCTTATTGCTGTCCCCAGATCCCCACTGGCATTGCCCGTGGATGCTGATACAGCACCAGCAACAAATGCAGCATCTTATCCCCTTTTTGAGGGGAGGGGAGTCAGTTTTCAGGAACTAAAAGCAAGAGAGCAAACATTCAGTACAATGACTTTCAATGCATTATTGCTGTCCTAATTTTTCATTTCAGGTCTTAATATCATTTTATTTTCACATTTCAGCTCATTTTTCACAATGAACATTGTTCTTCTCTGAAAGCGCTTTTATTCCCCTTATTCCCAGGGTATTTTATTTGTGAGTAACTGTCTTATGGCCTTTAACTTATCTCATTCTGCTCTTGCCTATAGACCCATTTCATAAGGTGACTTATTATAGCAAACTATACCATTAAAATATTGACAGAATAATTTGCCACTTTTTACATGCTGGGAGGCACTTTCTTGTTACAAAAGCTTTTCCAGAGTTTGCTGCTGCTTTGCATATCAGAACTGAAAGTCTTATACTGCAGACGGTTTATTATAGTTGCCTGATCTCAAAAAATGTCATCATAACTCTGATTTCTGTTACATTAAATTGATAAAGGCAAAAATGTTGCTGTGATTTCCTGTGGTTCCTTTAAATGGCACAAAGGCAGTCGGAATTTTTTGTCCTGATTGTTTGCTTAACACTGAGATATCAAGATTGTCAAGCTTTGCCATTCCATTTTCTATACTTTATTCCAGAAGAATCACTGAAGTTCCACCAGAAAACGTACTTTGAGCTTTTTTCAGGTTTCATTTGGCCAAAAAAATAGGCAAGAATTTGCCAGGCATCCTTTATGCACTTGTTTTTCTGAGGTATGCAAAACAGATCTGAAAGTTTGAAGAGCAAAGGAAGGGAAGGAACAGGCAGAAGAAGGAATGTTTGTGCTTGTCAGATCTGAACTCGTTGATTTTGCTGGAGATCAAAACAAAACAAAATCCCAAACCTTTCAACTTGTCTGATGTCCTTTTTTGTAGATCATTAAAATGCACTTTGTAAGTCACCTTCAACTTAAAAGAAAGCTTTTATAAACTATGAGAGTTTGTCACAGTTTATTTTGGCAAAATTAAAAACTTGCTTTTTGTAAAGCTGCCAAGATGATCTTTCTTTTTAACGTTGACAGAATGAAACCACAGACCACTGAAGCAAGAAAAAGACTCTGACCGCTATAAGAGTTAGTCATAGGACAGTGAAAACAGTCCAGCAGTGAATAAGAGTTACCACTATCTTCAAAATTAAAAAGAAAAAAAAAAAGCCTTTAGCAGTGTTTGCAAGAGACTGCTATGCTGAGACTGATAATTTACTTGCAGTCATTGATGTAGACCATTCCATGTTACCAAAAAAATTCCCAGTCGAAAATTATACATAATTTGGTTGGACTTCGAGGTAATCCATCTTTCTGAGAGGCAATCCCTCAGTACTGTTGAGACTAAGGATGCTAAAGGACGCTAGGGCTGCAGAATAAATCAGAGTAAAGCAACCAAAACACTTCCTCAACCTTATCTTCTCAGATTTTGATCTTTTTAAAAAAGCCTTATACTAATCTCGATGTGCTTAATAAAATGTTAGCTTTTATCCTTGTTTTCTAAATCAGTGTTATGATATGCCTGTCTTTCTGTTAGTTCTCCTGACAAATGCAAACTTTAGACATTTTATAGATGTGAATCCAAGTGTGACTCTAGAGACAGATCCAATGTATGCTCAGGCTGTGGAAACTGATGAAGTGCAAGGAGCCCCTTTATAAACAGCAGAGGGACTAACTGGGACCAGAGAAGGAATTGCTCACCCATGGGAAAAGTCTCTGTCATAGCTTAGTGGGAGAGTGTAGTCAACCAACCACAAGATGTAAATCCAGGCTCAATTGTGCTTCACTTATTCCAGTGCTTGTGGAAAGCATTTTAAAATCAAAATGAAACATTTTTAGTCGTGTTTAAGTGAAATACTTCAGAAGGTGAAGCCTGAACACTGAAGTCAGGGTTAGGAAAAGTTAATCTGATGGTGAATCTGACTGATATCAGATGTACTTCAGTGGAGCTGAAAATAGTTAGCAGTTCCTGAGAATTTCCTTCAGTGAAGAGCTGTCTGTCACTTGGGTGACAGAAAGGAGGAAACTGAACTGGTTTCAAATCAAAAGTAAAATGTGGAGTTGTAGTAAAGGAGTTTTCTTGCTGAAGCCAGTAGAAATATATCTGAAAGGTAGCTGTTGTAGAAGGTTTTGAATCACTGTTCAAGAAACCCCTCACCCACGGGGAGGAAACTGGATGTTGGCTTTTAGTCACTTTCAGCCGTGGTATTGGAGTGGAGGTGTACTGAGCTGAGGAGACGAATACTACTTGTTTCATCTGCAGACGTAGCCTGGTAGTCTCAACCTCTGTCATGAATTGAATGGGATTCCCCATGTGAGGAAAATGGTTTGAGTTTAGCCTTGGCAATCTCAACTGTATATATCAACCGTCAGATCTTATGGGCTTTGTTTAGCTTTTCTGTGTCTGTTATTTACCAAACTATTGTAAGCCCATTTCTCTGCTACCCAGTTTCAATCCCTACTGAGTTCTGTGGAAAAGCATCTTTGGAAATGAAATCAACTCTAGAAGTTCCTTCTACATGGACAGATGAGAGGCTAACATACTCCATTTACTTTCTGGGAAAAGAGAAACCACACATAGGCTTTTACTACATTTCCCACAAGTGTCCTAAAGCAAGACAGGCTGGTCGCCACTCCTGTCAAATGAAAGGCACAAAGAGATAAAAATCATATTGGAAGAACATGAAATGAAAACAGAAAATCACCAAAACAAGAGATAAAATTACAGTAAAATGAACACATGCCGATGCTTCTTTATTACTATTACATATCATGATAGATGAGTAAAATTGGGTTATGCTCATATTGTAATGGAAGAAAATAATTGCTGCCTTCTATCAGGAAACCACAAAGGCACTTATTGATCTGTCATCCTTAGGATATGTCTAGGAATATTTAATAAAATAAACATAGACAAATAACTTCTAAAATCCTGTAACTCTAATATCCCACACCATTTGGCTTAAAAAAATATTAGCAGGCTTTAAAATAGCACCACGTCTCTCTGGTTAGGAAGGGTAGATGTGGCTTATTTGGATAATCTTACAGCATAGATAGTAAGTTTTTTTGTATTGTGAGTAGAATGTGCCTAGTTCCCTCCTCTAAAAGTCAGGCACCAGGATCCATCTGATTGATTCAATCATTTATTCTTTTTTTTAAATGCTACATCATATGGGACACAGAGCTCTGTCTGGGCATGAAGCCTGCTCCTAGCCATACAGTTTTTGTGCTAGCTACTCTATGGGTTCTGACATCTCAAAAGGATAAATAAAGAGCAATTTGGTGATGAGCAATGCACAGTGACACCCTTTAAAACAGGCTTAAATCGTGCTAGTAAAATGATGGGCTGAATCCACATTCCTGTTCTGCATTCAACACCTGTCTGCTGAAAGTCCAGGAAATAGCCCACCAGTGTCCCTTGAGTTCTTCATGGCACCAAGTGCAAGGCAAGGTGTGCTTGCCACGCCAAGACCCTCCAGCATTAGGTACAGTGCCATCTACCCACTCAGTCTTGCAAGGCATGTCTGGGGAGAGTGTGATGGCTGCAGGAACAGTCTGAACTGCATGAAAGAAGAAGCCAGGCACAGGTATGGCTATGGTTATCTCAGGCTGGGCCAGATTCATCAGAGACATAAACCATTGAGGTGAGAGCTGTTTTGTCCCTGGAATTGCCCAGGAAGTTCCCAAGAAAAAGGCAAGGCAAGGAAAAAAGCATGTCAAGGACCTTCTTTGGAAAGTACCATGCTGCCCTGAGTAGTAGGTGCTCCAAGCCCCAGCATATATAGGGTTTGGGGGCTGACTGACCTGTTAATCTAAGTGCTGAAAAACTACAGTTTTTCGTCTCCTGATCTCCTATTAAGAACCTGTCTCTGGCTCCCAGTGCTGCTGCTTGGTATTTTATCATCTTCTTGTTGAAAGCTGGATTTCTCTGTGAAAAAGTGGTATCCGTTAACCTACCATTTTCTGCAAAGGGCACTGCTTTATCATCCAGAGTTACTAATAATGTTCCATTTCCAGTGTTTTTAATCAAATTCTTCCACCGAAGGCAGGGATCCCTGTTGGCTATTAGTGTGGGAGAGTGATAGCGCTGCATTTCTCTGGAATTTCACAGAAATCATTTCAAACAGAAAATGTTTTTAATTTTTCACATTGATGTCTGGATATTCTGGTCATGTGTGTTTTATTCCTCAGAGTTTCTGAAACCCTTTAAACTCTAAAGACTAGAGTTGGGCATAGAATAATTTTCTGATCCTGTGTAACTCTGACAAAATGCGAAAATCTTTACGGTCCCACAGGAAGAAGTTTCCAAAATTTAGACTAGCAGGCATGCAGCATTAAGTACACTCACTGGAGATGTAGTATTCAGATCTAAGTCTATTTTCCTGGGTGCAAAGCAAATTCTAAGGTTCCTTTGCTCCGCTTTAAATTCCTATCTAGTCTACAGATGGATGGTTTGCAATGGGACACTGTCAGCCCTACTGAGAGAGCTGGTTGGGTTTCTTTGTATACAAATCCACATTCCAGAGAAAAGGAAGCTGATTCTGCAGTGCACCACATGCGTATCTACTAAGTCTTGGATTTAGCCCGCCTGGCTTTGATAGTTAGCTGAGACATCTAAGTCAGGAATGAATTTCCCTCAGCTTCTGCTGCCAAATGATGAAGAAGCATATCCAGAGGGCATCCGTCTCAGATACCACAGTATTGTAAGCGTCTAACAAGCTTTCAGCCTTCCATTTCTGCCCATCTATGAAAGACACTTTTTATCCTGTCTGCATTTAGAACAAAAGCCCTGACAAGGCAGACATCTGCCTTTCAGCTCCTTCAGCACCACCCTTACCTCAGCAATTTCTCTGCTCACAGTTTGATCTGACTCAGGACCATGTATCACCATCTCCTTCACTATTGCTCACTGAAGCAACAGTAGGCAATTAGTACCCAGGAGGCTGTTGTGTCACTTGGACTTTCTAGGTTAAGAAGTCAGACAGTTTTCATCAGAGTGGAATTACTCCTGATTTCCATAGACAGAAGTAAAATCAGAGTCAAATCCCATGCTAAATATATATTAAAAAAAAAAAAAAAAAAAAAGCACTGCAAAGGAATAAAAACTATTGAATAAATGTTTCAGAAAGCAAGAGCAGGTCACAAAGAAATATTAGTTCTACTGGATATGCAGTTGAGTGAATACAATGAAATGTTAGGGGAAAAATGATCCTGGGGGAAGTGGTAATGAGAGCTTCATTTTCTCAAGGCATATGCAACTCTTCTTTTTACACTGACTAGAAATTAGGGCCAACTGTATGATTTTCTCCTACTTTCTGGACTTCTTTCTATCCCACACATCTCTTGTACCACTGTTTTGGCTGCAAATGCAGTTGTTGAGCAATATTCTCTTGGAGTAAGAGTCTCCACATAGCATTATTTTAGAATATCTGGTCTATGTGAAATTCACAGCTTTTCTGCATCATCACAGGTTCCACATAAATAAGGATTTCTCTGAGAAAATGCACCTAATGTACAGTCTAAACTGTTTATAGCAACAACTCACACTTTATTTCATTTATTCACTATCTGTAATTAGTCAACACCTCTCATTTGATAATCTGTATACTGAGTTAGATGTTAAATTAATATAAAGGAAATAAGCAAAATGCAAAGATTACTTAGGTCCATTTTATCTCCCAAATCAATAAGATTTACTTAGTGCTAATGCACTAACCAAATTATGAGAACTAATGCAGCACTGTTCAATGACAAAAGCAAATAACTCTTTGAATGATCTTGACAATAGAACATATAATCATCTTAATTTGTATTAACTAATTACATTTAACGTGGATGTCTTTTTACCTTATTACCTTAAGTGGAGCATCACTACTGTAACCTCCTTCCCTTCCTCATTTAGCAGCAAAGTAGATCAAGGCAACAAGTATAGGAGTTAGTGGGTTGATATTGTGTAAAATTTTACTTCAGTGGAGTTCTTCAAAGATTTCTCTTTTTCTGGGAGTCATTTGCACAATCCTTCCTTTGACTTAAGTAAGTTCTAGATCAAGTCCTGGAAGCTCAAAGTGTAGCTTAAAGATCTTCCAGTAATTTCCTCTAAATTTCTCCTTCTTTTGCAACAAATATTGTTTTGAAGGGTTAGCTTCCTGTGTTACTGCGACCATGTCCAGGCAATAGTAACGCATAGTATTGGCCACAACATAATTATGGTTGCTTAATGGTTTCTATCTTGCTTTTTCTTCAAGTCTCTTACTTTGCTGTTGAGAATTGAAATTTTATTCTCTGAAAGGGAACATACTTCCCCTGTATTTTATTCAAAAAAAAAACAAAAACACTTGATTTGCATTCAAATACATGAGGAATAATAGGAAGAAGAGGAAGGAAGAGGGAAACAATTCTTTGTTTAAAACAAAAAGAGGAAGAAGCTCTTTTTCCATGTAAAGCTATGTTTCGGTGCCCCAGCAGAAGTTCTTAGAAACAGAAGAACCCAGTCCCCTACCACAGATGTGTTTAGTTCTCAGGCAACACTGGACTGAGTTCTCAGCAGCTACAGTCTCATGAAGTGACCAGAAACATGGTGTATTTTCTTCTGTAGAGACAGTTTGGTGAGAAATGAGTGCCCACTAGTGAAACTGGCTCATGCAATTTCTTATTGTTTTTTCCCCTCCTCATTGTCACAAGAACAATTCTGCTTTGCAAAACTATGTTTTAAAATTCACATCACTTTTTGTATGATGTGTTTTAAAATACATTTTTATGATGTGAATTCTGAATGATTTCTGTTCTTCTTCCCAAGAACACAGATATTAGGTAGCTGCTTGATAGAATAGTGCTTGAAGAAGATGAGCATATGTATCTAGTAAGCTACCTACTACCTATCATTGCCTCATTAACGTGGACATTAGATGTCTTTCTGGTCTGTGAGAGCAGCAGGTGGGCTGTGCACAGCAGACTGTTCCAATATGGTTTCCATTAGGTCCCTACTGCAAATAGCAGCTGACTTATCTATTTGAAATACTTGTTACCAAGGATATACTGAGCCCATTGTTATAAATATGTGCAATAGTTCAGTATGAAAGATCAAAGCTCATCACTGATAATATCTAATAAAGGAAATGAGAGAATCTGATCTTGGTAATCTTAGAGCCAATGAAGAACGTTGTCACTGTATACTCAGCCTGCTTTTAAAGAGTACATACAACTAGCATGGCTATCTGGATGTCCCTGTTTAGATACACATAGCTGCTTCTTGGAAATGCAGCAGCACGTTTGGGGAATTCATACTGCTGTTGTGATGATCCAACAGGTGACAATTCTGACTATAGAACTGCTGTTGATTTTGCTGGCAAAAGCTGAAATGATGCATCCACAGAACTTTTGTTTCTCATATTCCTGCATTCTGACTGGCTTCACTGTACTGCACTGAAGTTTGTTCACAAGAGATTCTTTTCTGTTCAGTTACTTACAAAAACTAAATGTCCATAATTTTTCCTTGTGTGGTCATTGATTATGCTCATAATCAAAGAATTGAGACAGTTGTGGTAAGTGAGAAAAACAAATGTGACCGTTACTTTTTAGAATTGCTAGTAGTGAAATTTGGTCAATTTCACAAATTTTTTTCTTGCAAATTGCAGAGGAAAAAATACTCCTCCATGGGATTGGTGTAGAAAGCTAAATATATGTATCTAATTTTCTTCCTTATGCTTTAATCCATCTGACCAACTATGGTGTGAAACAATCGGGAAAAGGAAAGGGGAGATTGTCCCTTTGCCAAGGGAATTGACAGAAAAAGGCACAGAGTGGACAGGGCCCATAAATGTGCTGGAGGCCAGGAAGGCTGTCCTGGTTATTTTTCTCCTCATCTCATTTTGTCAAGGAGTTATAAGAACAAGGGTCTTGGTAGTCTTCCCTGAGTTCAAAATTGAAGAGACAGGTATGTGACAGTTGGGAAGATTTACGAGGTTTATGAAATCCAAGAAGTAATTCCTTTCAAAGAAAACAACATTAGACAGACCAGGTTCATAATGTACCTCACATTTTTTAATTTGGGGGATGGAAAAGAGATGGTACAAGTTCCAAATCTAGTCTTCTAGTAGACCTCCAGCATGATGATGATCAAGTCACTCATCCTTCTCAGGCAATATCTTGGCTTCACCATGTTACTGGAGCCAGAATTTTACTTCTTGTCTTTCATATGGAAGGACAGAGTGATCAAATGCGTTTCTCACCTGGAGAGAGATATTGTACACTACCTAGAAAATTTGAACGCAAAACTTTGTTGGCTATAAAACTCAAGAAAATTGAGAGAGGAAAATCAGAAGAGGTTCTTTTGTCTTCTCAGTTACTGTTGCTGTTCAGCCTGTTATGCATGTAAGTTCTTCACGATTATGTATTTGTATATAAGAGAATACACTCCTGAAAACTGCAGATTACTCATCTTGATTCGCTGACCTCCACAGCAGAAGAGATAAGAAACTATTCTGGTGATTTCCTAAATATCTTCATACGCTGTTTTGACTTTAAATTGGCTTGGAAATCAATTTGCTCTGTAGAATCATCCATTCATTTCCTTTACAGCAGTTATTCACTGAAAACGGATTTTGCCATTTGTGTATACCAGACTCCAGCTCATCTGGCAGTAGCTTCATTCTCCGTGGTCCATGTTAGACCATAGAAATGCTCAACAAAGAAATTCTGCAAGCACTTCTGAGTGCCCATTTCCCTCCCTGGAGACTCTCAGGACCTATAGCATGAAACTAAAGCTGATATTAGTAATCTGATTCTTAAAATTGTTGAGCCAATAACTGAAAAGTCATATAAACTAACCACTAGGAAACAAGACTCCCACCTATTTTCAATATACTTGAGTTCTCCTTCATAAATGTAGTATTTTACACTAGTAAATCTCATTACTTTCAGTCCATTTCTCCAATTTGTCAAATTAAATTTAAATTTTAATGATGTCCTCCAAATTGCTTGCAAGACATTATGAGATGTTCTGCAGTGATTAAGTCATTAATTTCTAGCATCCGATCAAGACATAATAACACTATCTAATTGAGCACTGCACTTAAATAAGAAGAGAGGTTTTGGCCAGCTCTAGAAAGACCAGCCTGGAGAAATGCTTACCGAACCGTTTCTCCAAATAACACTACTGCAAATGTTAGAAAAGCTCACAAAAATATTGCTGGTTAAATTTAAATCTTTTGAGACTTTTTGTCCCTGAGTCTACTTTTTAGACTAGATACAAGGCACTGACACTGACTTTCTTTAATGGTTTTAAGATTTTCTCCATGCTTTGCACTTTGTTTCACATGTGCAGCTTTGTCCAAAATATTATTTTAAATTCTGATAATGGTGTAAATCATCAGTTAACTGCCAAGCAACAACTGATTTTGATAGTCCAGCTCAAAGATTTCTGGAGACTTCTTTGATGTGTTTGTCTTCCCTGGACTGAGATCAAGATAAATTCTGAAACATCAAAACTTCTCCTATGAACAAGTAAGATAGCGTATGTTATGTCCTACTTTTCTGGATGTGGACAAAAGACAGGACTTGCCTGCACCTTGTTGCATTCCAGTGGCTCACCTACAGTAGCTTCACAAAGCCCTTGCTATGAATCATGTGAAATTGGCACTTCTCAAAACACAGGAGAGGCAGTATAGCCCAACCCAAGCACTTACCCATGCTCTAATCGTCCATTTCAATATTTGTGTGATTTGTCACTGGAACTTGGCATAACATCCCGAGTGCATCATCTGACATCAGTTATTTTTCCACATTGACAGCCAAGAGGATACTTATGTGTACAGTGAGAAAAAGAGAGGGAGAGAGAGAGATTCAATCTTCAAAGAGTTAATTTAAAGCAGCTTCTTTGCTGAAGTTTTCCGTGTTATCGATCTTTCTATAATTTTCTAAGTAGCCTTTTAATCTCTATATTTCTACTCAAGGATCAAAGCATTTATATTTTCTGAACTGCTAATCTTACATTGTTGTTGGTCCATGAAGAACCAGATTTTGTAAGAGAGCCATATGTGGAACAGTCTGAAGGTTCTTGGGCAGATACCCAAAATTTCTCTGAGGAAGGCTGAAATGACTTTGTGGCTGAACTGACTTCAGGGAGGCTAGGAAAGGTGTCAAGGCAAGTAGGATCATCTAGCCACTTGTTAAAATGAGCTTGAACAGAGCTTCACAAGGAGCGTCAGGATATTCCAATCATGTTGAGATGAGCAAACAGGAGGAAGTGCTTTCTTAAGGTTAGCACAGAAACATCGTCCCCAAAGTTGTATTTTGCTCATGGAAGAAAAGGAATTAAAGCAGACAGCAGAGGTCCCAAGGTGGGGGAGGGTAAACTCAGAAACCTGTATTATTTCAAAAAGCATGAAAAGTGCACATCTTTCTGCACTTGAACTACTCATTGTATGAGTAATTTTTGCACAGATGTTCCAGAAATATTTTTCAACTGGATAGGATATGAGTGCAAAAGAACAAAGCCTTTAGCTTGTTTGCTGGCCAAAACAAAGAAAAGTTAAATTTCTCTATAGTTGATGATTTAACCATGTCAAATACTGGGTTAAAAATATGTATTCAGTGAATGTTTAGTGTGCTTAAATGCAAAGTATTAGCTGACTTCCTAACATACACTGATAATGAATATCAAAACATATAGAGAAAACACTCTAGCATGTGGATAACCAAACTGAAATGATTGCTGCATCAAATCTAATCTGGATGCCCTCTTTCTGTATCATTAGATTTTGTGTAGAGATTTCAGTTGCGTTTGTTTGGTCTTATGCAGGGTTTTACATAAATGATAGAGAGAAATGGCAGGACACCTGAAGGAAAGCTGGCTCTATTGCTGAAAGCAACCTCCAGGAATCACAGGAAACTTCATTTGCCACTGCTAGTGCTGGACACAGTTCAGAAATACAACAATTTCACAGCAAAGGACTGAATCATTACATTGAACTGTTTGCTAGTAGCATTTTCAATGCATTGCTTTTTTTTTTCCCCAGAATTCACCAGTGTTTAACCAACAAGAAATTCTGGGTTAATTATGTTCTTTTTCATAATACTTCTCTTATAAACAGAAGAAGGAAAATCATCCAAATCAAGAAAATACAAAAATAAAATTTTACTGCTACTTGTTCTTAAAGTATAAGATCAAAATCTATTTAGTTTAGTGGAAAGACTCTGTCTTTAAAAGGCTTAATTCAAGCTTTTAAAAGGATTTTAAAAACATGTTCGTAACTGCAAATCAATACAAAATCAGGAAAAACCTAGCTCTGAATTGATTTTGACGGAGGGAATCATCATAAGATCCTTTATAATCTTCCTACATGTTTATTCATGAAGTATGCTACAGTGGGAAGACACTAGATGACTTCCAAATTTAAACTGGTTAGAGATCCTTTAGGGGGTTCCCGGTTATTATTTGTACAAATTCACCAAAACAGATGATATAGTATCAATAGTAATGGAATTTTCAGTTAATAGATTACTATTGAATTATCAGAACAGCAGGTTATTCTTCTCTAGAGGTTCCTTAAAGTGTACTCCTCAAAAATTTTTCAAATGAAAATTAAAAACATGTATTCTCTGTTGCCAAACTGAAAAAGAAAATCCCGCAAATACAGCAACTATTATAGTTCACTTAAGACATACGGAGATTGGACAAAATAATGCATAAGCAATAGATGATCAATATAAGAGCTTAAGTAATTATAAAAATCTGGCTTCAACCTTAGTTTCATTAAAATACACAATCAGAAACACATTTTTCCTGCTCCATCTCCTTCTTTCTCCATCTTTTTCTTTTCTGCCTTGTTACTGAAACAAATGTGGGGAAATATAGAACAGAAAAAGAAAAATGTCGGAAAATCTCATTTTAATGCAGAAAAAAAGTGGGGAAAAAAAGCAAAGTTTTTTATAAAATCATATTCTAGGAATCAGTGTTTTAGAAACAAGTGTGTTGTTGGTCAAGCTCTGCAATAAAAGAATTCTGAGAGCCTTGTTGAAGAAGCATTATAGAATTCACTAAGAGAAAGGATACTTTGATATGTGTTCTCATACACATATCATCTGGTTAAATAAAGACCCTATGGTCTTCTTCCTAACAGACAGAACGAAAAAGTTAAAAGAAACATTCCCATAATGTTAAGAAGTCATTGCCTTCCTCAAGGAACACCATAACTGATGAAGCAATTAAGTTTGAAACGTTTTAAAATACTTTTGGTCAAATGCATTTGTGCTAAATGACTTCACTCTGACAAAGATCTATTCTTACTCATAAAGACAGTACTCATCTGTGCTTCATTTTCTAACAGGCTTTTTCAAGAAATGCTTCATACTGCAGAGCACAAGATGATGAATACCGTTTAGAAGTTACGACTCCTTTGCAGAGGGTTGACTTGTTCATGGGCCGGTTCAACAACATCCTGTTAACTTCAATATCAGTCTTCACCAAAGGGAACCTTACCATTGCCAATCTGGGAACTTCAGAGGGACGCTTCATGCAGGTAAATATTACCCTCACACTAAAAAAACGCTCTGGAGTTTTGCAGAAAAAAGTGAAAAGTGAGGACCAGTATTATCCAGTTTAACAGGGTGTTAGAAAATTCAAATTGTTGAGCAAAATAGAGCCTCTGGAACATAAACAAAGCATCTAATGGTGCATTCAGCATTTTAAACGTTCACATGGGATTTGTGGTTTGGAGCAATGGTTCTGGATCAAATTCCACCACAGTCTCCAATTTGTCCATCTGGTTAAGTTCAGAGATCTGTTTTCGGCCATGCAAACTAGATTTCTTTCAAAGGAAAATAAACTGCACTTTCTGTCCTACATACATACTGAACATGCTTCAACCCCAACTGGGGGTAGAAAGGTCTAAAAGAATGACTGGTTCTTCAAACTGTTTCAGACATGTGCTTCATATGGTCATTTAATCTAGAAGATCAGGTTAAACCTAACTTAAAGTAAAATGCTCAGACAGCTTATTGTGCAGAAACAGGAGCGTTAGTTGTTTCTAGATACTGATCCACTTTTATGGCACCAAATTACTTGCTACTGTACTCATATGAGATTATGACTCACAGTTGAAGAATTGAGATTAACTTCTTCCCTACATGCTTACAAGTATCTCTGATTGCATCTTAGATTTTACAAGACATTTTCTTCACACTGTTCTTTTGGACAGCATTTCTTCCTGCCCTAAAAGATGTTTTCCATAATAAGTGGTAAATTATGCTCCTGAAGTCTGTCTCCCTCCACTGAGTGCATAACTGATCTAGGTAGGCAGACTAGTCTGCATGTCTTCTTTGTAGGTGAATAATGATATAAGTCTAAGCCGTAGGGCCAAAAGTCTTTTTGAAGTTTGTCAGTCACACATAAGAGGAAAAAATACTTTGAAAGCTATGAGGACTGCCTCTATCTACCCATCTCACTTCAAGCACTGTTAGCCTGCAATGACCACCTTGGAGAACTTGGCTTCCAGAGCTGCCAGAGGGTTCAGCCTGGGTGTGTGTGTCTGGATCCCTCTTGTATCCAAGTGTCTGCGTCCTTTTCACTTGGACAGTGTTATTTGTCCTGAACTGTTGGCAGTCTGAATATCCTTATTCCATGGGCTGATGAGTCATCAAAGATAGGAGTGTTATCCATCAAACGTTGTTAAACTGCACTGAATAAGAAGGCCATCATGAGCTGCTGTGCCCTTCCAGCTTTCTCATTCTGACAATCTTCCATCAGAAAGCACTTGGGCACTGCATCTTCTTATAACAATCTTTATAGGGTGTAAGTCATCAGATAGTCTAAATAACATGCTTTCTTCTCTCCCTTCTCCTCATTCTTTGTCCTTAATACACCCAGTAGGCAGGTGTGCATATTGTCTCCAGTATTTATTAACCCACAATTGGCACCTATTTTGGTCAAAGGAAAGCCAATACCTCAACTACTGCCTTCTGTACAGACTGGATGCAGAACCTATCCCTTACTGCACAGTCTGTTGTGCTCCTGCAAAGCAGGAGGTCAAAGTAATTTTCCACGAAGGACAGGTGGAAAACAGGAGAAAATCAGAGCAAATTACATTTCTCCTTTCCCTCTAACAGATAGGAATTTAACAAAATGTTCAGTGACAACCCTGCCAGTTTTGCCTGAACTTCCTTTGACAGCCTCGTTATCTGTAAGCTGCAGGAAGTCTTAAGGCAGGAAAGGCAAATGCTAAGAGCTACATGCTAAGCACAGGAGCAACCTACGCTCTGCTCTTAAACATAGATAGTGGTTCACACAGCGAACACAAGCAATTTGTTTAACCTTTCCGAAGCCATTTCCCTATCTAAAAAATACAGTTAGTAACAATCACTATCTTACTCACTGCATTTGTTTTTGGCTGTCACAAAGCTTTTAGGGAGCTTTTGTGGAAAGCACAAGCCAGCGTTATTTTTATTTCCAAGATTCCTTAAATTATTCATTCAAGTCCTGAACCACACATTTCATTCAGACATTTACCCAATTCATGGAACAATTAACATATTTCCAGGATACATTTCCCATTCCAGGTTCAGCTACAGATCAAAAGAAAGGCTATTGTGTAAACTGCATATTGCCGTTAGAGAAATATTCTCATCATTGAAATAGATTGGCTTGAGTTACAGAGAGAAGTTATCATTGGTCTTATACTGTAATAAGAAGGAGCTCTTTCTATGAGAGTTTGGCGTGACCACCAGGAGAATAAGCATACTAACTAGCTTTAATGACACCACCTCCAAGTAAAATCCTTAGTGTTTTTTACTTCTTTTAAATGCTCTTGAAAGGAATAGGAGGTCACTAGGATGCAGATGTGTCTTTTTGCAGAATGTAATGTTCACTTCCATTAAGTCTTTCATTTTTTTAACACTTATAGTTATCTAGGAAGTGCTAGGAAGTACATGTTCATCAGCAAATGCCCAACAAAAGCAGATTTTCAGTGTTTCTATGGAAATATAGCTATTAACAGCAATAAGATGGAAATCATCAAATACTGAGATATTAACCTAACGCTACTGAAGTAAAATGGATTTAAAAAGTCAGGATAATCTAACAGTAACTTAATTCATCAAAACAATATCCTCAGTCACTTCGCCATACTTTTTAGCAAAGAAATTTAACTGTTCATTTTTTGTTTCATTCACAAAACTTCCATAATGTGTGGCAAGGAATCCTCTGTTGATTCCCTGATTGCACACCTACCTTTTGCACAGTGCATCATTTGCACTAACATTTTTAGCTCTTCATACAGGAAAATGTTGGATTTTCTCGTACAATCTACTTGTAACTTACAGCTATTCAGAGTTGACCACATCTGTTCAGAGAGAGATTTGCTTTCAGAGAAAATAAGTTGCATGGTTCTGTCTATCAGGGAACCTGTTTTATAACAGGTTATATTGTATTAATATCTTCATAATATGTTTGCATGGAAACTATCTAAAAGAAAAAGAAAAAAATATATATTCAAATATGGATTTCTTCTAATGAATGCAGTTTATCTTGTAGTTAGATCCTCTTTGAAGTACTTAATTTCAAGTCTATGTTTAGACAATTTAGTTTGTGGCATAGATTTCAGCACTAGGAGTTATCCATGAGATTAATAGTGCACGCTACCTCTGTCTCTGGCAACTGCATCCATAGGTGCAGAAGCAAACTACTGATACTCTACTCATGAAAAAATTATTTCACATTCGCCTGCTTACATTTGATCAGTAGTCAACCATTTGATCCTCCTTTTCTTACTTAGATTTTTCTTGCTTTTTCTATCTTCTTTTGCGCTTTTTTCTACTCATTACTTTTTGCCTTTCTACCAGTGCCTTATCTCTGAGTCTGTTTCCATTTCCTTTTTTTTTCTCTGTTTACCATGTACTTAAAGAACAGCATCTCTGCAAAAGTCAGGAGAAGGTTTAATAAATAGTTTCTGAGAACAGTTTTTCCTTCTGTAGATGATGGCTAGCTGATTCTAGATTTTTGATGTATTTAGAGCCAGATCACATTGAATCTTTACAAGCGATTCCACTGAAGGTTATGGCTGTGCTAATGACCCAGCATTTTTCAGAGAATAGCCTGTATTTTGCTACTTTAAAAAAAGCATCAGAGAAACCAAAAATAATGGGATTGCAAAAGCAGCTATGCTTTACCCAATCAGCAAATCGTCACCTGTTATTTTCTGCTTGTACTTTTATTTAGATTAAAAAGAATTATGCTCCTTAACAGCTCTGGAAAGCACTAATACATTAATAATGGGCAGGAAATGTAGCCTCCTTTACTAAACGTATATTTTTTCAGCCAAAATCTAAAACTAAAATCAAATTGATCTACATGGTCCAAACTCAGAAGATTCATGAGCCCTTTTAAGAAAGATAATTGGGGCTGGAAGGTGAATTCCAAAGCTCTCCTGGAGCATAATTGCAGCCCTTTGACATAATGAGCATGTTTTGGCTGCATCAGAAATGTTAAATTTTCACTTGGCCATGAATAGATTGAAGTTTGTAGTTTACTAAATATTGTGGAGTTTCTGTTACAACACAGAGCAGTAATAATTTTTCTAAGACAGCTGACACGCATGAGATGGATAAGAAAAATGGTTTTACTTCCTTCCTAAGCTGGAGCCTGACAACAAGCTTTTTTTCTCCTTCCTTTTTTTTCTGTTGAGAAGTTGCAGCTGTTTCGACCTTTCTTACTGTGCTTGTTTTCAGAGTGTGACTGGGAACAGAGGCTGAAAGTACAGCTGTTGGGTGCAAAGTGAATCAGGTATTTCACAGTGGTTATTTGATTAGAAAACAGCACACAGTCACACTACCGTAGCTGTGGAATCAGATTTACAGCTGATGTAAACCAGTCTTACTCCCCTTGAGTTAGAGAAATTACACTGAGGATACTTTCATAACTGGAAAAGACTCATTTATTACCAATCAGCATTTCAGGGAAATTATAGTTTGTCATAAATAAATAAGGAAATAAAATCTATACTTATCGTTTTGGACAGCTCCAAGGTGAAGCTTTTTTTTTTTTTGTTCCTGAAATGTTATATTACTTCAGAGAGTGAGTTTTGAGTAATGAAGGAAAGAGCAAAGTTCTTCAGGAAGGGCAAGTCTCTCTGATAGCTCTGGGAGAGTGGGATATGGGAAAGTTTTAAAAGATCCTGAAAAGTTCACATTCAGTTTGGCCTTAACAATGAACAAGAGGCTGATACCTCTGATGAATGCAGAAGCTGGTTTTCAGCATAACACTGTTTGGAAGCAGAGCACTGCATACACTCCACACACCTGAAGCTGACATCACTGAGGTCAAACTCAAACAAATGCACTGTTTGTTGGTTCCCTGCTTCAGGAAAAGGGATGGAAAAGTCTTCACTGTAAGCCTTACAACTACTATGAGTAACAACTCTCTTTAAGTGCAATTTCGGCAGTAGAGTCATACCACTTAGGGACCTCCTGACTCTAGGAGTTAAACTTGGTGCAGAGTGGGGTAGCACTGGGCTATGCATGGGGTGAGGATCTCCTGCAGGTATCCTCTCATCTCTATAGGACAGTAGGGTATCAGTCCTGTTGTTCCTGGAGGTAAGAGCATGTTCCCCTGGGATAACATGCACCCTGAGATGCAGTCAGTCCCTCACTGGCTGCAATCCTGTTCAGTCTGACTGGATATGAGCCAGGGCTAGCTGAGAAGCCAAGCGTTGGCAAGGCATGGTCACACACTGTCACGTCTGAGCAGCTTCAGGACTGAATATAACTTGGGGCATGAGAAGCAAAACATGCTAGCATAGATAGTCCTTGTTGGCATGGAGAACATCCTGCACGACAAGCCGCTCACCCTCCTCAGGGCCTCTCTGCACTTGTTTGACTCAAGACAATAACAAATAGGAAGCTTTTTTTTTCTAGAGACCCATTACATCTCAGTATTTTTAGCCAGATTTTTCAGCTAAGAAAGGAAGTATGGGGTTTGAATGAAGGTTTCAGGACATACAGGGGAGACGTATGAGGAAAGTAAAAGGACAGACCAATATTTCTCCCAGTAGTCTCCTATGTCTGGTACTCAGTGGCCCAGAGATTTCCTGAGCTGGAAATTGCACCCGTGCCTGGTGTTTAATAGTCCTTAATAGTCTTTTAATAGTCCATAAAGGAATTCTTTTCCATTAATTCTGCTTATTGGTTTTTGAATTTATATGTTGCTTTGCCCTTCACAGTATCCTGTGACAATGACATTATGCTTTGAATGATGAAGAGATTCCTTTGGGATTTCCTTCATCTGCTGCCTTATCTTTTCATTTGGTGTACCCCATTCTGTCTGATGAAGAATAGGGACTCAGCTCATGCAGATCAATGGTTTGGGAAATTTTCATGTGCAGAGCAGAAGTCTGTTGGCTTTCGTATCCGAGTGCAGAACACTTGACAGTTACATTTGTTTCCCAGGAATACTTATGATTAGAAACAAACACCACCACCAAACTATAACACACACATCTCATTTCCCTGAAAAGAGAAAAATCAGTATGTGTCATAGCTGCTTTCATAGATTACATGCCAAGCAACACAATTCATGTTACAGAAATGAGTATAGAAAAATTAATCACATCTGCTTTTTATTTGGAACTGCACTCAGCGCTTGGAAAATTGTGTCCCAGAATTCAGCAAGAGAGCCAGGCATTCAGCATTGCTCTCCTCTTGTAAACAGCAAAATGGCAAAGCCTCATGGCTTCAGGAACTGAGGCTCAAAGGCATGGTGCCTATTA
Source organism: Tragopan temminckii (assembly GCA_028571105.1). Classification (NCBI taxonomy): domain Eukaryota; kingdom Metazoa; phylum Chordata; class Aves; order Galliformes; family Phasianidae; genus Tragopan; species Tragopan temminckii. The sequence continues at coordinate 20,540,098 of JAOWBP010000001.1, read as the reverse complement.
GCAAAATAGTTGGATACAGAGCAAGGGAGTAAGCTTTGCATCTTTCAGCACAGTTATTCAACTCATCTATACCACAGCACAATGAAAGCCTTTTTCACCTTTGAGCTGGTCAAACTTCTTTTGACCTAATTCCCTTCCTCCTAGATAAATATTATTGTAATAAAACCCACTAGTGCAAATGGCAAGCCTTGTTGGAAGCAAGTGCAAGGAGGTCACAGATAAATGAGCATGAACTTTAAATCAGGCAAAGTCAGAAGGAAGAAAGAGAGATGGGATGCAGGCAGTCACTGCAAACGCTGTCCTACTCAGTGCCCACTCCTGTTCTGCCTTTGTGGACCAGAAATTCACCTGGCTTTTCAATACTGGCAGTCTGGAGTGTTCAAGCTATATGCAAAATATGCGTCCATGCATTTATAAGAATGTGAATTGTTGCAAACCTTCCCATTTTGTCATTTTTCAACCAGCAGAAATCTGTGGCAAAATCTATGTTGGTGATACTTTCATCCCTATATCTCTACTTTTAACAGCTTTCTGTGGTAAAGAGAGTATCTTGATGATCCCAGAAAAATTACGAAATAGTGCATAATGCAAAATCTGTACAGTCAAATTAACATAAACTCCTGCTGACAAATATTTTCAATATTCCATCTGAATAGAGAATCTTGCACCCTTCAGAGATGATCCATTCTAATCTCCATGGATTAAGATGATATACAGCATTTAGAGAGCTACATATGTGCCCTTCACATGGTTTTGCCACATATCCTGAGGCATTTGAAGCATTATAGTAAAGTTAACTCTGAGCCTATTTCTGCTGGGTAATGGCCTCCACCTGCCAGCCATCTAGGGAAAAAATAACAATATGATACTTAGATGTGATTCCTTTAAGAAGGTTTCTCATTTTTGCAGAAGATATTTCACCATACACAGTAACATTTGTAATTCAATCCTGCTGACCAGCACAACTGAGCATCAGAATTATTATTTTTAAAAGCCACTGCACACTTTTTCAATTCAAATTATTAAAGTCTTCATTTGCCATACTATCCATAAATTAACCTAGCGTTTTCTGACTTAACATTAATGCTAACTGATGGTAATAAAAAAATATTTAAATGAATTACTTTGATGTTCATGGACATAAGTGATCACTGGCTTCCAGTATAAAGGATATATTAAATAATACATTAGTTAATTAATTAATTAACCATTGGCCCTTATCATTGTGGAAGTACTTAGAGCTACATGCAAAGATTACACTTTTTTGTGTTTCTCTTAGAGAGACATAAGTATTGTTTTTGCTTTAAGAAGGATGTCTAGGGTTATAGCTACTAATTGGGAGTGTGCTGCTTGGGATGATTTTTAGCATCAGAACAGACAGATGGGTTCAAACTAAGGGTCCATCTAGGTCAGTGCTCTATCTCCAGTCATGATGTCAAAGGAACACCTAGGGAGCAGGGCATCGTGTTTAACACCTGCTTCAAGCCTCCAGCTATGTTTGGTTCTAAAGTTCTGAGTATTTTCTGAGCTGAAAAATTGGGTTTTGTCTGTTTAGCTCTTTCATGTGCAAGTAGAATTTCCCTTTAAGTGTGCACTCTCATTTTTGCCTTTTGGAATGGATGGAATTCAGTTCTTCAATTGGAAGAGATTAAATGGTCAATCCCTATTCACTATCTCCTTGCTGCTCAGGATCCTGAATGTCTTTTTCATATCCCACCCACTAAGTGAGTACTTCCATATTTAATCTACTCAGTGACTGCTTATTTCAGCCTTTTGATTACCTTTGTTACTTTTCTCTGAACCTTTTCCCATTTTAAAGTATTCTTTTTGTTGTGAACTGCACAGAGTTCAAGGATTGGACTGAATTCATGATTTTCAAGGATTCATGAATTCATAATTCGCTCTGCAGGGAGGGACCTGGGTGTCCTGGTGGACGACAGGTTGGCCATGAGCCAGCAGTGTGCCCTTGTGGCCAAGAGGGCCAATG
>JAOWBP010000001.1:20490436-20527680 GCA_028571105.1 Tragopan temminckii | reverse complement strand
GTAGTATGGTTAGGTTGTGGTTGGACTTGATGATCTTTAAGGTCTTTTCCAACCTGAGCAATTCTATGATTCTATGATTAATTTCAGATTCTTCAAATGCCAGAAGTCTATGCGTTACTGTGCAAAACATCGTGTACCCCCACAGAGCAATTTCAGTTCTTGCTAGGGTTTTGTTACTTCTAAAAATAGATAGTGTGCTGAGATAGATACTGAGTGGAAAACTACAATCTGAAGTCAATCCAGATTTTGAAGGAAAATTTTTAAAAAAAGGAAGGGAAACTGAAACTTGGGAATGGCACAGGCTTCACAGGGTGCAGTACTGCTCCCCACATTAAACTGCAGCATTGGGCAATGGAAGGCTGTGAGAACATATCTGCTTTTTATGGGATTTGTACAGAAGCACTGTTCCTGCATAGGTTCCCTCTTCTGTGCTTGCTGAGAGCTGATCCAAAGCTCATTAAAGCAGGAAAGATTCCTCCTGACTTCAGTGCATTTTTGATCAGACTCTTTGTCTGCTTTCTAATGGTGGCAATAAATTTCCCCATATAGAATATATGGTATAATTCTTTTGAAGTAATCTTCAGCTTCCTTTCTATCTACAGTAGTTCATTTGTGATAGTCCTGAAGAAAGTTGAAAAGAAATGTGTGTCTTACTGGATTTCCAGATGAAATAATAGCCAAGTATCTCTCAAACACTTGCCTTTCAGCTTGAAAATGAAGTCGAGTCCTTTGAAAGGCACAGCTGTATTGCATTTTAGGGGCAAAACTACTCTTACTAAAGCATTAAGTTTAAGACATTCAGACAGTACAACCACAAGTATAAATTCAATCCTCCATGCTCTGTTGTTTGCCCAGCAGCACTGGTAGTTTTGCACAATTTTGCAGCATTGTTGAAAATCCCCATAAACCCTAAACCAATGTCTCTTTTATATTTGTTGCTGGCAGTACTGACCAGCACTTTTACTGAGTTCTGCAAGACTTCTATAGTGTTTCTACCTTTTTCCCACCATTGTTATATTTTACAGGACAATTTACAATATACAGAAGGGGAAAAAAAAAAAAAAAGCATTTCCTTTGTAGATTGTCTCTGTGTTTCTGAGAGGTAGTTTATTTTTAACTCGGAATTAGAGGTGACCAAATGTAAAAGACTGAAGGAAAGAATAGCAAAAGTCACGTTAACTTTATCACAGCCAATCCAATTTCGGATTTAGGTGTCTTTGAAGCTACTTCACTATGAACCTGACTTTCATCAAGCTGACAAAAAATGGTCATTTGGGGGCTCTTTTGTGTTCAGCATTCAGCTTCTAACAAAATAAGTACATTGTATGTTTAACATGCCAGAAATAAGATGTGAAAGACAAGAACGACGGGACTTAAAAGACTATTACAATGCACAGCTTGTTCAGTGCCCCTAAACACCATCCTTCAAAGCTTTCAAGTATAGGTTTTGTTATTTATTGCTACTGTCAGAGAAAGCTCATAATGTGACGAATGAAAGGTGAAGAGCAATTAAGATGAATGGTAGGACATAAACCGCCAGAAGAAATGCTTTCCTAAAATTATTCCTTTGCACATTCTTGGACTCCGTTTGAAGTTCAAGAAAACCTGATGCAAGTAACAAATTATTTTTTTATTTTTTATAACAGATTCTCCCAAGCAGTGCTCCTTTAGAAGGCGGGACAAAACTGACACTGTGTGGATGGGACTTCGGATTCAGCAAAAATAATAGATTTGAATTAAGAAATACAGTAGTCCGTATCGGAGGACAGATTTGTGCTCTGGAAGCAAAATCTAGCAATAAAAACAAGTAAGAAACCTAAAATACAAAATTTCCTTTATAAAGATGTTCTTTATGTGGAATGGATTTACTAATTGTACAAACAGTCTATAAATATTATCCTTCTGTTCAGATTTTCAAACAGAAGATTTTGGTGTTAAACAATCCCCCATTTTGACAAGTTCCCCAGGAAAACTGTGCTCCAGAGAGCCCATAAAGCTAGTTAATGCCGATAGCTCTTGCAACAGCTTTTTCTGGTTTGCCTACAAAATGTTCTTCTTCACCCATGGGAGCTGGCACAAAATGAAACTGTTCAAGGGTTTGAAATGTGGCTGGTTCCTTTAGCCAGGGTCCTGCAGGGCTCAGATATGTCACCTCCATCTTCCTCATGTGAGGCTGCTGGAGAGGAATGTGAGAAGAGGAAGGTATTTGGTCATCAAGCTGCTCATGGCCCTCTGCAGTACTTCTACTCCTCTTCAAAATATTTGAGACAGTGTGATAATGGCTTAAATTCAAGACAGAGGATATTCTGGTTGTTATTGTGAAGAAATAAGTTCAATGAATATCCTCTCTCAGATCAGAGCTTATGATTACTAACACAGCAATGTGCAGAGCATGACATGGCATCCCTACCTGCATTTGTAGTAGCAGAGGTCACCCTCCAGCAGTCTTGAGCTTGCGCCTTTCTGCTGCTCTGAGCAGTCTTAATGCAAGCTAAATGATTTAAGGAGAATTGGTCATATATGAGACTCAGTGAATGTAATGTAGTTAATGGACACATCATGCCACGAAAGTTCAAGTTTAATTTTTGGTAATATTTAAATTTAAACAATAAATCTATATAGGATGTAGTTTTCCTAATGCTGTTGTCTGCCAAAATTTGACACAAGGGAAAATTCCAAAAAACAAATTAACCAATTGAATGGGAGGCATTTGTTTTTGCCAGCATGCTTTTTTTTTTTTTTTCAGAAATATATTTGATTTATTAAAATTATTTTCTCTGTTCATGTATAAACACCATGGCATTTGTAGTTAGTATTGAAGAAGACCACAGTACTTCCTGCTGGTTTTTTTCTGAAATATACCTGACATGCATAGATGACTAGTTCTGCGTGGGTTCAGCATTGTTATGAAATAGTCGTGGCTTTATTTTAATACAAAATGATCAACCTAGGAAAATGAATGTAATCCAGTTTTTTTCTTTGCTTTTCAAAGGCTGGAATGCACAGCTCCTGCTGCAAAAAATGCAAGTTTTAATATATCCAGTAGTGTTTCTGTTGGACATGGAAAAACATTATTCAATACATTTTCATATGTGGTAAGCACTATGATTAGAATTTTAATGTCTAGTTAGTTTCAATGTGAACTGGAAGACTTTTCATGAGTCCAATCCGGTATGATAATTCTATATTATTGTTTATTCTTACTTCATAGAAGTGCTAATAAATGTATTAAGATTATTCTTTTTGAAAATACAGAAACATAACAGTCCTCTTTTCTCATTTTTACCCCCCTCAGAATCCTGTAATAACAAGTATCTCCCCCACCTATGGCCCCAAATCTGGAGGAACACTGCTAACAATAGCTGGCAAATACCTAAACTGTGGAAAATCCAGAAGGATTTTTGTTGGTGAGAAACCATGCAGCTTGAAAAGGTAATGTATTAAAAAAAAAAAAAAAAGACAAAAAAAAAAAGACAAAAAAAAAAAAAAAAAGATGCCTTTAATATTGGTTAAAATATCATGGAGTTTAAAAAAAAAAAAAAAAATTAAAAAAACCCACACTGCTCTCCATCTCACATATCAGGGAACAGAGACTGCAGTAAGAATTCATTTCTGGATTAGGTCCTGAGTGTAAGGTGTCTAGAAGCTTCCTAGAAAGGACTGCAGTTCACTAGAAATCTCATTGCATGATGCATCACTGCATCATTTCAGCACTCTTCCTGATATGTATAAAATAGTTTTAAGGATTAAGCCAGAATTTCTTCATGGCTCTTTACTGGATCCAGTAGGAACTCAGCCAAGAACATTTGACATGCTATGTGTGGAAATGCTTTGAATCTTATTTGAATGTTAGTGTTATTAAAATAATAAGTACAGATTCTCTGTAATAGGCAACCAAGCATTTTGAATTCAGTAGCCATTCAGCAACAGTGTAAACCTTGTTTGGTCCTTTTTTTGGGTAGAGCAGGTTGGCTCCCATTGGTGTGAACAGAATTGTCACCTCCACTACCAAGGGCAAAATCAGGCCAACTGTGTTCCAGGAACAAGGTGTTCCATAATTTGTATACATTTTAGGTCTCTCCTAAAGATTTTGGAAAGTTGTGGTGATGAAAAATCATTCTTGCAGAGGTTGCAAAGAAACAATAGTCTATTAGTTAATGTCAGACTTGAAGTCAAGAGAGCTGAATTTTATTTGTTGCTGGTAAATGATTTATTTTATGTTCTTGATCAAAACAGCTAAGTCTCCTGACTAAATCAACAAAGGGATTTAGGTATTCAAGTTCAATATTTAATCACTACCAAGATGTTCAGCTGCTACTTAATACTTCAGGGGAGGCTTTATTGATATCATCTCAGCTGGTCAGCTATTGGATAAACACATGGAACATTTGGGAATAATTCATTTAATCCATTTGAGATGCCTGTTGTGGGGGTGAGATGACTGCCCCCTCAGAGGCAAATCTATGCCTCAGAAGGTGGGACCACTAGGCTTTGAACCTTACTTCAGGCTTATCCAGTAGACACTCCCAGCATCCCTCTTCTTACAAGCAAAGTTGTATAGATTCATATATGAAGGTCTTAGCCAATTTTTCAGGTTAGCTATTTCTCAACCTAAAGTGTGATGTTCCCTCTTGGGAGTAATGCCTGGTTCTGAGTATAGCTAGATCAAGGGTGAATTTTGTTTTTGCTGTTTTTTTCTTTTTTCTTTAAAAGATGGTAAACGTTTCTAGATATTTATGAATGAATCACGAACACCTTACAGCACACTGCAAACATTACCTTCCTGGAAAGTTTTAGAAGTAGTAGAAAATGCCTGTTTTGTCTGATTTGGAAACATCCTTTGAGAGTGGCCTCACCTGGAGGGCAATTGTATGTGGTTTGGCCCAAATCATTGAAACCATCTGCTAGAATTTTATTTTGTTTTTCCAATCAATTTTTACCCTTGCCTCTGTTGTGCCCTTGTGGTCACAATACACGTGCTTCAACCTTCAGGATCCTTCATCTCACCCAATGATCTCAGCACAGGAGGAAGACTTCCAGGGCCAAGCATGAGAGAAAGAGGGAAAGGTGAATATCTCCAAGACAGCTGCTGTGCTGGATTTGGCCAGCTCTTTATGAATTTTTGCCCACTCCTCCTTTCTCCTTGCCTTCTCCTGCCTATCCCTTGTTAGTAGATGGAGCCAATAGGTTCCCCCAGTGCACAACACCTCTGAAAAGATGGTGCATATCCTGTCACCCTTTTTTCTTGAGTTTTTTAACACAGGCCAGGTCCCGTGCATTAGAAAGAGAAATATGTTATTGCCCAGTTACGGCAGAACAGTCATCTCCTTGAACTTGGTGTCATTTTCCAGGCTGGAAGCTACATTTGCACAGGGCAACATGTGCATTAACAGGGCTGTCACTGGCACTGAGGAAATGCTTTTCACCAGACAAGGTGCATGGCAGCCAAATTAAGGTGAATCTGGAGCCTAAGAAGTGTTGTTGCTCTTTCTACATTGTACTGTGCTTATTTTCTGCACCATGGACCTCCTTTGTGATTATCGATAACATTTCTTTTTCATATGTGGATCTTTAGGTGGGGTTGGGGCTTACTAAAGGATAAGATTTTAAACAGACTGTGTGTTTTACAACGCTAACAAGCAAACCCTTCTCTGTGCTTCCAGCACATCGGAAAGCACTGTGGAGTGCTACACTCCAGCACAAGGAATCCCCCAGGAATACCGTGTGAGGGTGGGAATCGATGGAGCTATCAGAGATGCAAAAGGTTATTTCACCTACAGAGAAGACCCCGTTGTTTTAAAAATTCATCCAGCCAAATCTTTTCTTAGGTGAGTAAAAGTTTCTCATAGAAATAAGAGAAGAAATGAATGAAAGAAGCGTGGCTGTGCCGTACAGCAATCTATCAAAAGAAATTGCATTTTTATCTCTATCTGCCATGCCAATTGCTTCTATTATGGTGCAGTTGCAGAGGGCAGATCATTTCCTTTCAGAGGTGAAGGAGAAGGGGGAAGGGCACCTCTGTTCTTTGTGTGATTTAACTCCTAACTGCTGCTGAGTGTACCTGTGATGTCCTGCTGAGATACCTACTGTACAGCTAAGTGGGTCTCCTATGCTGTGTCTGGACATTACACTGATTAGTGAGGAAAATCATTTAATGTGACAAGTCAGCGGTACTCAAGAGAGCAAATGGATTTTAAAATTGCCTAAATCCAGCAAATCATAAATATTATGAATATATACGTATGGTAGTATGTGTGTATTTTTACGTGACATATTTATTGTATCAGTAGCTCTAATCCAAACCATCTGCCTTTGCCAAAAAAATGTCAGCAGTAAAAAAGACACCTTTTTCAGCACCACTGAAAGCAGCAAGTACGTCAGAAAATGTTAAATTTGCTCTCCTTTAAAATTCACACCTTTGTTTTAGATCCTGGCACACCACAATATTTAAAATTAATTTTCTTTTCTTGTATATGGTTAGCTGTTATAACAAGTGTAAAAGTTGTTTCCCAGAAAAATAATCTCACTGCTCACAGCTATGTATTTGCATTCACCCTATATATCCCTAATTCTGGTTTTATGTTGTCATTTAGTTTAAAATATAATTTGTAATGAAGGTTATCATAGCAGATGCATCATTATCCTACTTACATTTTTTTCTTCTTCTTCTTCTTTTTTTTTCATTTTCCCTAGTGGTGGAAGTACAATTACAGCTCAGGGAATCAACTTGAATTCAGTGTGCTTTCCTCGGATGGTGATTACTGTACCTAAACTGGGAATGAACTTCTCTGTGGTGAGTCTGTCTTGAAGAAGGCAGTCTGCTATCTTGCCTTGTACATGTGGTGAATGGCACAGAATTTTCAGTCAAAACACTTTGACCTTTGCCATAAAACTTCAGGGCTTTCACCGATGCTTTCTTCAAAGAGTTTTTCAGTGGACAAAATAGTTTTAGATAGGCAAACTGGAAATTAGAGGAGGAGGAGAATAATAATTTTCAAGAAAACTGTTGCAAAGAGATGAGGCTTTCACGGTGTCCAATAATAACGTTTTTATATCGCAATTTAGCAGTGCAAATTCAATGACAAAGCACAGAACAACAAAATACACGTATGCCAGATTTACCAGACATGACAAGTTGAAATGTGGTAAGAAGGGAATATATTTCAATGGACTGAGGAAAATGAAAAAAATATCAAAGAAAGAGGAAAAGTATGTGTGTAAAATCAAGAGTAGGTGTTGTTTTAAAAAACAGCTAATTGCCAAATTACCTGTTTGGTAAGTTAGGAAACATTTACCCCAAGTTGAGTAACTCAGTATTAAGAAAGGTTTGGGCATCTGCAATTGGAAACTTCTTCATGAACATGAATTCAAAAGTTTCTTTTGTTACCTGAATTGGTAATGTACAATATCTTAATCTAAATATGATCACCAGGTATGGTCATATGATCGACTTCAATTTTTACAGGGCAAGATGACATTTATTAGCTACTTGGACTGGAACTGTTTCCTGTAACCTTTTGCCTACACATTTGTCTTACAGCTCTGACATTTTCTCATCTTCTGTGGTCTGTTTAGCCTAATTGAAGTTAAATTAACCTACACACATTATAACATGCTACACTACTGCTCAAATTCTTAGCTTGTTTCTAATGAACATCATATGCTATTTCCTGTATTGAATTCTAGTATGTTGGCAAATTTTCAGTCTTTTATATTTTCAAGGTTATAATATTCTTCATGATCCTGATTTGCATAATATTTTGAGTGTTGGGACCTGAATTTCAGCTGGATGTAATCATGGCTTGTAATTTAGTGGGTACAGATTTAAATCTGGAAATCAGTGCCCCTGCAATTTAGCAGTGTTCAGTGTTATAAAAAATGCACTTCATGTGAGTTGGGAAATAAAATATTTTGGTGAAATCAACCAAGCTCAGAATTTCTTGGATTCTCAGCACTGTGGGCACAATTATTTCTAAGTGCAAAAGATTTGCTGAAATCAGGTCTTTAGATTTTGCTTTGGGTAGATATGAGCTTGCTTGCTTTTTCACTCTCTTGCTTTCTCTACTCCCCTGGGAGAATATGCAAAATTCCCCCTCTTCAGGGACAGATTCTGCATACCTTGCTTATCAGATTTCCAGTCAGTAAGCACAGAGAATATTTGGAACTTGCTGGTGTTCGCAATCTGACTTAGAGTGAGAATTTTAACAATACATGATGTAAAAATATATCATAACATCATGTTCTTCAAAATCCATGAAGAGAATGTGTTTGGAGACTTTCTCAGGATTCATACAGCTTTAAAAAGATCTGAAGTAAGGAAGTAAATCCATTCTCCAGCAGTGACTGGCAACTCCAGGCAACCAATACTAGAGTTTCCTCTTTTCCCCAAATACTGAGGAGCAAATAATCCTTTGAGCAGTGATTTCTTCCTGTGCTGCCTTCTAACCTGCTATTTTAAAAAAGGCACAGGCATGGGCAGTCACAATTAATCTCCCGTATTCTTTTTCTTTCATACCTTGCAGTGTGCATTAGATTTGTCAACAGACAAGAAGAGTTAAGTCTGAGCCTCCTTCTCCATGAGGGTATCTGTCCCCTACCACTGTCAATATCTTTATGTAGCTCTAGGAATATGAGCCAGTGTAAAAGCAGCTGTGCATGAAGTCACATCCCCCTGCATGGAGGGCTGGGCTATAACCTCAAACAGATTATGATCAAGAGTGTATAATGCTTTGACGCTGCCCGAGTAATATATGTTGCTCCATTGCAATTAAAGGCCTCTGGAACTCCATGGCTTCCCTCTGTGGCAGCTCAGCTCTGCCACCAATCTCTACCTCAAGTTTATTTCTCCAGGATGGATATTTGTTCTTGGGAAGAAGGGGAACACTTAGAAGGAACAAAAAAAAGGTTACACCATGTAAGTGAGGAAATTGCTTGCAAAGGATGCCTATGGCTGCAACCTGTTTCACCCTGTGTGGGAGATTCTGGGCCCTATGCATGAGCAATATGCCAAAAAACAAACTTTCATCCACTCATTACCGAAATAAATAATGATGAAGAACTCTTTCCAGTAGTGATCCAGAGCAATGCAATGGACAGCTATCATGTTAACAAAGGAGAAATAAGTTGTAGTCCTGAATAGAACTAGCCCAGACAGACAGTGCAGTGTAAACCAACGTAATCAAGTCCCGCGGCTGAGCCCATGTATCTTTTTGCTTCCTTAGCTTGGGAGAGGAGAATGAACTGAGTCATTTTTTAATTGTCCTTTAAGCCCTTTTTCTTTTCAGTTTTCTCATCAGCCTCCAGGAAGCTGCTTTTGTCAGCATTCAGAAACTCTGGCTCTTGGGAAAACTGAAGCCAGCACTGAAACACATCCCAGAGCATCAAAGGAAAGTGCAGCTGGAAGGTACCACAAAGACCTCGCCTGGCCCATTTCTTTGCAGAGCAGCAAACATACCCAGACCACTGCCTGACAGATATTTGTCTAGGCTATTATTAAAGCTGCTTGAAAAGGAAATTTCACAATCTCACTTAAAGAAGCTTTGGAGAGAGCTGCTCTACCTGCTTACCTAGTGGTTTGGAAGTAATTCTTTCTAACAATTAACCCGAATCCCAGCTGCTAATTAGTTTAACCCTCAGTGGACGCAAGCAACAGATTACCAGCCTCTCCTGCTAATTTTACTTATTTGCACTATGTTATGATTCAGCCTTTCTCTTTGTCATTTGAAACAAACCAAACCAAACTCTGACCTTACATGATAAATGTAAGAGCTTAGAGCTCTGTTCCCTCTTTCTGCCATCTCCCAGATGCTCTCTCATTTGCTTAAAACTGATGGTGCCTGACTTAAAAGAGCTCTCTCCTTTTCCTGTCATCTATCTGTCCCCAAGCCATTAATTCATTCTGCCAAGCTTAATTGGGGCCTGGAGCGCCGATGTAGTCAGGGTGTGAGCGGAGGGTCACTTCAGCAAGCAGAAGGAGCTGTTGGGAGTGCTCAGCATCACATAGCCTCAGAAGACAGAATCAGTTTGTGCTTCTTGGGGCATCTGCTTCTTTCCAGATGAGCAATAGAGCTGGTAATTTCTATGGAAAAGCACCCCATAAGAATTGCAGTGTCATTGAAACTGAAAAGCTCTGGGAGCAGATGCCAGCCTCCTGTAGAAGAAACATGGAAGTTGCACACGTTTGCAGTTCAGTATTCCTGAAAATTTCTCTTCTGTAATGTAAAAATAAGTTGCTTCAATTTTATAATTTTCTTTTCATATTTATCTAAATGTCATTGAAATTATTCAATACTGTGTTCATATTAATTGTGTTTATGTTACCTTCCACTAACGCTGTCAATATGTCTTGCCTTCTTCAAATTCATCATTTCAACGAGTGAAAAAAATGTTCTAGCTATTGAACCATATGCTTCAGTATTTGCAACATGTTTCTTTTTGATTCTGTTTCATGAGTTCTTTTGACCATTTGTTCTTATTAAGTGCAAAAAATATGAATTTGAGGAGTGCTGCATAAATTCTTCTTCCTGAGAGCTCTAGACAGTGCATAAGCATACACTAACCATCTTACTTCTGCTCACACATTCAGTTCTTCTGTGAGATGCACAAGGAGGTTAGCAACTCATTCCTTCCTTTCACTTTGCATTGTTTCTGTGTAAAAGCAAGGCATGGTGTGGGATGGTGTTTGATCAGGACCCTGTCTACAAAATAAGTACCTTGTGTCTTCTGTACGTCCTGCTAGATGATTCTCCTGCACTTGAAGGTCTTGAGACCAATATTTTCTCTTTGAAAGGCTGTAATAGTAAGTTCTCAATAGTGAGTTGTCATTTGGGGATCCTTTGGAAGAAGAATTAAATTACATTTTAAAATCTTTATTCATAATACCCATCAAACTGCCTAGAATTCACCCACAAGGGTCTATCATAGATTTATTTAATAATAATAGAAGAAATTCTCTGAGAACTGTGGATGGTGAGTGTGGGATTACTGAAGTTATACCTGATTTTGTAACAGAACCACTTGGGGTCAGATCTTCTAGCTATGTTCACTCTGTGGAACAATGCTGCTATAGAAGCTCAGCAAAGATCTTCCCTCATGAAGGGGTACCATGGCCTTTCTTTCTGTGCTGTCTCTGCATCTCATGTACATTTCTCACAAATAAAAGAATTCAGTGGTGGGTATCAGAGAAGATCCCATGCTGCAAACTCATCGGGTCCCTGGTATTGTTATCACATACATTAATCATCCGGAGCCCAAGGACTCCCAGTCAGTATTGGTCATATTGTGTGAAGACCTGGCTCTCAGATGCAGGAACAAGAGGATTTACTTCACTTTCTGGCCCAGTAATTTGATAAACTGAAAGTATCATCTCCAGTGTTTTCATCTAAGAGACAACTGGAATTAACATCTTGCCAAACCATTAGAACCAACTGAAATGACAGCAAAAGCCCATGAGCTGCCTGCAAATGTTCAAGATACTCTGCTTGAGTGTCACTGCTGCATTTCTCACCTATACATAAAAGTCTTCTGAATGGGCTTTCCTCAAGTTGGACCTGAATTCTCATTTCTCTCTTCTGAGAAATCATTCTTGGCAGAGACAGGTGGAGAGCCTCCTGGTCTGTCTTTAACATCATTCATCTTTCATTTCTCACTGGAACTCCAAAAGTTTAGACTTCTTATGAAAGGACAAATTGGTGTTTTTCTCCCTTCTGACTGCTACAGATCCTGTAATACACATCCAACTGCCCCTCTCTTATCTGGGTCGGCTGCTAAGAGACCTTTGGAGCTCCAAGGTTCTCCCTCATACTTTTCCTTTAGTTGTGTCAGGTGAAAAAAATTGAATTGAGCATTGAAGTTCAGATTCTGTAGGTCAGGTTTGAATTAATTGCCTCAAGGGTCATATTTTACAAATGAAGCAAGAATACATACCTTTAAGTGATGAGTCATATGCATTGTGCAATGGATTATTATTCCCCTTGGGGCATAGTATTTATTTATGCTTGTGAAATGCTTTATAATTTTTACATCTTTTGTTCCTTATTGTCTTCAGATGTAGATTATAGTCATAGGAAGAACACAGGTTTGGCTTTTAAAGTGAATGTATTCTAAAGCCTAATTAAATAAAAGTTAAAGGTGCTGGGTGATAGGCAGTATCTTAATTGAGTAGGCAATAGATTGAATTTGTTTTTTTCTTATAGATCCTCAATCCAATATTTCTTGAAAACTAAACCATCATATTCTTCAATTGCTAAAACCAATTTCAAGGTAAAAATGTCATGTCAAATCATGTACCAATAAGGGCATTGCAAATAAGATTTTTCTTGACCTTACCAATCAGTCACATTGCATCCCCTCCAAAGAGTATTATTAGATTTTTATCATTCTCTGAAAGCATCCTCTTCAGAGACCAGCCTGATAAAGTAAAGTATCTGGTTCTAATAGATAGCCACAAACAAAGTTATGAATACCACTGCTATTCATTTAACAGACATCACTGGTCTACAGTAGATAAAAAGTCTAATGAATTTACATTAATCGAATAAATATAATGATTACCTAGGACATAATTGGTTTTATAATTACATATATATTTTAGTAATCTCTTTCTAGAATTGACACAATATGATATATAACTTTACGAATATTCATATATCATGGAAAAATCTGACTCAGTCATGCATTATATTAATGATGCATCTGATTATTACAATACTGATTCAAATGAATTTCTACATCCATGTGATATAATAAAGCATGAGCTGTGGTAAATGGTCTGTAGCAGGGCATTCAAAAGAGAATGAACAAAAATTCTCTGATACTGTAAGAAAACGAAGGGAAGTTCTGCCTTGATTTGTGTCCTGCAGATCGCCTTTTTGTTATGGGACAACAATTCCTGAATTAGGAATCCATGTGAGCTGTTAGTTGCATGGGTGCAAGTTCCCCTGGCTTTACTGAGAGCTACGATGAGTTATTTAACTGAGCATAAAACTCACAGCTCACAGATATATAAACCTTGTGATAGAGCTCCAAATGTCTAATGCTCAATTTCAGAACCTTAAACATGTTTTTCTGGGCAGACTTAAGATTTCATAATATTATGCAAAGAAAGAGAATTGCTATGGTGATAAAAAAAAAAAAGGCACTGATTTGCAGTTATCTAATTTAATCTTACTTTTCAAGTTAATATGAGTACATAATTGATATAGCTTGAAATGTTATGTCACTGATTGGAAACAAAGCAAAATTACATTGCATTAATTTAGCATATTAGAGAAAAATGTAAACCAATTTCACAGCTTCTTCAAACAGCATTTTATAATGAGAACCAATTTAATTTGCAAAACAAAACAGAAAATACATATATATTGGCCCTTCCTCTATGCACAAAGGTATTCAACAGCACTGTTGGTTTTACAAGAAAATATCATGTAGATCAAATGTAAGATTTATGATGACTAGTATATAAGTCCCACTGTTACTGGGCCACGTGTCAGCCACTCTATTTAAAATAAAGAGCAGTGTAACGTCTGCTTTTGGAACAGGGAACTACTTATACAAGGCTTACACAAAAGTACTGTGGAGCTGAAGCAACTCTGTGCCAGAAGTCCTTCAACCGTATCCACTGCAGGAGGCATGAAGGGGAGGCACAGCGAAGGGAGAATACAACACAATCACAAAAGAGCCTCTCTGCAATGTGTGTGATGCTGCCCAGCACCCACCACACTTCCCATCGATGCTTGTAGATGTGCTGATGACAATATAATCAAATTACTTATCTAGAACACCCTAAAGAGAGAAAAGTTGATCCTTAGAGAGTGCTGCTCATCTATTTAAAGTTATTGTATCTAGTTATATCTATTATTATTATATTATTATATTATTATTATAAAGTTATATCTATTAAAGTCTAAAACAGATGAGATGAACCCCTCCTCTTCTGACTGTCAAGGGAATTCAGAGAACTAACTGCAGTCTGGGTGTCTGGATGCAGGCTGGATGAATCCCACCTGCAAGGATTCACATTATCCCTGTAAATTGACCAGACTCAACTTCAGATCAGGCTGCCTTCCTTTCGATACATAAGTCCTTTTAGGAAAAACATTGATCCATCTTGTCTGTCTCAAGAAATCTGTGTCAAGATGCTGCTGGATGGATGGAAGCACCCTGGCCACTTACTCTGATTCACAGCTCCAGGGCACAGTACATTTCCTAGGAGGTCTTCTGGAGCAAGAGTTTCATCTTTCCCCTGAGAAGCATTGCTTGGTCCAGAGTACACCATTAGTGAAAATAAGTGCAGAGTGAAGGGAAAGTGGTGCTTTACATGTGTCATCAGGCAGCTTTCACATTGCACTGAGAGGCAAACCTTCATCCCCACTCATCCAGGGATATACAGCATGAAGCATATCCTTCTTCAGCACTTCCCAGAGGGATTTACTTGTGTTACACCTAAGCACCAAATGCCACAATTCTGGGGTCCTACACCTACTGTTGTAGAAAGAAGATATGTTTTGCTGAACTTTCATAGGCCAATTGGCACAATGGTTTTGGCTTTGAAGCGCTTTCTCAGAGTGTCCCTAACAATTTTCTGGAAAAAACACAGCTCAGCTACGGTATGAATAAACATGGTGTACTTTTATTTTCTACTGTTTTAGTCAGATGCATTTGCCTTATTTTTAATTTCTCCTCCGGTCTCTTGCTGTCGCTTTGGTAGTATAAAAGGCAGAGAAATCCATGTTGTGTTTGCTCTGACACAGGCTAGATATTGGAGTTATGGCTGCTTCGTGTCCCCATACAGCCCAGTGAAAGGGTAGCCTGCTGATGGTCTTTGGCATTGGAAATCATTTTCCACTAATTATCTTCAAAATATTTACTTTAAAAGTGCTGTGAACAATCAGGCCAGGAAGCTTGTTTACTTGAACATTTCCTCAACGAGAGTGCAAACACCACTGAGTTTTTACACCCTTCTCCCCACTCTAAACAAACGCTGAGTAGCCTTGATCAGGATTTTGCTTTGGTTAAAGAAGAACAAGACTTCTGGTGTTTATTTTTTCAATATATGTGTATTGTTAAACAACAGCTATGTTCATCAGTTATTTCCTATGCACGTACTTACTCCAATTCTTCCTTTCTTTCCTATAGGCATGTAACCACCGCTCTAGTTCAGAGATAATCTGCTGTACAACTCCTTCCCTAAAAGCCTTCAATCTTCAACCACCCTTTGTAACCAAAGTATTCTTTATTTTTGATGGTGTCAGCTCTCTGTACTTTGATTTTGATTATGTAAATAATCCTGTATTTAAACATTTTGAAAAGCCAGTGTTCATCTCAAGGAGCAACCCAAACGTTCTGGAAATTAAGGTAAGAAATGCTGAAATAAGTTTTTAAATTATTCATTTTTCAATGGAACTACTCATACCTGCACTGAAAGTTGTGAAGTGCACATCAGCGCTGTACTGCGGAACAGACCTGTTGATAAATTAGAGAAAGCCCCAAGGAAACAAAGGCAGGAAGGAATGGAGCACAGTGTTTTTGGTAGTCCTTTCTGCCAAACCTCACACTGTCACAACTTAAAAGATAAAGAGGTGAAACCAAATGCATTCCGGGGTGGTTGCTGACATCAGGTGGGGAGGGAGAGGGGCTTTCCCCAACCTCTGAGCTGTGAGTGAGACAACTGTAGCAGAATCTGACTGCTACAGGCTATGTCATCAGTCTAGGATTAAATGTGGCCAGCAGCCCAGAACTTGAAGTGTGTGGTCTGTGTGTGTCCCAGCTCTTACTGTCATACAGTTTTGTGTTCTTCCTCATGGATGATGTGGAGTTACCTTTAAGAAGTGCTCCAGCAGTTTTGGCTTTCTAAAGCTGAGGGAAATTCTGGTCTGTGCACAGTCACTGAAGATCGGCCACCAATGTAGCCTAAATATTTATGGATCCATGAAAAATGCAAAGTTAATACTGAGTGGTAGCTAAAAGAGCACTGAAAATAGCCTAGTGGGCACTCAGAACCATCTCTCAGGAATTTGGGGCCCTCACAGGCATAGTCTTCTTTGTACAAGAGTACTGCAGAGAATGTTAAATTAATTTTGGAATCTGATTTCCTGAAATTTAGTACTTTTCTGATTTAGAGTGTCAAAAAGAAACAGGATAAAAATACAGGGAATTCTAACTTACAATGAATGTGTATGAAAATTTACTGTGTACATTTTGTTTCCATAGAATATTTATAATTTATATGGCACAATGAAACTTGTAGAGAAAAGAATCTCCCTTCATGGTGTCCCTGCTCCATCATTCTTTAAGCCAAAACTCTCTTTCCCTATACAGCCATGAAATCTGGGAGCCCTGAGGTTTTTGACTTCAGGATGGTCCAATGAGCCAACTTCTAACTGCAGAAAAGCAGAAGGGCTTACCTCAGAGACTCTGTTTGTCACTCTGGGTCCCAGTCAAACTCTCTGATGTGATGTAACACCACAAAGTGTGGTGGGCAGATTCCAAAGAATAATCAGTCTAGGGTTTTTTGTTATTTTGTTTTTCCTACTTGGAACTCCTGGTCAACCAATCACTCCTTCCTCACTGCAGAGTAAATGTTTGCCTGTTCGTAGAGACATACTAAAAAGAATGCTGGTGTGCAGATTAGCAGACAGCTGGGAATACATAGCTTCTGTATGGCTCAGTGCCTCTGTGCAGTGACAGCAGCAGTTTCCAGTTGTTTCCAGGTCACACATATCAACCAATTGGAAAGAAAGAAGACTAATTTAAGAAGAAACATTGAATAAATTAGATTGGAAGGAACCTCTGGAGGTCTTCATAGTCTAACTCCCTCGATCAAAAAGCAGTACTAAGTTTAAAATTAGGTCAGGTTGCTTATGGCTCTGTCCAGATGAGTTTTGAAATTCTTCAAGGATGGAGATTTTACAGTTTGGAAAAAAAAAAATAAAAAAATCCAGCTCCCCTAACCTCACTTTGTGCATCCTGTGCTGAATTCAGCCCCTTTTCTATATCAGCAGCCCTCTGTACTTCCCTCAATTTGTCATTATTTCTCTTTTACTGTGTGGCCCAACATTCAACACAATCATTCAGGTGCGGCCTTGCAAGTGCAGAGCAAGGATAACAGTCACTTCCTTCCATCTCAAGTATGTGTTGTTAATAAAGTATGCGATGAGCTGTTCTTTTGTCCAGGTGTTGATGAATATTTTAAACACTATTGGTCCCAGCATCAGCCATTGAAAAATGCCACTTGTTAGACTTGTAATCTTTGAGTTGATGGTGCATTCATTTTCTTTACCCAGTCTATACTCCACTCATCCAGCCTGTATCAAGTGAATTTGTTTTCAATACTAGGAGAGATTGTGTTGTAAACCTTGCCAAAAGCAAGGTAAACATTTTCAAATGCTCTCATTTCATCTGCAGAGCCAGTCATTTCCTCATAGGTAGCAATCAGTCCACTTAGGCAAAATCAGCTCTTGGGAAGTCTGTTCTGGCTATTCCCAGCCTTCCTGTCCTTCATCTACCTGGAAAAGCTTCCTGGTTAACTTATTTCATAAGAGTCCCAGGAACTTAGGTTAAAAATCAGGTGTTTTTTGTTTGTTTAAAACTCTCTTCTTTTGCTCTTGGATCTCTTACTTTCCCTTCAGGAAAACTCCCTGGTGCTATTTATTGATAGGAAGAAGCCACTGTGATGAGGAAGGCTGGCTGAAGTTTGGGCACTGACAACTGCCCAAACTAACAATTTTGTAGTATTGATGTCACCTTTAGTCAAGGCACACAAGGCAAATGTCTACCTAAGCCTAATGCCCTGATTATTTCTTGGCAACCAACTGAAGAATGACATTGGTGAAAGTTGGTCTCTGCAACAAAGCATGAACAAGCCCCAATTTAGCATCCTCTAAATAGAATTAGTTATAGTGGGATGCTTCTATCAAAACAGTGAGGCAGCTTTCAGAAATTATATTAGGGAGCCAAAAGATCATTACAAGCCATATTGCCAACACTTTTCCCTCGTCCCATACCCACATACAAAAATACACACATACAAGTTTACATGCCTCGTGGTCATATTTTGTGCGGTAATTAAGCAAGCTCAGCATGAAATTAAATGGCAGCTTGCTTCAGTGAACAGACTGTTCTACCAAACCAAAGTTCTTTTATCTATTTCTTAATTAGTGTCAGAGAGGAGGAGGGATCTTTTATCACAAGTTTTTCAATCAGACTAATCTACTGTGACATATTAACTTCCATCAAATGACAGTGGGTCCCGATTAAAAGGTACTATTTGGTTTCCCCTGATGACCAAAAAACATTTTTGTAAGAAAATATTACGTGCAAGAAAACATTAAGTCTTCTGTCTAAAATACAGTCAGAGCACTATGCACCATAAATGCCAGCCTTTCTTGTCTTCAGTGCCAGCCCTTTTGTCTCCCACACTACCACATCTCTTAAGGAGCCACATCATCACTGTCTTCTTCTGCCAAGTATGTGACTCTTTGAAGTCTCTCAGTGCCCGTCATGCCCCGGTCAGAACGGTCACAGCAGAGCGGCTTGAGGCACTTCACTGCTTCAACACCACAGAGACGTTACTTTAGAAGTGCTCCCATCTCCTGCCAATACATGAAGCTCACAGAGTAGGAAAAACTTGCTGTCCGGGAAGAGTGAAGAACAGAATCTGCTAAAGACTCTGCTCATGGCCTCCCACAAGAGCTACTGATCTGAACCAGGAAGGAACTGATAGCTTTTCAGAGGACTAGCTCCTTCTCTCAGTCCACTTTGTGCAGTTGGGAACTTCTGACCAAAGTCATGTCAAGAAAGCAGCCTGTCTGTAGATGCTGCAAGCAATAACACACTGCAAAGACAGGGTAACCCCTATATCAGTATCATTCAGCAGCCCACATTTGCTAAGGAGAAATGTGCCCTAGCTCTGCCGGGGACATCGCTCTGGGGGCTCTTGAGAATGTTCTTCAACAGCCTCTTGATGCAGGAATGTCTTCTGAAGTGCTGCAGCAGACCGAGGTTTTGGGACTGTGTGCCAGGCCAGATCTCTGAGGGCTGCAGCAGCAATTCCACAGCTTGCCTCTGCCCAAGCCTGGAGCAGTAGCGCAAGCAGGACAGGCACTGGTGAAGAAGGGGCTTTGCTTTACTCCTGTGTCAGTTCTTTTCTTTTGCTTCTTCTGGCCATCGCCTGAGCTGCGCATGAGCTGCAGAGGCCTGGCCTGGTCAGAGTTGTGCTGATGCACCAAGCCAGTGTTGGGCCTTTGCGCGCTTCCATAAGAGCCCTAGGCCTACATGACTAGCACGTATTTACAAATTTTGCACCAGAGAAATAAGCAGCACAAATTTCATGTTTCACATTATATTTGAGATCTTGGATGTTCTCTGCCACACCTGTCTTCAATGTTACTGACTAAGGACCGCACTGGGAAATATCAGTGTGATTATTTCCTTTGGCTAAGCATCAGTTTTGGTGGAGGAAATTTTCTAAGATCTGGTGCAGAAGGAAAAGAGAGGCCACTCATCCACATTTCCATGACAATACATTTGTCCTGAACATGGAAGACCCAAGTTCAGGTCTTTTGAGGTAAATGATTCAAAGAAAAGATTTGAACCTGAATGGCTCACAATCTGCAGTAAGTTTCCAGACTAATAAGCACTAAACCACCAGTCAGTGCCTGGCCCACTGAATATTCAACACCAAACAGAATCGCTCAAAGTAGATGGAAAAAAAAATAGCAAAATGGACTTTTTTGGCCAGCAATTAAAAAGCACTCACCTGGGGTATGGCTTTGCCAGTCAAAATAGGTCATTAAACTGGCTATCGTTTATTTTTATTACAATTTTCCCAGGAGTCAGCCTCTTTCTGCAGCAGACCTTAAAAAAACATCTTCCAAAGTAACATTTATTTTGCTGTTTATTTTGGGATTCTTATTTTCTTTTCAGTAGACAAGGCCTCACAGCAGTGTCAGGCATGACTCTGTCTCGTGAAAAAACTCCCAGTCCAGCCCACATCAATAGACTGTATTACTGTTACTCTCCGTCTACCCTTCTCCCCTTTCACTCCCTCATAATATGCTGGTTCTTTCATCTTATCTTAAGCTGGACTGTAAATGGGTCAGGGCAGCACTGTAGTTTCCTAAATACCAATATAGTCCTAAGCACAAAAGATCCTGACCTTGGTCTTCGGACACCACTATCACAGCACCAGAAGGAATAATATTTCATCCACGTCTGGGATGTGAAGGCAGGTTTTCTGTGTAGGGAGTGCACTTTTCATGCTGTCATCTTTAACAGGGTTTGTTCCTCCTTTGGTCTGAGGAATGTCATTTTAACAGATTTGTGCATTTTTTATTATTACAATTCAGTCACTCCTTTTTGAGGGCTTCACTCCCTCGGCCATAATCACTTGCAAAACAAAATATTTGAGATGCCTTTAGTTTGTGGATAGTATAATGTTCATTTTGTATAAACAACAGGATCACATAATGCTTTCTTTCTTGTGAAAATTATGCAAAAATCTAAGCAGGACCAGCAGAAATTATTCCTCAGACATTTGCATTTTAAGAAGTCCTTATGGGCTGTGTGAGTAGTAGTGACAGGACATTTTATCCTTAAGCATTATTATCCCTCCTTCGCTGGCCTGTCTGTCAAACTCCCATTTACATGAATAAATCTGATATACACATATTGCCTGGTCAATGTAAACTTGTATTAGTTTGTTTTATTTTACAATTGTTGGTTGGGTGTTTTTTTTTTCATTAAAAACATTTTCTGAGGTAATAAAAGCCCTTCTCCCTAATTTTTATGAGGATGTTATGTAATATTAAATTGATTTTTTTCTTTTTTTTTTTCCCCAAGGGAAATTATATTGATTCAGAAGCTGTTAAAGGAGAGGTGCTAAAAGTTGGAAATAAAAGCTGTGAAAACCTTCTCTTGCAGTCAGAAACAATTTTGTGCACAGTTCCGAGCGATCTCCTGAAATCCAACAGTGAGCTAAAAATAGAGGTGAGGCAGCTACAATGCACATGTGATATTAATGTCACCTAATTATCAATCCCAGTGACACTATTGAATTTACAAACTTCAAATATAAGCCCAATCCTCTTTTTTCAGAGATATCTCCATCTCAGTCTCTGTTTGTTTGGGATGGAAATTCAAATAATATCAACTACTTTAAAAGAAATATTATCATTGTAATTGCCATTACCTGTTTGTACAAAGACTTTTGGAGCCTTGGGCACAAAGTAGAACCTAAACTAAGAACCACAGAAATAAAATGCTAGTTCTTAATCCAAAGACAAGTGGTGCCATGTGGGAAAGAACAAGAAATTGTAATGGAGTGGGTTTTCTTGGGAGCTCGTAAGTTTTTTTTCAAAACAACAACAACAACAACAACAACAACAACAAACTGTGATACAAATGATAGGATTGGATCATTTCTGAAATATTTTTTCCTCTTTTATACATACATAATTTCACCAGTTTTGCAAGATGCAGACACTGAGACTATATGTTTCATCTTTGTTGTAAATGTGCTCTCACTTGAGTCATACACAATTCTACAATTCTATTTAAATTGTAGACCCATTGATTCATCGAATAGAACAAAAATCTTTCAACATTTCTGTATTTTTAAAAATATAAATATGTAAAATCACAGGGGAGGGGGAATTTCATTTTAACAAATTAAATTTGCTGAGCATGGACTCCAATTCACTGAAAAAAATGGAAACATTAACAGTCATCTAAGTTTGACCAGGATCAAAGTCTGTGTAAGTTCTTTGGAGCAGGAACCATCATTTTGTTCTGTGCTTTTATTGCACTCATCTCAGTGAGACTCTGTCCTCTGAAAGGTATTTTTATGTGTTACTACAATCTAAGTAAATAGTAATCATTTATTTTCGTACATGTTAATTTATTTTAATGTTAATTTATTTTAATATATATTTGCTTTGAAAAGTAAGAAATCAATATCCTGGGCATATCAGACAAACTGTAGAATGAGGTGCAGCTCTCTTCTGGCAGACCTGTTTCCCAGATTTGTAAATACCTATTTTCATACAGTATTTGCTCATATTTTACATTCTGTACCTATTTGTATTTTTACATACTCAACCTCATTCAATCTGTTCTACTATGTGACAGTAGGCCACAACCTCTAAGCAGCACACATGTGCGACACGTATTCCATATGTAGAAAAGGGTACAACACAAAGGGGTTAAATAAGGTTTCTGCTTGTTTACTGGCAAGGAGCCTCAGAAATTGAAGTCTGCCCAGCGAACAAGAAAATTTGCTCTTTTGACGGGCAAATCCATCATTACAGTACCCAGAGGAATGAATTCCACAGGAGGAGGAGAAAAGATGGCCAAATGCATTCCAACTGACTGAGCTAGTGCCGTGTGATCTGAAACAGTTTTTCCCTGTTAGCTGCTTGGTGTTTTGTTCAGTTGTTGATTTGGGGAGTTGTTGTTTTGTTTTGTTTTGTTTCTTTAAACTGTTGACGAGCTAGAAGCTGGCAAGGGACAGCCTCACGTGACCTTGGGAACTAAAATGCAGGCATGCTGTCAACAGAAAGACAGTTTGATGTTACAGACTGGCTGTGCCAAAAGGACACATATCAAAGACATTTAGGCTTTTTTTTTTTTTTTTTTTAAGCATACATCTCAGCTCATGTTATCCATAGGCCTATACATTTGAGTGAATATATGAATTTGGTATTTTTAATCTGATAACAACATAACCCTGTTATATAGTGCATGTGTGTGTGAGAGAGAGTACTGTGTGTGTGGTGTGGCACACACTTAGCTGTGTCCCCAACAGAGCTCCTGAAAGCAAGTAAGGCATCATAAACACACAGATCTGATTTCACAGACACCAATAAAATCACTTCTGCACTACCAGTGTCTTATCTCAGTAGAGCATCATAAAATCAAGATGTATTTCATATGGGATATGTCAGTTTATATTCAGTACTAATAATCTGTTTCTTACTTGTCTTTTGAAATCGTCACACTACTTTTTTTTATTTGTTTTTGTTTGTTGTTTTTTTTTCCAGTGGAAGCAAGAAGTTTTGTCAACAGTTATTGGGAAAGTGCTGATCCGGCAAGATCAGAATTTCACAGGACTGATTGCTGGAGTTGTTTCAACATCTGTTTTAATTTTTATCTTTTTGGTATTTTTTCTCTGGAGAAGGAAGAAGAAACAGATTAAAGGTCTATCATAGTAAACTCCAATCAATCATTCAGTTGTTATACCTTAGATTTAAAAAAAAACATTCATTTATGCTCTAAGTGCTGTGCAGTGCCCCTCCATAACCTGTTAGCTGAAGTTTCACAATCTAGTTCAATGTTTAGATGCATTTCAACCCTTGGCTGTTGCCTGAGCTGAGTGAAAGGCTGCACTGTGGCTGAAGGAGGAAATTCTGAGCTATTAGGGAAACGCGGTAACTTCTTTTTCCCAGTCACCCTTACAAGAGGGGCAAGTAGATGGTGCACCTGGAACCACATGTACTTCAGCTTCATCCAGTGTCCTCGTAAGTCCCCACACTGAGCCTAGGTTGTGCAAGACAGAGCGCTGCAGTGTCCCGTTCACTCAAATCAGGACCTAGGTGAAAGTTTGCCTCCTTTCTGGCCCCTGTGTCTGACTTTCCTTCCAGTGGAAAGCACTGCAGTATGCAAGCAGGAAGGAGGAGGGAGCTGCTATACAACCAGATCTTGTTCTGATGTGGTGTCACAGTCCAGTCATGAAGCTGTCCCAGAGGCTGCAGATCTCCCTTCGATCTTTCAGTATGGCCAAGAATGAGACATTAACACATGACGTCAATTCTTGTCCTATTCAAATAGCTGAAGTTCAGGTCCTGCCTATATTTGCCTCAGACACAACTGAGCTTTTTCCTAGCGGAGAGGAACATCTAAAATTAAATGAATAACTAAATTAATGTTAGCATTCAGTAAACACGAGGGTGTTACAATATTTCTTTCTCCTTCCCATTCAGATCTGGGAAGTGACCTGGTGCGCTATGATGGCAGAGTGCACACTCCTCACCTGGACAGGCTGGTGAGTGCAAGGAGTGTCAGTCCAACAACAGAAATGGTCTCCAGTGAATCTGTAGATTACAGGTCAACATTCCTAGAAGGTATGTCTCTACTATGAATCTATAGTGATGACACCATTTTATGCATCTTGCTTTTCCTCTGCCTTCAGATTGCAGCCATTTGGGCTGTTTGTCCATGTCTCCATTGTATGGGATTATTATGTGTTCACAGGTTCACTATTTGAACTGAGCTTCTCAGGTGCTTCTCAAAATTAAGGCAAAAAGAATTTTTACTTTTAGTCTACTTCATTTTCAGGAATTTAATAAACTACTATTAGTAGAAGCTCACTGTAAGCATGTTCCACAATTAATTAGGAGCTAATGGATATAATGATTTTGTATTATCATGGTGTTTGCCAGACTATGATCAAATCCAGTCTAAAAGCATGATTTTAAGGATGGCAAGTGGTTTTAGTTTCAGCACGTATCAATGACTTTATACAGTCATTATAAAGCGGATCTGTCAGCTCAAATGGAAAATGAAACTTCTGTAAACTGATATTCTTTAGTCTGTTCATCACCCTTCTATCACCTAGAAATGTTCAGTTTAAAGCTTAAGATAAAGGGCTGTGTAGATTGTCACGGTTCAAGTGGAGATTCATGTGTGCTAGGACGCCAGGCTCAGAAAAACACAGTGTTCCCTGGCAGGTCTAGGAGTATAAGGGAAGATTAATCCTGTGCTAAATATGTTTCTGTACTATGTAACACCATTTTAGAGTGGACATTCTTCAGAAGAGAACTCTACTGCTCTTACCAAACCACTTCAGAGTGAACATGTCCTTTAAGAACTCCGGTCCATGTCCTCTGATTGCCATTAAACAGATTTAACTATTAGGATCTACTATATTAAGATATTTGAGATATCACAGATTTTTGTTAGCAGTTGGGCCAGTTTCCAGCTTCCTTTCTGATTTTGTATTTGCTGCTGACAGCTGGCACAGGAAGCTTCTTGACTGAGAGATTCCTGAAGGAAAGGAAAGTCTGTGCCAGTGTTAGAAGGGAAGGTGATACAAGAGGCAAGATTGTGCAAAGATCCTTAATAGAACGTAAATCTGCAGTGATCCCAGGGCCACTGTGCACTGGCAAAGCACCACAGAGAATGCCCCAGAGAAGGAGGTTTGTTCACTGAATGTTGCCATAAGGGCATTCACTTCATTTATCATAAAAGAATAAAATGACAGGAATATTTTAAGACAAGCACACTTACATGCAGGAGCTATAAAAATTAATTCACAACCATAGCTAATTTTACCATGGCTATTAAATAGATACTTGCTTTTGGTGACGTAACTGGGGCTTGTAAATGGAAGAGTTTTTGGTTTTGCTTCTAGGTAGAGTAATGGTGAGTTTTTCTCATTACCTAGTGTGGTAACACTATGTGAAAACCTCCCAGGTTTTATACATAAATATATAAACCATGTATGTGCAATAAAATAGCTAATAATTTCTGTTGTTGAATTTATTCCCTTCTTTTCTTTTTGACCTTGTGCTAAATTCTGTTCACAGATTCCACTGGAATCATTCCAAACTGAAATTAGTGTAAATTAAACTTATTTCCTTGATTCCATTACATAGAATGCCAGGAAAAAATCCTTTAAACAAAAGCAATTTACATACTTGGACACAATGTTGACAAAAATAATTTTCTCAAATAAATACTTCTTGCTTGACTGAAACATTTTAATTTCTGCTATTTTAAATCAGCTGGCTCATGTTATTTTCATGAGTAGCACCAACTGTATTATCTTCAGGAGCTACAGGATATGAATCACCTCTAGGCATTTCCCTGGTTGAATATTTACCAATGGATAAATATAGCTAGTCACCAGCAGTTTGGAAACCTGCATGAAAAGTAGAGTTACCTACCAAATTAAAACATGACAGTAGGTTTCATGTTTTTAATCGTTCACTACTTCCTTCTCCCCCATCTCTATCATTTTTCCCATTTTACTTCTATTGCTCACAGTTACTAGAAACTGCACTTGGCAAGAAGTGACAAGATCTTGTTCTGTCCCTTTATAAAAGTGAAAAGTTTGTCCATTTGCTTTCATAAAAGTAGAGCTGAGACAAGCGTAAGTTTCTAGTGACATGATTTCCCTGGGGTCTGGCAGATTAGCAGTGCTTATTTTCATTTTCCTTTGTGAGAAAATCTTTTGCAAAAGCAAGCTGCTTTCATATGGTAAAGTCAAACCCTTGCTTATCAATGAAACAAAACCTTTCATTTTCTAAGGAAAAGCCTGAAAATACTATAATAGTTTGTCTTCATCTTGCAGATCAGTTCCCAAGCATGTCTCAGAATGGATCGTGCAGACCTGCCCAATATCCTCACTCTGACCTCTCCCCAATTCTGTCCAGTGGGGACTCAGATTTAGCCAGTCCTCTTCTTCAAACTAACGTCCACATCGATATCAGTGCCTTAAATCCTGACCTGGTCAAAGAAGTTCAGCACGTTGTTATTGGTGCTGATAGCCTGATTGTACATTTCAGCGAAGTAATAGGAAGAGGTGGGTACTGTGACTGCAAACTGTTGTTCTTTTTGCCCATTCAGTCATCATAAACCATTGTGAATTAGGTATCTACATGGGAGTTTTTCAAGCTTTTTTCTTCTTACGGCACAGCATCCCATACACCAAATCAAGAGGACACCCAAGGGGGTTCTCATTTTCAAGTCATATGAAGGGTTGTGTGCTAGATGAGTTGGAGAAGACCACAGAAAGGGGAAGTAGCCTGACATTTAATGAGATTCCTTTGAACTCAAGAGACTTGCTGATATCCCTCAGCTGCCTCACTCTTGCCTTCTTCCAGGCCACCAAAAAGCTCAGTCTGATCTATGAGGCTGCAGAAAGGGAGTGAAGCTACAGCAGAATACTGTACAAGCCACAGGTGTGTGCCTAACTGGCAGGACATGCCAAGGAGGAGGCATCAGTGAGTCTTAAACTCCGAGCGTGAGAGCTGTGTGGGTTGCTACATGGCACTGAAATCCCCTCAGTCATTAAGTGCATTCAGTACATGGATGTGTACACCTACATGTTCTCCGCAAGTTTCCCCCAGCTTTGAAGAGTTCACTGTTTCCTTTTACTGAAGTCTCTCTCTTCCTCTCCATTCCTTGCTCAACCCAAGAGCAAGTTGAGTAAGTCTCCCATTTTTTCTGTTTTTTTTTCCCATAATCCTTATTTCTCTACATCTTCTTGAATGAGTTCTCTCTCACAGTCATAGCCCAAGTCAGTATTTCTGTTAATGACATTTATTAAAATCTATGCTGTTAAGTACCTACGAATAAACCAAGTGGAAACTGGATTTTCAGTACTTTTACAGATCACGCTCAAGAGATCTGTTTTTGTGTACCAGAATCCTGATTAAAAAGCTGTAAGTGATATTCCTAATGTCCTCTCTGCAGGAAAATATCCACAAATCAAACATACAGTCAGTGTGTTTCCCTTCCATGTATTACACTTCATCATCCCCAAAGCAAGGGTGGGCCTTTTGCTTTTCTTTCTTGTTTCAGAGAAGGCCAAGTAATTTCCCATTTTTGAACGCTGAAAAATATCAGGAATGACACCAACATAATTAACCTGTTTTAATTTTCACCTCCATAACTAGAAACGGGCCAACCCAAAAATGTTTCAGACACACCCAATCCAAGCTTTAGGATTTGTGCCCAGGCTCCAAACAAGCTGTGGTCTGATGGGATTTGAGTTGTTTTTATAAAACAAACTTTATATTAATTTTACCCCAAGCCAAAGTCAAAGCCAGCTGGGCTCCAACCAGCACTTATGGCTGGAACCTAGTAAAAATAATCTTGTTCTTTCTGAAGAACTTGCACAAAAAAAAAAAAAAAACAACAACATCTATTTTGTTTTTTGACTGCAAATATTAGTGTCTTAAAAGTGCCCATTAAATAGTACATCCGTGAAGGAAAGTCACCATTATATGTACATAATTTGATCTGGATTATTTAATGGATGTGCCTGAAGCTTGAAGTTCTCTACGCTTCCCAAACAGGTCAAGTTAACTTCTCACAGTAGGTCTTTCCATTCTGCAGACTATTCAGTTTTCTTGACAGAAAAACACAGGTTCAGAAGGATTTATGTGTCCTTGCCAGCTTATTTCACTGCTTAGTCTGTCAGCAAGAAAGCAAATTGTGCTCATCATTTTTAGTGATACTCTGCACTAGGAACGAGACCACAGCAGGAACAATAGACTGCCTCCTAGCAATATGGTTAACCTGTGGAGTGACTCCCAAACCTTTCATGGCCAACACACCACTTTTAACACTCAACATTTTCCATGAAATAACAAGATCAGGAAGATTATAAGCCCACAGTGCCTCTTTATTCAAATTGCCATTAAAGATACATCACAGCTGTGCAGGTTAAACCAGTTAACATGGGTGTACAGACCCTTGGGAACAACTGATGCAGTGGTTGAGTCAGCTCCTTCTAACTGCTGCTGCCTTGCGCCTTCCAGTGCCCCTGTTCAACATACATCCAGTGGGACAGTATGGTGGGAATGGGCTGATGTATTTTTTTGTGTGCATGGTCATTAACAAGAATATGAAGCAGCTGTGGTGCCAGCCTTGTCATTATTTATATACTTCATCTAGGCAAGAAATATCAATTATGTTGCAAATAGTTTTCATTTATGTGATGATGGCTTTATGTAATGACTGTTTTATGTGTTAGTTCCAGTTAATATTACAAGTGTTGGGAATTGGACAGAAGTAAAATGTGATCGCTTTCTTAAAGTTTAATTGCTACCCAATGGAAAATAACAGAAGACTAATTTTACTAAAGCTAATCCTGCTCATTTTTTTACACAGGACATTTTGGGTGTGTGTACCATGGAACACTGCTGGATAATGATGGCAGGAAAATTCACTGTGCTGTGAAGTCACTGAATAGTGAGTTACATGTTTGAGAGTGAGACATTACCATAATTCCAAAAACAGCGATGGTGAACTAATCAATTACAGAGAAGTGTACTTTCACAAATAAAAATTCTCAGTTGCAGCTGGATTAAATTTATCTGTAGGACAGCTCCAGTGTCTTTAGATTACAGTTAGGCAT
Source organism: Tragopan temminckii (assembly GCA_028571105.1). Lineage (NCBI taxonomy): Eukaryota > Metazoa > Chordata > Aves > Galliformes > Phasianidae > Tragopan > Tragopan temminckii. The sequence goes on along the minus strand of JAOWBP010000001.1, from coordinate 20,498,540 downwards.
AGCTATATATTTATTCATCAAATGAAATGTCCAAGTTTTCCCTCTACAAAGAATAGGATAGAGAAAAATGAGGGAAATATAGTGTCATTTTTTATTCTACTGACTCCTTGAGGTTTGCTTTTGGAAGTTAAATTCATAAGCAGCAGGCAAAGATGCTGGAAAATCAGGAAGAGACTATAACAAAATTTATTAAAAGCTTTACTGAAGTGTTGTTATTCAATTCATACTAAGCGAAGGAGAAATGTAACTAAAATTAATTTAAAAATTTGAATTGAAAACAGTACATTTGGTCATTGTAAAAAAGCTATGCACATAACATAGCTGCAATGAGGGAGGTGAGGAGCTTCTCATTATCAGTTTCATTTATGCAATGACACTGTACAGAAATGAACTGTAGTTTGTTTGTTTGTTTTTAATTATTACATTTTACTGCTGAATTTCTTAGGAATTACAGACCTGGAAGAAGTAGCTCAGTTTCTGAAAGAAGGAATAATCATGAAAGATTTCACTCATCCCAACGTTCTGTCACTTCTGGGAATCTGTTTACCCAATGAAGGATCCCCCTTAGTGGTCCTTCCATACATGAAACATGGAGACCTTCGAAACTTCATTAGGAATGAGACTCATGTAAGTACACAGTGATGCCAACAAAACAGTAATACAAGTCTAGCCACACCCAGACCCAACACTACAGGTTGATAATTACATTAGGTATGTAACTTGCTGCTGTTACTACACCTTAACCTTTGGCACTTGCCTATGCTGGCAGCGAGCCCAACCACAGCGCTGCCACTCCTTCCCTTCCCCCTCAAATTCCTTTCTACAGTGTTTCCCAGAAATTATCAGCAATAAGTATTTCTCATTTCCCATCCATAAGCCTCTTCATAAACAAATGCCTTTATGAGATTCAAGTGAAGGGGCCCAACCATCTGCTGGTTTAAACTCGCATGTCTCCATTGACTTCAGTACAGCTGTGTCAGTTGTTACCATATGCTCTTCCAACTTTTAGGTAAGGGATCTTCACAGCCAGTTGGAGAATGTCACAGTCCTGAGATCAATTTTTTTTTTTCCTTCTTATCTTAAGAGAGTAAACCAATAATTGTTATACAAACTGTGAGTACTCTCTTGTCAGAGATTTTCTTAATTTTTATTGAAATTCTACAGTTTTCTCACATGGGCCTCACTGGCCCACATTACCAGGTCTTGCCTCTAGTAATCTAAGCCCACTTTATACTGTAGTATTCACCCGTTTCACAGTGCTTGGGCAATAGAAAGTGATTTCTGAGCCAATGAGACTTTGCCTTTGATTCCTAGTAGCCAGGAATTTAAAAAAAAAAAAAAAAAAATCAATTTTTTTTTTTTTTAAAGGCATTTTGGAGAATTATTGGAGGAGTTAAGCTTTATAGGGTAGGCACTTTTCTTTTGAACTTATTTTATTCTACAAGCACCAGGAATCTTGTCTGTGAGAAGCTCTATGTGTCTTCCTGAAATGAATAGAATAATAACCACAGCTGAATAGGACCGTTGCACAGAAGAAAATGGTATGGAACAATGCCAACACAGTAATCTGTTGGACCTTACTATTCCATAATAAGTTGTGCTGTTGGATAAAAAAATTACAGGCTTATTTTTATATTTATTTCCATATTTAACTTTTTTTCTGTAGGGTCTCACCAGTGTGTAGACCAGCTGTTTGCAGGAAATGTTTCCCTGAAAACTGCTAAGGTCTCATCCACCTTTTCCTTAGCATCATACTGATGATAGCTTGCACTTCTTTTGCCTCAGACAAGATTCTCCTTTTTTGGACATTTCCAGCTGACGAGTTCCAAGTTCATAGTTAGTATCTTCTACTGAGTTACATATTATTACTCTAAGTTCACAAATGTGAACTGATACACATATGTGAATTTTGTGTATCAGCTGTACTGTTGAGGTTTCAGCGCACTGTTCCACTTCCCAACCCAAGTCATGCTACTTATGCTGCAAACTCCACTCTTCAGAGTCCGTCAGTTCTTTTCATCTCCTCAAGTGTGTTTCGTCAGTGGATGCAAGAACCTGACCTAAACTTAGGCCATTTTATTATAAGCACCAACTTACCTTGCTCATTCTGGTGGCAAGATATCTGAATCAAAAACTGAAAGTCACAGCAAAAAAAAAAAAACAACAGTTTACAATTCAGGTTTCTGCATTCATTGTATTACAAACTTTTATATTTTACAGAATCCAACAGTTAAAGACTTAATTGGATTTGGTCTTCAGGTTGCAAAAGGGATGAAATACCTTGCAAGCAAAAAGTTTGTCCACAGAGACTTGGCAGCAAGAAACTGTATGTAAGTAAAAGCATCCATTTCCAGCCACATTATCACACTCTTTTGTGTAAGGCAGATAGGTGAGGTAAATAGAAGTTTCCAGGATTCTCCTTTTTTAGTCAAAGTAGATTTTTTTTACCGTTCCACAATTACACTGATGTTTGTCTTGCATACTGCTGAGCTACTCAGCTTGCTAAAGACTCACTCATTACACATAAGCTTTTTGAGTGTGGGAAATAAGGAAAGTTGAGGTGAAAGTGAAGTCTCTCAAAATCATTGGTGAGAGAATTTAAAAGGCATCACCTAAGGGAAGTTATAGTGCTGTTGTCTCAACTTGCTGTGCTTCCACCCAACCTCTTCAGAAGCAGCACGTCTCTGCTGCCGCACCTAGCGGTAGGGAATTTTGTGAGAAAAACAGGAACACAGAAACAACAGTGAGACTTCTTGACAGTAATTTTTCATTATATGAGTATGAGCTTAATTTGGCTCAATTGTGTACACTAATTTACATTTAAAATTGAGTATGCAAAGAATCTTACTAGTCACTGCATAGCCAGGCAGTTCAGTTCACACAAAGTCTAACTGATACGTAGTTGCCAATAGTATTTTGCTGATTCATCACCTGTGTTGTGAACTAATGAGATACAGCATTAAATATTAGAGTGTTGAGTTTTTTTAATACATGGTAATTTGGAGCTCAGGCTGCAAAAAGTGTTTTTTACCTACAATATCAAATTTCTTGTGCTTTTTCAAAGTCTGCATGCTTGTGCAGTTGAATGGCCTCTGGAAAAGAGCATTTTCTTGCAGCTGCTGTTTAAGCATCAACCAATGTGATTTTCAGCCTTTCTAAGAACAAAGGAATGACGTTACTGGATAAAAGTCTTGGTTCATATAATCCAAGTCCAAAGGTAGCAACGGGACGCTTTCCTCTGAACTACCGCCTCTTTCAGGGAGGAGGAAACAGCTATCAGCATATCTCATATCGCCTACTGACTGGCTGCTTTTGTACTTTTACACGGCTCAACACTTCAGAGCCTGGAGAGCTGCTACCACATGAGAGGAAGATACAGGGTTGAAGACCCAAATTCCTCAGCAGACATGGGCAATTCAGCATTCATAAACAAAACTCCTTCTACACTGGTGAAGTCCATCAGAAAGGAAGTCAGGATGCAAATACAGCCCCTACAAATACTTGACTATTCTAGAAGAGAAAGGAAACAGCTATGGCATAGCTACCCTCCTGCTAACCCATCAAACTTGCCTTCTGCCCTCTACTCTCTTCTTTGTTATTAGCTTAGTTATTACATCAGTAAATACAGCAGATTGTTCTGTGCCATTCAGAGAAACCTCAGCAGACTAGAGAATTGGCCAGACAGAAATCTCATAAAGTTCAAGAGAGAGAAATGCTACATGAAAATGCCGAGACAGCTGGCATTGTTTAGCCCGCAGAAGAGAAGGCTCAGATGGTGATGGGAGTCATCCATACACATAAATATCTGACATGATGAAGTAAAGAAGCTGGTGTCAGATTCTTCCAAGTTGTGCCCAGTGACAGGCCAAGAGGCAAAAGGCCCAAACTAAATACATTACATTCCATTTGAACATAAGAAAGACTTTTTTTTCTATAAAAGTGGTTGTAGATGTGCACAGGTTGCCTAGAAAGATTTCGGAGTCTCCATCCTTGAAATTATTCAGAACTCAGCTGGACATGGTCTTTGGCAAACTGCATCAGCTGACCCTGCTTTGAGCAGGGAGATTGGACTAGATGATCCTCAGATGTGCCATCCATCCTCACCCATTCTGTGATTGTAAAAAAAAACCCAAATAGGCACTTGCTGTAGCTAGGCCTACACATATAATGAAGGATAGGATTAAGCATGCCAGCCCCCGTGCTCTATCTGTTCTTTGCCAATAATACTGCTTATCAGGACATACTCCAAACTTAGGAAGACCAAAGCTAGGGAGATCTGGTGAAATGACTGAGTTGCAACTGCAGCAGAACTCTGCTTATGCCACCATTCTTCACCAGTACCCATCTCATTACAGTCACACATTCTTAGTGACAGGATTGCATTATTAGATATGAGTAGTCACTGAGGTAATGATAGGTCCTTCCTTATCCAAACTGCGAGTGAATAAGAAAGGTGATATTTTGATTTGGAAATAAAAATGAGAGGTTTCTAAGGTTACAGAAGAAGAAATAGCTGCGGAAGAAATGACGTAACAGACAGCCAGGATATATAGGCTATTAGCAAAGTTTTTTTCTACAAAGTAATTGTTTTAAGAGAACTGTAATTTGAGTTCTATTATAAAAATAATATTAGTAATTTCCTGAGTTCATTCACTGTCGTTAAATGGGTATCAAGTTTTGTTTCACTGTAATATTTGTTAATAGTTCCAAGATAAAATACTGCCTTCCAGACTCACAGTCTCAAAAATGCAAGTCACTCATTATAATCAACCATCATTGTAAATGCTGTCTGCTCAGATGAAGATAACACTTTTTGTCATTTCTTCAGGTTGGATGAAAAATTCACTGTCAAGGTGGCTGATTTTGGTCTTGCTAGAGATGTCTATGATAAAGAGTACTACAGTGTGCACAATAAAACAGGAGCTAAACTGCCAGTGAAATGGATGGCTTTAGAAAGTTTACAAACTCAGAAGTTCACAACAAAGTCAGATGTGGTAAAGTACAAATATATTTGTATCACTTATTAATTTCTCTCCTGTCACCTTCTAGCATTTAATGAATGGACTGACTTCAAACCGAAACTTGTATTTGAATTTAACTTTAGTTCATGTAACAGCAGGAGACTGTTTTTATATCTAGAAAAGACAGTTGTCCCAGGCACAAAGCAGCAAGATGTGACCTGACTGTCTGTTACTACTCAGAAAAATATTAGGACTCGGTAAAGAATTAGGAATTTAATTCCACTTCAAGGTATACTAAGGAGACAAGTTGGAGCTGATCCCTGCTATAGGAGGGACTCTAGGAAGCTTGACCAAGCAGGTTAACTTTGATACTCATAAAATGCAGTGGGTCACAGAAAGACTTTATTTGCTCTATAAATGCTTACCGTCTGCCTACAGCAATCTCAAGTACTACCTGGCCATTTACAAAGAACAAATTATAGGGTGAAGTCATTAGTTGGCTGGATCACCTTGTATTTTAGCTCTCTTTTCAATCCAGATCCAAATTAGCCTGTGATGCGTAGAATTTTCACCACTCTCTCTTCAGTACATATTTACACAAAGTCAGTCAGATCATCAGATCATGTAAATTGGCAGCACTCCATTAACCTCAAAGGATGTCTGCCAGTTTTTACCAGCTAAGTAGCAAGCCTATAAGCTTTTATTTTCTTTCATTTATTTACTTGAGTTTCTCTGGCTCTAACTTAAGTGGCTCCTCAAGTCCCTACAGCATTTATTAGCCCACTTAAAATGAAACTGAATGCAGTAAAATAATAACTTTTCAAAGGGAAAACTAATGCATTTGAATGCTTATATCAGTCAAACCGTGTTCTAAAACTGGAATGTAAAGGTCTCCAACCCTATCACTTGTTATTTATTTCTTTGTTTTCTTAGTGGTCCTTTGGTGTGTTGTTATGGGAACTTATGACAAGAGGGGCACCACCTTATCCTGATGTAAATTCTTTCGATATAACTGTTTACTTATTACAAGGAAGAAGGCTGCTACAACCTGAATACTGCCCTGACCCACTGTGAGTAAATAGTTTGCAAAACCTTCTGCAACTGCTGATATTGCAGTAACTTCTGATATTACAGTATTTGAGACTGTAGGGTAGAAGAGGTGTTGGGGTTTTTGTTTTTTTTTTTTCCTTTTTTTTTGTAATTTCATAATTGAACACTTCTTTTATTTGGATGGCAGGTATGAAGTCATGCTGAAATGTTGGCATCCAAAACCTGAGATGCGTCCAGCATTTTCTGAACTTGTTTCAAAAATATCAACAATCTTCTCCACTTTTATTGGGGAACACTACGTTCATGTCAATGCTACTTATGTCAACGTAAAGTGCGTTGCTCCCTACCCTTCTCTTCTATCATCACAAGACAATACAGACATGGATGTAGACACATGACGAGTATGTCTGAAATAGAGGAAAATCCATTCTTAGTTGTATGAACAAAAACTGAAACATTTTGTCCACTAGTTTTTACTGCCCGATCTTTGTGAGAACACTGTTGCACATGTTTATGTTGTTGCCCAAGTTGCACTAGCACAAGGACATGATATCATCATTTTTTAAGGCTATGGGATTCTGTAAACCATCACAGTAATTTCCAAGTATTTGGACAACTGCATCAATTTACTAAATAGAGATATTGTGTTCTACCAACCAGAGCTACTTCTCACTAGTTCTCATTCATGTGTGCTGAGACCCAAGAACAAAGATTCATCATCAATGCCATGAAGGAGAATGTAGAATACCAATCAGAAGAGCTGGAAGGACTATTATTGTTGCATGTACTTTAGGATAATGAGCAGTGCAGAATGGTTTTTACATAAAAGGTGAAGACAAACCATGAAATGTACATGAGTTTAAAAATATTTTTTCCTGCCACACAGTCCAAACTTTGGATTTTTGCACTATGTCAACAAGGTTTCTCAGAAGATAGGCAGACAATAGCACCAGCTTCATGGTAAAAGTCAACAGCAGAAGTCAACATCACAGTAAAATAAGTGCACAGTAAAATAAATATGTCAGCCTTGCCAGGCCTCTGGTGTAGTCAGACGGTACATAAAATGAACAGAAAAGCATCTAGCTTAAAGCATTCCTAGTGTTAACTCTATTCCAACATTTGATAAATCTGCAGATATCTCACTGAAAAAAATGCATAGCCTCCAACACTTTCAGTAAAGAAGTAACTGCTCCCAGAGAACTTGAAGGCACCCATATTAAATGCCAGGCTAATCCCTGGGAGACAGTAACATGGGCTGCGTTATTCTGCAGAGGAAGAGGAGACAGGCAGGCTGGCAAATATACAGAGCTGCTGTCTGATGAGTCACACAGTGAGCAGCTGAAGGTGTGCCACCTTGGGTGGAGCTGCTGCCAAAGGTGAGTAAAGAGCGGAGGTGTTGCAGCCAGCCCTGACCTAAGAGAATGCCATAGCAAAAATGTTAATCACTTTTTCACAGCAGCCCTAAGGAGCTCAGAAGACTGATCAAAAGAGGAAACAACACCTTTATGGCCACTTATCTTTTCTTGGATCACACGACCCAGTGAATTATGATACCTATTTTTATTTCTAAGTTATGCCCAGAAAAAGAAATGAAAAGAGATAATGAATAAACTTTCATTCATTAGAGAGAAGTACTATAGCTTTAGGGCAAGCATCACATGTCATTTCTGTTCCTGTGGAATTCTGTGCATACTACTGTATAGCTTGTTTAGAATAGAATAGAACTGGGTTTGTTGGTGTAAACACATAAAGTATTCTATTTTTATATTAAAAAAAAAAGTTTATTTTTAATGACATTTACAAAGTTTGGTTAGGCCACAAAATACTGCACTGTGAACATTTCAGAAAATCTGTGTCAGCGTACATGATTCATAAATAGTAGCAACCTTAAAAAGAATACTGTGTAAATACTAGAAAGGAAAAGAACTGACTGCAAACGCACTCCACCCTACCCTAAGTGTAATATCTCCATTGCTGCAAGCCAGCCATTTTAAGATCTTCAAAGAGAGGTAGTGTGGGTAAGGAACTGATATAAGAGAGATAATGTTGTTCTTGGGAGACGGCGTTATAAATGAAAGATTTATAATGAGGGC
>JAOWBP010000001.1:20466983-20477795 GCA_028571105.1 Tragopan temminckii | reverse complement strand
CTGTTGCCCCCCTCCTCCCCACCCACCCTCTCGTTTTCCCATTCCTTTCCTATTTCTTTTCTTCCTTTCTGGGCTGGCAAGAGCATCCCCACACACAAAGCAGGGAAAAATGGTGGCAGCAGCAACCTGGTGTGACTCAGAAAAGGTTGTAACTATAACTTAAGGCCAAACTCAGAAACAAATAAGCAGTGATGATGACTTAAAAACTGCCAGAAACGAACAAACATAGGTCCAACCACCAAGAGCTACATGAGGTAGCAGCCAAAATACAACATCCAGGATAGTGCTAGGATGCAAGAGGAAGTTGGACTCAGCTACATCAAGTCTGCAAATACACCCAGCTAGGCTGAGAAACAGCTTCTTATGTCATTGTGTCAGCAAGCAGTACACAAAACACTCCATCTGTGTCCCACCACCTCCTGCCTGTTACCATTCCTTTTTTTTCATATGTTATCGAAGTTCCACATCCTGCCACCAACCTGCCAACGTTCAATTTTCATGAAAGCTTTTTGTCTTCTCCCATGTCGCACTTTAAACACCTATAAATGCTCCTTGATGGTTTCCATTTTTTTTTCCTAAAAATGATTTTTTATATGAAGGCCACAATAATTTGAAGAAGAGCAGTCAGAATAGAGATTCCTTTCCCATGCTGGATAACATTACCTTACAGCTTTGGCTATCCTGCTTCTCTTGGTATCTCTTTGTTATCTCATCCTAGTGATCACAACAGGGATAAGATTCTTTTTTTGCCATATACCTTGATCCCATATGAGAGACTGAAAAGAGAAGTTCAAAATCTTCCGCTGAGGCAGGAAGTAGCGCACTGTGTTTGCATTAACTTTTCATGGATTGAAAAAAGCCCGAGCTTACTATCTGGAGGGAGAGTGCATGAGGCTTTCCTTCAGACTAATGAGCTGTACCAGCCAGGGGTATCATTAGAACAGCAGCAATAGCTGTTAAAGCAGGTACGGAAATAGCAAGTATCATTCTCTAAAAATGCGAAAACTGCTTAAAAGACATGTGGACTACAAGTATGCACCATTTCCAGGCTAAAAAATCTCTCTCTCTCTCTTTTTTTTTTTTTTTAGTTCAGAATAGTTCATCCAGATATTGCAAATCTTTAGTGAGATATTAGATACTACCAAATACAGTTCTGGTTTTAATATTTTCTGTTGCTGCAAGGGAACTGTTATGTCAGGGTCGGAACTGATGATTGAGCACCTGATGAAGGAAGTGCCTGACCAAGGGAGGACAGGTGGAAGCAATTCATCTGTGCTTCACACCTGACTAGGAGGGTCCACACAGCCCCTCCCTGGGCTCATATAAGGGCTAGCCTCCAAAGGAAGAATGTTGCTTGGATGAAGGCCATTCCCTGAGAAGGAGTGCTCTGTTGTTAAAGACCCTCCTACTAGTTGGGTGAGTTAACTTTTTCTTCTGTATGATTATTGACATTCCTAGTGATGCTTTGCCTGGTATCATGAAGACTTTATCAGAAGCAATTTCACTGCTTCTGAGGACCACCAGTTGCTAATAAGCTCACATAAAGTGTGTGTTAAGGAGCCAGAAAGAGGTGATGTTTTTTCAGAGTTAACATGTTTTACTCTTGTATGCATATCTTGAGCAGGAAGAAATGAAAAGAGCGTGGTCTGACCTTTAATCTTTTTTTATGTTACTTTCATTCGGAGTTACCATTCTTGACCAAAAGATTATTTCCTGGGGGCACTACAATGAGATGTGTTTCCTCCCGTGTTGTATTAAGTTTCTGTCAGTTGGTTTTCTTACACCTTAAGATACAGCAAGAATGTGACTTCCCTATATTCCAATTTACTGCACCAAAAAGCTGTCACTTTTCTGTTTATTACCTACCTTTCAGGAAGTGATAAAGCTATTATCAAAATGTATTTGTCACAGACATAATCAATAGTGGAAATACTTCAATGGATTTTTGTCCTATGTAAACTGTTGAATAAAGTCTATCTTCATGAAGCCTATGAAGCTGCCCATGGTGGAGTACAAAAGAAGCATGAAACACAATGATGGAGAATTCCCACATTGAACTCTGTTATGCCTGTGGTATTAATTGTGCTCTTGCAGCAGGTATCTGCACCACTATATAACTCAATTCTGTATAAAACAGGCCTCAAAACAAGAAAATACTTTTTTTTAAGTCAAACAAGATGTTACCTGGAGACAACATATAGACATGTAGAGCCTGCGCTTGCCTTTGCACACACACACCCAGTTGTAGCCTCCTTTCTTGATTTCTGAATTTCTGATGAGCTAGTCTTAACCAAATTAGCCTATGGCTGTCATCAGTTTCAGAATCTAAGTGGGTGAAATCCTAACTCTCTTACAGTCACATAGAGACCTCCCAGTTTCCAAAATCCAGAAACAGAACAATGCAATTATAGTCATACATTAGACTACTTTGGGTAAAGGGAAAGACAACATCCTCAAAATTGTTTTCATGTATGAGGTGTTTTCATGGCATCACTGTTTCATCCAGTAAGAGATGAAAGATGTCCCAAGTAAACACATCTAGTGCTCTAAAGACAAAGGTAAGTTTTGCTGTATGGAGTTTACGAGCCTGTTGTAGGCAACTTATATCAGTCTTCTATGAAACAGTGCAGAGAAAGAAATATTTTAATAGGTGCATGAGACTTTATCAATACACAACATGGTTACTGCTTTTAAGGAATCCTTTTCTTATAAGGGACTGGGGTATCCTATAAGATGCTGTGAAGAGTTGCTTTTGTTCAAAGACAGTGGTTGTTACTGTAACAGTATCATAGAGCAAACCATATTAGTGCTATGCACATCTCATTTTTTAACACTTTTTTTGTATCAAGCTCTTCCAATAAACATATTTTTCACTAGATGACACAAGATCAAATATTAAGGCCACATACTGTCAGGAAGCTAGAAGTAGCATTGTTTTTGAGCTACGCAGGCACAGAAAATCTCAGCCATTGTATTTTCTTGTATGGTTTATCTCAACTGAGATTTTTTCGTAAGAAATTCATTTCTATAGAGAGGAAAAGAAAAAGGAATTTGGATTCCTCCAGTGAATCTCAACCTCATTATACAAATCAGCACACTTACCATTTCCTGTTGGGGGAAAAAAAAGAATTACTAAACAATGTCCCATTATAAACAAATCCATTTAGAATACTACACTTCTTTTTTCAGAAGGGAATAGCTAAAATATAAACAGGAACCAGGCTCAGTGAGAGGGAAGGAAAGGAATTTGTGTGGTTTCTCATGGAGCTTTTCAAATCCTGTTGGCTGCTCCACTCCTGTAAGAAGTTAATGGCTAGGGAGAGCAGTGCTCCAGCTCCTTTGCTTTCCTCAGTTTCATTTGCTTTTTCTTAGCACCACTGCTGCTTTCTCCTGGACCTCCCTTCTCTTCCCAACCTGTCCAGGCATAGAGTAAAAGCAAACAAATGCTGTACACAAAAGAAGAGCTAGATTAATGTTTGAGAAGTCTTAGAGATGTTTTCACATGTGCAATTAAAAGCCCTCTTCAGCTATTATTGAATGTTGAACCCTCATGCTTTGATCCTCCCACCTCATAATCCCAATCTCCTCTTGCTGCTTTGCTAATCCTGTTCTACCTCTGTATTATTCATAGCTACCGATAAAGCATTCCTGATGCTCAAGCAAGAGTTACTCTACAGAGAGAACAAAAACTGTTACAAAGTCCTTCATGGATAAACATGGGATTTACCTCCTTGAGCATGAGTTCTCCAAGGAGCACAGAATAATGGTGACTTAACTATCATCTTTTCTCCCTTTAATTAGCCTTGTAACTTCAGCACTGTTTTACTTTTCCCTCAGCCCATGTCCCCATTCCTCAGTCCATCACCCTCTTGCCCCTAATCTTTTCACACTGAAAGGGGATTCAGCTCTCGTAACATAGGCCCCCATATTTAAACATCTGAACTAGGCACCTCATTAGAACCAACAGTCTTATCCTAAAGCAGGCATCTTAACTAGGTCAAATGAATCTCACCCCTGGCATGCTTATATCTCCCTATTGATGTAATGGGAATGCAGGGTCAACAGCTCAGACTCAGATGTTTACAAATGAAGCATTGAAAAAACTCCCCAAATAATCTCATTTTAAATGCTCTCATATTCACAGGCCTTCTACTTGACTCTGACCTCTAATCTGTTAATGCCCATTTCAACTTCAGTAACTTCCCTGGTGCTTTTTTTCTACTCCCCTGTAGCAGCCAAATCCCCTTCCACTTTGGAGCATTTGTTGTGCTCCAGCTTCTCTTCTTTGTCTCTCTCGTGGAGCTACTTGTGTTTCTCTCCATCAGTTGCCAGGCTGGAGAATGGTTAACAGAATCATACTCTACAACATCATGTGGGATTGCTTCAGGATCTTCCTTGCTACCTTCTCCTACAGCACAGGCCATAGACTTAATTCCTCACTGAACTGTAGAATTTCTCTTCTAGAAGAGCATCAAATACTTCCTCTACATTTGCTAGACCCAGTGCTGTTTTGGCTAAATTGTCCCGATAGTCAACTACTTTGGCAAGTAAAATTTATGTTCATTTGTAGCTTGAAAGTGTCCTGTTTCAATATCTGGTCATGTCACACTCTACCAAAACATCCTACTAGCAACTTTCTGATCACATAAGACTTACAAACATTTAAGCTTTTTGTTGATAAACTAACCAGATTGAATTGCTCGCATTTTCCAGTCCCTGATTATTCTTTTTGAACCCTTTTCCAGTTTATCAATGTTCTCGACACCCTCTAGCTGTATGTGTAACTGTTTATAGCTAATTTATGTATCTTTGAAAAACAGCATGCTAACATATACGCATGTTAATATCATTCCTTCCAAAGTTCTGTCAAAGCACAAGGCTATAATATAATTTATTAGAAAATCAGTAGCGCAGACTAATGTTTAAATTAGAAACTTTTCTACAGACACTGAAAAAAATGCTAGAGAAAAAGATTCCAAGTAGTCTTGCAATTTTTCCTGCAAACTTTGATGCTGTAATTTTAACCCTTAGCCAGCAATCCATCTAACACTGCTAACTATAAGAATACTTTTAGAATGCCATTTTACTTCACCATAGTGAAATAGATCATAATCAAATTATTACGGTATTCTGTAATAAAAGATGTTTATAAGCAGCCAATAACCTTCCTTACTCAACAGTGCTCCACTTCTGCATTTCAGAAGGAAATTGGGATTCTGTCAGCAGAGAATTCTGGATGAAGTGCTTTTGCAAATCTGACGACTTTATCAAACAACACATTCAAGAAGTCAAAGGGCAGGTGAAGAAAAAGGTGGGCAAGTAGACAAGACTTTAAAAGCTAACACTGTAGCCTTTAAGTGGTTCGCATACTAAAATAGCAAAGATAACAAACGTGTTGGGAGAAGCCTACTGACACCTACACAGTGAGTGAAGATTACATGCTTCAGAATCAACAAAACATCCAAGTTTTAGCACCTCTGAAAATCAACATGTAATCTGGATTATGTAAGCATTGCTTCTTCTGAAATGTAGCTCAGAACTGCCTAGGTATTTTATTGCGCAGCATTTCATCCTTATCATCTTGTTGCCTCCACCTCTTTGCAATTGCTGCTGCCACCATAGCCCACTGAGCCTCCCTTCAAAGACCTGCAACCTCCTATCTCTGCTGAAGCAGGAGTAGCAGCCAACAAGACAAAGCTGTATTTCCTTCCTTTGGTTAGCTGCTGCTTAAATGCTCAACGCTTGCTCTTTTCCACCCTGCATTTGTGCATTCCTATCTCTGAATATAAATTCACAAATAAATAATCCCACTCCAAATGAGTACACCTCCTTTGGTACCCCTTGCTCTGGGTGAGGAGCAAGTCTTGCTGCAAACAGGGAGCTACTGGTCTGCATTTAAGATCAAGCTAAGAAACAACATGGCTATCAACATCGGTTACTCCAAAAGTAATGCCTCAAATTTATTTCCAGGGGAATAATAACAAAGAGCACAATAACACTACTCAACAGAGCAAATTCTCAGCAACAAAACACCATTTTTCAATACAGTCACCACTGTTAGGTATATATTTTCACCAGCAATAAACAAGAGCTTTCATGCGTCATTCATAAAAACCTGCACCAGTGCTGGTGACCCACTGTCACACAGCTGCTGTGATGGTGTCACTGCTGAAACACGCCACCCACTACCTCACTGTGCTCACATCCACTGTTTGATTTCCACAAACTTACAGCAAGCATTGATGAATGTCAATGGGTTCATTTTTTTTCCAGTGACACACCTTTGCTACATATGCACTTCCATGTCAAATGCTGTTTTGTCAGACTGCCCCTCCGCTGCTTGCATGGCAACAAAATTTAACAGAACATTGGTGGAAAGTTTCAACCTCTACTGCCATACCACCACCTCTGGCTGTGGGCCAAACTAACAAAAATAGGAGACATTACTTTCAGAGCAGCCATCATAATTCCTAAAACATAGATAAGTGTCAAAAGAAAGGCAAACCTAGGACTGTGAATTTGAATTACATAAGGCAAGATATATAGTTGACTATTCCTGGAGGGGGTGGGATGGAAAAAGAAGCTGAGAAAGCTCCCAAGAATAGAAGCAGAGTAGGAAGCCGCAGAGCAAGCCTGGATCAGATCTGAATGCAATGGTAAAATCAAACCCTAAAACACAGCAAAAAAAAATCCACTCTAAACATCAAGCCTGTCATACAGATAATTATTGACATGCATAGTCATAAACATAAAATACGATGCAAAATTTTAAAAAGCATTTTAAAAAACATTATAGTTGTGAAATATAATGTTGTGACAATCTTAGAAATGTCACTGAAAAAGTCTAAATACCCTCAGAAATAAGAATTCCACAGATGGTGAAGGGCTACTGAGTCATTCTCTTGAATACCTGTTGCAGCCTAAAAGATTGTGTTAGCCAAGGAGAAAGCTCAGTCTAAAGTTTGCACTAGAGTTAGACTTCATTATAGCTTTCTTCCCTACATGGCTTTAAGCATTTAATGTAAGGATTTAGCATTCAACTGTTCTAGAATAAACCTGTTTGCTTTAACTGTTAAGGTTCTGCAAGGTAAAAAGAGTGAACTGAGAGATTTGCAAAGATCAAATACTGCTCTCCCCTACCCCCAAATATAGATGCAAATTGGCAGGCAATTCTCGAGGCCCTAAGATCTGATATGTATTTGGCAACCTGAGGAATTGAAGTATGCCTCCCACCAGCTCACAGTAATGTGAGGATTTGTATTGAAAGATGTCAGGATGAAGGGAAGTGCTCCCACAGAGAGGGGCAAGTAGCAAGGACAGCCCTGCACACCATTCCAAGAGCTTCTCCTGCCACACAGCTGGAAGCACCATCTCAGCAGGTGCAGAGCTCAGCCCAAGTCCACCACTGACCTCAAAGCATCCTCTGTATTAAACAGGTAGGTACCAGGTACACTTCTCATGGATTTGTCTTTTGAGCACATCCAAAAGGTCAGATGTCAATCAAAATAATGGAAATGTAATTTTTTTTCTTTTTCTTCATTGTTTATCTCAGTCTTTGGGGTCAGTGCAAAAGCCAAGAGGAAGTGTGCTGTGCTAACCCCTAGGTATCACTGTGCACTTTCCAGTCTTCAGGATTGCTTTGGCACAGAAGCTGTTTCTCTGAAGCCATTTTGACTGCCCAGCAAAGAAACCTTGAAGAAAGGATTGCTGGGCTCTTTCTCCCAGTTCTAATCAAGGGTGGGGGTCTGGCCCTCAGAGTCGGTACCAAAAGAAATGACAGAAGCAGTACAGCAAAACAGCAAGGTACATGATCAGTAGCTCTACAGCGTTTGATTGAATTAAGTAGAACTCAATAGCTGCTTTTCTATTTCAAATTGTCTTTCTCTCCTTGCACCAGTAAACCACACACTGCTCATCAGACAGACTGGGCAGCCCAGAGTGAGTTCCAATGTGGGATTAGAAATTGATTTAAATGTGGGCTGGCTAGTTAGCAATTGTATGTTTCACTTTACTGCATGTAACTGTAGTGCAAATTAACCTTTGATCAATGTGTAGAGACAGTGGCACATAAAAAAGGTAATGTAGATGAACTTCATAGCATAAGAGCTAGTGGCTGGAAATGGAGTTTGCTCAAATTAAAACAGCAGGTGAGGAAATATAACTTCAGATAAGATGCAGATAAATTCCAAACAAACTCAGGCATCACAGCTTTATTTATACTGCAGTCACCCCCTGAGGAGATATTTTCTAAGTCACTTCTTAATCTTGGCATCCTTAAGCTTCCCATCCTGCAATTTGCTCTGCATCTTCAGAAATATTTTTAGTTCTCCTTCCTTTAAACTCCCTCTGAAGTGTCCATATTCTTCCTGAAAAGACACAAAATCACTTCAAAACACTGAGTCATAAGGCAAGAGCAGTACTTATTTCCACATTATTCTGATTATTCATTTCCCATTATGTCCTAAGGTCACAGCAAAGCACCTGCCAGTGTAATATACAGAAGGTTCCCACTAATATCTGTGATGACTAAACAGTCCTCTCCTGAATCACTTCTCTCACCATGATAAATTTCTGCAAATTTTAAGAAAAAATCCCTCGTTTAAACACAGTAAAACCAGCAGCTAGATATCGTATCTTATGAGAAAATCAATCATGTTTATTTGCCAAGACCTACCTTCTTGAGTGATCATCTTCTTACTTTTTAAATAAAGCAGTTTCCTTGGCAATACCCCAGTAACTGGCAAATCCCAAAATCAACACAGACCTCCCCAGCTGGTTTATTTTAAGACTCCTGTGTAGAAATTATCAATTCCTGTTGCGTGAAACTGAATGCTACGCAATGCTTTCCCTGCTACAGACCATTAACTGTAGCTGTTGACTCCAAACAACGAGTATGAGATGTTCCCAAACCAAACTACGTCAAGACATACCTTTCTTGTTCTACGCTTCACTGCTTTGCCTCTAGCAAGGACCTCATCACATATAAGGTTTGTTTGTTGTTCATTTTGTTCCCAACATGAACAAAGTACTGTTCATTACCTTTGTCCACCATGGCAACAGATATTTAAAATCTCTCTTCAACTTTTCTGAATCAGACGTGTTGCCCAAATTGTACATTCATTGACTTTTTCATTTTCATCTTTTGTTTATATACTAATTTTCAGTGGCATTGTAATTTTCCAGTGCCCACTTTAACTGCAACAACTACTTGCGCAACATTGCTTTCTTTTATTTAAATACAACAGCCCCTTTAGGGCATCTAGAATGCTACAGATACTGAGAATATTTTGCTGTACTGCACATGACAGTATTAAGCAATTTTATATGGCTGCTGTTGTAACAGAGACAGATGAACCTCAGAGCATACCAAAATCTTTTGCTAAAAGATGACTGTATCATACCACTAATTATAATCAACTTAGATCTATCCTGACACTTGTACATTTTCCAGTCAATGATCTGCTTTTCCTTGTCCATCACAGCTTGGGTGAACACACTGTGCCTAACAAGAAGAAACTCTGTTTTTTAAATTCTTTTCATAACATTATCACTGGATGTGAAAGTATGCTCTGCCACACTTCCTTCACTTTGAAACAATGATAAAAACTTAATTTCTCCCACATACTAGGAATAAATCCTTAAGAATTTCACCTTACTATCTAGCAAGATTAGCTGGGCCATTGTAGATCATATTTCATTTAACGAATAAGAACTTTAATTAACCTTATTATTCCAAAGCCCGGTCTTTGTAATAGCTAATAGCCACTCTGGCCTAACATACTAATCCTCTTAGCTTTTCAGTTCTAAGGAACAAAGTCTAACCATCAATTCTAGCATCCTCATCACAAGACCCTACCCACAAACTTAATTATAGTAATCGTGTGATCTTTCTCAAGCTCCAAATTGTCATTTTGGTTTCCTAGTACTAATACAACTAAAAGATGTACCCAATAATGTAATGTTTGGATTCACCTCATACCGATGAAGGGTTGTCATTTTTTAGAATGCGGAATGAGGATTTTCATGTTATTTCATGTGCATGTGCTATTGTACCACTCAGGAAATTGGCAGCCCTATTAATGAGATGGTGCTTACAGTCATTTTATTCAGCCTTTATCCCAGTATTCCACACAACCCAAGCAGCAGAACTTGGCTGGCTAACTCCCTCATTTCCCATGTTTTCTCCAGTTGTCACTGAGAATCAGGAAGGATATCTCAGAACTATCATCTGACTCTTCTCAGCCTTCGGTTTCCTTTTTCACCACAACATTTCAGCTTCCTCAGGGCTTCCTTCCGTCTCTCAGAGCCCGGAGCTCAGACAGCCCCGCCAGGAGGGCGCTGGAGGGAACCGCCTCCTGACAGGAGATGAGGAGCACTCCCAGCCAGCGCCAGTTCTTCCACCATCCCCTGGGCTCCTGCTCGTTGCTAGATGAAGACACTAAACTTCACAGTCCCCAAACCCAACGGCAACTTTCCTAACGCCATCCTTCCCCTGCGCTCTCCGTGGGCGCCAGGCACACCCCGCCCACCGCCCGCCCTTCCCACAGCCGGCTCCCGCCCCCGCAGCGCGCATGCGCAGACGCGCCGCAGCCGTAGGGGCGGGGGCGCCCTTCCTGCACGCGAGGGCGGAGCCGCGGGGCGCCGGACGGCAAGATGGCGGACCTGGAGGAGCAGCTCTCAGATGAAGAGAAGGTAGGGGTGGGCGGTGCGGGGATGCTGCTCCCCGCCGCCGAACCCCGCTCTTCCCCGGCCCTCTGAGTCGGCGGGCCGCGGGACCGTCGCCGTTCGGGGCCGCCTCCGCGGTCCGGCCCG
>JAOWBP010000001.1:20428423-20442544 GCA_028571105.1 Tragopan temminckii | reverse complement strand
GTTAATGTTTTGATTAAACATTTTTAAATTAACATGTGCTTGCATGTGGCTTATATAAGCTAAACTCACTTTGTAGTTTTAATCAGCTTGCTGTCCTGCCTTTCTACACCTGTGTTGTATTTAAATTTCGGTATGCAGAGTGTTTTATAGATGTAATTTTTGAGTATGAAGAAGGTTTGAGTTATAATAATCCACTTCATTAGTGCAGCTTCTGGGAGATCACCTGTAGTATTGCTTTGTTTGTGGCAAGGTAACTGGTATGCTAAAAACTAGGAAGCAAATGCTTCCAGTTGAGAAGCAGTAATGAGTACTTTTCCTCCTTTTCCTCCCTATCTGTAACTGGTGCTTTCAACATCCTAGTTTTCCATACAAAAAGCTCTTTCAGAGATGCTTCAGCTTGAGAAGTATTAACACTTCTGGAGTTTAAAGTTTTCTTTCCAAATGGATACTTGTAGCAATGAGGAGCACAGGGTTGAAATAAAAGTTGTTTGGAAATAGTAGCAGATGAGTCCTTTAGGAGTTGGTATTATTGCAAAATGAACTGCTAGTTTTGAAGTTACAATCTTCTTGCTTTCTGGAGGTGATGTTTACAGGCGGTAAGATTTCATCCTGGGGTGTTCCTTAAAATATTTAAGCCAGAGAAGTTAAACCGGTAAAGGGAGATTTTAAACATGAACATTAGAAGTATTTTAAAGATAAAGACTAGTAGTGACTCCGTGGGTCTCAAAACCTTAGTTCATCAATAGAGAACATTGTTCATTAATATAAAGCAAGGCTTGTTGGCTTTTCAGATGCAGTAGCAGCATAGAGAATGGCAGACTGTGGTGCCAAGAGATAACACTTCTGTAGCTGTACATATAAAATTACTTTTCACCCCCTAAGCAAAGAGATCTGTTTAGTCTTTCATTCAACTAAGAGATGTTTCAGGAGGAACTGCCTGGAAGAAGGTCTCATTTCAATAGCTTTTGCTTCTCTTTCTATTGGAAGTAACTTAATCCTGTTCTGCAATTTAGAAGACCAATGATTAGAACATCTTTTACATAACCTTCCTGCCTCCTAATAGAACAAAAGCGAGTATGCTGCTGGTTACCAATTTTTAGCCATGGCTAAAGCCTTCAGAGCAGGTAGAGGTTCTTATCTCATGCAGGCAGAATGGTAGAATAAAAGGAGCCCTAATGACTTCTTTTTTTGTTGTTTGGCAAAGAGCGATTTTGTACCAGCAATGGGCACAAGTGAAAGAAAGAACTGAAAAGTTGTCTTGTTGCTGGAACTATAAGTAATTGTAGCGAGGGTTGCTTTTTGTCTCCGAGCCTTTGAAACCAGTGTCTCGGTTCATTGAAAAGTCAAAGCCCTTTCATTCTGCAGTCTTCTGCTTGCTCTCTAGCACCTTCATCTCTTTCTCCCGTGTTCAGGAGCACTTTCACAGCTGCTAGATGCAGTTTCTCTGAAACTTTGAAGTTCTAGTTGAGCCTGCCATAGCTTTTCTCCAGCCATGCTGTCCAGCCTTGCTCTTTTATTAGCACTTCTGTTGCCAGTGGCAATTAAGCTCAAAGAACTAACCCTTTGTAGGCACAAGGGATTGCATAGGACAAAAGCATGTCTACCTTTTCAGCTGCTGCTGCAGATGTCACCTCAGGAATGTCCCCAAGACCCAAGTTGGAGGTTTCTAAATTTGTGAACACTTCCTTCCTAACGCCTCTTTCAAGCACTTCAGCTAATTTGCCTTCAGATTGACTGAAGGGTCGTTGTTTATTTTTAAAACAAACAAGAATTTACGTGCTTAAGGATGAGGCATCAAAACACTGCTATCAATCATGATGAATTTTGGAAATTGAGTTGTTGCACCCTCATTTTTGTAATGTTTACTTGAATGTTTTTTTAAGACTACATATAATTTGTGTTTTCTGCCTCATCTGAGTTGTCTAATTTGGAATGCTTGGAGATGAATAATTTTTTTGTTGTTGTTTGTTTGCAGTTTGTGTATTTTTTGTTTAGCAGATGTTCTTTAAGTTGTAGTGGAGATAAAATGTTGATAGTGTTAAAACAAGCAAAGGATTGATGTTTAGAGACTTGTGTGTGCATTTTCATACTTACAAATGCTGTTCTTTCCATATGTCTTTTTATCAAAACAGAGCTTTTAATCAAGGCGTTTTAATGAGCTCTGCAGTAATCTTTATGCTTGTTCCAGTTGAAATGCTCTAATTTTTTAACATCATTTCCTACCATGATTAAATCTAGCTTTACTCATGTAAATAAACCAGTACTGCTGTGTACTTAGTTGATTTGTTTCCTCATAATTTTAGTTTGTGCTCTGAACTCGCGTGACTAATTGAGGTGTAACAAGAAAGAATGTGGCGTATATCTATTGGATGAGTGTTGAGTTCAGTTGTGTTTTAGTCACTAAATGGTCACTTGTTCTCATGGAGTCTTCTGCACATCTCTCATGATAGTGGAATAAACAAAATGTAAGTAGTCTTCACAGAACCATGCAGTACATCCAGCCTGACTCAAACGCTCTCTTTGTCTAGAATGAAGCCCAGACGGCGAAGGAATTTATAAAAATTGTGGAGGCTGCGGAAAATGAGTATCAGGTGGGTTGGGTAAAAACACCATAGCCATAATCAAACATTATCATATATTTAACCAGAGCTACTATTCTGCAATTACCGAGCTTGATACTAAGATTATGCCATTTCAAGCAAATACAAATAGATTGCATGCTGCTGTTAAATGTACTTTCCCTTTCCAAACCTTTTGGTGATTGCACTCGCCTACATAATAATAGTATAAGTCATTTTTTGAGAGCAGAAGATGAATCTCTGAGGTCCCTAGTGTGTTTAAATATCAGCAGTTCTGATCCCTTTCATCCCAAGTGCATTTCTTAAGTGGAATTTTTGTACAGATTTTGTTTAGAGGCAGCTCTTTTACACAGCTTTGCTAAATAGGACTGTAAGCATTATGTATTTGAGTTAGTCATTTTGAAGTCAGAGAAGTACAGCTGTTCTAGATGCCCTTTGTAGAAGTGGTTTCATGCTCATTTAGGTCTTTAACATAAGGTAGGTTTCAGACACCTTGTTCTGTCAGCTTGGAAAAAAATACTCATTAGTAAAATTGTACTAAGTATCATATGCATTATATTTAAGTCATGCTGTGATGTTGACTGACTCAGCCATCCCCCAGAAATAACAGTGGGAAACTTTGGTGTGCGGAGTTAATGATGTATGAACTAACTCTGATCAGCATTTCATTCATGTTGCTGATTAACCACACTGATATTTGCTGAATCACTTGGCCTAGAACCAGATTTATTGCATCTGTTGAACTGTCTTTGCATAGTTTCAATGTAGATGTAACATCTTTCATTCATAAAATATCTCAATGTATTAAGCCTCTAACAGGCTATTCAATCATTTAACTTTTTATGTAGCATCTTTGTTCTGTTTTTCATGCATCTTTGTTTGACGTTGTGTTTAACAGACTGCAATCAGTGAGAATTACCAGACTATGTCGGACACTACGTTCAAGGCCTTACGTCGGCAGTTGCCAGTTACCCGCACCAAGATTGACTGGAACAAGATTCTTAGCTATAAGATTGGAAAAGAGATGCAGAATGCTTAAAATGAACGTTGCATGACTGGATCATTTTAGTGTCCTTGTATAAAAATTAAAAAAAAAAAATACAAAAGGTATTTGGAACTGTCAAATCACCCAGTCAGCATGGGCTTTTGCCATTGAAAATCACTGTAAGTAGTTTGGTTAGAGCACAAAGCTTAGCTAATTGATCTTTTTTTTTTTCCTTTTTCTTTCTCTTCAAAGGGTTGCAACTTCAGTATAGCTGAGTATTTTCCTTTAAAGTTTGTTATACCTTTATTTTTTTATAATGAAGAAACCATGCCTTTAGTTTCCGATTACAAGTTAAGAACAGTTTGAAAATATTTTTGCATATGATAACCCTTTCTCTTGCTTTCATGTGAAATGGACAACTTCCAAAATTCCAATGGATTCTTTGTGGAGATCACTAGTGTGCATTTCTAGGTCAAGGTCAACGTGGAGTTAGCAATAGGTGCTGTTGTTGAAATCATCTACCCTTCCACTGTATGTCATCTTGGGGAAAGCATTTTCTATCTTGTTTAAACCTTTGAGAATACTGATTTAGTGTTAACAAAACTTTTTTTTTTTTTAAGAAAAGGCCAAGGTCTAATGCTGTTTTAAGGTTTTGAAATTAAATAAAAGTACTTACTCCAGAAATCCACTTAATGCTTTGTTCCTGACGGTTACTTAAATGAGCTTAAATTCCATCTGCCCTTAAGTTTTTGTCATAAAGCCGCAAGTGTATTATAACAAGGCATATTGTAATATATATACAACCCTGTACTCATTACCATGTCTGTCATTTTTTTTTTTCCTTGGATTGAAATGTACTAAAATTCAATGTGACATTAAAGTGCAAATTTTCTATTTATCTGAGTATCAAATTGCTTCCTGACATAGCCTATTTTTGGTATTTATTTTTAGAGTGTTGCTTAAAACAGCCACAAACTTGTGGCCTGTTGACTATTTCCAGTGTATTTGGAGATTTATTGTAGTACTGTAATCATTCATGGTTTTCACCCACGTTTAAGAAGCATCTGCCTATGGAACTCTTTTTGAAATGTGTATATTATAGCTTCATATGGAAGAAACTGCAAGATAAAAATAACACTTCTTTTTTTCTGGAGAATACTTTCCCCATCTGATAGATTTGATATTGAAAATGAATTTTAAAAGAAGAGGCAAAATTTGTTACAAATGATGCATTTCACTTCAGTGAATACATGGATTTCATTTTTAGTTGGATGACAGCCTGTTTCAAAAGATGCTATGCAATTCCATGCTCACGATGGAAAAACAAACAGCTTCTTTTCTCTAGAAGTTAGTTACTTATGCAGACTCCAAAAAGTGAAGCTTACACAAGGGTTATATTTTTGTTTACAGCATGGTCCTGTTAATCACCTTAAACCGTAAGTTACAGCATAGCAAGAGAGAGAATCTAATCTTGTACTGAGTATAAAGATGTACACAAAAGATAGATTACTATTTGGATTGGAATAGCAGTGCCCCTGTATGTTGTTTGTCAGTGTTTTCTTTTAAAGGGGTATGGAGCTGACTGAAGTTCTTGAAATTGCTGCTACTTTACAGTACTAAACTGTCCCGTAGAAGAATGAGCTTTGTTCTACAACAGCCTTCCTGAAGAATTGTCCTCTTAATTGTCTTTATAGATCAGCTCTTGAACCATCTTGTTCTTCTTATTTAAAAGAAAGCTTGTAGAAGTTGTACACGAGCTGATGACACATCCGAAGTCGCAGTCTAGTCAGTCTGTCCGTGTTCCTTAAGATCTAAATACAAGCCTTGCTACAGTATTCTCTTCTACATACTTAAGAAGAATAAAAGGCAGTGAATGGACAGTTAGGAGAACTGTCCATGGGCAGCAGTGGTGCAGATAACTACTCTAGCTGTTAGAACGTTATGTGTGACCAGAATCAGCGCTGGCTGAAAGTCAGAATGCTATTTTTCTTATCTGAAATAAAAGGCTAATTTTAAATATATTCCTAATAAAGAAGTATTTTATTGTGAAGTACTCTGTGGTTGTGCTTTCCTCTCTGTTCATTCAGTTCCATGATAGTCTCAATTTCTCTTCAAAAAGTAGCATCCCTGTAGGATGTTCAGTTCTATCACAGATTTGGTTGAATAAATTTGTATTGTACTTTTTTTCCTCAATATGTTTAGTCTGAGATAGTTCTATATCTTAGACATCAAATCCATAAAGTTACAGTGTCAGTAAAGCAATTTAGAAGTAAAACAAATATTCCATTACTTTTTCTGGATAGTACCTTATGTCATATTTGGGAGTAATGACTCCCCAGAGGAAGCTGACAGGAATTTGTCAGTTGAGGTAGGTGGCACATTGGGAGTTCTTAATTTCTCTCAAAAGTTTTGGATGTCACTGGCATTTTTATTTTGTTTTCTAACTTGTATTGTTAAATTGTAGAACGTTACAACTTACTTGGTGGGCTTTAAGATATTTTGTGTAGGTAAAGCACTTTCTGAGAAATTTTGCTGTGGCAGTTGTGTCAATGTGAACTAATGCTTGTTTATGTTCTATTTTTTAAATATAAAGACAAGCTTTGTATTGTGCAGTGTTGGTGTACTAGATATTATGGCCTGTGATATGGACTTGTAAAAGGTTTGTGTTTATGAAATGTGTTATATCTTATGCATCTCAGTGCCCCCTTCCACTGAGGATTTTTTTAACTTATACACAAGTAAATAATTGCTCCTTCTGAACACAAGAAACAGGAGTTACACTTCTGATTTCAAATTGTCCTGAGCAACCCTTTTTTTGTATGTCTGTTCTCACCCTACAAGTAGAAGGAGGCTTTACCATCACCGTAATTTTAGTTACATCACTTCTGTTTCTTGTGTTTTGCACACTTTGGCACACTTGAGCTCACTTCCTTTTGGAGAAATCTGCACTGGAAGTGTGCTCTGGCTTTGCACCAAACTCCAGCTCCTCAAAGGGATGTGGGGCCGTAGCAGTGGTTTGTCCTTCAGACAACATGAAGCCACCCGTATGTTGAGAATGTCTGCACAATCACATTAAATCTAGCTTTCCAATTTCCAGACTTAATACAGTGTAGGTGTAGAGGTTTAGCACCAACAGTTTGATTTTATGGATCCTCTTGTATCATACTGAGTTACTTGCTGATGCAGACACAGCTTCTGCCACATCTGTTTACTGGAAAAACTGAAATCTTGCATCCTGTGAACTAGATTTAGATTAAACTTCGTTTGCTCGTGACTTTGCAGAAGTGTCAGTTTTTGACAGTGCCAACTCTATGATAAATCTGAACAATATTTTTCTTTTTTTGTAAAAGGTGAACATTTGCATCCAATTAAAAAAAAAGTCAATTTCTTTGAATGGCTGAAGGAAAGGAACAGAAAGAGTTAATACGTGTCATGCTTTCTTACTGGTAATGTTGCTGTGATTGCCTTATCTGTAATTCAGAGTGTGCAACGTGGTTTTTATCCATGTACTCCTCACAAGAGAGGATAAGAGTTGGTAATATTTGCCTCATAAGAATATATACTGTGAAAAACATTTGGACTTCATCATGCATCCTTTCTTGCAAATTAATGGAATTGTGCATTGGCAAATATGTCAGGCTTTTTTTTTTAATTATATATAAGGAGGCACTTGTAGTGATTGTTGCCTGGCTGCTGGTTGTTTGAAGTATCTTGAGATTTGAAACAACTTGACTCGGGGCTTTTAAATTTGTGTGTAATAAGGAGACGGTTGGTTGGTTGTGGTTTTTGTTGTTGGCTTTCTTTGGAGTGGGAGTCAACCTGTATTAATAGTCACTTGTAGGAAATCATAGAATCGTTTGAGTTGGAAGGAACCTTTAAAGGCTATCTAGTCCAGTTCCTCTGCAATGAACAGGGACGCCTACAGCTAGATCAAGTGTCCAGAGCCCCGTCCAACCTCACTTTGAGGGTCTCCAGGGGCAGGGCACCCAGCACCTCTCTGGGCAGCCTGTTGCAGTGCCTCACCACTCTCATTGTAAGAAACTGTTCTTGTATCCAGTCTAAATCACCCCTTTTTTAGTTTGAGACCATTTCCTGTTGTCCTGTCACAGCAGACCCCACTAAAGAGTCTGTCCCGTTCCTTCTTGCAGCGCCCCTTTAGATACTGAAAGTTGCTCTCAGGTCACCTTGCAGCCTTCTCTTCTCCAGGCTGAACAGCCCCAGTTCTCTCAGCCTGTCCTCAGAGAGCTGTTCCATCCCTTGGATCATTTTTGTGGCCCTTCTGTGGATGCACTCCATCAGATCCACATCTCTCCTGTACTGAAGACTCGATATCTGGACGCAGTACTCTCAGTTAGGCCTCACCAGTGCAGAGTAGAGGGGCAGGATCCATCTCCCTTGCTGCGCTGGCCACACTGCCATGGATGCAGCCCAGGATACAGTTGGCTGCGAGGGCGCATTGCTGGTTGCTGGGCTGAATAGCTTGCAAGCCTGCCTGAGGTGAGGCAAAAGTTACTTTGCATGGTGCATCTGGAACATTTCTTAGGTGCAGAAAAGAGTCCTATGAGATAAAGAAGGGGCTTAATGGAGTAAATGGCTCCCAGGAAACCAGGCTACCTCCTCTTTTGCAAATGAAGCATTTATGCATCTGACAAAAATTACAGCCGTGAGTTCTCTAAGTGGAAGAAAACTACTGATTTCCTTGGCATACAATGACTATTAAATGTTTTCTTTCAAGTTCTTCCATCGTCTGCCTGTCCCGTGTGCTGATTTTCTAAAGTACAGCATTGTAGGACTTGTACAATCTAAGAACTGAGCATCTGTTGCAGAGGCTGTGTATCTGGACATTAGGTTTTCAGTGGTAGGAATGTCCAAAACCTTGCTGTGCAATTGAGGTGCCAGCAGGGGCTCCAGCTGTGCCCTTGCATATGGGATGCCATCATACTGCCTTTTCCCAGGTAAGGCACTACATACAGCGATAATACAAGATACGTCACCAAGATCATAAGAGGTACAAAGGTGTGATCAACTGTGGTTTTTCCAAGTCTCCTGTTCAGCCTGGAGAGAGGAGTCTGACACTGCAGCTCTGAGGAGCTTGAGCTGTTCTTCCTACTTCAGTCTATCTTAATCCAGTCAAAAACAAGGGTATTGTCCCAAAATCTCTGTGAATCTTCTGTACCTGCAGTCTGAATGTTGACCCAGCACTTGTTTCTTCCATCTTTCTTGCATTTATAACTTCCATATCATTCGGAAAGCGAGGAAAAAGATAAGCTAATTACAAAATAAATCAGTATTCCAAAGATTAACAGACTGTTAAACACTTTTCCAGCTTTGCTGTGACACTTCAAGTTGGTATCTGAACAAGCAACTGGAGTAGAAATCTGAGCTTTCAGGAGCCATTAGTGGTTTTAAACAAAGTACTAGGAAGAAAAGTCAACTTTCCTCTTCCCTTTCAAATAGTGAAAAGCTAATTCTAAATGAAATAAAAAGAAAATAAATTGTTCTGTATCCTAATAATGACAGCCAGCAAACAGATCCTGAGCTGAGGGTATCCTGGAACAAAGAGCAGAAAGCTGCTATCAGCTTGTCTGGGCTGACGCACCGGATCTTTGTTCAGCAGGCAGTTCATCCAGTGCTATCTTGTAAGCATCGATGTCAGCTGAAGCTAAGAAGTGACGTGCAGCACCCTGTATCTCACAGCTGCGTGCTGGCTGCTTTGCCGGCCAACCAGCAGTTGTGTGACCAGAATTACACTGCCTGAATGGAAATGATGAAGGTAGAGCATGCCCGCACATAACTTCCAAAAGAGTAAATTCAACTACTGGGCACTTCATCCATCTGAAAAAGTTATTCAGGGACTCAGCAAAGTTGCTGAACCAACTGTAACTGCTGACATGGCGTGGTGACCCAGTGCCTGGCACCAAAGCAAGGCCAGTGATGATGATGTTGAGAAACTGGGCAATAGTGGACACAACCTTGACAATCTCACAACCCAGTTCTGGGGAAAGTCGAAGTTACCAAAGTAATGGACCCAATGAAAGAGGTTCTGAGGTTGTTTATAATAATGGATATTTAGTGCAGATGATGGATTTGCTGCAACCATGTGGTGATGACCACGGACAACAAAGGCCTGAGAGGAGCAACAGTTACCATCTATTGCTCAAAACCTTGTCATCCACTGATCAGAGAAGGAAGAAAAACTTGTATGTGGCTATTTGTGCCTATCACCAAGGTTAGGAAACGCTGAAAGAATGGAACTATATGTAGGTGAAACTCTCTGCTTGCTGACTGGGATTTTTGTTGTGGCCTGTCTCCCTGCTGCCATGCACACCAACTGATTCAGTCAGCAGCTGAAGAGGAATTAGCTATGTGAGCTCTATTGACTGTGACTAAACAGAAAGTGAAGTGAGGTAGTGCTGAAATCAAATGTAAGTGAGGATTCAAAAGATGTACAAAATCAGTATTTATTTGGACTGAGATGGGACATCTCCTGATACAGACCTTTCCCTGTAGAAAAGGAAAGAAGATTGTGTCTCCACAGTCTGCAGGGAGAGGTTTTTGTCATCAGTGACATACAGGGGGTAAGTAAGTGATACAAGCAGGCCAAGTAGGAAAGAGTTCTGTGAGACAAGGGAAAAAGTGTTTTGGTACTCACTGTTGCAAAGGCTTAGCAAGATTCAGTTCAGGAGCCAAATCTGTCTGTGACAGAGCGAAATTCAGTGTGCCATGTGAATGCAGCCTGTTCTGGTGACAGAGGATGTGCTGTTTGCTGTATCTGAATCTGCCTGCAGTCTGTTCCTGTTCCCGGTAGCAGCAGCCAGCCTCAAGCAGCAGTAGTTATCTGCTCATGGCTCAGCACTGTGACTTCTCCTTTTTCTTCGCCTGGATTTCTGAAAATGAGTAAAATATAAATGTCAGTGGGTTCCTGTGTTTCTACCAATACCTCGCTGGCAAGGACACTGTGTAGGCATTCAGCTCATTATTGTGTTCCGTTCTGGGACCCACAGCATAAGAAGGATGTGGAGCTGTTGGAGTGGGTCCAGAGGAGGCCACAAGGATGATCAGAGGGCTGGAGCACCTCTCCTATGAAGATGAATGGAGAGAATCAGGGTTGTTCCTGGAAAAGGGAAGGCTTTGGGAGACCTCACTGCAATCTTTCAGTACCTTAAGGAGGCCTGCAGGAAAGATAGGGAGAGACTCTTTCTCAGGGGGTAGCGATAGGACAAGGGGTAACAGTTTTAACCTAAAATAAGGCAGATTTAGATTAGACATTCAGAAGAAATTCTTTACGCAGAGGGCGGTGAGGCAGTAGCACAGCTGCCCATGGAAGCTGTGGGTGCCCCATCCCTGGAGGCACTCAAGGCCAGGTTGGATGGAGCCCTGGGCAGCCTGAGCTGGGGGTGGCAGCCCTGCCCATGGCAGGGGCTTGGGACTGGGTGGTCTGTAATGTCCCTTCCAACCAAAAACATTCTGCCATTTTGCGAAGAGAAAAATAAACAGTGCTATGTGTATACCTTAATTGCAGATTTCAGATAGAGGAGTCAAGACTTTTTTCAGTTAAGAAGGTTCATTTAGCACACAGTAACAATGCTCAGCAAATTGAAAACCACTCTCAACATCTGAATTAGAAAAGGCAAGATACCGAACAGCAAGAAAGTTCAATGCCTTCTTTCCTGCACCTCCAAATTCACCTCAGTAAGAAAAAACAGACCTATCCCTTGGCTCTGGTCCAAGACACAGATCTGAAAAGCTCAGCTGTTGTCCTTCTCAACCTAAACTGGGGAGGGAGAAAGCAGTACAGGTTCCCCCCAGGCTCCCAGCCGTCTGTCTCTGCCTCTCCTTTTCTCCCACAGCCTCATTTGCCTCTTATGACATACAGAACGTGGATGGGTGTGGATGCCAAACTCTGACTTGCCAAGAGCTCTGTTTTGACCAGAGGCCAACCTCACAGCTTTTAATTATTTCTTTACGAATCCTGAGCACGTACAATCCTGCACAAATACTGATGTTCTTTGTATGCCACCTGACTTTTATAAAGGATCTTCATAAAATAGCTCAGTGAATATGTGGGTCAATGTAATTTGTAATAAATATGGATATTTCAGTAGATTTTTTTTCAATAACTTTTCAATAAACTTTATTAAACATAGGTGTGTTTGGGAGAAGGCACAGTGCCCTGCACTGACACCTGCATATGCTGATGTTCAAGGTGGAAAAGTCATTTGTTAGGCAAAAAAAGAAAAAGAATAAAGGAAAACCAGTTGGATTGTTTCATTTTTCTTGTTTTCTGGCTAAGATTTATTTCTAACACTGCCTGAAACTACTGAAACACTACTCAGAGTTGGACTTAACTATTTGTTAACTCCTTTCTTTGCACCGTGTTTGTGCTGACATTATCTTAACTGAACCAGATGCAGTTCTGTTTCTGTGACTTGTAGCTAATGCAGTGGGTTGGTTTTCCTGGTAAAAAACCCTGACTTTCCTTCCAGGCTGCACTTCATCCCTTCTTCATAACTGCCTACACATATTCTTCTTTGACCTGGATGGCATTGAGTGCACCCTCAGTAAGTCTGCAGACAACACCAAGTTTGCAGGAAGTGTCAAACTGCCTGGGGGGAGAAAGGCCCTTCAGAGGGATCTGGACAGGCTGGATCGCTGGGCTGAAGCCAATGGGATGAAGTTCAACAAGACCAAGTACCAGGTCCTGCACTTTGACCCCAACAACCCCAGGCAGCACTAAAGGCTTGAGGCAGAGTGGCTGGAAGAGTGTGAAGAAGAAACAGGCCTAGGGGTGTTGCTGATGCTCAGCTGAACATGAGCCAGCAGTGTGATCAGGTGACCAAGAAGGTCAACAGCATCCTGGCGTGTATCAGAAATAGTGTTGCCAGCAGGAGCAAGGAAGAGATTATCTCTCCGTACTCAGCCCTGGTGAGGCCACACCTCGAGTACTGTGTTCAGTTTTGGGCCCCTCACTGCAAGAAAGACAGTGAGGTCCTAGAGTGTGTTCAGAGAAGGGCAACGAAGCTGTGAGAGGTCTGGAGCACAAGTCTTGTGAGGAGTGTCTGGAGGAGCTGGGATTTAGTCTGGAGAAGAGGAGACTCAGGGGAGACCTTACTGCTCTCTACAACTGCCCAAAGGAAGGCTGTAGTAAGGTGCAGGTTGATCTCTTCTCTTGTGTAACAAGCAATAGGACTAGAAGGAATGGCCTTCAGTTGCATTCAGGTTGGATGTTAGGAGAAAGTTTTTCTCTGAAAGAGTGATCAGGTGCTGGAATGGGCTGCCCAGGGAGGTGGTAGAGTCACTGTCCCTGGAGGTGTTCAAGAAACATTTAGATGTCGTACTGAGGGACATGGTTTAGTGGGAAATATTGGTGATAAATGGACAGTTGGACTGGATGATCTTGGAGGTCTTTCCAACCTTGGTCATTCTATGATTCTATGATTCTTTATCCTCTTTTTACTGAGTCTTCATACCCATGGGCAGCCCATGTGCTCAAGGTATGTTGACCTTTGCTTTCTCCATCCTCCTGCAGTTTAAACAGATCTTTGGGAATCTCAGATCCATCTACATTTCATTCAGCTACCTCTGCTTTATGAACTGATAAAACAGGCAAAACTTCATTCCCCATGGTCTAACCTTCGTACCGCTTGGAAATTCATAAAAAATATTATTTAAAAAATTTTTTGAGAAATGGTCTGGCACACAAATGAGTATTTTTGTTTCCTAATAATGGCGGCATATTTTGAAATATGGCCATCTTCTTTTCAGCTGAAGTGTACTCCTGTAGTAGCATAATATCTCACCTACAAGATACAGAGCAAAAGCTTCAGGCTGCGCACTCTGCACAGAAGCCTGCAGTAAAGTACTTTAGGCATCTCTGTTTTAATGAAAATACATTAATTAAGTTGTTTTATTTTAATCTCCCTTATCATATTTTCAGGTCTGTGACAGAGAACTGCATGCTTTAGATGAAAACAGACTTTCCTGTGCGTGGAAGCTGTTATACTCCAACTTCTGGATGCCTGAAAAGTGCTGGCTGTGCTATGCCATAACTCCCTCCCATTGGCATGCTGTTTGCCAGTACTGCAGATTTCAGTTTAGACTGCCATCTCCAGTCCATCCCAGATATTGTTTAATTAGCGTTTGCATATGTTTGCATATCCATTGCATGTAAGTGGATTTATATCCATATATACACATGTGTAGGTATGTGTGGGTACGCATGGGTGTATATCTGGTTGCTTACCATGAACCTAGATGAAAAGGCACCAGGCAGGGAGTTGCAAGGAGGGTGCTGCTGCCAGCAGGGCTTGCAAAATGTGGGGTGTCTAGGCTAGGACTGGGCTGCCATCACTTCCCAGTGCTCACAGGTGCCTGAAGCCAACGCAGGGACTGCTCGTGCCCTATCTGAGCATCCTCAGAGAATGCTCCTGGCCACCCCAGGCTATGAAGGCAGGGAAGGGCCTAGAGGGCAAGATGTATGCAGGGCAGTTGATTTCCCTTAGTTTGCTCAGCGCAGAGCAGAGGAGCTGAGGGGAGGCCTCATGGCAGCTGCAGCTC
>JAOWBP010000001.1:20403618-20426365 GCA_028571105.1 Tragopan temminckii | reverse complement strand
AAAGTGGAAATGCTGCAGTCTCACTGGAGCTTTCCTTGAGAGACCAGTATATTGAATGCCATGTTATTTGCCTAGAAGTTTGAAAAGAGTGTATGAGTTGTGGTGAAAATCTGTTTCTCACAGCTGTAGGCGTGACTGTATTTGGTTTCACAGCAGAAACTTCTAACTTTTTTTTTTCAGCAGGTTATTACAGTTCTTAGCAACATGGATGACTGAGTTTAAACTCCTGACAGTGCTCAAGTTACCTGATTTTCTGCTAACTTTTGTGCAATTTTTTGCCCATTTACATTTACAGGAAAAAAGAATGACAAAAAAATCCCATGGTCCTCATGCTTGCAGCAGCTAGGAGGTGTCTGTAGGTGTGTCTGCATGTGTGCAGTGTGTGCAGGACTCAGCTTTCTGTCACACAAGTTGCAGGAAACAGTCATTACAATTAATATAGAAGGATTGTTACCTTAACTAATAAGAGGTCTTGACTTTCCCAAGTTTTGTGTTGAAGTTTGTTGTGCCTGCTGTGTTGCGTACCGTGCTTGATTAATGTAAGGTATATTTCCACCAAGGGTCGCTTTGTACTTGGTGCTAGAAGTGTACAGTCCTTTACTTACTGATTCATTGTCCCTCACTGCTGAACTTGGGAACAAATTTCTCATTTGAATTTTTATGGCCTCGATCTCTAGAGATTCTCATGGCACAAAAAGTCAGAGGGTTCTTTTGCTTTTTGGTATTTTGTGGAATAATGTAAGCTGGAAAAGATCTCTGAGGATCATCTAGTCCAACCTGCTGCTCAGAGCAGGGCCAGCTTGAAAGCTAGAGCAGATTGCTCGAAGCCTTGTCAAGTTCTGAAAATCTGCAAGGATGCAGATTTCATCATCTTTTTGGACAGCTTGTTTCAGTGCTTACCCACCCCCATGGAGTAAACATAGGCTAAATTTCCCTGATGCAGCTTGTCATCACTGCCTCCTCTCCTTTTGACGCTGGCCGTTGAGAAGAGTCTGGCTCTGTCTCCTCTGTAGCACCTCTGCTTCTGTTTGTTTGTGTTGGGCAATGGAAACTCCAGCACGTGGGAGGACTTCTGTCGTGCCCACTGGTAACTTGCTTTCATTGTGGAAAGTTGGTCTTCATTCTTACCCTTGGTTTCTTCCTTTAACCATTAGAGGATTTTTCCTACTCAGAGTGCCCGTGACGTTTTAATAGCCTGTAATGACGTTGTTTAATAACTTCAAAAATCTAAAATGCAGCCTTCCCCTCTATAGCCCTGTTGCCTCTCTCCCATTTCACCTTCTCATGTTCTGACTCCTCATTTCTTACTTTGCAATGTTTTGTACTAATGTAAGTACAAAGCCAATGCTGCATCTCCCTAATCCACCTTTCTACAGACAGAAATAACAACTGCTCTTTTGTTTTTCTAGTGCTATGGCTAATTCAAACTGCAAGCTACACAGTGTATAGGTTTGGTCACATTATATTTAAGCTTCTTAGGAACTCACGAGTCCAAGTCATTCTGTGGCTTACTCCCTCCCTCCAACTGTTCTAAAACCTCCCCTGTTGACATTTTAATTAGAAATAGTCTCTATCTCAAGAGAAAGTCTCTCTGGGACTTCTGTGATCTCCTCTGTGGCAACTGCTGATAATTACAATTAATGCAGGTTTTCCAACTGACCCTGTTTTCCCGCTGAGGTGTTTGGCACTGATGGTGCATCACCTCCACTGATCATCTGGCAGCTGTCTGCTTCTGATGTTTGTTGTTGATATTTGCTTTTATGTCTTCAGCAAATTGTTCTCTTTTTTTTCTTTCTTTTTTCGCCTGCTTTATTGTGGATTCTATGTTTCATTTGCTGGAGAACAGCCTTTTATCATTTTCCTTGTTTTGACATGTTAATTCCTTTCAAAGTCCATCTTCTTTATATCTAACAGCTTTTTCTTGTATCAGCAGGCGTTGCGCAGTGTCTGATCTCTGCAAAGTGAACTAAAACTTTCCCGTTTGATAACGATTCCCTGTTGGCAACTTATGTAAAGTCCGCAAGGCAGTCCTTAATTAGAGGTTGAATTCCCTATCTTTCATCCCTTATTTTTGTACCAAACTAGTATGGAACTAAGCAGGCAGTAATTACTTCACTTATCCCGCTTGTCTCGCACTAATGTTGCTGTTCTGCTCTCCAGCATCTTGAGTCTTCCAAGATTTAGAGGAGCTGAACATAAGGCTGAAGATCTTTTTAATCAGTGCTTATGCCCAAGTTACCTAGGCTTCCTGGCTTTAGATCGTTATCCCTCTGGACTGGAGTACAGAAAGATGATCACAAGCGATTGGATTACCCTAGCCTAAGGCTTTTCTGTTCCTTGGCAGAGCTGTGGTGACTGGTTATGCATGTGCAGCCAGCTCTGCCCATGGTGCAGTGCTTTGGGCACCGGTAGTCGTCAGATGAAATCACAGTTTGCCCAACTCCTTTAGCTGGAAGCTGAGAGCAGGTAATATTATCTCCTACCTCATCAAATTTTATCTGCTTCTGCTGAAGTTAACTTTGAAATAGG
The DNA here is from genome assembly GCA_028571105.1 of Tragopan temminckii. Taxonomy (NCBI): domain Eukaryota; kingdom Metazoa; phylum Chordata; class Aves; order Galliformes; family Phasianidae; genus Tragopan; species Tragopan temminckii. The sequence goes on along the minus strand of JAOWBP010000001.1, from coordinate 20,423,836 downwards.
TTTTGGAAGGGAGGCCAGTGTGATCCCAGCTCTCACTGTAAGTGCATAAAAGAAAAACAAATATTCTCACCCCATTGGATTCTTTATTTCTCCCAGTTATGCACCGTAGGCTGCATTTGCTGCTGTGGTAGCAGTCCTGAGAATGCAAAAGGAAGTCAGTGAGAAACGTGCTTGTTCAGGACCCTGGAAAGATTAGGTTGTACATAATTAACTGAAAACTCTAAAGAGATTGCTAATGAATGTGTAGAATTCTCCATGGGTACAGCATCCAGGCAGCTGAGTTCACTAGCAAGATACAGATTTTTCTAACAGCCATTTACTGTTGTTAGGGTGATTCTGCAACCAGTTCCCCTGACTGCAGAGAAATCGTGTTGGATTCATACTCTGGAAGAGAGTTAGGCATGGATTAATGAGTGGAGATTAAAGGAGTGGTTTCTTCCATCTTACAAGAATGCTAACTTTATGAAACGTGTGTAGAACTGATCCATCAGTGGATGAGTGTGTTTGGTTCCAGTTCTGGCTCGGGTACACCAGTCACCGCCATCCAGTTAAATCACATCTGTCATTTTCGACACAGAGGTTCTGTAGTGTTTGCAATAAGTTGTTTCCAATGTAAAAAGTTCTTATGGTACAGTGAGGGAACTTCCAGTGAGTGGATGACCCTTGGAGTCACCGCTGGCTCACAGCTGTCAGCAGCATGACTTGGTTTTGAACTTGCTGCTGCCTGTCATCAGTGCCCAAACGTGTAGCATCAGACAAAGCCAAATGTTCCAAAGCAGCTTAGCATCCCCTGAGCACCAGCCAGGGGAGAGCACAGCAAAAGCACTGGAAAATCATAATTCAGTTGCTCTGAAATGTCAATTTGTGTTGCAGAGCTGCAGCCCTGCCATGTGCTGTTAAGTGTGGGCTCAGGAGTAGGCTGCTCGCCTCGCAAAGTTCTTGCTATGTTTTGGCTCTCTGAGTAAGTCAGGAAATGAACTGGGCTTTGTAGTTCTGGATCAGGGTACAAAGAAATTGCTGTTTCTCTCTTTGTGTTTGTTTGCAGATGGGCCATCCCTGGGTGTGGTGCAGTTCTGAGTCGGAGTCAGAGAACAGTGACTTACAGTCTCTTCTCAGCTGGCATTCAAGTTTGGATCTGGAAGTGGGAAATTGGAGGAATACCGAAGAGGTGGTTATAGGGAAGCTGGAAGAAAGCAGCCAAGAGACAGACAGCAGGCTGGAGTTCAGTGATCCTCTCTGGGAGGATGATAGTGGAGACTTCCAAAAGGCAGAGAGGCAATATGAAGATGACAGTCTTCTCCAGTTCTTCTCAGAGGTACGGCTGTTTGGATAACAGCAAAGTGGGCTGCATAGTTCTGGCCTTGAAATAGTGGAGTTTTCAGTCTCTCCCCCATTCTGACAACAGAAATATTCTGGGGGAAATGCAGGTGCCCAGAGTTAATTTGCTCCCTATTCCAAGCCTAGTCCTTGCTCTCCTTTAAAGCTGGCACCGCAGCCAGGCAACTGCTTTGCCAAAACACAGCTCACCCTAAAGCACAGAGATGTCACTGAGCTGACACTGAAATAACAACACAGGGCTTCATCAGAAGATTTTGCAAGGATTCCTAAAAATGGAAAGACGTGAGTGAGTGAAAGCAAAAATAGCATTTGTGCTGCTTATTTTTTCTTCCCTTTGCCTTCACAATTTGAAGCAATAAATCTCTGCATTACAGATAACCCAGTTGCTGGAACCTCTCCGCGTCAGCTGCACAGATTCAGCAGAGACTGTATGGGATTATTCTGGCTCTGGGAAGCAGGATGATGAGGAAGATCTAAGATGCCAGGAAGAGACCACCAGGACAGTTGTATCAAGAGCAGAGGAAAGTCAGCCACATGTCCTGGCAGAAGATGAAAAAGAACACTTCCCAGGAAGAGAGGTAGGGGAGAGGTGGTCCTAAGAGAGATGAGATGGTGAAGGAAATCATCTCTAGCAGAGATGGGGAATTCCCATGTTCCAGCTGGGGAGAGAGGAACACAGAAGAGGAGACAGCAGGGAGGTGAATGCACAGGAAATGTATGAGAGGAAGGATGGTTTTTGTGTATGATTGTGCATCTTTATGAACAGGAAGCTTGTTACAGATCAAACCCTCAGATGTGAGTTGGAGGAATTGCTCCTTGGCAATACAAAGGTGACTCATGAGAGCTGGCAGTCTGCTCTCAGGTTTAATGCAAGACTGGAATACTTGGTTTGTTCTAATTACTGTGTTATGCAGCACACAGCTTGGCTGGTTTCAGGCCCACGTGGATGTACAAGCAATACCAATAACCATCTGCCCCAGGAGACCGTCATGTCTTGGAAGCAGGCACTGTCTAGCCTGTGTTTGCACTAATCCTGTGTCTGGGGGACACTCAGCTCTCACCAGTCTGCGAGGTGTTGCTGGGACAAGCTATAATACCACAGCAGTGGAAGAATAGTGCCCAGTTTTTCAATCCAGTACTCAGTTTGTTGCCTTGCAAACTTAGACACTGGAGGCAGAAATTATTTCCAGGGTTTTTCTGTGATTCTAAGGGACTTCATTTAATGGGGAAGTATTGGTGATAGATGGATGGTTGGACTAGATGATGTGGGAGGTTTTTTCCAACCTTGGTGGTTCTGTGATTCTGTAGTAAGGGTTTCACATTTCACCTGTTAAGCCCGAACAGGTTTATTCTGAACAGTTCCCTTGTGTTCTGCCCAGTGGTCAAAGCCATACATAGCAGTGTCTGTGTTCTTTCTGAGGAGTCTGCTCTATGCTTCAGGTCTCATGTTAAGCCATTCTCAAGAGTCCCACTTCTGAACTCCAGAAATCCTCTTTCCCTGCATCTCCTTTTCCATTTTACTGGAAAATCACTGAGCCAACAGCACAACTCTCCTTCCTGGCTGAGTCTATTCTCTGTCATTTTCATGTGGGAGTTTTTAAGGAAACAACCCTGTTGCACTCTTGAGGATCCTGTTTTCTGTGTCTTGAGGTTTAACAAGCCTGAGGCAGTCTTACCTCAGCTCCTGATTGCCCTCTGTATGTCCATGACTCTTCCCAGAAAAGAAGACAGACACACCTCTGGGCACCAGTCATCTCCACAGTGTTTGTGTTAGCTGGAGGTGGTTATGATCCAAGAGATCAAACCCAACTGTTACTGGAGTCCTGGCCAGCACAATGAAGGTCTGAATAAGGTCAAACATTATCTTCTAGAATAATATAGAGAGAAGTAGCTCCCATCTGAGATTGGATGCAGTAAGAGCATATGCAGCAGGCTGGTTTCTGTTTAAGGGATTCAAGTGGTGAGCTGCCATTTTACCTAGATCTCCATTTTCCTCTGTGCTCTTCAGGACAAGACTCAAGAGGCACCTGGACAAAAAACTCTGTGTGAGCCAGATTCACAGGAGATGAACCAAGCCCAGGATCAAGATGATAGCAACTGCACTTCTGCAGACCCCATGTTGGGCTCCAAAAGCCCCGTCAACACACAGCTGTAAGTCTGTCTGCACTCTTGCAGGTGTACCAGAACAGTTGTTTCCTTTGATTCACATGAGAAGAAGTATATGGCACAGGTCACCTCTAGGAAGGTGAGATACCCATGGAGAGCAGGAGGGAAGGAGCTAACTTGTACTGTCTCTGTGGGTCTGCCAGTATTTTTTAGCACTTGCCCCAAAAGTAAGTAATAAGAGTAGTGGTTAAATAAGGTTAACTGGAAAATACATGTTTCTTCAAGGCAGCTAGGCTTTGTGTGAGCTTGGCATTGTGCTTTATTAGGTAATGCCCAGTCCAGCTCTTAAGAGAGGCATTACCTTTAAGCAAGCATGGGTTTGTCAGTCACATGTGGGCTTTACCACTTGTGTGATTACCTGGGCTGCCTTTAGAGGGAATACCGTAATTTCATGGGATAGGAATCTGAGTTTAAAAATGTAAAGCTCTAAACTTCAGAGTAGTGTGAGTTTTTCCGTTCAGCTTGCCCCTTAGAGCTGGTCAGCTCTGTCCTTGTTCCTGCATGTCACCCTGCATCTTCCTGCATTCTGGATGCTTAGTTGTGCGTTCAGATGCAAAACACTTCCACCATTGCTTTGTGTAGCTAAAGAAAAAAGATCTCTGGGCTTTATCCATCTGGATGTGGCGGGTGCACCAATTCATACTTTGTCTCAAGCGTAACAGTCTGGCATTATATACCCTCCACAGGATGCAGTTGAGCTGGGATAACCCCATGCAGCATTCTCATTTCAAAAGAACTGTCCTGTCCATCTGGAAGATGATAGCCAGTCACAGGTATGTAGGGGCAAAGGGTCAAATTGACATTATATTATGTGCCAGTTCCCATGTCACCTTGTCCTCCCTTCCACACAACAGCCACCACAGGATGCTGTGTCTCTCCATGGCTTTGCTTTTGGCAGTTCTTGCAACAAGAACAGCTGTGTGCTGCAAAGATTGAGAGAACACTGCATATTTATTTCCTCTGTGTAACATGCCATAGTCCAAGTGTTGCTTCCTACACAGCTTGCAAAGACAGCTTCGGCAAGGGGCTCAGCCTCTTCCCATGCCTGGCTGTGCCAGCTGCTGAACACCAGAAGCTGCTGATGGGCTGTGGCCCTCATGGCCATCAGTAAGAGGCAAGCATTGGTTCTGCTGCCATGTTGTCTTTAGTCCCTGCTCAGAGGCAGACAGAGGTCATTCTTTGTGCTTGTCCCTGTAGATGCAGTGGCCCGTTCCTCAAGGCAGTGTCAGACAAACAAGCTCCTGGATACAGTGAGGTGGTGAAGAGGTAAGTTTGTGGAAGAACTATTCACTAGCTGATTTCTCTCTGTTTTCTCTGCCTTCTCTGGCACCCAACAACTGGTACGGGTCATCTCTGGTTCCAAAACACTAATGGGACTGTTTCCTTCCTTCTGTCCCACAGAGTCTGGCTGCCATCAGCATCTCCCACTGACTGACTTCTGTTATCAAAACTCCTTTCCAGGTGACCAGGACCTGGAAGTCTGCAGTGACCATGGTGCTAACATGCACTGTGCCTGCCCTTTGCTGGCCTTGCATGGACTGATGTACTGCAGTCCAGGTCTGCAGCTGTGCCCCCCGCCTGAGCTGGGGATTCAGCTTCTGCAGCCCAGCAGTTTCCATGTTGGAAACCTGTGTCTCTGTCAGTATCCACGCTGCTTTCTCCCCAGATGTAGTCTCAGTGGAGAAGTAGGTTATAAGAATATTTCCCAGATAGATTTAGGGCATTTTTCAGAGCTGAATCATGTTCTATTCTGGTCACAGTCGTCCTCTCTGCAGCCATTCATTTTCTCATTGTGTCAAAATAAGGGAAGTCATATTTATTCCCCGTCATGTTCCCCTATCAGCGGTGCTATTTTGGCTAGTGGCACCATTTGATTTTAAGGGGTTTTAATAGATCCCTATTTTAGTAACTTTTCTTTCTCCACCAAGACCTGGGCTGACTTCATGAGAACTAATGGGATCGCTCCTTGAATTCCCTGCAGCTCCTCATCACATTTGTTAGAAGTGACAGCTGACGGCCTGCCAGGCTGCCCGATGACAAGCGCCACGCTGGCTGAGCTCTGTCTAACTGAAATGAAACCAACACTTCTCACCGCCCCGCTTAGCCCCAGGCGCTAAAACCCATTGCAGAGAGCTGTGCTTTCAGGGCCACGACGCAAAGAGGGCCTTCAGCTCTCCTTCCATGTCCCTCCTGCAGGCCCGTGGACCTGACCAGCATCAAGAGGGGCCTGGTCAAGGGCCACATCCGTTCCTTGGCGCAATTCCAGTGCAGCCTGATGCTCATGTTCCAGAACGCCATCATGTACAACGCCGCCAACCACCACGTGCACCGCATGGCGCTGGAGATGCGCCGCGAGGTGCTGGAGCAGATGCAGATGCTGGGCGACGCCCTGCTCCGCTCGGAGCACCGCCCGCCGCCGGGCCGCAGGTAGCGGGGCGCCGCGCCTCGGGCTGCTGCGTTCCGTAAGGGATCGCGCAGCGCAGCTGTGACCTCCGGCGCACGGCCTGCTCCTGCCCGTGCAGAAGGGCTCGGGGGTGTCGAGGGCGCTCGGCTGAGAGCGTCCTCTTAAATCCAGCTGAAGTGGCGGTGCTGCAACGGGGACAGACCGCGGAAATCCCTGAGCGTGCTCTGTGGCGTGCGGAGAAGTTGCCCGTTGGCGTTTTACCGCTCTGCAGCACGCACAGAACTTACTGCCGGTGTTTTACCGCCGCGTCCCCTGCTTTAGGCGGCGTGAGCTGCTGAGGGGCGCGGCGGAACGCTCGGCTCGTTCCTTGTGCCGCAGACCCGCTGCTGTGTGCGGGCTGCAGGGGCGCTGCTGAAGCCATCCCCTCCTCTTGCCCGCTGGGAGCGCAGGTAAAGGGTAAAGATCGCCTGGTGAGCGCGGGGCGGGCTGCTGCCGGCTGAACTTTGCTGCTGCCTGGAGTTCGTTTCACACGCGCTTCCCACGTCCCTCCTGCCCCAGGAGCGGACAGATGTCTCGATGAGTAAGCCCTCCCAGCAGGGAGTTGTACCTCTGGTGCTCGGGCGTTGGCTGAAGCCGTTTGTGCCGCTCTTACTGTGGAAATGGCAAATAACAAAACTGCAGCTTTGCCCCCCACCATTTCATTCTTTTTCTCTACTTTTGAGAATTAAGAGAGAATTTAAGTCTCTTGGGCAGAAAGACGTGCAGCGTGTTCAATTCAACAAGCATAAGCCACAACAATCCATAGCAATTTGCATCCCCGTGTGCCTGCTCTCGCCTCATTCCAGCAGCACGCTTATCTCTAGTGTAGAGTGAGAGCGTGTGAATAGGAACCTGCGGTACGTTGCAGGGCAGCTCATCCCCTCTGGGAGCATTCTTAGGAGCCAGGGGTGTGTGTGTGTGTGTATGAGGGCTTCAGGAGGAAAACTTTATTTGTGGAAAATTCTTGGTTTCTTTGAAGGATAAAGACAGAATGGTTACTGAGGTGAGTGTGCCTGTTGGATTAGGGAGATATACAAAATGGAACTGATACATTTTTCTGCGCAGTTCATGTTGTGCATAAACGTTTTTTAATAGGATCAATTCTTCTGTTTCTGACAAAAGTGAGATACTGGGTTGTTCTTATAGATCTTATGTAGATCTATAAGCGTGCAGTCTGCTGGGGACTTACCACTGTTGCAACAGAGTTTGCTCCAGCTATTAAGACTTAAGGCAGTGTGCCACTGTTAGACAGAATCAGCATAAGCATCATGGTGTTTGCCAATCTGAGCTGGGCAGTTGAAATTATTTTTCCCAGGTTTTTTTTTCAGTTGAAAAGACTGAAGAAATTACCAGCGAGTCCCAAAGTGTGTGATGAAAGTTAGTTACCGTGGGAGAACCATGGGCACAGTATGGCCTTAATGCATCATCTGTTCCTAAAAGCCATTTATTTAAAAATCAGCCCTGGCAATAACGTGGAGTTTTTGTTGGTGGTGATGGTGTGTTGTTTTGTTTTGTTTTTTGTTGTTGTTGTTCTGAAAGCTTTTGTGAACGAATTAAAACCCATCTGATTCATTGTGGCTTTTCTTTACAACAACGTGCTGTCACTGGGGTAAGGTTTCTCACAGTCTCATAGAAACTCACGCCAGCTATGATGCCAACTGCATTTATCTCAGTAATGTGAAAATCGAAGTACAAGCGTTGCTAGCAAAACTTCTGGATGACGTAAAAAGTAATAAGTGATTAAAAACAATGATTGGGCGTTTTCCCAGAAAGATCTGAATCTGTTGGTGAATGGAGGTCAGTCAAGCAAAACGGTTTTCAGCACCACCAGTTGCAGACTGAGGCAGCCAAGAAGAGAAACGCAGTCTCTCGTTCCTTAGGTGTGGTTTGCACCTCATGGAATAGTGTCTGCAGTTGGCTGCTGTGTTATGCAAGAGTTCCCATCAAAGGTAATGTTATTTCTAAGGTTGTCTGTGTTGGTGCAATTTTGTTTTTCCGTGTGTGGTGTCAGGTGTTTTCAAGAGGAAACTGAAAACCTGGTGAAGGTAGCAAAAGTTGTTTAAGGACTGGGGATATGCATTAGAGAGAGAGATTCTGACTGCGAGATGACTAGATTACTATAAAGCGTTGTTGTTGTGGGGGGAAATAAACCGCCTTCGAGTCGTGGAAAGAAAAATTAGAACTCGTGGCTAGAAGTAGAGGGCAAACTCAATTTAGTCATAAAAAGTCATTAATTTTTAACAAACTGTGGATCGGCTGCTGAAGAAACCTTTGGGTTTCCAATTTCTGGAAGTCTTCTGGAAATCAGACAGCAAAATAAGAGTCACTGGTTTTCATCCAGCACTAAATCAGTTTTCAGCGAGAGCTTGTGCAATAGGCTGTGCAACGTCAGTGGTCAAAGTAATCAGGGGAGGTTTCACCAAATAGTCCAGTGGTCAATTCTAGCTTCAAATTTTAATAAGATCAGTGTGGAGCTACTTCTCCTCTTTTGTTGTTGGGCAGATGTGCTTTCCCTTAGCATTTTATGGCTCTGGCCAAGCTGGTAGCACAGGTTGGTTATCCTTTGTGTAATTTGGCTTGCAGGCTTGGAAATCTTTGCAGTTGTGGGCAAGTGTAATTTCAGTACCCTCTGCGGAGAGTAGACTACTGCGACATAATCAAAGAGAAATCTACTAGGTCATATTAAAGAAGTTTCCAATAAATCTAATTCTCGTGTTTCAAAGTTTTTGGAATTTAATTGAAGCTTGTTGCACAAATGAAATCATCAAGTCCTTCGTGAATAGAAATGTTTGAGCTATTATAGCTGTATTATACCATTTAGCAGGAAGCAATTGAGGAGACTTAACATGTCAGGTTAAAATATTAAACACAGAATAAGTAATTAAGGAAGCGGATGTTACCATCTTACTCCAAAAGAACTAAAATAAACACGATTTCTTCATATAATGAATGTGCTGTATTTTTCTTCCATGCTGGCACACACGCAATTTCTGAATGCCACATTAATCTGAAATAGGACACACCTCTTATAAAAATGTGCAGCCCTGCTCGTTTTTTCCTGACATAAGTTTGCCTTTTTGTTCATGTCCTAAGAAGTAGAGAGGCCCAAAAGTTGAAGTTTCTGACTATTATATCTATCCTTCTGAAGAACAGTAGGAGGACGGATTAACTGCAGCTAGCTAGTGGCAGGGCAGACAGGAAGGCTCCTCAGAAATTTGCTGGTTGAAGACGGGAGAGAAATTGGGAAACTCGGTTTCCTAAAAGTGTGAACAATCTGTGGGAATGAGCTGGTATAGCTTTGTAGGTGTCTGTATCATGATACTGAATTTGCTCAGGACATCTTGCTTAGCTGAAGTGGGGCGGCCCTGTGCTGCTACCAGCTGAGCATCTGAAGGAGAGTCAGAAACCAGTGGTGAGAGAAAGTGAAGGATGTCATTCTGAGGTCAGTATGGACGTGAGAACAGAGGAGCAGGGAGCACATCACCTCAGCTGGAGCTGCTCGTTGTGACAAAGTTGGCTTCTGGGGTACACTTATGTTTTTCTTTCTTCTTCTTTTTTTTTTTTTTTTTTTTTTTTTAATTCTGATGATCCTACTAAAATAATTACTGAGGATTCTAATTCCATGGGTTCTGTGACTATGTGTAATAGGATTCTTGCAGAGCCCAGAGCCTGAAATGCTGTGCCCATTGCCAGCCATCTGGAGAGGAGAAGAAAGAGGCTGGTGTGCACCGTGCTGTAACACTAGCCAGCACCAGATTACTCAGTTACAGCCAGGTTTTGTGCGTGAACAGGCAGGAGAGCTGAGCAGACGTGTTCAAAGTGTTCCTCTGTTCTCCGTAAAATTAGGATAGCACTTTCTTTTCATCCAAGAGTGTTTTCAAAGACGCAGAACTGACAGCTTTTCAGGCAGCCAGGGTCTGCAGTAATTCGGTCCAGCTACAGTACATTCACTGATGTGTGCGTAACACAGGCTTAGATAAATAAAGTGCTTGGACCACTGCAGTAAATCTGTCTCGCTGAACCCTCTTTTTACCCAAGCTATCCAGAACTTAACCAAGCAGGAAAGTTGTGTGTGATTCTGTACGCGGGAATACTGCAGGAGATGAATAGATGAGGTGCGAGCAGATGGAGCACTCCTCTCAGGTTTTGGATCTGCTGCCTTTGGAGTGGCAGTGACTGCTGATGAAGCTCGTGTAATCCTTCTGATTTTCCTTTTACTAGTTGTACTGATCTTACAGATCTGTACTCAGCATTGGTGCAGTATACTGCTCTCCAGCAAGTTATAGTTGGGGTTCTGGTGGATGATGACAAGTTGAATATGTGTCCTGGCAGCACAAAGGACCAGTCGTACCCTGTGGTGCACCAGGCACAGCACGGCCACTGGGCAATGGGAGGGGTTGTCCTCTGTGCACTGCACTTTGCGGCCTCACCTCCTGCACTGGGTGCAGTTTGGGTGCCACAATATGAGAAGGACATAACAGCTAGTAGAGAGTGTCCAAAGGAGGGCTGCAAAGTTGGGGAAGAGACTGAGGTCCCTTGATTTGTTCAGCCCAGAGCAGAGGAGCTGAGGGGAGGACTCATGGCGGCTGCAGCCTCCTCACAGGGAGTGGAGGGCAGCGCTGAGCTCTGCTCACAGGGCCCGAGGGAACGGCATGGAGCTGTGTCAGGGGAGGGACAGCTGGGGGTTAGGAAAGGTTCTTCACCAGAGAGTGGTTGGACACTGGAACAGGATGCTCAGGACAGTGGTCATAGCACTGAAGTACTTGAGTTCAGAGACAGTGCTCTCAGACGTACGGTTTGAATTTTGGGTGGCCCTGTGTGGAGCCAGGACCTTGGCTTCTGCAGGGCTGGGGATGCAGGGAGCAGTGATCAGGGCTGTCCCCGTGCTCCTCACAGAGCTGCCCTGAGCACACATTGTCACCCAGTGCGTCTGCTGCGATAGCATCCTGACGGTGTTATCAGGGAGGATTGTTTCTGCTTGTAAATTTAAGCCTGCGAAGTTAAGCATTAGGATTGAAAAAGATTAACCTGACAAAGGCCAGGGAGTTGCAAATGGATTAAAAATGAGGGAACAACTCTCCGTTTAAAAGGAGCAGGACAGTTTAGGTTCAGGCATTGCTGCTAGCCTTTCGAAGCAAGCTTTCCTTATTAGGATGAGTTTCCTTGGGAGTGTTTACGGTGTGAACTACAGAAAAGAATGTGGTGTTGTGACAACAGACAACTCGGAGCAAAATTCAGATTCCACCAAAAGTAGGTGGATAAATTATTAACTCCCTGAAAGTCCAGTGTTGATTTTTTTTATTTTTATTTTTTTTTTTGTATGAACTGGACTGTTGAAAGTAACTTTTTAAATTTGTGACTGCTTCTGGCAAGGTTGGCATTAATTCTATGCATAGATTTCACAGAATAAATAATTTCAGTTCTGTACGGCTACAGTTTGCTCCAGTGCTACTTGTCCCCTTGGCCCCAAAATATTGTATTTAAGTCCTGTATTTCTCAGAATGTAAGTGAAGTCTTTCCTAAATATTGTTCCTACTTTCCCTGCAGTCCTAATGGAATTAAAGTAAATCTTGTTTTGCTTACTGTCAGCCTCCGTCTGCAGCTGTATGGGTTGCAGCCCAATGAAGGTTGGTAGCTGTTGCACAGTTGAACACCAGAGGTTTATTGGTGTTACATTGTGTGTGTGTTATGGGGGAGGGAGAAGAAAAAGTTGTCAGGGTATAGGCTAATATGCAAGAGGCTGTTGTACAGCAGATTTAAACTGTTTTATGCTTGTAGCGTGGTATGCTTGGAGATTCTCCCTTAAATTTTTGTGGAAATGAATAAAAGCAATGTTATTTATGACAGAATTCTTCACTGACTAAACATGGCATTGTTGCAGTAAAACAATGGGGCAATAGCCCTAACAAAACCTGTTAGATCAATTCCCAATGGGCGCAGCATGAAATGATACAGGAGAACATTGGCCTTCTACAGATTTTGCTGTTTCTTCAGGAATTTGATTTTTATTTGATCAAGGTTACATTTTCAGTCAGTGCCAAATGCGGGAAACAGAGTGAAGTTTGTAACAAACGTAAGGTTTTCCAAAAGTACTTCTTTAAGAAATTGGCCACCTGATTACAGAATTTCTAGGTTTGCAGCCAGCATTTCAGAGGAAATATGTCGGAGCCCCCAAAATAGTTTTTGATAATATCTTGAGTGAATGTGCTGTAACACTGCTGGTGGGCGACTGCTGAGTTATACTGTAAGCTTCTAAATGGAGCCTAATACTCTCCATCTGTTGATGAAAATTTTCAGAAGGGCTCCTTAAACTGCATGTATGTAGTGGGATTTTCCAAAGCACCCATTGAGCACCAGTGTAAATTTATCCTGAAAGAACATAAGCCTCATTGTTCACGTAGGTCTTTGGTTCTACTTGTCTGAGCAGCTGTGCAAGGACTGTGATGGTAAATTTAGAGCAAAACTGAAGATAGATTTTTTTTTTTTCTGTGGTGATTGTTTCATAAAGAAAGGAAGGTAAACACAGAAATCTACGTGATCAGTTTCCATCTATGAAAGACAAGAGGTGCTCAGTGTTGTCAGTGTCTGCCTCTGGAGCAGCAGCTGGCAGGAGTTAGGGGAATGCTGTCACCTCCACACAGGCAAAACAGTGTTTGGGGGGAGTGGTATGTCTGTGTTTTAAAATTGATTCAGAAATTTGCAGCAATCTCTGAGAAGAACTATAAAGAGTCTATGAAGAACACCTTACACTGATAGAGTAAGGAAGCTCAAACTGTTCAGCTAACCGCAGAGAAGCCATACAGGCAACTTGACTGTAACTGCAGAGGAGTGAAAGCCAGAACCCTGTTGGCAAACATCTAGCCAGCTTCCAAAGTATTCAGATGCAAAATACTTATGTTATGTTTGGCCAAACTGGGGCCACAGTAATCTGAGGTCTGAAGAAGAAGCCTTGCTGTGAGATATTCTGAGTACAATTCACTAACGGAAATAAAGGATTGGTATGTGGTTGATCAGAGCCTAAGCGACACTGTGGGAAGAAAATAGCAGGTACTAATGTTGTCTTTAAAGCAGAAGAGTCAAATGTTACAAAACTGGGCGGCTGCAAGCTGAGTCCAGTGGAATTCATACATGAAGTATATCTTTACTTAAATTCTTGAAGATGACTGCGTTTGGAGCTAACTACTATGGCAAGCAGTGCTCTGGCTTTGCAGCTTTGTTGTTTTGGTTTGGTTTTTTTGTATTAAGACTGTCAGTGTGACAAAGAAAGAGCTAACTGAGTGAAACCTCATGGCCTGCCATAAGCAGAGCTGAGCAGTAAAGACGCTGTCATGTTGAAATAAATAATAAAAAAAAAACAACTAAGATCTGACAGTGGTTTTTGCCTGCAATGCAGGTACACTGTGCTGGTGGCTGCAGTGCTTCTGGGGGTTCCAGGGCTCTCGTGCCTGGCTGCTGCACCCCAGGGCCCAGTGCTGCTGGATCAGCTGCTGGGTCAGCTGACAAGCTCAGTGTTTGAGCTGTGCCTTGTAAAACAGAAAGAGCTGTTTGTCTCATTGGCAAGTGGTAAAGCAAATAAAGCAACTTAAGTGGCAGCATACGTCGGGTGAGCTCGTAGTTTCTTCTGGGCTCAAATCTGCAAAAGCAAACATCGTAGTCAGGAAATTATGAAGATGCAGTCTTTCTCAACTCAGTGCAACTGCTGTACTATTCAGCCTTTTATCACAAGGCGAGTTGTTTAAGTAGGTGTTTTATATTTAACAAAATGAGGCCCTTCTCCCAGCATCTGCGAGTATGTCAAATGCAGCTGTATTGAAGTGTACAGGAAGAACGAAGGCATGGGGAAATGAGACTTTGATCCTGCAAATCTTTAATGACATGATTTGTTCTGCAAGCACAAGTCCCGAGTTGTACTGAAAAGGTCATAATAATGTGTGTGAAGTCTTACAGATGGGAGCTAAACAGCTTACAAGGGTACTACCGGGAGTGCTGACCAGGAGGCCTGTAGCAAAGCTCAGGGTAGAATCCCCTTCTCCACCCGGAAACAGTTTTCCCCTTTGTTCTTTGGTGATCACATCTAATTTAGATATTTTTACAGGAGCTACTTCCATAAGGTTTTCAGGGCATTCATCAAAGAATTAAAGAGAAGACCTGACTTGGTCCTCTGGCAAACTACAAGGTATTGGTGGGAGCATTATTCCTCTGTTAATTGTTGGAGGCCCCTTCCACCTGTTTTTAAATTAGCTCTTTGTGGCATTGGAGGCATCTATTGAAAGATTGTATTATAACCTCGAGCTTGTCCTTGTGCCTGCAAAGTGTCACGTGGCCCAGTGATGCTGTGTAAATACTAATGAGTGAAAGTTGCTTTGTAAGCCACCAGCACAGTCTAATTGGTTTTGTTGTGTTTCTTAGGCTGGCACTACAGAGGGGCAACCGATTTTAGCACTGAGAACACTGTGCTTAAGCAACACTAATACTGTTAAAGAGCAGAGTTAATGTCATGCTTCCAGAAGGCAGAACAAACAAGTTGTTACTGTTAAGCCTGAGGAGAGGATCTAAATTCAAAGTCCAAATCAAAACTTGCCAGCTGCTAAGAGAAGACAAAGATTTATTATTGCATAGTCTAAATTGGAGATTTATCACGGTGGTAAGTTCAGTGCTGAAATGATTAAGTGCACTTAAATATGCCAATTAGTAGAAGGATAAAAGCTATAGGGTAAAAATGAAATGCAGTCGTCTTAGGATTCCTCTTGCGCACAGTGTGCCAGCTGTAAGCAGGAGATTTAATTTCCAGCTCACTTTCTAGAAATAAACTTGGCTTATTAAATGTCAGGCCTGTTAGGCTGCTGTGTTAGTTCTTATGCCCAGCAGCAAGGCTCTTGAAGATCAAATTTAAAGCACAAGAAATGTTATTGTTGGTGTTGGTTTATTTTGTAAGGCTGTCATTAATTTCTCAAGAAAACGTACGTGCAACCTGAGACTGTTGTAATTATTGGATTTTGTGTAAATAAATGTTTTGGTGGCAGTATGTTTTATGCTGCAAATTGTTTACAGCACAGCTTGGTCTGGTGCGAGTTATATGATCTATTAGCACGCTTGATCTTCCACATGAATTTTCTCCTGCTATTTTTAATTCTGAAGTAAACTCGATAGCAGCATGCCCGTCTGGTAGATTTTGCACAAACCACAGCGTTAGAGTTCCAGACTGGTAATTTCCTCCAGTTCCCAAAAGAAGGTTGACCCAGACCTGCTGCAGGAGCACAGCTGGCCCCAGCCCCTTGTGCAGGGGACAAGAGGACAGGTGAAAGTCCCTGCACATGGCTGTGGCAGCTCCTCAACCAGGAGCTGATAAGCCCTGCAGGGAGAGGGCAACAGCAATCACTGATGCACTGCTATTAGGAGACACCAGGGTATCCAGGACAGGAGGTGGATCGACCTTTTACATGGTCTGATAGTGATGGGACAAGGGGGAATGGCTTTAAATTAAAAGAGGAGATATTTATATTAGATGTTAGGAACAGATTTTTTTACTCAGAGTAGTGAGGCACTGGCACAGGCTGACCATGGAAGCTGTGGATGCACCATCCCTGGAGGTGCTCAAGGCCAGGTTGGATGGGGCCCTGGGTAGCCTGAGCTGAGGGCTGGCAGCCCTGCCCATGGCAGGGGGTGAGGACTAAATGATCTTTAAAGCTCCCTTCAACCTAAGCCGTTCTATGATATGACAGTGCTTGGCTTTCTGGAGGCATCTGCCTGCTCAGAGTGGGCTCCTGCATTGGCTCCCTGTGTCGGTCCATACAGCCCTTTGGGTTAGGACTGAGGAAGAGTGATACAAGTGCACGATCTCCTCAGCAATAGATATTATCCTCCATATAAACTTGAATTTCCCTCTAAGAAAATCACCAAGACCCTGCTCTTTTTATCTGCTGACCTCAGCTCATTAATAGCAGTCCTTAAAGCTATTGTGACCGTGGGATGGGGGTTCCCAACCCATGAGGAGTTTCAGGACATCCCGAAGTGCCTGGATTTCTGGATTCACCTGGGGCTGGTGAGTGAAGATTTGGGCTGAGCCACAGTCAGGGCATTCTGTCAGCCAGTCCCCTGGAACGGGGATTCTCACCTGTGGGTTCCCAACCCAATTCCTCTGCTTTCTGTGATGATGGAGGAACTGCATTGTGTGGAAATAAAGAGCTGGAGAGGTCTCTCTGGGTCAGTGACTGCAGTCCTTAGTCACATTTTACCCACCTTCCCATAAACCACTGCGCTGGGAGATTTTTCCACAGCTTGATTGCTCTAGTGGTGGTCAGAAACCTTGTTCTAATTCCAGCTCAATATGGTCATGACTGGTTTGTATGCAGTTGTGCTCTCTCTTTTAGCTTTAAAACCTGTGGGGCTGCTCCGAGAATTGTTCCCCAGTGTATTCACATGGATATTTCCCTCCTACAAACTGCCCTGGTCTGCTCTCATAAAATGTCAGTATTTCCTTGTTCATGCTAGTCACACCTGACCTGTTTCAGTTTTCTATCCCTTTCATAACTGGGTAGTGAGCATTGTACACAGTATTCCAAGATAAGGCTCTGTTAACTGCTTTCTACATATAATGGTTCTCACCTGCCACTAAGAATGTTTTGCCGTGTATTTAAGTGGTTAAATTGCCTTTTTGTGTCAGCATCTCCTTGGAGAGAGGTGGTAGTGCTGTGGTCATGTAGTGCATCTGAGTGCTCCTATCCCTGCAGCTGGCCAGCTGCAAGGAGCAGCTCTTGCTGTTCTCCTGCAGTTTGCACCATTAACTTGTATCCACTTTATTTCATTGCAGCTTGTGTGACCTTTGCTTCTCCCTGAGCAGCATTTCATTTCTCTCTGCGTTGGCAGCTCATACCAGTCTTCTCCTGCACCCTTCTGGTTTTGGTAATGAAAATATTCAAGAAGATTCAGCTGACAGCTTCAGTAGCCTCTCCTTGTACCCCGGTGCTTCCTGGCAAGCATCAGTATTCTCTGTTTGCCAGTTCCTCTATGTTCCCCACTTCTGCTTCAACTAACTTCCTATGTCACCATGTCAAATACTTTACTAAAATCCATGTAGTTTGGAGCTACTCGCTTTTCTTGTCTGGAAAACTTTTTAATAAAGAAATGCATCTGGTTGGTCCAGAATGATTTATTTATTTTTCATTTTATCCAGTTTTTCATTTACCTCTGTTAATGTAAGCTTAATGTATAGTGATCTTCAGAATTCTGACGTTTCACAGAATACTGCTTTGTCACTAGTGTCATAGCTTGGGTTGGTGTCCAAAATATAGGAATACGAGGCTTTCTGGCATGGGTTGGGGGAGTTTCATCAGTTTATTAAAACTGCCTTACCACTGGGCTTCATTTTTCAAATGCCACATCTTTCAGTACGATCATGTACGTGTGTTCCAGTTCGTCTTGAATGTGCTATGCTCTTTGAATTATGCCTCTGTTCCTCTTGTCACAATACTTATTTTCCTGCACTTTAGGTTTTCCTCCATGTACACCAGTTTTGTTCACGTTCAAAAGTGAAGCAGAGATTCCTTTTGTTTGGGACTGCTGCTCACCTTACAGTCTCATTCTTGACGTTGCTGAAATAATCTTGCTGGCTTGATGGGTTTATTTTGATGCATAATGCATGAGTTCAGACAGCTCTTAAGGTATAGTTCTGTCCGAGTTCAGCAAATATGAATTTATTTCTGTGCTTTTTGTCCTCCCACAAAGCAGACGGGAAAGTTTGAACATCCTGGGTCTCGTGTGCATTATGTACGCAGAGCTGATGTTGCTTTATTTTAAAGCATTGACTCATAGATGAGTATCTACAAGATAAAAATATAATGTAACTTTCCACAGTTATTTTGAGCCAGTCAGTTGAGGTTTTGGACTCTTTGAAGCAGTCAGCAGAGCTGCTACTGCCTTGTGATGAAATGACTGTGTTGCTCCTATAGAGGTTTTTGACATTAGGTTCTTCTAGGGCAGTCTGTTGAGCACGAATGACTCCCAGGCACCTCCCCGCCATGTGAAATGAACTTGTGCACATTTGTTGTCTTACTGTGGGACATCACAGGTATCACAAAACTGAGAACCGATAGCAGCGCAGAGCAGCTGGTGTTAAATATAGATGGGTAGTGTGTATTGTGTGTTAGAAAAAGCCTGCTTGTCTAAACCTGAACCGCAGAGTTTCTCTGATGCTTTTATATTTAAAGAGTTTTGATCAGTTGTCATCCCACATGTCTTTCTAAACTCTGTGAGCTTTCTAACAACGTGACAAATTTATACCATAAGAACCAAACCCAGTAACTGGAAAATTACTCAACTGGAGAGTTTGGGTGCCTGAAGTAGTGTTCTGCTCTCAGGCAGCTCAGGTAGATCTACAATTCCTAATTCTACTGCAGGCAGTTATTAATTATGGGACATCTTTATTAATTGATTACTTTTATTTAGGGTTCTGACTGATTATAGATCTATAAATGAACATCTCTGCAAACGTTCTGTCAGTAAGGACTGCTCCTGCACATTGTTGCTAAATGCATCAGCATCACTGGTTGCTGTAGGAAAGCTAGCAGTACAGGGCTGAAATACATATTCTTCAATATCTTCATTACAAGTCTGTTCTTCCCTAGGTATGGTGGAGTTCCCCTTGCTGTACCACAGAAATGCATGAGTTGGTGCACATTAGTACTCTCACTTTTTAGCGAGGCTGCTAGAAGCCAGTTTGGCAGGTTTTCTTGGTGTAAATCAGGTCAGCTTCCAGTCCATTATTGTAAATTTGCTCAGGAATCATAGAGTATCCTGAGTTGGAAGGGACTCATAAGGATCATCAAGTCCTACTCTGAGCTCCACACAGGACCACCCAAAAATCAGACCCTATGTCTGAGCACGTTGTCCAAACATTTCTTGAAGGGCAGCCTGTTCCCACCAGTGCCCGACCACCTGGTGGTGAAGAGCCTTTGCCTGATATCCAACCTGAAGCTTTAAATGCTGACCCAGGTCACTGGCTGGGCAGCTGCAACCCTCAGGGCCGTCCTGAAGTCAGGGGGCTCAGGTTCTGTCTGGAGCTATATCTTTGCAGTAGACCTTGAGAGCTATGGAGGAGCTATGGTTTATCCTGGGGTGAACACCGTAAAAAGCAACAGACACGGACAAAAGGAGAAACAGCCACAGAGAGAACCCACAGAGATTCCATTTAGCTCTCTTACATACACTGTAAACACTTCCTAACACATCTGCATGTGATCCTTCTACATAGGCACAAAAATCGATAATAAACAGTGAATGAATAGAGAGAGGCCTGCCAAAAGCTCTCTTGTTTAATTTTGGGTTTCTTTTCCAACCTAATGTGAAGTATTTAAGGGAGACCAACACCAAGAGTACCGTGGCTTCATGAAGCACTTCTCCCCAAGAGCTCTCTCTGCAGAGGTGGCTGTGGTGCCTGGAGCCCATGGCTCTGTCCTTTGGGATCTCTCCTTGCACAAGGTGGGATGGAAGATCAGCTGTGTGTTAAGGTGGCAGAGTTGGCAGTAATGAGTCTTGTGCAGGATGGTTCTTGCTGTTCCTTGGATGTGTGTTTATTTGCAGAGGGAAGCAGCACCCTGTAGCTTTGTTCCACCAGCTGTCCCTTGGCTCCTGAATAACCAAGGGCTTTGTTCTCTCCCTTTTCCCCTCCCTCCTTAGATTTTTATCAGACTCTGATCTTTGAGGTATAAATAAGTTGGTATTAGAAGTATCTTCCCTGTTCCGTTTTATGGTGTTAATTTATTTGGTGTGTGTATTTTAAATCTACAGTCTGGAATTACACCTACAGGATAATGTTTTCAGAAGCACCTTTGCTGCTTCATTGCCTATTTGCTTTAGTCAGCCACTGCTTTACTTATTAACATGCACTTCTTTATATGTTTGGCATAATAGGCATGGTAATAAACCAGAAAGTGCTTTGCTAGCTTTAAGAAAATCATTAAGTGTCTGATACATGATATAATGTATACACACTATCCTCTTTTACCCCAATGCTACTGTGATTTTGTCCTGTGTGTCTTACTGCTGATTTGCAGGAGGTTATGTTATCAGTTTTGAATATGAGTTAATATTAATGAGAGATATGAAAACACCATAAAAAAATACAAGCCAGCTCAAATAAATCTGGTTTTGCTGTGTTAGGCTTCTGTGAATCCTAATCTGTAGTTCAACAGGAGAAGTGTTGGCTGATTCAGGTCCTCAACTTTATTCTAATGTATGTGGCCCTCTGATCTGGGATTGCAACACTTCGTGACA
>JAOWBP010000001.1:20383752-20403586 GCA_028571105.1 Tragopan temminckii | reverse complement strand
GTTCTTAATTCATAGCAAATGAAATAAACTGCATGTTTATTTACAGAGATCACAACTATTTGGCACGTTGTGGCTGAAGGTAAGTTTGTTAGAAAGGATTTATTTTCTTATGGGGAGGATGAAGTTATAGTTTCAATTCAGCAGATTTTCTCATGCAGAGAACTAAGTAGCACCCACAGCACTTGCAGTTTATCTGCTTCCATTCCCTAGTGGTTGCTGTTTAGATAGGAACAGAAAGATGAGCCTTTGTTAAAGAGAAGTGTTTGTAGGGGTTTTCTTTGTCTTTGCCAGTCCTTCCGTTAGCAAGGCAGCCTGCAGGGCTCGGTTGCAGTGCCATTACTGCTTTAAGCAGACTTTGCATCTGATATGCAGTAGTGTGGGCAGAAGTGAAATAGTCCATCTCCATGTTCCGCACTAGAGGGCATCCTGTTAAAGACACAGGAGGAACCTGGTGACACGAGAGGCAGCCAGTGGCCTGTGGGAAATGTAGTCTGGAAGAGCTGAGGTCTCCTTGCATCTGACAATGCCATCTGTTTCTGTTATCAGCCACACACACACATGCCATAGTACACCTTCATGCAGCAGACCTGTCAGTGGGCTGGATCCTCTATATGCAAACAAAGGCCACAATGCACCAAATTGCCTGCTGAAGATGTGAAGGTAGTTAGGTACTGACCCGTGGCAAGAAGTAGGGCTGTAATGTTGTTCTACTACTGATGTAGTTGTAAGGCAAATGTGATCCATCCTTGTCCTTCAGAAGCCCACCTGTGTGGTGGTCCTCTGGATTGCTTTCATAAGAAGATTAGCTGGAAGGTGAAGTTCATGAGAGCCAGGTCCTTGGCTGTGGTGAACTAAGGGGACAGTGGTGGCTGCAGTGAAGTGGAATTATTTTAAGTCAGACAGAAAGTGGAAAATGCAGGATTAGAAGGGTGGTTGTTGACTAAAGATATCTCAAACTCAGCTACCTGGAGAGGTTATTGCAAAACAAGCTGTGGTGTGAATTTGGATCAGTTGTAGTGATGGAAACTACATCTGCCTGCCATGCTGTGGATAAGGCAGTGGGGTCTTTTCATGGAAGGAGCTGAGGAGATGACAGCCATCTTCTGGCCTTTGAGCTCATGAAGCACTTAAACAGATTTAAGCTCACTGCCCGTCCCAGTGAAGATACAGGAGAACTTGCACTGGGCAGTTCAGAAAGAACAGTTGGCAACCAGGGATGCTCTCCCATAGCCCACTGGAAGCACAGGCTGACTCCAGCTGACTTATTCCATACAACCACCAAAACTAGCTTCATTTTGTGGAGCCTTCATCTTCTACCCACTTGTTATTAGGTAGATCTCATGAGTCATCTCTGAGCAATTTTTTGTTTATGTAATGTACAAACAGATTAAAGGTGGTGGCTCTTATGTATTTATTTATTCTTTTCCAGATATAGCTGACCCATTCAGGCATCTGTAAATACAGACACTGATGCAAGACTGAAAAAATGACCCTTTTGAATCATCTTTATACAAGAAGAATATTTAAGCTGCTCATTTTTAGCGTTTGACATTTATATCAGGGATTTGCTAGGAAAGAATTCAGTATCTTTCTTCTATGCTTATGTCTGCCTTGCTAATAGAACTGTTCAGTAGATCGTTTTATATATGTATATATATTTAATGAATCAACCAAGATCTGTCTCTGTTCATTCAGTTTTGTCTCCGTCTGCTTTATGTATTTGCTCTGGACTGCCTTAGATATTTTGAGTATGCACAATAGCATCATTTGAAAATAGGAGTGTGCAGCTGTTTGCAGCTGCTCAGTTAAAACGGACTCCTCAATATCAGGTGTCTCTGGAATACAGCACTTCTTTTTCACTGGGGCTGGATGCAGGATTTTACCTAGGGGGTTTCAACAGGATTGAGGTTCTGATGCTGTGTATGGTTGTGTACTAAATGCCAGCTCCCACTTCTTCCTGATCTATCCAGATAGAACAAAGACAGGTATGAGTGACAGAAGATGACAGATAGCGTTCAAGCATGGTTTAGAACAGGCTGCAAGGTGACAGACAGGTCTCTGCTTTTTAATGCTGGGTCCCACCTGCTTTGTGGCTACTAAATTGATTTGTGTGTGTGGTGGAAAGTGAAGGACTACCTCAGGTAAGGAGGCCTGCCATCAGGCATATTAGGTAGAAACAGTTTCTGTATTTTTGTCTGCAGAGTGTTGGAAGGGACTTCAAGAGGCCAACCCCCCTGCTAAAGCAGGTACTCTACAATGGGTCGCACAGGTAGGCAACCAGACAGGAGTAAAATAACATGCTAATTGGAAGGGCACTGACTGCTGAAACAGCTTTGGTAGGTGAGCCCTCAGCCCTTCCTTAGCTCATCACATAGTCCCTTGCTGAACAACAGCAACAAGGTCAGAAGAATTACAATAAATATGTTTATAAAGCAGCCTCCTGAGGAATTACTTCTAACAGTTGAATTTGTCCAATTGCATCGTAACATCTGGAACTGAGACATAAGCAAACATTAAACATTAGGAAGGCTTACTGCGTATTTTGCATGCTATCTTCGTATATACAGGAAAAGCCCAATAATGCTGCTGTGCCAATTCATTTCCCAAGTGTTATCCAGTATCACTTGAGTGTCCAGTTCCTGTTTGCTTTCCAGATCTTCAGTCAGCAATAACTTTCTCTCACTCTTCCTCCCCTCCGTTTGAATTGCTGCAGCCATGTCATGGAGGCCCCTTGGAGCTGTGCAGCACGTGTAAGAGCACAGGCCATGAGATGGCAAGGATTCAAAATCCGTGTATCACTGTTTTACAATTTTAAAAATTAATTTAGGTGATTTTTTTTTAGCATCCAGCTCAGTGGGAAGGGGCAGAACACGCAGCTTCCTTTTCATGGTGGCATGCTCTGGGAAATCCTTGAGGAGCCAGTTCAGATAATATAAAAGGTATTGCATCTTTGCTAGCATTTATTTTAATTTCCTCTACTCATTCTTGCAAAAGAGCTGTCTGCTTCCATAGGAAAGGTTCTTTGATTGAAAATAAAGAGGCAGGAAGGATGGGGTTTAATTGTCCTGAAATTAATTTCCCATAATCAGATTCAGTGTGTTTGGTGTAAGGGAGACAGAGAAATGGTGCTTCAGGAGCTGGAGACAGGCACCCGCTGGTTACCAAGAAGCAGTCTTCTCTACCAACAGAGTAGAGAAGTAATTTCCCTTTGTCTTTCTCAGTTAGCTTCAGCACATCCTGCATGCTTGTTTGGCTTCGTTCTGGTTTTGGCCCCTACTGCTCAGGCAGAACTTGTGCTCTGCTGTTAAGCCCCAGACCTGAGGTCCTTGCCCAGGAAGGGACACTGGGGATGACAGGTGTTGAGGAAGGAGAACTGCTCAGCACCAGACCTGCAGCCAGATATACCTGCTGGAGCACAGCTCTGCTCTCGCTTAGCATCACAGAGGTGGAGGGAGCGTGATAGATTGCTGTGCTAACCTGGGAGAAAAGGAGGGTCTCCTGCTCAAATGCAGCATAATGCATGCTGAAGCTTGATCTAGGAATCATCACACAGTTTTCTATTGTCTGTAAAGAAGTTTTTTAATGTGTTCTTGATGTTTTTGAGTGGTGCAGGGCTGTTGTGCATGCTAGCAGGCTGTTCTCCAGAAACCATGCAGAACGTGCACTGCAACAGATTCACTGAAGGCATTTCTCGTGCAGGTTTGTTCTTTGGGGGTTGGTTTTAATTTTTATTTTTTGGACGAGCGGTGGCGATGCCTTCTTTTTTGAGAACAAGTAGTACCAGGCAATGTGAAATAACTCTTAATAAGCCAACCCCTTTGTTACTTTTCTGGATATTCTCATTGTGATTCCAGCTGTGGGGTTTGCTAGATTCTTGACTTCAGTGTCACCTTTTAATAGTGATTTTTGCAAATAAATTATGTACTTTGTGAAAGCCAGTTTGCTTGCACAGTTCTCTGTTTGTCCCTTATTTTATTGAGCAGCTGCTTGTTAGCCATTGCTTCTTTATTCTGAATACACCTAAAGCATCCTTTCTCCTTTAACTCTTACAAGACCTAAACAACACTGATATTTTAGTCTTAGTTTTTACTGCCACTGCAGCATCTTCAGTCTCCTTTTTTAGATAGGCTGGCAGTGCTTATAAAATGCAGGCAAACTGCAGTATGTGAAAGAAATTGTGTATTTCAGATTCTTGGCCATTCCTCACATTGCATTCATTTGTCTGGTTTGAGATTTATGTTTTTTTTCCCTTGGCTCTGACTGCAGCTGGTGGCAGAGGGAGGGGTTCTGTCGATCTGGGCACAGCAGTGCTCGCATCCTCCTTTCAATCAGTTGCTCTGTATGAGGAGAGAAGAAAATGTAGTCATTGTGTTTTAAATTTAGTAACTTCTAGTAATTTCGATGATTTCTAAGATCACTTCTCTGGTTATAAATAAACCACATTATTTAAAAATATTTTTGACTATACTGAATTATGCCCCTAAATTGGAATAGGCTGAGGCAAGTTTGGGAAAGAAATTATGGTCAAGTTTTTGCATTCTTAACCGTAAATGGAAACAGAAGGGCACTGACTGGCCAGAAGTTTTAATTTTATTGCTCTTGCAGCTAATGGAAAACATTATTTACTAAAAATGCTGTCAGATATGATTCCTTGTGCTTTGGAGGTTCCTCTGAAAGTCTTGAGGTGACAGAAGCCTAATATCTAAATGGGGTACGAGGAAGAAATTCTTTCCTCAGAGAGTGGTGAGGCAGTGGCACAGCTGCCCAGAGAAGCTGTGGGTGCCCCATCCGTGGAGGCACTCAAGGCCAGGCTGGATGGGGCCCTAGGCAGCCTGAGCTGGTGGAAAGTGTCCCTGCCCATGACCTGAGTATGGAGCTTGATGATCTTTACGGTCCACTCCATTCCATTTATGGGCAAACTGCAAGCTAGGGGAGGCTGAAAGGTGTATGTGAATGGATGCTGCTTGTTCTCTGGTATGAGTGAAGGGGGCACTCATTGGTGGTGGACCGCGCCAGTAGCTGATGGGCGTGTGAGAATAACCATGTTCTGGGTTGTTTCAAAGCCAGTTTCAAGGCATTGAAAGCAAAGTCTGAGCAACGTAATGTCTTCCTTGTCTAGATTGCTATGAAAAGGCCACAGAGTTTGATGAAGAAGTAAGATGGCTAGGTAAGCTTGCAAAAAAATAAATAAAAAGAGAAAACCAACAAACCTCTTCACTGCTGTGCTGAATCCCTTTACAGGGTGCTTCATGCTCCGGCCAGTATCTTTGACCTTGTAGAGGCTTCCTGCTTGCTCTTCTTTGGATACATGTAGCACCCCTCTCCCTGTGTAAGTGACTCTTGTGCTTGAAAGGTGGAATTGAATCTCCTTCCAGTGTCTGATTGTTAAACACAAGTAGCATGTTGGGCTGAAATCTTTGGATAACTTTTCCAATGAAGCACAAAAGCTACTGTTCTACAATGTTAGAAAACAGCAGATAATTGCAGATGTTGAAAGTTTGACATGGTGAAGTCAAATATGGGAATGTTTTGCCCATAACAAGGTCTTGACAGTGTGTTGTGGTTTTGACTGTTCAGTTTGTATGACGCAGATATGTGATTGATTTTTCCATTACTAAATTTCTTTAAAGGCAAGATTAAAGACTTTTATGCATGCCTTGCTGCTTCTTTTATGGACTTGGAAGAGTAAATGGTAAGATTTCAAATCAGTAGCTGTGTTCAAAAACATCCTACTTCTCTGACTTACATCAGTATATAGGGCTCTACTTCAGGTTAACAGACTTTAGCCAGCTATTGTTTTCTTTCTGCTGTGGCTTTGTTAACAATTTTCATCTGATCAGCATTAACTAGAAACAACAACTTTAGAAAACACTGTTACTTTTTTCTCTACTTACTACCAGCAAGTGAGAAGCCCAGGAGCTCTCAGGCACATTTGTGATCATGTGTGAAATATCCCCCTATAAAGTCACTAAGTCTGTTTTGGTGTATGAAGACCATTTATAGCTGTAACTTTTGCTCTGGATTGCAGCACTTAGGTTTCAGCACAGATGTTATGCTTCATGGGCAGCTGGGCCAGAGGAGGTGTCCTGGCACAGTCAGGTCAGGTTTGAACACAAGAGCTTTTCCATACAGCAATGGCAGCTGGCTTCTGCCAGCAAGGGCCCTGGCTTTAGAAGGTCTCCCCGTGCAATTAGAATTGACTGCCCCAATAAGACAGTGTGGATCTGAAATGCATGGACAGCAAGAAGAGAAAGCCTCTGGAAATGGAAATTCTGTGGGAATGGAGGGCTTTTTACAGGCAAAAATCAGAAGGGATATGGGGCTTTGGGTAAACACAGAGTGTTGAGATGGCATAAGGTCCATCTGATGGAGTGTGCTGCATTCGGTGCTTTGTCAGATAAGGCATTTGTGACTAGAAACCATGCTTTGTTTCTTTGGATAGATTGTCCCTTAAGAGTATGAGACAGGAATGTTGAATGAGTTCTCTGGGAGACGTGCCTGTGGGCCTCAGTGGTCCCTGTCTGGTGTTCTGGGTTCCAGGCTGCTGGACTCTGTGGAAACGTAAGGTGGGAACTTGTGCCCTACAGGGCTGTAGCACAAAACACCCAGACCCAGGGATGTTAGAAGCAGGTGGGAGCAGTGTTTTGCTCTGTTCTTTGCAGGCCAGTGTTCAGCCCAGCTGGGCTGGGTTGCAAGGAGCATTTTCCTCTCAAAAGCAGTGCTGCCAACACAAAAAGCCTTACATTTCTGCTTAGGGAAGAACCCGCCTACTAGTGATGAAAAACAGGATTTAAAGGGGAGTCTAATTGCAAAAATAATGTTGCTGATACAGTTGCTTTGCTTACTTAGCGTCGTGCAGTTACTGCAGTGTAAGATCTTCGCGAGCGACATGGAGAGCATGGAGAGCAACATTCTCTCCTCTGAATGCAGTAGTTACTCACACAGGGTCTGGTCTGTGGATGTATAAGACCTAGACAAGAGCATGGATATTGGTCCTGCACATGCTTTCTGTCAGGTGCAGTTTGCGCACTAAGAGAAATTCCATTCTTACCATTCAGCAAACCACAGTGTCAGCTGGGCAGCAAATGCTATTGGATTATTTTTATGGCTCTCTAACATCAGATATGCTCCAATTCTGCCCATGTTGTCTTCATTAACCTGGCTTTAGAAAACAGTATATTTATGACTCTTTAATCTTACAGTGGAGTTGAAAGAAAACACGTAAACAGGTCAGACCATTGACCATATTATGTTTTGTTTGGGTTTTTCACACTTATTTAATTCCTGTATGATAGTTCAATTGACTGTTCTTTGTGATGTTATCCTGTAATACATTTATTTTGTCAGTATCCTGTGGGGCTCTCTGTGGTGTCAGTAGCTGATTTCTCTGTCTTCAGTAGGTAAAAGTTCATGGCAACGTGAGTGTAAGTATGCTTTTATAGTTGGCCATGATAGCTCAAACCTAAGTTGTGTGGTTTTTTTAATAAGTCCATATGGAAAGCAGAAGTGCAATTGTTATTATTTCACATTCAGCCTATTTCAATTTGTTTTAGTAAAAAGAATTTAAAAGATCATTGTGGTGAACAAAGCCAAAATTATAATTCATTTGAAGGAAAGAAGAAATGTAGTGATTTAATGGAAATTTATTTGCAGTCATATTTCCTATTTTTTTCTTCTGTCTACACTCAGTGAGATCCATTTAGTCAGTGCAGTATCTTATTACCTACAGGATCTCTGAGTGCAGCGGAGAGATCCATCTGCTTTTACATTATGTGGCAGGAGCACTTTTGGAACAAAGTGTAGTGCAGCAAGGAGGGAAGCAAGAAATAATTCTCGGCTGTGTCTGAAATTACATCCCGGATTCATGGGGTAGCTTGCATGGCCATGGGATTTGTAAAAGTTTAATTTACAAAGCCTTAAAGTGTTGAACCTGACATTACATCTACCCTTCCTGCCACTGAAACCAGTTACCTTTATTTATCAGTGCAGTGGGGAAGAGAACAGGGAGCGAATGAGTTTGTTAGAAGTACCAGAGAGATGACATTTAGCCTCACTTTCTGTGCAAGTCTGAAGGGCTTTTAAGAAGTAACAGTGAGTTATGGTATAGGAGACCTGTTTTCTGTCTGGAGTGAGGAGAAAAACTTATGAGAACAGGCCAGTTGGGATCAGTGAGAGTTTGTTTATGAGGAAATCAGTCAGCCTATCTCCTGTTAAATATTAAACTTGAAGACATGGAAACCCTGTCATGTTTAACACGGCCAACAGAATTTCAGTGCTCAGTAGCAGACCAGCTATGTGCCACTGAAATATGGTGTACCTTGAGACAGCTCTGCAGTTGTTTATTAGGGCTGCTGCAAAGAGTTGTTTATCCAAGGTTTTATTAATGCAGTTTAAATTATTGCTCAGATTTGAATCTAAGAGCTGTGGACACTAACCAATAGAACAGCTTTGGTTTCTATTCTGCTGCTGTTCTCTTCTGAATCATATTTCCCATAAAGGATTTGAAATATTGTGGAAATGATGACTAAGAACATTTGTTTTAAGATATATTATGCTGCATTCTTAGCCATTGATTTAAAAATAAATTGTCTACTGAGGAAAAAATGTTGGGCATGCTCCAGTTTCACAACGAAAAGCAGGGGTGGGGTCAGATACTCTGTGCTTGAGCTGAAAAGGAAAAGTGTAGAGAGATTGGCTGAAAGGCATTTCACGTAGAGCTGGGGGAGATGTCCAGCTGGCTGGGCACTTCGTGCATAAGGGAAAACAAAAGTCATTCTCACTGCTTTTGAAAGTTGGCCCATATAAATAACCAGGAAAGGAGAGCTGATACGTGAAGGTGGTGGAACTCTCCTGTCAGATTAATTCTTTTAACTTTTTTTTTTTAATGTTGCTGTTTTGAGTCTAAGCTATTTTGTGTGCTGGAGCCATGGTACAGAAAATGGATTCAGTCTGTGGATAGAAATTCGTAATTTGACATGTCCCATGTCAAGTGTAACATTTCTTCATTCATCTATCAGTGTTTTCTGTACCAGCTTTCTATGCCAGCTTTAGTATCAGGCACTTCTAGTTTTTGGTCCTTGTCCTTCAGCCTCCGCAGCCTCCCTCACTCTCAGCCTTCACAACCTCAATGCAGTTTGAACAATCGCAGACACACAGACCTCCTCAGGCTCCTCAGCATTCACTCGAGTATCAGCTGTGAGAGACTTTGGTAACAAACAATGTAAGAATGGGTCAGTGATAATACTGGTGAGCTGTCAGGCTGCTTATCATCTCATATGAAACAGTTTTGACTTTCCTTCCAAGTCATCATGTGTCTGAATCCTATTTTCAAAAGTGACTTGACTTTTCCAGTAAAAGTGGTACTTGAATAAAAAGGTTTCTGGTTACCTCTTGAAAAGGACACTTGGGTTTCTAAGACTTTCAGTCATACAACTCAACCATTATATACATAATTTCATATAGGTAAGGCATGAAATTGCTCTTTTCAGAATCATAATTTCTTTCTGTCAGCAATATGGACTTTTCTGTTGTTGTTATTTTCAATAAAAATCCAGAGGCAGTAGCTGGGGTGAGGCTGAGATAGATTGTGCTGAAGTAGAAAGTACTTTGAGTGGTGTTTTCAGACTCCCTGTGCACCCGAACAAACCACTGAAACAGTGCTAGGATAAACAAGACCCTTTCAGAGGCTACGTTGGCTGGCCTGCATGCATGCCTTGAAAGTGTGATAGCCCTGGTCCTCCAGCACAGGAGACCCATCTTCAGCCCTCTGCTCTGTCTGGCCCACAGCAGATCTAAGCTGATCAGAGCAGGGGCAGAAGCTTTGACAGAAGTCTGATTGGGAGTTATTTCAGGTGAGAAAAGTAAATTACATCCAACTGTTATGAGATGGTCTGCCCTGCCCCAGGCCAGTGCTCAAACTGGTCAGCTCTGTTCTTCTGCCCAGCTGCCCTGTCCTGACCTACCTTATGAAAGAGCATTGAAATCCTTGCACTCCCATTAAATATTTGCTACAACTGAAAATACTTCCAGCAGAAACATCCCCAGTAGCTGTTCTAGAGAAACACTGAATAGAAGCCTACTGAGGGATATTTATTAGAATTAGCCTTATAAAGCTGTCATAGCATAATTTATGTTTTCCTTTTTGTGTCGGCTGCAGCTTTTCTGTTGTAATGATTGCGAGAAAGCTCAGAGTGCTCCCCAACCAAAAGGAAAGCAGAGTGGCTGTGAAATCCTGTTCTGCTCGGAATGTGAAGAAAGATTGCCTTAAGAATGTGTAAGAAAAAAAATGAGTGATCATTAAAGATAAGAAGAGTCCAATTCTTAGAAGGACAGAAACTTTAAAAACAAAACAAAACCCCAATCCTGAAAAATGATTGAAATGATATTAGTTTGAAATGAACTATTAGTTTTTGAAAAAGAAGTGAAGCCAGTATTGTTGTCTGCATAGACATCACCATGTTCGCTTCCTGTTGATGGATCTGTGAGATTGTACAGGTCAAAAAAAGCACTTTGAGTTGCTCTACGTTGTTTATTTTCTTTTTAATTTTTTGGTCATGTGTATCCGTAAGGCTCAGACACAGGGCATGGTGATGGTGGAAGGAAGGGCTGATGGGAGCAGGGAGGCCAGACAGGCCCTGTGCTCCTGTGGTGCTGTGGCCACACATCCCATGTCAGCAGTATGGGCACCTTGATGTCTGTTATGAAGCAGCAGGTGAGAGACCATTCTTGCCTGAATGCTCAGATGAGGCTTCTCCCCCCAGCCTGATCTGTTTTCTGGCCTTGTTCAGCTTTCCTTTGAGTTTATAGGTAAGGTAAAGCTTGGTTGCTTGATCATCAACCTTTTGAAGTTTATTAAAATCGGGGCTTATGGGCTGCAGTTCACGCCGCTGTGCTTGGCTATGTGGTCAATATGTAAAAAGTCTCCCATGTAGGATAGCAGCCAGCAAAGCATTGTTCTTCATTGCTTTAGCTGCTTCTTGGAGCTTGCTTATTGAGGTTGAATGTTTTTTCTTATGTCTGCTAGAATCCCAAGACATTACAATGCAATATTGTTGCTGGCGCAGAACAATGAATGTGATCCTTAGTGTGAGAAAAACCCCTCTGAAAGCCACGCTGGTTCAGAGGAGGTTCATTGTTGGTGTTGCCTTTGGCTCTGGGATGTGACTCACACAGTGCTGTTGCACAGAGGTACCACCTCGTTCCCGGTTATGGTCTCTGCCATTTTATGCTGTAAGCCTTCTCCCAGTTCCTTCCATTTTTCCATTCTCTAGAACACACTCCAGCCTGTCCTGGCTGTGCCAGTGGCTTCTCTGTGATGTGCTTTGATCACAGTTCTCTGGCTTTCCAAGACAGCCTCACAGTGCAGCTCCACATTTCAGTCTCAGAAAGATTTTAGATAAAACTGCTGCACATATCAGTGTATTCCTGCAGCAGCCAAGGCCCTGGCTTACCTCTGCAGTAACCCTGGTCCGTCATGTCCATCACCACCTTCAGTAGTCCAGTAGTATTTGTTGATGGTCCTTCACTGTTTGCTAGGACGGGCTCTGTGTTGCCCTGCTGTGATGACACTAGAAAGTCTCTTATGCACTGCTTTCATAAGCATGTCAGGTATGTCTTTTGTTGTCCTCTGAATGATGTTAAGGTGGGTTTTGAGGGAAAAAAAGCGCACAGATTTTTTTTTTGTTGGTGGTGGTGGTTTTGTTTGTTTGTTTGTTTGTTTGTTTTAGCTCTCCACCAAAGCAAAATCAAAGAATTTTCTTTTTCTTTTTCTTTTTTTTTTTAAGAGGTAGAACCAGCTAACAGGTTGGGTTTGGCTGGACGGGGCAACCCATAGGGGATAGCCAGTTCCCCTTGCCATTGGAATTTGGGGTGTGCTGTGGGATTCAAACAAGGACAGGGGAGCAGCATTGTGTCTGTGCCAGAAAATGGGGCTCACTGAATGCTGGAGTGACTGCAGGCTCTGGGGCAGTGGAGGTGGGCTTTGAGGTGTACAAGGACACTTATGGTGTGAGTGATCTTGGGGCTAGGGTGAGTGATGGGGTTTGATCAAGGCTCTCTAGACCTTGAGTGCATGTGCCCCTTCCCTTGAATTATCACTGGTTCCTTCCCTTGGTCAGAGAAAATGTGTCTGGACTAGCGGAGTAAGAGCATGAGGAGGAAAACTTTTGCAAAGCGTCGCTCATGCCTGTGGAAAGGACTGGTGCTCACCATGTGGGAGAGCTGATATGTATTGCTGCAGAACTGCACTGTGGTTTGGCATTTGACAACCCAGCTCCTTCTGGTAGAGTGTGAAGCTTTCAGATAGTATTGGCAATGTGGGGAAGCCCTTACCAGGGCTGGCAGCTGTAGGTGTAGGAGATGGTGGGAAGCTCATAGTGCTCTGCTGGCTACCTCTTCTGATCAGCTGTGCAGGGTGTAGGAAGGGTGTGAGAGGTGTGGGATGGAAGCAGAAAGAGAAATGGTTTCTTTGTGAGAGTAGGAGCAATTAAATGAGAGTTGGAAAGGGTAAAAGCCACACTACCAGCTTGAAGCCAGCAAATTCTTTGCAAAACCCATTCATAAATAAAAAGACAAAAGAGTTAGAATGAGTGAAAAGTGCCCTGTGTGCTCTCCTTCTATGATGAGAATTCAAAGACTGTGCTAGATCACCTTTGTGGGGCCTTTGTTGTTAAACAGCATCTTTAAAACTAGAGAATCTTCAGTTTCTTTTCATGCTCTTCTCAGAAATTACTTCAGCCATTTTTGAACTGAAAAATGGTGTTCTATATTTCGTACAAAAACTATCTTAAAGGAATATCTTACATATGCAATCTGTTGATATCCAAGGATTATTTTGTCCAAGGACTGAGCTCTGACTGTTTGGAGAACATTAGAACTGTTGGTGTGGGGGTACAGAAGTGACCAAAGGCCATGCATTTAGCTAGACAGATCATGACCACATCATTTGCTGCAGTAATAGTATTCTAGCAAAAGGTCAAGATAGGCCTCCTATAAAGAGGTGATTTTGCACTGGAATAAATGGGAACTCCATGACCTCCAGGGTTGGTAGAGGTGGCAAATTGCTGTGAGTCACTGGTAACTGTGCTCTATTAAACACTTTGCATGCATGGGCAGTCAGTGGCTGTGTGGGGTTCCCAAATCTGTCCCCAGGCAGTGGGGCTCCCCACATGCTACTCTGGAGGGAGAGTACCCAAAGGTGGCTGTAAGGAGCCTGTGAGAGCATGGTTGCTCATTGTGAAGTAACAGTCCTTGGGTTACAGCCATGTGTTGCCAAAGTGCATTGTGAACAAGTTCTAGTAGAGATTGATTTGGGAAACTTCTTGTGCTAAGAAATGCAGAAAATCATAGTTGGCTGCTGCAGAAACAATGAAACTATGGCTCATTACTGCCAGCAGAAGTATGGAATTATTTGATTGAGAAAGAAAATTAAACAATGGGCCATGTAGAGCCTGAGCTAAAGTTGACGTATCTTAAAGAGGATGAAGTTTTGTTTGTTGCCGACAGTATGTTAATTTATCTGTTGACTGGAGGAAAAGAAAACCCAAAGATTGGATTGAGAAGGTCCTGTTTTCCTCGGAGGTCAGTCATGCCTCAAATCAAAGCCTCAGTTGCCTCTTTCAGATTTTCAGCAAAGGCAAATAGCCAGGGAGCCAAGCTTGGCCGTGGCTGGGTAGGTGGAATAAGGACTGACTTGTGTTTTGGTTTGAATTGGCACAGCTGTCTTGCTCTTGTTTCAGCCACCCCTAGAAGGTGATTTACCACTTCACCATGACTTTTTGCAAGAGAACTGTCCACAGTATCCATCACCTGGCCCTGCAGGTTTTTATTTGATTAGTTTTTCCTTTGTGTTTACTGCTGGCTGTTATGAACTAGTGAATCACTCTATTTTAAGTAGTCAGTAATAAGGAAAAACAAGAATGATTAAAAAGGCACATTACAAAGAAAATAGATGTTTTAACTCTAGCTTGTTAACCAGGAAATTGCCCTTCAGAAAGCTCCTGCCCTGAAGACACCTCCTGGCTCTGTAACTTACACTGCATGTAAATCAACACTGTGGCTGAGCTGAGCTCTTACCATGGCTCTTGCAAGTAAAATGTTCCAGTTCCCTTTTGGCTTCCACAGTGAGTGTGCAGCACATGTCTGTATGGAGCAACCTGACGTGCATCAGCGTGGGCAGTTATCAAAGTACATAAGCACATTTCAACAAGCTGTGCTATGCAGCTCTCTTATTGTTATTTTTTTTCCATCTCCTGTGTTATTTTAAAGCAAAGCAAAGTTACTGACATTTGCTTCATGACAGTGCAAGTTGGTGAAGGGTTAGTTTCATGACAGTGAAAGTTGGTGAAGGGTTAGTTTGCCGATGAAATACAAATTCACATATGCATTCCTTTCATTTGCATCAGTAATGCAGAGCAGAACTTGAACAAAGTGAACTATTTTTCATAGAAAATATTTTGCAAAAATAATTGCTCTGGCAAGAAGCACTTACTGTATACAATGAAATCAGTGTTCCAGAAGAGCCTTAACTCCCTCTGCACAGACATGCAAAAGGTATTTGGAAAAGGGGCATGTTGAGCACATTATTAAGACATAGTTGGTCTTTCCATTGAGGTCTTTTCTCTGGGACTGGCACCACATGTCAGACGAAGCTGTATGCTCATAATTGGACACTGGATATCATATATCCTTATTAAAGCACTCAGCCATTTGCTTTTCCCTGCCTATAATGTGTTCAGAAAGTTATCCTTTTGTTTCAGTTTCAATCAAGCAGATAGTTAGCAACAAGAAGAGTGATAAAGCCTGTAAGTCTGTTTTTACTGGTTCATAAACAGATGTGAGAGCAGGGAGGAGGCCATATTGGACCTCATTCATCCAATGTGCAGTATTTCCAGTGATGTTTGCTGAGAGCTGAAGAAAGGTAGAGTAGTCCATGTAAATTATTTAAAAATACATTTTCTTCCAGTCCTCTTGAGAGTTTTCAGAAGCTATGTGCACAGGATATATTTCTCATGCTGTTTCTCTTAAATGTAAAAGCAGGGAACATGCAAGCCCTGCCCTGCAGGTGCCTGTTGGGCCCTGTGGGGCGGCCACGGTGGTGGGAGCCAACCAACCTCAGCCCTGGTGCAGGGACAGATCGTTCTTTCTGCTTGGGGATTTGTTTTGGCCGACAACCAGAGTGTGTTCCACTGAGTATAAGTGGTGTCAAACGCTACTTGCCTATAGTGTAAACAGGGCCAGAGGCTGAAGTGGGTAAATAATACTGACTGACAGCGCACAGTGCTAAGAAGAGCCAACAGTGATCTGAAGACTGATCTGTTACATGGAGAATTGAGGCGGTGATGTATTCACCCTACATCTGGCAGGGGGAGGACGTGTCATATGCGCATGCTCTGCTACTGAAGCAATTCTGTCTGGTTTGACAACTGATTCGGTAGGCTAAGTAAATAAATCCACTATGTGAAAAGGGCTACAAAGCCTTCAGCTTGAAAGGAATGTGTCTCTGTGCTTTAACTTGCAGAAGGAGGAATGTCTGATTGTGAGGGAGACTTCTCTTTGGTGAAGTGACTGTTGCTGATTTTATCTTCATTGTGTATCTGCAAAGGCTGTGCTCGGCATGGACTTCCTGCTTCAGCTGATAAAGCTGATAAACTCTCCTTGCCACCTAGTACCGGACACAGGCCCTTGAATCTTTCATGATGCTGAAGCCAGAGAATATACTTGGCACAGTGCTTCCAAGTATCAAGATACTGTTAAATCAATGGCGTCATGGATATTTATGTGGCTGAACGCAGCAGAAGGTGTCTCTCTCAGCTAAATACCTGCTCTTTAGGTGACTTGGTCATGCTGAAGGCTGGGACCTGGTTTCAGGAACCTTGCACCAACAGTAAATGGCACAGCAAAGGCCTGGCAGGGAGCTGCACAGTATAGTTTGCTCATGGGGATGCCCACAGTTTGTTTAGAAAGTTGAATAGGGTTAATGTCTGGTCATTTAGCCGCTGCTAAATTGCCATGCTGCTAATTATCATACCCATTTAGAGTTCTGCTTCTACCACGATGTTTGTGTATCAGACCATCACTGGGCAGGAGGTATGCACGGTAGTTACTAAGGTTTCTCAGTATTTTGGCAGCAGAGTATTTTTGCTGAGGGAACCCTCTGAGCCAGGAGGTGCTGTGAACTCCTCATGAAGGCAGTCCTTGCAAAGGCAGGCTCCCATGTGAAGCAGGACTTGAGAGCTTCTGCAGTTTTCCTTCATGACTGGTGTCTGGGCGGAAGGGTGCTGGTGCAGCTGGATCTGCCATGAGGAAGGCAGGTGGCACCGTTCTTTCCAATCTTATTTTCCTCTAACTATATAGGAAAGCCTTCTGTTACCATGACTAAATGCCTGACATTTTCACTAGTGCTTTTTTGTTGACGAGAACATTTCCAAGGTGTCCATCAAGTTTCAGAGCCTACTTCCCCTCAAAACCGCTGGGACAGCGCTTAAGCACTGTGGTGGAAGATTCTTCATCTGATGTGTGCTCCTCAGGTTGGCACTTACCCAGAAAAGTCTGTTTTAGTTTGGAGAATTCTGTCTTTCCAGGAAGGTTTTTACCATTCTGCTGTTGAATGTACATCAAATGAGGCTGCTGTGGCAAGGTCCAGGCCTGGAACCTACAGTCTGTGTCTGAGGTGGACATCTGGGCCTGCAGCAGTGCGTGCAAATGGGATTTCTAAAGCAGCTGCTTTGATTGTTTCATCAGCTTCTACAAGAGGCTCTTCTTCCTCAAGAAAACCTCTGTTTATCGAGTTATTCAAGCATGTTCCTATCTGCTAGACTGGCAATGCCTGGAAGCTGACTGGAGCCCATGGAACCAGAGGCTGTGACACTACCAAAATCTTGTGCCTTGGGAAAACCAAAATCCTTAAATGCCTGGAGGTTCACCCAGTGATACTGATGAGGCTTTGTTTCCAGTGGATTTCGTTTCCTAACTGACTGTACAACTGCATTATATTTAGGGCTGCAGTGTCAGTTTAGCCAGCATAAT
Organism: Tragopan temminckii; assembly: GCA_028571105.1. Taxonomy (NCBI): domain Eukaryota; kingdom Metazoa; phylum Chordata; class Aves; order Galliformes; family Phasianidae; genus Tragopan; species Tragopan temminckii. The sequence continues at coordinate 20,386,561 of JAOWBP010000001.1, read as the reverse complement.
GCACACAGATATCCACATAGGAAAATAAGAATGAAACTCTGAAGTTTTTCCCTGGTTACACCGTGAACTCTTTTATGCAAGATACATGTTCAGCACAGCACTCTCTCATGCACTAGAGACCTCTGTAAGTCATCTCCTCCCTGTCTAATTACTTGCTGTCACTCAGAACGCAGGATGCTTGGTTTCTCCTGCCCCTCTGCAAAGTGGGGTTGCCGTGGGTGATGCTTCCAGTTATTAAGCAGGGACTTGTGCACACACACAGCATGTCCATGTGAATCTTACTTCCTTTGGAAAGCTGTGCTAAATAGCTCACACACCTTCTTGTACTGTCTTGTGGGTATTCCCTTGTAAACTTAGAAGTCCTTCTTAATTTTTCCTGTACGTGCAATTGCTATTTGTAAAGTCAAATCTAACATTTTTCCCATGTTTATTCAGACTGAGAATTAATTGAAATTTAATCTTCCTCTTTCAAAAACCAAACTTAGTCCTAGCTGTGAAGTTTTGGCATTAGATCAGTCACCATTATTAATGTGGATCATAATGCTGTGTTGGCAGTGTTTACTACTGTTCTAAACCTTCTCTCTGTTTCACTATTTTTGCATATAAATTGGATATTTTTGTGTTTTCTTTTTCTGGGGCACACATGTTCTCACTGATACCAGTTTGCATGAGGTTTATTATCAATAGGCCTTAATCCTAATCTCTCCTCCCTCAGAGTTGCATTAAAAATGTTAGTTTGTTTATAATCTATTTTTAATTTGTTATCCACCTCTGCTCACTCGTACATTTGAAGCTTTTACATGTACATATGTGCAGTCCTTTGGCATAGATCTGTGGAAATGACCCTAATTTTAGGATGAAAAAACAAAAAACCCCACAAAATATTTCAGGCATTTCCCTCAACGTAGAAAATACACACTCTTCATCTTCTAATATTTTACTACTTTAAGAATGCGTATAAATAGCTGTTTAATGAAATGTGTTTGATTTAACCACAGTGCTCACTGGTTGCTTCCTTTGCTTTCAAGCTCTCCTGGCTCATAACAAAAGGTGGTGTGTTCTGCTGGTACATTTTTCAGATACAGCCGTGGCCCTGTTTCACCACACAGTTGAACGAGTTTGGGACAAAACCGGCTCTCAGAATTTAATGAAATCATGCCCTGTTGAGGCCTGGGATTTGATCTTATTGGAAAACTAAGGCATTTAATTTAGATTTGAAATGTTATTTGCACACAGTGGGCAGGTAGTCCCACTGTGTTGATAACTGTCTACATATTTTTGGGTATTGTTCTGTGTTTAAAACAAAACTGACCAAAATGAAAACAAAACCAACAAAACTGAAATAAAAAAGAGGTGAGTCATCATCCTGATCTTTTGACAGTACTGTACAGCAGATGAGATATATTCTGCCATTTATTAGATAATACTGTATAGTTTCCCAGTCTTATACTGATTATAGGAAGGGAAGTGGTTGTAGAAAATGGCAGACTGAATCTGTATCATTTGTTGCAGGGAGTGGGAGTACCTTTCTACTCTCTTGTTCTCTGTCAGTGGACCCCAGCTATTCAAGTATAGTCCAGAGGCTACTGGAGGAAAATCAGATTTTATTGCCTAGGGTCTCAAGGCTTTATCACCTGTGGAAGATAGGGGCCTAAGATTTGAGATTTCCTTAAGATAATGACGCTAATGAGGAGCAAACACTGAGCCACGTGAAGAGAGAGAGATGCCTGTATGGCACCCATAGCTTCAGCCTTACCCTAGCATTAAATGCCTGCGCTGGGCTAATCCTTTCTTTTTTTTTTTCTTCTCTCTCATGTGCAGTATTCTTTACATAAAGCTCTCTGTGTGCAGTGCACTGCCATTTCTTAAATGCCAGAGCTTTGTGTCCATTAAGAGCGTTCCAAAAGAGTGTCCTGAGGGATGCAGAGCACAGGAAACTTCTCTGCTGATTGCTGAGCTCTTCCCATAAAAAAACAGATTGCAATAATCATGTAAAGAACAGTGCTGAAGCTAAGATGTTTTTTTTAGAATTAAAGTTGAAAAATACTAAAATAATACAACAGTGCTCTGTTATGGCTCATTTCATATCTCTTTTCAAAAATGAAATCTATCAGTTGGACTTTCTATCTCAGATTATGACCAACACAGACATAAGAACATTTTTGGGGAAAAAACGAAATATGTATTCTTCACTTCTTCTTGTCATTTGTGTGTGTCTGTGCATGCTCCAAAAACTTAGTGTTTGAGGCATTAGTTGACTAAAGTTGCTGCAGAAAAAGAATTATGTGAAATGGAGTTGCATAAACATGATATGACTATACAGAAATATCTGAAAAACCAGTGCAAGAGCGAAAAATAATAAAAACAGTCTTGTAGTCAGGAAGCCGTTCTGGTCTAAATTCTGCTTCGTATGTTAATCAGTTTAGAGACCTTGGCATTTCTTTCTCTGCCAGCTCACTCCTTCCTTTCTGTGCCAGTGAAATAAGGGAACTGAGGGAATGGCTCAGATATCCAGGGATATTTTCCACCGTGCTGCTGGCCCAGTTTCTGGGCAGTCTGGCTCCTGGTGTGGTCCTGCCTCTTGGGAACCAAGCACCTCCACTCTCAGTTGCTGGCCTGGGCACTGGGAGAGTTCCTCTGTTTCCAAAAATGACAAATATCAGATGTTTCTTCACAGTGAAATTGTACCAGTAATGAAGATCCTCCCTAGTATACTTGTGAATTATTCACCAGATGTGTTTACTGAAGCTAATTAAGTGCCAGAAAAGTTGAGCAAAATAAGGCCATAGAAACTCTGAAGTCGTGGACC
>JAOWBP010000001.1:20343414-20363457 GCA_028571105.1 Tragopan temminckii | reverse complement strand
GGACAGGTAGAGGCCATCTTGAACAGGTAAGGAACAGTTTCACCCATGTTTCACTCAAATTTATCTCTGCACAAAGCAGCGTTTCTTCCAATTCCTGTCACTGATTGCATATTTGAGCAAGCTGCAGGGGCTGCTTGGCAGCAAATGCCTATTGGAACTCCAGCAGCTCTTGCACTCCAGGGCAGAGCAGCACAAGCTTGAAGCAATTACAGAAATTTATGTTGTAGTCATTCATATCCCTACTTTTCTACTCTGTATCTGAGTTTGTGGCTGTTGCTGAGTAGAAGAATGAGAGCTTGTGTATGCTTATGTGATTGAAAAGGTAAACCTCGCCTTTTATATTACGTCCTCCCTATAACACAACAGTGCTTCAGTGAGGAGGTTAGATGTTGGGTTTGGAGGTTTCTGTTGTCAGCTTTTTTAATGCCAGGATATACACAGAGGAGCTGTGTCAAAGATATGAAATCTAGTAAATTTGGAAGTAAAAACAGTGGCTTCAAATGCATTAATTCCCTGAGTAAAGGTACTATAATCTCATTCCTAACAAAATACAGCACTGAGCAGTTTTCATTGTTGAATTCTACTGTGATTATTAGTATCATTTCAGGTGTAAGGCAGATTGTGTCTTTGTCATTAATAAAGTTGGAGTAAAACAGTGAATTGCAAAAATAATGAGTTTTTAAATGGTTGATGGTTTTAGATCAATCAGCCATTACAACATATCAGCAATTCTTTCTCACTCCTTTAATTCCTCAGTATTTCATCTGGGCACTCAAGTAGAGTAAAATCAGTCAAGGTTGAGGTACTGCTTGTACATTTAGAGTACAGATTTTCGTTGCGCCTTAAATTTTATTCTGTTGCCAATAGGCAGAATCCTGGAAACCATCAGTGTTAGAGAGCTGAACCATGGAAAACAGCCTATCTTCTGAAAAAAGCTAGTTGCTTTCTGAAAAGTCTCTATTGAGATAACAAACATCTATCAGAGCATTCAGATAATAAGGCATCTCTTACGGTCTGAGTGCTGAGATCAACTATCTAGATTCATCCTTGAAATAATATCACAGATGTCCATAGCCCAGGCTGAAGTCATTTAGCCCTGCTCACCTGTGGGACTTCAATCTGATTTTGTTGCTACACTGTCGTCCTCCAGCAGCAGCATGCATTGGGATGGGGACCCAACTATCCGAAGTGTCCAAATATTATCTTTCCTGTCATTTTCCCTAACCACATCTTTCATTAAGTTTGAGCACTGTGCTCAGAAGATGATTCTTGTGGGTGAGAGTCTTCAGTATCTGCTTGTATTCAGAAGAAATAAATGTTAGATTTTGAGTCTTCTTAAGTGATTTAAGGTGGGCTCCCAAATGAACACACTGTATATATTTGATTGCACTACTAAGCCGTTTCTATTGATAGGCTAGGTGGCTGAAAAATGCAAGGCATGAAGGGGACATTTGAGGCTCAGGTCGGTTGCCTAAATGAGGCTTCTAGAGTTGGTAATGCTAATACTCTGGCGGTCTGTGTAGTGTGTCAGTGCTTCAGAGACACAGCCTCATCTCAAACAGCTTTGGATGCATGTGCTTAGGCAGCTCTTTGTCATAAAGGATTGCAGTTGATGCAGTCCTAAAGAAATTGAGTCACGTTAAGTATTGTGGGTTTCTCAGATTCCTGAGTAACTGTGGGGACCTTGGTTGCTTTTCTTTCATTTAGTTGTGTTCTTGTTTTTGCGTTTGTTTTGAACAGTAGAGAGTAGAAGTCAGTCACAGTGATGATGATAAACTCGGGCTCTGGCAAGGCACCCGCATCAACTGTTGCAGTCATCAACCCTGGCTGCTCAGTGGCTCGGGCACAGGGTGGAACATGCTGTACTTGAATTATCTGGTTCCCTCCATTTGCCATTTACAAGCAGGGACAGACAGAAGACAAACATTTCTTCCCCTAAATATGGGACTTGTTATAGCTCAGTTGCTTGGCAGTCGACTTGACTGTAAATTAAGCAGACTATTAAGCAATGCTACTGGTTTCCTTCCTTCTATGGCTTTGTGGGATATTCTGTGATCTTTGTACCGTTACAGCTTTTGCACCCATCTATTTAACTGCAGCAGGAGATAGGCATTGCTGTCATATGGCTGGCTTCTGTGGAAAGAAAGTCACTGCGTTTTTAGGTATTCCTCCTGCAGGTTTGTTTTTTTCCATATGACACTGCATTTGTATTCCTATCACTTCAGTTTCTCCTTTTAAGCTTATTGGCGACATCTGTTGCTGCTGTCTATAATTCATGCTGGTAGAAGGGGAATGACGGCAACTGCTTTTGCCTTCCACATAGGTATTCAGAGTCATTTATTAATATACTGGCACATCTAGATTCCTTCATTATACATTTCCCCCAGTTCAAAACAAATTATTCTCTCTCAACACTACATGGACCGAAGCATAACTCTACCTCCTCCTCAGTGTAGAAAAACAAGACCAGCTCCTGTCAGGAAAAACATCAATTTCCATATCTAGTTATGTTCCTATGGCTTTTCAGTGATAAAAGTAGTGTCAGCAACATGGAAAGCACTGACAGTTCCCTGAAAGATATGTGTATGTGTTCGATCCCAAGACACTTGTATTCTTGCAATCAAAACAATGGCATTCGTTATTAATAAATGTTAATAGACTGCTACTAAAAAATGTTCTGAATAATACTGATAAAATATAAATACAGGATTCCAGATGCTGAGCATGGCTTACTTCAGGGCTATTGGAGGAAAGGGCTTTTGAAGATCTGGGTTTATGTCTGTAGAAATTACTTTAAAATTCTGGCATACTTTGTTTTGAAGTGCCCTTTTCTTGCTGTCCAATTTAGTAACAGATTCATAATGAAGTAATTAATAGCACTATGAAAAAGGAATCATAGAATTATAGAATGGCCCATGTTGAAAAGGACCACAATGATCTCAACTCCCTGCTATGTGCAGGGTCACCAACCACCAGACCAGGCTGCCCAGAGCCACATCCGGTCTGGCCTTGAATGCCTCCAGGGATGGAGCATCCACAGCCTCCTTAGGAAACCTGTTGCAGTGCGTCACCACCCTCTGTGTGAAAAACTTCCTCCTAATATCTAACCTAAACCTCCCCTGTCTCAGTTTAAGACCATTCCCCCTTGTCCTATCACCACCCACCCTCGTAAACAGCCGTTCCCCCTCCTTTTTGTATACCCCCTTTAAGTACTGGAAGGCCACAATGAGGTCTCCCTATAGCCTTCTCTTTTTCAAGCTAAACAAGCCCAGTTCCCTCAATCTAATGGAATCTAATGGAAAAAAACAAATACTCTATGAAGGATAAAAAATGACAGTCTCATTTGTTGAAAACTTATGGTACATCCTTGTATATTTGACATTTAGAGATGAGAACTTTTGTTTTAGTATTATTCCTTTTATATCATGTCATTTGACTTTCCCAGCCAATGAGCCCTGAAATGTAATTACAGTAACCGCAGGAAGTGCTAAATGAATGAGCATTCAAATATGGGAATTAGTAGAGCTGTGGTTACCTAATGACTGCAGTACATTTTGTAAACAAGACATGCAGATTTGAACAGGGCACCACCTTGAATCTTTTCCTAGCAGTGGGGAAGAAGCCCAGTTCACCATTCCTAGGTTGGCAGTCCCCATGGTGGTGAGGAATCTGGGCCGTCTGTGGCCAGACCAGCAGTTCCAGGGCTAGGTGAAAATGGAAGTCTGAATGTTGGTGAAGGAATAGATCTGGGCAGAGTTCTGAAGAGTGTGGCACCTTTCAGCTATGAATTCAAGAGCCATAGAATTTCAGAATGGCTTATAATGGAGTGTTCCTTAAAGACCATCCGGTTTCAACCCCATGCCATAAGCAGGGCTGCCACCCTCCAGCTCAGGCTGCCCACAGCCCCATCCAGCCTGGCCTTGAGTACCTCCAGGGATGGAGTATCCACAGCTTCTCTGGGCAGTTGTGCCATTGCCTCAGTGCCCCCTGAATAAAGGATTTCCCTCTAACATCTAATCTAAATCTCCACTCTTTTAATTTAGAAGCATTCCCACTTGCCCTATCACTATCTGCCCATGTAAAAACTTGGTCTCCCTCCTGTTTATATGCCCTCTTGAAGTACTGGAAGGCTGCAATGAGGTCTCCCCAGAGCCTTCTCCAGGCTGAACATGCACAACTTCCTCAACCTTTCTTCACAGGAGAGGTGCTCCAGCCCTCTGATAATCTTCCTGGCCCTTCTCTGAACAGCTCTGGCGAAACAGGCCATAAGATAGAAGTTATTCAACTCTGTGGAATACAAAATCCATGTAATTCACAGACATTTATTGTGTCATGTATTGCATACATTAAATTTACATACAAAATTAATGTCATTTTTTCCTGCTTCAATATGTTGCTCTTTAGTACTAGAAACAGATTTACTGTCAGAAAAAGTTAAAGAGGGAAAATATATGCATGCACACTGTCTACACATATAAAATGCACAGAGGGAGCTCCACATTAAACAGAATTATAGATACCACATTTCAAAAGGAACCTGACTTTAATGAAATCTGTCAGACGCCAATTGTAGAAAGATGCTTTGATTCCTTTAAAATGATAGATCATAATTTTTTCCAGAGGGGAAAGCATATACAGAACACAAATTTTAATTATACCTATGAAGATTGGAAGTTTTTGTCATTTCAAGTAAGAATGGATGTGACATTTCATTTGAATTCTTTTAAGATTTGAATGCAGGGCTTGTTACGTTGAGCTGATGCTTATGGCATTCTGCAAACAGCAGTGTACATATGTCCAAAAAGCTGAAGATAGAAATTTGATATAAAGGTTGAAGGACAAACCAGGTCAGCAGAGGTTTTCCACTTAATAAATGGAGCTTAGGTTTTTGTAGGAAGAGCATGCCTATGTTGTGCAGTGGAGAGAGCTTCAAGTGAGCTACTTAAGTAATACAAAGCAGTATTCTTCTTCAGCACTGTATTCAAGCTGGTCAGTCTTTCAGGTTGTTTAATAGGGTTCTAACACTGCTGTGGATGGAGATGAGTATCTTCAAGAACCTCGAAGACTTCTTGAAACTATACAGAGGAGTCCTTTAGAGTGCTCTGTACCACTCTTTGTTGTGTGCTGACATGTTTCCTGCATCTTCTGTAGTCAGGTTTGTTCAGACCCATGTTAAGAGTAGGCTGAAGAAGTTTGTTTTGTTAGAGAAGATAAATGGATTTCCCCTGTGATTCTGTTTTGCTGTTTACAGTTGCTTTTCTGTATCGTAAATTCCTCCTTTTGAAATGTGAATTTGAGGCACGCTTGTAGTTTGATATCTACCACGGAAAAGACACTGAACTTCCAAGCAAACTTTATAGGAGTAATCTCCTTAGACCAATTGTCATAGTTGGAAAAAAGAACTAACCTTTGAGGCATGCAGGCTCTTCTGAAGCAGAAGTTATGTCACGTGTTCTATCTCCTTTATCCTTTGGACATCAGGTTTTGGTACTTTCCATGTTGTGGTAGCAGAACATTTGTGGTCTCATGGCCTGGAGACAGAAATGAGGTGAGGTTTGGAGGAATTTGTAATCATGGAGGGATGGTTAAAGAAAGCGACAGCAACAACTGAAGTGCTCTGATAATTCCCAGGTGTCCTGGGCTGCCTTGCCAAGTGCATGTTTCTGCGCATACAACTTCAGTAGTGAAGTCATTTTCATTAGGTATCCAGAAAGTATTCTTCTATTAGTTTTTATATTTTATATTTGTATACCAACGTTGTGTTACATTCCAACAGCTGCGGTAAATTCTGAGCTTCAGACCAGACTTCAGATGTTGAAATAGGACATCTAGATGAGCTCAGAGAAAGGAGTAGCAGAATTTCAGGTTTCATCTCTCGTTTGCACGAGATCAAGCTGTTGCACTGAACTGACTGATCACGTCCATTTGAGCACGAACATAACATTAAGCTATTTTTTCAGAATTAGGAAGTCTTAATTTCTCTTTGTATTGTGCCAAATTGAGACAAAAGATATGAGTGCAAAAGGTATTTATTAACATTTTATAGAACCTTCATCAAAATGATTATTTTCTTCATTTGCTAGAGGTTTTCACAATATTATACTTTACAAATTGAAAAAAATATATATGTGTGTGGAAATTAAGAACAGTAGTTTGTCAGAAGATTTTACAATTTTTTTTGTATGAAAGGCCAAAACAGAGAAATAACCTGGCTGAAAATATTGATCCAGGAGAGATTCAAGGCAAACAGAGTGGGAGAAAAAATGGTATTATCAGTAAAATCAATTGTCTTTGTCATTTAGCATCAGTTGTTCTCAATGCAATCTTAAACTGATCACCAGGAGAGAAAAAAAGTCTTAAGAAATGATTTTACATTGACAGTATTCCTTTACCTTGAAACAGGGTGATGGATGATCCCATCTTTTGTGATTCAGAAAAAGGCTAAAAGCAGTTGAGCATCTGCACAAAATAACATGCCTGTCTGGCCGGGCACAGAATTGTCCTGAAAATGTTGCTACTGGAGCAAATAGTGTTGGAGCAGCTCCTGAGCTGGGTCAAACAAAGAAAACGTAATGAAAACTCCCAGCTTAAATAATAGTGTGGGTAAGCACTTGCTGCTGCGCACCATAGTTTAGCTGCTTAGCTGCTCTTACGATTAATTACAGCTGGGAAGTTAAATCTCAGGGTTGAAAATCCTCCCCTTGATGGACGTCTTAAGCAAGCTTTAGTGAGGAAGCTGTCTTGAGTCTGAGGCTCAGTATGAAAGACAGAAGTGGGGAAAGGGGAAGGAGAGCTGAAGGAAGAGTAACAGATAGAAGTGACTTTTGGTTTTTCTTTTTCTGAAGTATATTCCAACAGTTATTTTGTCATATTAAGTAGATTATAATCAAGTCCTACTGTTTTACTCCTTGAATCATAGTCAGATAAAAGTTAGGTAAGGTGCATCAGGTGTAATATATAACTTGAACCAAAGCACTGAATTTTGCCACTGCCATCCCCGTGCAGACCAGACCACTTCCATCTCCAACCATTCCCTGGATGAAAGGTGTTGTGTGCTGGTTGAAAGGCAAGGGAGTAGAGTTAGACCTTAAGCCCTTCAGCACTGACCTATTTTTAACCCCATCTCAGTTCATCTTTCTGAAGATCTTATAAAATATATGGGAAAGTGGGAATGCCCATGTTTGGACAGGACTCTGGTGCTGTGTCCAGTGTGGTTTGGGGATCATGGCACCACAAGCCACAGCCACAAGACAGGGTGCCCCAAGCTATACTTCTTGCTGGATTTTGGGTGAGTCAGCCCTGCTAATGGCTGTTGTCTGAGGGGACTGTTTAGTCCTTCTCTAGGCTGGGCAGATAGCACTGGCGTAGCACTTAGCATTGCAGAAATGATGATGGATTTTATTCATGCGATCGATCTGTTGCAGTGAAACGATTTCCTTTTCTTGAACAAGATTATTTTCCTTCAAGGTCAAAGGAATTATTTAATTCGTCCCTTAAATAAAATAAGCCATGATATTCCTTGGTTATGCTTCTTTCTGTGTCCGATCTGTCTGCTCATCAGCTGCTTTCCTAACTTTTCAACTGTACTGTGGGGAAATTTGATTTTAGGAAAAGCTTTCAAAAGGATTTACTGAGAAAAATAAACTGTTCGATGTTGGTGAGGACTTTGACTGGAGTTTTTGCCCACTAGCATTAGATATGCGTTTGGCCCATCACTGTTCACCTTGTGACGCAGCTGCATAAGGATAAGTGGCTGAACTCTGTGAAAAATGGTGCTGCTACCTGTCCTGGCAGAAGGAATATTGGCAGATGTTTTGCACTTCCAGTTCCTACTCCACTCTGAGAACATTTCAGTGCATTCTGATGGGATAGGAGGGTATATCTGCCCTGTTTTTTTTAAATGACATTGCAAGTGGAAATTAAATTGTGCCAGATGGCAGCCAGGATGAATAATCTAGTGCTCGAAGAAGAGGAAGGAGGTGATCAAATTGATGTATGTCACAGAAATGGAGTCAAGAAGAAGCTCTGAAGCTGGGCAGTGTGGAAGGATGTGAAAATGGCTTTTTGAGCTGGAGTTGGTGTGCTGAGGAGTCAGCTCACCTATCACCACAGTTCAGTCCTCAGCGTCTGTATTGCTGCCTGAGCTACTCTGGTTTGCTTGAGAGCACTTCAGAGCATGCAAATGCTGGCCTGCAGCAAGAAATCTTATTTAGCCCATCTGCAAGCAAAGCCTCTGTGCTTTCCCTATCAGCTGCATGAAGGGTCCTGAAGATAAACCTTTTGAAGAAAGGGAGAGCAGCAGTGGTGGAAAAGCATCTGTCTGCTCAGGGCAAAACTGGGAAAGAAGCTATGGTCTACACAGAGACAGCAGAGGCTGCTACTGAAGAATCCAGGCTTGTTTCGTGTATCAGTTTTCTTTTTTTTTTTCTTGCTCATTCAGTTTTGTGGCCCAGGCTTGAGAAGAAATAGTGATGCCCCTCATGAATGAGGCACATGGAGTCAGAGTGGTCGCTCCCATGGCAGCCCAGTGAGGAGGCCTTGCCCTGGCTGCTCTGGGCCAGGTGCCTGCAGGCGGCAGCTCAGCAGGGCCTGCTGTCATTGCATGCTCACGTTTCTCTGCTGCCTGTTTACCTGTAGCTTTGCCTCAGCAGTGCTCATCCAGAACAGCTTTCTCTGGGTTATTCACCTGCCTTTCCAAACTCGTTGGTATGTGGAAGCCATCTGCTGTGTGCTCATTCCGTGGCATTTCAGATCTGAGGTGTGCCCACGCACTGGCGTTCTCTCTCAGCACTGACAGCAGCGGGACAGGCAGACAGTGCTGAGTGCATCGTGCTTCTAGACAGTGTCCTGTTGCCTTCCCTTTTTGCTTTGCCTTGCTGCATCCATTTCTCTCCACAAAGTGTAATGTTAAAAATACTATTGTTTTTTTTTTTAAAACCAGTAAGAGCAGCATAATGAGAACCCTAATGAAACCATTGGAAGAATCCTCATGGATTCCTAGCTGTGGTTTGAAACAAACTAATTTATGAAAATCTACCTGTGTGACAGTATTAAACTAACTTGGAAAAGAGTTTAAAACCATTCCCCCTTGAAGGGAAGGCACCGCTCTGCAGACGTCTAAAAACCTGTTACAAGATTCCCACCCCAAGAGGTGCAGATAATTAAAAAAAAAAAAAAAAAAAAAAAAAAAAAAAAAAAGGTTGAATTTATTTCATCCCAAAATTAAACATCCTCAGGGCATTGGCCTTAATGGGGGGGAAAAAAGTGAGTTTGGAAAAGCAGGTTTTTTCTTGTGTTATGCTTGTAAATACTTTTGGGAAAGGATTAGTGTAATAATTATTTACTGGTGTATTCATGCAGAAATCAGCAAATCTTTCCCCATTGTGTATCAGCAAAATACATTTTTAATACAGCTCCAAAATGTAGCATCTCTTGATGCCATCTCAGGCTCGCAGACCTGTTGGCATCTCCCACCTTTGGCTTCTGCTGCCAGCGCTACCTCAGTGCGTGGCTTTGCTGAGCTGTGTTCAGGCATCGCTGTCTTTCCTCTTGACTCCCCTAGCTGTTTCCTTCAGGCAGCAATGTCTTAACATGCTCAGGTGGTTTTCCCTGCCTTCCTGGGCTGATGATGTTTCTTGTTTTCTAAGTTTCAAACGGGATCTTTGCTCAGTGGTAACTCTTTGGTATTTAGTAAAATATTGATTGCATAACATAAAGAAAGAGCTCTTCAAGGACCCATTCCTTAAGAATGTGACTGGAACTTAAGATAAACTATTTTCCTTTTTAAAAAATAATAACGAAAATAGATGGTAACCATATTTGGGGAGATCCAAACCCAACATAGTAAGTTTTCTGTAGCATTCACTTTTTCTGCTCAGGGGAGTTATTAAGGCTGCAAAGCTATGTTAGTTTTTTGTTTTAATCACCTCTCTGGTGCTTTACTTCATCGTCCATCCCCTATATATAATGCTAGCTGGCAAGTCTGCCTCACTGACCACCGTAGTGCTGACTACCGTGGTGTTCTGAGACAGGGTGGACCAAGATCAGCTCTGCTGAAATACTTTTCTTTGAATCTAATCTTCTGTAATGCCTTCTTGATTTGGAGAAGGTCTGAGTGATTCACTTTACCAGTGTTTTAGGAAGCTACTCCATGGAAGCAACAGGGAGTGCAAAGGGAACTTCTGATTCAGCACGCAAAATCTTAATGAGGCCCCTTTCCAAGACACATGCATGGAAACTGAGCCCCAAAACACTGCATTCAGAGATTCACAGACAAGTCAGTTGTGCATATGGAAGCAGAACCTAAACTTTACTGCAAATTCCGTCTTGTTCTGTTATCATATATTCCTGTGTTCATCGCTCTAATGGGAACTTCCAGTCAGAGAGTCAGTGGCCCTTCCCTTGGTGGTATTTTGTTCTTTGAACAATGAGCAATAAGGGTTTTTTAAATGCCACAACTCCAAGCACTTAAACACAGTAAGTCCCCACTCACTCTGTTTTTGTGCCAAGTGGCATTTTGGAAAGCATTAAGTTAAGGAGTCTCCCACAATAATTTTTGTTCCCTCTTTGAGTGTTCTATAGGATACATTACTTTGTATGTATTACTCTATTGATTTTGGTATTCTGCCATTCTCAGTGCTTTCTTCCGAGTTTTTCTGATGAAGCCATTGCTCATTCGGACGTGTGCATTCAAAGGGGAATCAGTTGCAAGATCTGCACACTTAGAGACCACTTTCCTATTGCCCATTCTCCAGTGCCAGATGGAAATGGTTCCCAGACACGCATGTAGAGAAAATTAGGGAGTGGATGTCCCCCAGTTTCTGAATCTTTTTGCTGGAGTCTCCCCACTCCAAGAAAAAGAGAGCTCCAGAAACTTCTACTACACTGCAAGTTTTATCTTCAAAGACAACTGTTCAAAGCTGATCCTAGTATATTGAATTAAAGAAGAGCTGGAAAAAATCCCAATACAGTGATTATCATAAATAACCACCAGTGTCTGAGGATTAATGTGGCCATGGTTACTAGTCCTGCATGAAGTAATATGGACAGAAGAGGAGCAAAGTAGTTGTAACAAAACCAAGCCATTTTTGACTGCCTGTTTTTGCTGTGTGGCCTTCTCAGGTCACTGAGCACATCAGTCACAGGTTGCACAGCCTTCAGCATGCTCGGTGGTGGGGGCAGGCAGTGGGCTCTTACTCTGTGCTCAGGCCCCAGGCTGAGATCCCGCAGCAGCTCTCACCTCTTTGACTCTCTGCCTGCCCGACCAAAACCATTCTCTGGTTGAAGGCGTTTGATTTGATCTGTCTTGGCCTGATTTTTGAGGAACTTGGAGTTCCCATAACTCATTTCAGAGCCAAGGGGGAACTCCTGACCTGCATCGTGAGACCAGTGTGCACAGCAAAAGGTAATGTTGCTGGCCAGCCATGCTGCAGGTGTGCTTTCCCTTCAGCTCAGCATCTAAAAAGAGACATAGCCTGTTAAGCACAAAGAGAAATACTTCTTTTGGCTTCATCTTTTTTCTGCATCTTGGCATCTACTATTACCTGCAGTTTGATGTGGCATGACATGCAAAATATTTCCAGAGTTATTTACTAAAATATGTGAGGATGCACTCTTCACCTGCTTGATATCTGCAGGGGAACTCAGACAGGTGAATGCATATTTGTTTTCACAGGTTGCAGGCTGTAGCTAAATGTGGGAGCTCCCAGACACCACTGAATGTTTCACATAGGCTTTGAATTTGCAGTTTAGAGCCAGTGCAGCATCTGACTGGGACAACTGCGGAGCTGAGAACACAGCTTATAGAAAGCCCTGTGCTGGTTTTATTTTTTGTGCAAGCGTCTCATTTATCAAATACACCTTGTTGAGCTAATTCAGTCGTGCATTTTTCACTTCTGTCTCCACACCAACAGAAAAGGAAAAGAAATTGGAGGAAGAAGCTGCGAGTGCCCCGGAGGGCTGGGATTGGTGTGCTCGTGGGGTGGTTCTGAGCAGCTGGACTTCTGATGCATGCCCAGTGCCTGCAGGGTGCTTGAGCAGCCCTGCTCCTGCTGTGTCCCCTCTGTGTGTGGGAAGAGGCCCACCTCTGAGCAGATCTCATGCTTTTAACAAGAAGAAAGGAAAAGAAGACACTATTGTATAGAACACAATTTGACAGTTATTTTTAGCCAAGTCATCCACAGCTCCTTTCTGGAATTAAAACCATCAGATATTCAGTAAGAAAAACTGTGGGTGTATTGAGCTGCCTTTACTCCTGGGATTTCATCAAAGGCTAAATCAAGTCACATCTTTATTGTTCATGCTAATGACATAGTCTAAGCACTGTTTTATTTGTCTCTCAGAAAATGAAGCAAGCTTTAAAACCATGGCCAAACCAGTTCCGTCTGGTGTCCCAGACCTCTGGAGGAAGCAGTGTTTGAGAAAGACTTGCTGTCTGCAGGGACAGAGGATCTCCTGGCCGCCAGCTGATAGTGTTTTAAAGGTCTAACTTAGCACTCTGCCTCCTTGCAGCCCATGTGAGCCCTCACCATCCATTTCCTGTGGTTTTGGTTGGAAGTTGTTTCTCTGGAGCTCATTCTGTCAAAAATCTTTATTATGCAAAATTCACCACCAAAGTTGGTCTCCGCATCAGCTGGGACCTGAATGCAGATTTCAGTTTTATCTACAGAGTTGCCATAGAGCCTTTCATATTTTAACAAGTTTTGGGTGTCCCAAGAGACTGATAGACAATGGAAATCATGCTGCACTTGTCAAACTTGCTGCTGTGCTTTTTGTGAAAATCCCCAAAAGTGAGGCAAAGAGCTCCAAATTGTCTACTGAAACTGTCTTCTCTTCCATTTTGTATGAGTATTACATGAGTCACTCAGCTTGAAGAGTGCTATGAAAGGGAAAATTGATTATTAGATACATAAGCATAATGAATCATACTTGCTAGAAAATTTTCTTTTTGTGCTACATTACCCGTATCATCAGTTACTGGAAACATATCCCTGCTCCATGTGGAAATTTAAAATAGGTAGGTTAGAGACAAATGGCACGAATGCCCTATTGATTTTGTAAGTAGGAAGCAAAGAGTTTTCAATGACAAGGTAATGATATTAGCTGTTGTGGATCTCTGGGGAATTTTCATGAGATTGCTGCCTCTAATTACAGAATTGTTTTCCAGTTACCTCTGTTCCAAGAAGCACCTTGCTACTTCTTGTATGCAAAGAGATCAGCATTTTGGAGACTCTGAAAATAGATGTGCTATATATGGAAGCTGTCAAGGTTAGGATAGAAATGTCAGGAACAGAACATTTCTCCAGAATTTAAAACAAACAATGAAAAAATGTGTCTAAAAGATAGTCAGAATTTCAGTCAAGATGTACATTACAACCATACTTTCTGATTTTTTTTCTTTTCTGAGACAGTGTTTTAATGCACAAAAGATGATGATCCTCATCTTTGTGTGCATATGAATGCAATGCACAAGCCAGGGTGGAAGATGTACACTGCTGTGTCTGTAAGGTTAGTGTTCGTATAAAATCCTGCCCGGCACAAAAGCAGGCTGCAGGGCAGCAGAGGGTGTTCTGTTCATGTGCCTCTCCTTCTTTTAGCATGGGAACACCTACTCTGAGAGTCCCTGGATAATAAGAAGCCAGGGTTTATTTTGGCTTTTGTGGAAGGCCAGTAGCTGGATGTGAAAACTCTTGGCACGATTTGTCTCTCTAGAGTAGGTTAGCCTTTGTTATCTACAGCATTTAAATTAATCACTGTGGCAAACTTTTAGTTAAGGGTGTTCTTAGGCAGCTAATGAACCAAAAGCAAAGAGCCAATGCAGCTGGTTCTTCCCTGGGCGTTGCTACAGGAGAGAAGAGGACAAAACTTAGGCTGTGAGAGGACTGTGCTAATCCATTAATTGTCTTAAATGACTCCAGTTAATGAGGCTTAGTAATTGGCTTTTGTTTTAATACAGCTTTGAAAGGCTAAAGCACATAGATCTGTGTAATGCCTCAGAACAAGGGACAGTTAAGGTTAACAGGTAGGTCTGACTTCACAAACAAAAACTGGATATAACCATATCAATTCTGTTACACCAGTGGTAGTTGATATCTAGAGAAATTTTCAAGTACAGTGTGAACTTGTTTGAATACTGTGTGGTTGGGGTGGAGCACCACGAGCTGCCCATGGAGGTGTGCAGTGCCTGCAAAGACGCCGTGTGACTTTGCATGGTGAAGGAAATACCCCTTCACAAATCTGAGAGCATTCTTCCGCACGCAGCACATCACTTACATAGCAATTAGGACCAGGACTCTTATGCTTCTTGAAATGTTAAAATCTGCAGGGGAGACATTGGCAGTGTTTCAGATCAGCTGACAAGCAAACTAATTTTAGAAGAATTAAGGTTGAAAATGTTGCAAGAGAATTTAGCTAAGAACCAAGGAACAACCAGACGTTACACGTACACAACTCTAAAAATCCAAATATCAGTACTTTTACACAACATATCATTCCTCATCCTTTGTGTTTCATTCTTAATTGGCCCTGTTCTTCCCCCCCATTCCTGCATTATTAGTAGCAGGAGCCTGCTTTTAGCAGGAGGGCACTGTGCTGGCCGTAAAGAAGTGCACGGCACAGTTTAATCCCTGGCAGATGAGGGCTGTAAGGTCCCAGGAAATGTTTTCTGCCTCGTTTTTTCTTTTATTTAAATGTAAATTCTGGTGTTTATTGGTGGTGGCAGTTTTTTTAAACAGAGTTTTTTGCTGCCAATAATTAGCAAATCTTGGTATTCAGTCACCGTGCTCTACAATTAACAGGAGCTGTGTAATTACCTCATGTCACCACTGCATTGTGAATGCAGGAGGAAATGTCCCCCATCCTTTGGCAGGGAAAGCAAATGTAGCAGCTACTTTGCATGATAGTGGCTGCTTCTGTGGAGAAAAGTTGATCTTTTTTTCTTTGTACTTTATGCTTCCCAAAGGTAAGAAGGTCATGGTCTTAGACAAATGGAATAGCAAAATACTGTGACGGAATCTACCTATCCTATGTTGATTTTAGTATTTAAATTCATACCAGAGAACGGTTTTTGGGGGGTTGGTATATTGGGTCCTGTGCATAGCCTGGGGGAAAGTGCAGCAGCTATTATTAGCAGCTGCTGAAGCACTGATGCACCCTGTTGCACTGATGTACTGTGATGTGCTGGGGTCTGGGCTGTGGCCAAGCAGCAATTGCTGCCGCTCCACCATGGGAGTAGGAAATTTTGGGAAGATACATGAATGCCGACAGCAAACTTGTGACAAGGCTTTGGGTGTATTTGATACCGTGGAATAACTTGTTGACAGTATTGCTTCCCAAAATGACCACAGCTGTTAGCGTTGACAGTGTTGTTTCTCTCCAATGAAAGATACATCTGATCACAAACTGTCTTTGCTAAAGCAGAAATAGCTTTTGTTTACACTCGTGTTACATCTGTAATTTCTCATGTGCATTTTTTGCTTTTGCTGTTCTTGTCTCTTCTATTCTTTTTTCTACATGCTATTCAGAGTCCATTAGTTATGTGAAGTAATAGATAGATACCTTTTGGCACAGCACCATTTATTCTCACCTGGGCTGTGATCCAGCATTCTCAGAGCAATAGATCACTGGCCATGAGATGAGGCTCCGGATGTCTGAATGTGACTCCTGTTCAGCCTCGTGCCTTTAGGACAAGTGTAGGTGGTTGAACAAAGTGAGTGGGCATCTGGATTTCCTCGTGCACAGCACAGAGGCATGGATTGTTCCTGCCTGGAATAGCCACATGTCTATTTCTGAGTGTCAAAAGTTGTCAAGTTTTGAAAACAGACCAACACAAAAGGCCTTAGAGAAGGAAGTTGCATAGAATTTATGACAACTCAAGTAAAAATGGTACTCAGTTCACCAGATTCTTAAACTTTTGAATGTTCACTTTCTTCAGGAAGTCTGAAGAAGTGAAAAAAAATACAATCTTTGTAGCTTCCCAGGGAAAACCCTGGTAAATGGTACAGGTTTGGTTTTGTTTTTCTTGTCTGTGGTTTTGGGTTTGGGGTTGTTTTTGTAATTTTGTTCTTAAGGCAGTATCCCATGCTAACTTTAAATCTAGTGCGGTTTGTAGCTGTGTTGAGCTGGAGGCCATCACAGTATGGAATGCATAATTCAGTGTGACCTTAGCATGGTTTCCCATATTGCTGAAATTCTTCTGAGATTCAACTTGAGCCTTCAAAAAGGTTATGTATAAATAGTTCAATTAGAGTCAAGAGCATGCAGTGTTTCCTACTCAGAGAGGGGGATTTTATACGTCCATTAAAATACGTTTATTGAACCTTATGTCACTCTTACTAACACTTGGGTAGATCAGTTCTGCTCTGCTGTGACAGCTCTGGACTGGGGACGCCATTAATCCACGTGGGGCCACTGTGAAATAAGCTGGCCACTGTGAACGGTAGCTGGAAGGGATTGTTGTAGTGAAAAGAAGCTGAGCTGAGGTGCCCGAGGCCCTCAACAACAGCATCTTCTTAGCTTGTCATCTTTCTGCAGGGGTTGGGCTCCTGGCACTGGTTCTCATTGTTTTGCATACTAAGCAAATTCTGTGGAGGGTGTAAACAGTGAAATTTCTTAGTGACATGGAAATTGTAGCCATGATGACGTAAGGACCAGCAGTGCACAAGAAGGGCTCTGTGACTGTAAGCTTCTCTGTTTTTCCTGACTATTCATGCTCATAAAAGTTGCTACTGTACTGAGAAACCGTGTCTCACCAAAGAACATGGAGATGCCAGCACAAAAAGAGCTGCGATTTCATGCATATTTCAATATGTTTGGATTTTTTTTTTGGCTTGATCTTTAATTCTGAGTCTACAGTGCATCTTCTTATTTCTTCTAAGTTATTGGTGTCTGTTTAACCCTTTCAGAAGATAACATTCTGTCTAGGGGATAATTTTTCCTCTTAGAAGTGCAATAAATGATGCAGTCCTTTCTTTGCTTCAGCTGTTTGTGTGTATGATCTGTTGTAACGCTGCTATTAATTGTTTATTAGCACTCTTCAAACAAGCTGGTCTCACGTACAGAAGTAGGTAACAGCGCTGCCATTTTTTGTCCTTGTGGGAGTAGCCAGTAGTTTGCAATGGTCCCACCCCTAAAGAGATGGCATCAGCTTTAAGAACATTTCGGTCTCCTCTTTTATCAGGCTCAACAGCCTGCTGCTTAAGTGCTTTATTAGCCTGCCTGCCAGGAATTGAATTGGGTCTAAATTCATCTGTGTGAGCATGCACGGTTAACAATGACATAATAATCCTTCCCTAGATGTTATACAGTAGGATGGAATGATTTGTCAGTGTCATGCAGGCAATGCTGGAAATGTAAAGAGTGCCTTATTCTGAATGAGTCAAGCATGATTAAAATGAAAGCAATAAAGAGATGGGAAGAAAGGCAGGGGGCTTATTTTTAGGGCCAGGAGCCTCTCATGAGCAGACATGCTTGGTTTGTTTAGACAGCGTTTATAGGTCATGCTGGTTTTCTTTACAGAAACACAGGCTCTACTGTATTCCATCATCTCAACTAACACACCTAAAATAAATCATTCATCATCAAAAGCCAATGGAAATAACTGGGATTTAACCATAGTTTCAAATGAGTTGGCAGTGAAGGCATATCAGGCGTTTGTTAATATAGGCAAGGCTTTCTTTCTGGATATTAATTAGATGCCTTTTTAAGTGCTACCAAGTTGCAGATGAGAGCTGATAATCCAAGCTGAGTGTGTCATCTTCCCTTCGCAGACACAAATAATTGGGCATAGACTGCGTGTTACAAATTCCTAAGGAGAGACAGGCAATACCACCTCTCAGTGGTGTTCTCCTTGGCTCCTTTGTTCTGCAGTTATCATTTCAGCTCTTGTTTCTCAGAAAATTTGCAGGCTCTTCATTCCTGCTATTTCATTACGGGGAAATAGAGATTAAAAAAAACTTGCTATGCAAATTTAGATAGATGGACATTTAGCATTATCTGATGGTATCTACTTTACAGCAACACATTGAAGGAAGTCTGGGTCCAATGTAGGTGCAGGAAGGGATGTAGAAATTAGGTAGCTAACACAGATAGTGATTTCTTCAGTGTCAGAATACTGTATATGAAAAAATACTTTTTTTTAAATAAAGATGCACATAAGATAACCTCAAAAGTGAATTGATTTTTACTTTGGGGATTTGCAATAACTAGAACTTGATGTATTTCCACTAAAATGACGACTAGATTCTCACTAACTTCAGCATAAAAAAAGTCTGACCACAAATCCTCCAGTGCTCAGTTTTACTGTTTTCGAAATGTGTTTCATATTAGAAAGTATTTGCTTTGGTTAATAATATTTACAGAGACAGAGGAATGGGGAAGGTGGTTAATAATTGGCAGAAGTTGATAGTTTCCATAATGGAACAGAAGATTCTTTTATTAATCAGTGGGAAGAAGAACAGTAAAAGGATTAGAGATACAGGGAAGATAGGAAGCTCTTGTAATTGCACGTAACTTAGCAAATCAACAGAGCTGGTCTGGTGAGCAGGGAGTCTGGTCTGTGCAGTCTGAGAGCATCCAGTTTGCACCTGCTCACCTTGCCAGCTCCCAGAATTAAGCTGTAAAAGGGAGCAACTGCAGCAGTGTGAATGGACACCCCTGTACAGTAAGCAAAGTAAAGCAGCAGTACTGGTGCAAGCAAAAGATAAATAAAATCCTATCTCCATTCAGATCTGATTGATGTCTATAAATCAGTATAAATTGCTTGCAGCAGATGTGGTGACAGACAAAAGCTACCAGCATTCTACTCACTTTGCTCTACTGATGAGCACCTTGGAATTTAATTTGTGGGGAAGGCTTTTCCAAATGTGGATGCATTTCCCAAAGTGATGTTTATTGATGGCAGTTGATAATGATAAGTGAGTATGTTGTTACTGCTTAAGCTATTTTGTTCTCTTTGCAACATTTCTTAGTGAAAGAGGCTATAGAAACTTAAAGCAAATATCCTGTATCCATATTCATTGCTACTTTCGTGGAATATTCTATAACGTAACAGGCTTAGGTGGCTTCACAGCTTTGGTAAATTTTTTAGGTTTTTGTATTTAATATACTTGGAAATCCGATTTCTTCCAGGGTACTCTTTCCAGTTTAATTGGAAAAATTCCAGCATTCCATGAGCCTGTGGCATAGGAACAGAAGTGAAAGCCCCTCTGTAAAGACTCCTGCTGCTCAGCTCTCTGCATTACTGCAGGGTATGCACAGCCATACTCCTGACAGGGCACTGTCTCCTGGGAATATCCTGACTTAAGCAGAGGAAACAGTTTCACTGGCAGTCTGAAATATCCCCAGGGACTTTGTTTGACTATGTCTCTGCTTTACATTTGCATTCCAGAATGAGCAATGTTTCTTCTAAAGGACTCGTGGGTCATTTGTAGATGCTGAAGCTATTTTGGTGTTTCTCTTCCTCCTCTTTTTTTATGGATGCTGGGACTGGGATAAACAGGGACTGCTATTTCAAAGCCAATTTGTATTAGACCTTAAAAAAAATGATAAGTGGGAACAGGAAAAAAAGAAATAAGATGTGGGAAAATCCCAACTGTTGAGCCAGAGCTGGTATAAATCGGTGTAGCTCCACAGCACATGTTAAGATTGGGAATGTTGTGCAGATTTACTCCAGCCGACAATTTAGCACCGCTCTCATTTGTGAAAGAAAATGCTAGATGGAATTAAAACCCACAAACTAGACCTTTCCTGTGTGCTTAGTGATATTCCAGTGAAACACAAAATGATACATTTTAATAATTTATGGCATCTTCAAGGAAAAGGAAAAAAAAACAAAACAGTATATAGTTAAAATCCAGGCAAAGCAGCTGATTTGCAGGGTTTCAGTCACTTTTAGAAAACAATTTTCTATTTTACTGGTCACGGAAAATTAATTGTATGTTTGATAATTTGTATCATGCTGTTGCTGTCTTCTCTTCATTTTTTGGCTCCGTATTCCTTAATTTCAGAAAGTGTCATTTCTGAAGGGAACAGAAAGAGCTGGGGGCC
>JAOWBP010000001.1:20320048-20333210 GCA_028571105.1 Tragopan temminckii | reverse complement strand
GGACGTCCTTCATCGAGCAGGTCTCGGTGAGCCACTTGCGCCCTCTGCTGGGCGGGGTGGACAACAGCGCGCCCAGCGCGGCCAACGCCGCCAACGGCGAGGCGGACTCCAGCAGGCAGAGTGTGTCAGGTGAGCTCCGTGCCGTGCCGTGCCGTGCCGTGCCAGCGGGGCTCTGGCGCTTCTCCGAAGGGCTTTCTGTGAAGTCAGATAAAGCACGGAACTGCCGCAGTAATTGCTCACCCTGATCCCTTCTTTCCAAATCAGTCCGCTGTGCGTTGCGCAGTTACCAGCACGTCTTCCTGCTTGCTCTGAAACCCGAGGGCTCGCTCTGCTCCTCCGCTGCCGTCTGTGTCTCTGGGCAAGGCACAGAACTGACAAACGGGGAAATGTGTATGAAAAAGAAGATATTCAAGGAGAATGTGTTGTTAAGCAGCTGAGCTATTCCTGTCTGTACCTGGCAACTTTCGCTTCAGCGTTCCTCATGCAAACAAGCAAGGAGAAATTAGTTTGAACTCACAAGTTAAATAAAGTAAGCGGCCTCAAAACCCCTCGCACTCCGCTGGGTATTTCCACTTAGGGAAACCTTCGTGTAGCACTGCAAAGTCAGCTGCTGTCATTCCCATCTGAGGAGAGGCCACGAATAGCAGCACTGCGTGGTGCAGGATATTAGATTTGGGTGAACTGGCAGAAAGCATAGGATGGCTTGGAAACACCTGTGTGCACTCATCAGTGCCTTCAGTCACGCTTCAGCAGCTCTGAAATAACTCTGGGCATTTTAAAGCAGAAGGCACGGTATTTCGGCTAATGAGGCTCAGCCAAGCATCTCGACTTGCTGATATAAAGAAGCAGGCAGGGAATGGCTCTGCCTTCAGTGCACAGGCACACAGTGCTATAGATTCTTCAAACAGCGTCTTTGTGCAGCGTGTCTGTGAGAGCCTGCTGTTCGTGCCTTCAGAAAGATATGGATGCTCAAAACCAGACCATTGAATAAGGAGCTCAAAGAGCAATATTCAGTAAATCTGAATTGCTTATGCAAAACGAGAGCATAGGTATAGTGTGTTATTAAGTTATAATGGAACAGAATAAGCAGCCTTCTGAGCCCATCATGAATTCACACAGGGACATTTCTTTCACTGCCAAGCAGAGTGAAGATGGCTTTTGTACTCGGTTCAGCATGTTTCCCCATGTAGATCTGTGACTTGTAGAATACTCCAGTAGGTGCCTTTGCCTTTGAGAACACTGGAAGAACAGTTGTACTAAAACCACAGTACCAGCCGATACCAAGACAAAAGCAGCAAAGAGCACAGGTGCCAAACCCAGGATGGAAGGTGGTAATATACCTTCTGAGCTTCCCCTTCTTGTTCCCCAGCTCCCATACTACAGTGCTGAGCTTCTGTGCTCCATTAGAGTCCTGTTGCCTCAGTCTGAATAAGCTGAGGGAAAAGATGATCAAATAGCTGTTGCCAAATACTGTTTGTTGCAGAGTAAGTCAAGCCTTTGAACTGTAGCTCTGGTTCTGAGGAGGCTGATATTAATTTAATATTTACTGTGTGTTGAAAGTTGTATTATGAAAAGCTGTCAGACTGAAGCTTGTCAAACAGCCATACCCTCTGGCTGCACAACTGAACAGCTGAATTCTGATTGAGTGCTTCTGCTGAGTAAACCAATGGAGCTTTCCAACACTGGTTACCCTGGAGTGGTTGGCTGAAAGGCACAGACGCATAATCAATGCTTTTATTCTTCCCAAACTAATTCCCTTCCCCGTGTCAGTGCTTGATGCACGTTATGCAGTGCAGGGACCAAGCTGAAGTCCTGCCATCTATGCTGCCTGACTTTCTTTGTAGCTGCAAGTGGTTTTATATTATTGCAAACAATTTCTGTAAAATGCTTTCCCTCCTTGACACTCGAGCCTCATACTCAGAAGTGCCAGGTCCATGAAAACAGAGGAAGGCTTCGCCTGTCATTTTGTCTTGTACTTTAATGGACTTGACATAACTTGTGAGTGTTGTATGAAGTAGGGTACATATCTTGCTGGCTCAGTATACTTCCTGAAAACTGCTGCAGTGATTTGTTTAAAAATGATGTTATGGAACCCCTTTGTGAAAAATGTGCTGGTTGACATTTGGTGGCGGAAGGCAGCCAGCAAAATGCTGCAGGTTCAATTCTCCTGATGGGATTTTGCAGAGCAGTGGATGAGGGGTCATCCACTAACATGGCAAGGCAGCACTGGGTTTCACAATGAGTCTCTGAGTCCTTGTTGCAAATGCTGAGTTCATTCTGGCCTTAGCTTTGCTTAAGTGAATTGTCTTCATTGAAATCAAGAGAACAAATCTGGTGTTTAATTAAAGCAACAGAAGCTGTAATTAAGACCTCAGCTTCTCAAAAGTTAAAGAAGCTAATTTTATGATTTTTTTGAGTTCTGTTCTAAATGACTTTTTTTTTTTTTTATCCCTTCCTAACCTGTAGCATTAAGAATTTGCAATTATTATGTTTTTTTTTCCCCTGAGAGACATGGATAAAATACCAAACCTTTGCAATGGACTTTTCTCTGCCAACCAACTTTAGACTGCTTTGTCAACCCTGGGGTGCTTATAATTTAAGTAAGGCTAGCAGATGTTGCCATGGATAAGCTAAGGAAGGATTAAAATTGGCAGTTGTAGCTGAGGTTTTCAGTGATTTACAGCATCAACTAGGCAGTGAAGTTCTTCTGTAGGAATAACAAGTCCATGGGGATGGAGTTAATTGCTGTTTTTCAGTGCAGTAACCCAGTGTGAGCCCTTTTCAGATCTGCCTTATGGTAAATGAGTCCCAGCACTGATCGGTGTTGTTTTCACCTGGCGTTTGGTGCCTTGTTGGATGTTATTTGTCTGGAATGATATCATTTATTAACACTGACTTACAATGAAATTATTATTTTAAAAGACAAGAGCAATCAGTCAGGTTGCCTGCATCTCTCATACTCTTTATTCTTTCCATTTGTACCTATAGAAAATGAAATGGGATTGTTAAGGCTCATTAGAAGGTAACCAATGTTTCTGATAAACCTCAAGTTTTAATTTGAGAGAGATACATTGTTGTGTGTTTCTGTTTATCACAGAATGCAAAGTCTGGCGAAATCCTTTAAATCTGTTCAGAGGAGCTGAATATAATCGGTAAGTGCTCTGATGTTACAGGTATAGTATTGGGTTAAGGACCTTAATTGTACATTTCCATTAATCTAACTCAGCAATGGAAAAACTGTCATGGACACTTCTGATCATGCCAGGGTTTCCTATAATTTGTGAAATGTTTCTGAAGGGAAAGGAAATTAAGTTCATACACATGCACCTGTTAGTTCTGTAATTTTTGGTGCGTTAGGAAAACTGGAAAACCTAAGTGCAGTATTATTTGGCACATTAATACGTGGCAGTAATTCTGTTTAGATCAGCTATAGCAAACAACCTAATGAATTATATCTAGATTTCATATGGTATTAGTGTTTGAATAGGTGTGTTAGCAACTGCCAGTAATTACCTCCCACCATCCTCGCTAGCTTATGCTCAGCTACTGTAGCTCAATCACAGAACAGTGAAATGCAGAGTGTTGGTTAGGAGTTTGGCTCCTTAGCGGGTTATGCCTGTCTAACAGCTAGGATTCTTCTTTCCTATACGTTTTGCTGAATGTGACTTCATTAACCAAAATGTCTCTTTGTTGGCATGCTTGCAGGTATACGTGGGTAACAGGAAGAGAACCTTTGACTTACTACGATATGAATCTTTCAGCACAGGACCATCAGACATTCTTTACATGTGACACGGATCATTTACGGCCTGCCGACGCTAGTAAGAGACTTTGGGAACAACCATTTTTACCAGTAGGTTAATGATTACTTTGAACTGCTGCAAGAAAAGTACAGTCAGACATCAGTTCTCTCAGGCAGATCGAGGAAGACAAAGTTTGGTCATGCCTGGAAACCTGTTGCTGTTCTATTACTAATATGCTAGATTTGTACAAGACTCTGTAGGTATAAGCTCTCAAGTTTGTGTCACTTTTATGTTCTGCTTTTTTTCTAGAGTCATTCAAGGTATCACAAGCGTAAATAAGGATTTATGTTTTCCTCCCATTTCTTGCAGCAGTTCCAAACAGATATAGCTTAATTTGCCTCCAGC
This sequence comes from Tragopan temminckii, assembly GCA_028571105.1. Lineage (NCBI taxonomy): Eukaryota > Metazoa > Chordata > Aves > Galliformes > Phasianidae > Tragopan > Tragopan temminckii. Next base: position 20,329,062 of record JAOWBP010000001.1, on the reverse strand, counting down.
TATAGTTTAGTAAGCTGAATTACATTATCCAGGCCCCATTTAGTCTATGCTGACAGAGGAGAGCTTATGTAAAACCTGAGTCCTGTACTTCATTACCTGCTGTAGTTAGATGCTGTGTAAAAAAAATGAGAACACATTTAGAAACTAATTTCATATAAGCAGCCTTAGTTGTATTAAGCCCTTATTGTTAAGTCCACATGCACACTTCAGTTCAGCTTAAAATGTACAACAATTATTTTAATAATCAGAATTTGCATCTGAAGAGACAAATCTTCTTTGTCTCTCAGGATAGAAGAAATACTGACAGTTGGGCACTATATTCTGTGGACAAAGGAGAACATGCTGTTCTTTTTTGACACAGGAGAAACATGAATCCTATTTTCTGAATACCATGGGCTAATTATGAAGTCATCTTAATTAGCCGGAATGTTGTCTCATTTAACATACTCCTAAAGCAACTGCACATTAAGGAGCTGGAATAGGAACCCCAACTATCCTTGTATTCTTTTGTGCCCAACGGCATCTACCTCCTCAAGAAGAAAAAGCTGCTTACTCACTCTGCGTGTAACAGTGCAGATGGCACCATCTCTCAGTCAGATTTTCCCGTGGAAAACAGGTGATTAAATGAAAGAATAAGGCTCAGCATTTGGTTGTATGTCTTTTGACTGATTGCTGAGGTCTTTGAAATGTTATGCGGTGAGTCAGGCTGAGAACAGTAAATTTTGTTGTTAAAATGCAATAGATTTTCCTTGTTAATGCTGTAATGACTGATATGCCCCTTTTCTGCTTGGTTTATTGAATAGTAATGCAAAAAGCCTGGAGAGAGAGAAACCCCCAAGCCCGAATTTCTGCAGCACATGAAGCTTTGGAATTGAATGAGTGAGTGACAACAACATTAACATTTATTTTCTGTCATTTAAAAATCCATTTGATGATAGCTTAGGGCAGGGGTTTTACTACAGTAATTTTTAACCATGATTACTGGCCTGCCACAGGAAGTCCAGCAGTGGGAGGAAAAGAAGCACAGCTGTATGTGGTGCTAGCCACCCAGAAGATCCTTAGGGCACTGGTGACAATAGGGTGTTTTCACATTGATGTCAGCGGGCTTTGGATTAGGCCTTGTGTTAGCACAGAAAAGTGTTAATTATGTTGCCTCCTGGTGAGTCCATGATATGTTTATTTATGGGATGGAGACAGAGAGTTCCCTTTTGGGTTTCTCAGTTGTCCTGAACAGAAGCAAGAACGAAGGGACTCGTAAACACTTCCTGAAATATTCATTTGATAGTGTGAGGGAAAATGATGTAATATTTTGGGACTTTTGTTTTTTCAGTCTGTTATTTATTTTCCCAATGAGAAATGTAGCATTCTGAGATCCCGCAGTAAACTCAGTGCTGTGAGGCTTTGCTGGCATGGCATACTGTACAAATGTTGCCAAAGTGCATAAAGTGGAGAGACTCCCTTAGGTTGCTGTCAGAGATTACTGCATTCTAGAATTGCATAAACTGATGCCTTACAGATTGTCCTTCACTAGTTTCATTAGAAGGAAAAAAATAAGTGTTTGTTCCTGGGCCACAATTTAACTGAGAGAGCATATAGCTGAAAAGGCTTTAGCAAGCAGTGAGCTATACACCTATTCCATTCTACTCACATATGGAGTCTTATTTTCACCCAGACTTGTTTTTACCACTTCCTCAGTAGATGACTGTGTGAAACACAGCAAGAGGTGCCAGCAGCAGCCTGATTCCATTTCTGTATAAACAAGAAGCTCAATGTATTAGCTGTTTGTATCAGAAAGAAATCAACATGCTGTATCCCACCTAACTTCAGCTATTAAAATTGTATCTGTCAAATCCAAAGTAGTTACCTCGGCTCCTTGTATAGCAATGAGAGAAGCTTCTCAACTCAGCATATCATCATGGTTTTAGAGAGAGAATTAAACAGGTGAAATGAATGGCTTTGTGAAGATGTTCCTTAAAGGAGGAGGAACACAGATAGTTCTAAATTAGACGGTTGAAAGCTGAGTGAAGTGATTCCCCCCTGCATTTCACCTTTCCCTGTATTCCTAAGGTAAATTTCCTAGTTATCATTTTATGGGAGGGGACTTCTACAATTACATTCATGATCTGATATTTACAAGTGCTATAGATTCATGGGCCAGCAGTGTGCCCTTGTGGCCAAGAAAGCCAGTGGTACTCTGGGGTGTATTAAAACGAGCATGGCCAGCAGATTGAGGGAGGTGATCCTCCCCATGTACTCTGTCCTGCTGAGGCCTCATCTTGAGTACTGTGACAGAACAAGGGGCAACAGGTACAGGCTGTACCACAGGAGGTTCCATCTGAACATGAGAAAAAACTTTTACTGCAGGGGTCACAGAGCACTGGCACAGGCTGCACAGAGAGGTTGTGGAGTCTCCTTCTCTGGAGATACTCAAAACCCACCTGGATGCTTTTCCGTGCAAACTATTGCAAGAAACCTGCTTTAGCAGGGGGACTGGACTCTATGATCTCCAGAGATCCCTTCTTATCATATCATTGCAATAATGGAAACATTTTATGTTAAAACAGTTCATTAAACCAGTCTTAATCTCCGATGAGTTTTAGTCCATATTGATTAGTGAAGCAGTGCTTACTTCCTGGGACATATTTCAGTAGGTTTACTAGGGCGGCTGCATGATACAGTATCAACACATGAAAATCATGATCTGCTTGCCTGAGTATTTACAAAGGGTCACAAGAAAGATGTATCACTAAAATTCCTTTGCTTTCATATTCAGCACATGCTTGACTGTCTGCAAATCTTTGTACAGTTTTTACTTCTTGCAACTTTCTCATGGTTCTTCTTCTGACATTTCTGCAGATGTGCTACTGCCTATATTCTTTTGGCTGAAGAGGAAGCAACAACTATTGTGGAAGCAGAGAAGCTGTTCAAGCAAGCTCTGAAGGCTGGAGAGGGCTGTTACAGGCGCAGTCAGCAATTGCAGCATCATGGTGCCCAGTATGAAGCCCAACACAGTAAGTTTATTAGGAAGAAATAGCTGTTTCTAAAAAGGGAGAAATTCTGATAGTGGTAGCCTTTCTTTTTTACCCCTCAGAACGATGTACTTGGGATTTCATATTGGCTACAGTATGGCCATAGGCCGTATTTTTTTTCTTTGTTTTCGCCTGATTCTGAGTTGGCAATACTCAGAATACAGATACATCTTTTCTGTCATGGCAGAAAATGCAAACCATTCACTTAACAGAAAATGAAACGCTGCAGAGCCAAAAGAGATTTGATATTCGGAAGATTCTAGAGACTACGTTAAGAAGTTGAACTAAAATGCCAATAGCCATTTTGAAAACATAAGCTCATGTGAAAAGACAGTAAAGAATAGCAGAAACAGGGGTGAGTTGGTGCTTTGCCAGCTTTTTCCATCAGCAGTAATGATAAATAAGTATACTACACTGTTGTGTGAAAATTAATGAGATCCATTCTCCAGTGTGACATTTGAAAAGTTAGGTGCATACATTAAGAAAGGTCATGGAAACATTAACAACTGGAATAACGTAGTGCTGTAATTGATGCTCTAGGTTTTTTGCTCTTTTTTTAATTAAATTTTTTAATGTGGAGATTTAGCTGCTATAATATTTGCTAGATGCTTCTTAATTCTAAGAAAATACATAAGGTTACACTGCCAGTAAGAGAGCAGAGAGATAAATAAAGCGAACAGATCTGGGTTACTTCTAGTCTACAGTGACTACCTCAGGCAAAAATAATACCAATGAATTACGTAAGTACAAGCACTGACATATTTTGGGCATCTGTAACTTTCTCAGGACTTGAATTCATAGCCTCTGGCTGTGTCACGTAATTCGAAGATTGCAGATAAAAATTGTACAAAGTGAAATTGTCTGTCATCTCTGGTTTCAAAAGTACACACAAGTCTATACCTGAAAGCCTGAGGTTTTATAAATCTTGGAGGTGGTATTTTAAACATTTGTTGGATATAAAATGATATTTAAGATGATACATTTATGATGATTTGCTTATTTTTGGAGAAAAACAAATGGAGAGCAGCTGAGCCCTTGAAGCAGTTTTCAGGTTCTAGCAGGCTGTCCATGAAACCTTAATTTGTGTACTCAATCCGTTCTAAGCACAGAAAAATGGCAGTAATTCTGTGAAAAATACACAATAAGACTGTCACAATTCTCATGCTGGTGAGCAAGATGTCCAAGATATATTAAGTTTGTGCAAGCAAATCTAAGTGTGGTATCTTCTTAACTTATGTGTATTAGATAGTATGTATCACTACCATCATCATCAAATTTGATACCTTGAACCTTCAGATTTACAGCAGAGTAAGCAGTCAGCTGAGTCTCATAATTAAGAATGCTGCCATAGAGTAAGAAAGGCTGAAGAGTGACTGCCAGCTTTGACTGTTGCTTGGTAAAGGGGCTAGATTGTCCCATGACTCTCTGCCTTCCTCTGGTAATTTCAGCGTGCACCCTCAGGAGTTAGAGAAACTCCATCTACAGAATGTGCCTTACACACAAGGGCTTCAGGTAGAAATCTTTGGATTATATGCTGCATTTACGTGGTTTGAAAAGATGAAGATCTCAGGTTTCTTTAGAGAAGAAGGACCATGGACACACGTGTCTGTAAGGAGACCACAGTTCCTCTCCCTCTTTCGCAGTTACTCCTTGGTTCTGAAGTGTCTGTTCCATTTCTAGTCCTTCAGGCTGAGGTTGGGATGAAAAGTGGCCACTTTAGGGAGAGAAGATCACTATAACAACAGTGTATTGTTCAGTTTTTCTGTGTTAAGGTGTTCTATCGTTCGTTCAGTGACGGACCATGAATTTTAAGTGTGGATAATGACTTTGGGTAGCCAGTTCAATCTCTTTCAAAAGATTCTATTATAGAAGGTGAAGGCAATTTTGTTTAAGGTGGCCCGTACTAGTCACCCTAAATAATTAGTCACCTCAGAAAATATTGGACTGAAAGGCTGTCTTGATTTCATAACGAATAAACGCCTTTTGACCATTTTTTCTGAAATGTCTGGAAAGGAGCTTGGCCTGAAATTTATACCTCTTAGTTACACTACGTAAACATGTTGAAACAGATGTAACTAATAAATTGTTTATTAAATATAGAAGAAACAATTCGGAGATAAGAAATTACATAATATAAAATATAGCTAATGCAATTCCTTTCCTCCCTTATTTTTCTTCTAAAGTCAGACCTTTCAGCCTGCTGTTGGATCTGTCTGAAAATCATAATCACAGCTTTAAAACAGTTTGTAGGTACTTGGAATGTTTTCAACGCACATCTTGTTCTTATTATGAAAGACTTGAAAATATTAGGAACAGAGAAATCTTTACAGACTGCATACGTGAAGATAATTTGTAGCAAGTGTCTTATATTTTCTTGATATGGTAATTTTATAGATGATTGCCTGTCCACACATTTCCTGTTGATCCAGAAGTATGTTAAAAGTTCACGTTGAGATTATGGAGAGAGAATGAGAAACCAAAGATCAATGGAAGAGTAAGGGTAATTCAAGAGATTAATTACTGCAGCTGTTTAGTTTCTGTCTTGGTTGGGGCACCTTCCAGCACATAGGATTGTTACATCTAAAAGATGCGAAGTTGCCATCCATAGCTGTGAGGAATTTGAAGGTGGTAGCAGGGTAAGAAGTAAAGGCTCAGCAAAAGGAAGTTTCAGGGTGTATTTATAACCAACAAGTAAGAAAACTGTTAGAATAAAGTTGAGGAATTAGTTTACTAATCTCCTATTAACACGTGTGCAACTTAAGTTACAAAAACATAAGAAAAGACATACTGGAATTTTCATGGATACTGTTGTCTAAACCAAATATGTGAACTGGTAAGTAATTTGATGCTGTCTGTATAACTGCAGATTTTTGTGTCAGTGTTAACTTCACAGGGGTTCCACTCCCTTGACTATTACTTGATGGTCTACAGAGCTCTCCTTCAGATCTGCTTATATTTCACAGGTGTAAGGCCAACATATGGGCTCTTATTTGTACCACCGTATATCCAGAGTAATTCCTCTGGTTTTAGTGATGTTATATCATGTCTAAGTCGGTTAAATTTGTTGAGTTTTTATTGGAATTATTGTGAAAGCATTGATGATAGTGAATAACAAAAATTATATAGAAAACTTTCCTGTTGGAATATTAAAGAACTTCTTTTAAAAAAAGTCTTTTTTATCTTAATTATGTTTCTTTTTCTGCAGGAAGGGACACTAATGTGTTAGTTTATATTAAGAGGAGGCTGGCAATGTGTGCAAGAAAGCTGGGAAGGACCAGAGAAGCAGTGAAAATGATGAGAGATGTGAGTTTGTATTTTATTTGCATTTGATACATAGGTAAAAAATAGTAGAAATGATATGCATGATAAATAGAAATGATATGCATTAGTTACAAGTTAGTATCTGCTCTTGAATCATGCAGTTGTACTGACAATTATTTTGTATGTGTCACGTACATAAAGACTAAGTTAACACATCCCTTCTAAGGTTGCAAAAGGAACACTAAAAAATCACAAAATACCAGATGGATGGTTGTATTTCCCATCTTGGTATGTTTGCGTTAGAGTGCTGCCTTTGGTTATTCAGTCATAAAGTTACATAGCTTCTTTCTCAGAAGACTTCCTCTGTGACACATAGGGAATTTGGATTTGCAATGCTGCATTTTGGCTCTTTTCCTTCTTTGTGACACTGCTCGGAACTGAGGACAATGTTATTTATTCATGCAAAACTTATTACTGAGATGTCAAAAGAAAGTTATTAATCTGCAGTGAACTAAATTCCCTCTGAGATGGAGGGTGATTTTGTTCAGTATTTGTAGGCTACAAATCTGAAACATCAAACAGTAGCAAGCAGGGGAGTGGCAGTAAGTGCAGCAGTCCCCATGAGGCTCTGTATAAGTTTCAAGTGCATAAAAGGCTCAGCTTTAGAGATAGCTGTGCACACCTGGCATTTCTTTGATTGAGATCTCCTGCATGCAGGTGAGTAACACAATAGTTTGAGGCACTGACTTACCACACCCAAGGTAGCAAGTCTGTGACTCGGTGATATTTCTGAAAACATTGAACGGAGTTCATCATGATGCTAGTCCTCATCCTGAATAATCTACCAAATGGCAAGTGGGGAGCAATTTTATTTCCTGTCTCTGATTGAGGTTTTTCAGGCATACAACTCTCACTTCTCAGAATCACTAGGCTGCCAGTTAGAGGTGTTGAAAAAGAACTTGTCGAAACCCAGCCATTGTACGGCTATGAGTGTGAGAAAGAGGAACAAGGAGGAAAAGACCTGTTTTTGCAGCCTCCTAGTCAACAAAGTCAGCTGGGAAAAAATGTTTTCAGTCCAGCCAGCTCCACTGATTATTTATCAATTTCATTACACAGGCACAGCGGGACAAACACTGAAATTCTAAGTTCTGGCACTAATATACAAAAAAGATACAATTTTGAATTTCATGTTCAAATGTCACACATCATTATTATGGCAACTTCTGGAGCTTAATATGGGCTGCTGAATGTGTCTTATGATTTGTAGATTGGGCTGTGTTGAACAGATCTTCCATGAGCCTTTCCTCAGTTGATGTCAATACATCATTTGTTAGATGTTTGAAGGACTGAAGACCCTTTCCTCTGTAAGAGCATCATGCTAAAACAAAAGGGCTGGATGCGAGACAGCAGAGGTAGAAAGACAGAGTTTCAAATTTCTAGAGCTTTAACACAGATGAATGCATTCTGTATTTTTCCACATACCGACACTTAGCCAAATCCTCCGAACTGAATTTAGATGCCTCTAGAGCTCTTTGTTGTGAGTGAGCAGAGCTGAGAATTAGCAGGTCCCTAGATGAAATATAAAAGCAACAGTACCTCTAGGTCACAACTGCAACACAGTAAGAGCAAGAGTAGCATCAAGTCAGCTTTGCAGATGCTTTTCTTAGACTGACATGGAGCTATTTATTTCTGATGAATGCACACCACTATTCATGGATGACAGAAATAATACATTTATGAAGAAGTTTCAACATGAATGTGTCATTGATGGTTTCTGTGTGATTGATGAGGGAGGAGATGAATTTATTCACTCTGAAAAGAACATGAAGAATATGTTGGCTGGGGACTGCTGAATCTAGCATCATGAAACAGAGGGTGGAGGCCTTGTTTGTGTTTGAAAGATTGAAAACAGATTTCTCAAGGCATGGAGCATGATGGAAATGAAGTGTTAAGAGGTTCATGACACCATCTGGGAAATATGATTGGGATGTAGTGAGTCTTTACCACTTTGAAAAAATAAAATATTTGAGAGTGTTTAATTCATGGCAAATACAAGGCCATCTTGAGGACATTACTGATGGATTACGCTGTCGTGCTTCAATTTTATGTAAGAAAAGAGAGAGATACTGCTTGAAACACCTTAATGAAAAGAAAATAAGTTGCTGGTGACTTTATTAAGATTTTGGATTATTGGTTTTATTACACTGTCGATAGGAAAATCATATTATTTAGTACTTACTGAGGATATTTTAATTATTTCTTCTATTGTTGAAATCAAATAGGAATCTGTCACTTCTGTGATTGATATTGAGATTGCATCATTTTGTTGACTTTACTGCTCTGATTTCATTCACGTAGTTCAGTAGAATTAATCAGAATGACTAACCTGTAATTTTCATGGAAACTTGTCATTTAAGTACATATAGGTGTTGGTTTTGCTTATATTTCTGATGATAACTATTTACTATGTTTCACTATAGAAACCAGCAGCTGTCACTATTTGTATATATTGAGTTAACTTGTGATCTCATTTTGATTAGCGTGTTGTTGGAATAGCTCCAGCCTAGTCGCCAGAGTTTTTCCAATTTTATTCCTCTTTATATAGAGCATGATATGGTTTGCTAGGGAACCAGCTCTCTTTTACCATCCCAGAGGAAAAAATCTTCAGTGCTGGTTGTTTTATTTGTTAGGCTGATTATGTTAGGAGCATTTAAACTAGCGTGT
>JAOWBP010000001.1:20304074-20320038 GCA_028571105.1 Tragopan temminckii | reverse complement strand
ATACTGGAAAATTCGGTATGTGCAGAGGAGAAAGGCTGTAGTGGTGACTGCGAGAAATTTCAGTATTTCTAATCTTTACTTGGGGATGTTATTGCTTTCAGTAAGAAATAAGACAAGAAAATAGGTGCTGAGGAGCAGGGATAGCTTTTTGCTGTCTGCTGATTCCCTCACCTTTACAGGAGAAGAAAACTATACTGTGTGTACACTTTTGCTTTTCACTGATTGGAAGCCAAGATGTGTGGAGGGTATGCAAAGGCTCTTTCTGTTCTTTAGCAGTGACTGGAGCAGTAGTTGTCTGTGCTATTGATTTTCCCTTGACTGAGACACTGAGTATCTGGGTAGAAGCACACGGTGCAAGAAACTGAATTGTCAAATAAATTCTAGCTTCTTAGGATTGTTCTGGAGAAGGTTTGGGCTGTGGAACAAGCTTTCATTGAAGGGTGATGTGTGTTTACAAAAGAGAAGGGAGGCAGGCAGAAGGCGAGCTAATGGATGGAGTGAGCAGCTCTCAATCATTTTCTCTTTTAGAGAGATGAAACAAACCTATTCTCCTCAGGATGTTTTTATCTCCTACACTGTGGCCCTGCAATTCCCAGAAGCTGCTCTGTAGTCTTTGCAAGTATATGTTTCCAGGCAGTAGTGGAGTTGCTGCTTGCCACATCCTTTGCAGCTTTGTTTAGCAACAAGTAGCATTTAGGAAGACACTCTCCAGGTCTTTCCTCAGCACTGCAGGTTAGAAAACAAAACACTCTTTAAGGGTCAGAAATGTACACTTTATTTTATTTCTGGCACCAGTCATGTCTGCTGAGAAATAACTCTAACTATTGTGGGCCTAGCTCTGAGAATCTTGCTAGAGATATTTCACTTGGGTATGTTTGTACATTTGTCTCAGTAACCAACTGCAGTGTCTAAAATGCATATTTTGTGTCACAAAGAACAGCAAGGAACTATCAGTGCCAATGCAGCCTACACTGTTAGAGAGCTGAGTGCTTATCAGTGTGCTGCATGATAACTTCTTTAAACACATGTGCAGCCCTGAACTTTTCAGGTGTTTTAAAAGGTAGTGTCACATGGAGACATCAAAAGGATACTCAACCGTACTAAGTGAACTCTGATGATAAGGGTAGGTTGGGCTTTTATCTTTTTATGACCAACAGCATTAGTGATTTTTGCTGGTGTGCCAGTTCTGTAATTCTAGCATGCTTCCCTGGCAACCTCTTCTATTCGACTTTGAATGCTCTTCTCTATTCAATATTCTCTTGAATTCTGTATTTCCGTGTGCATTGCTGATTGCTCTTGGGCAAGGGGAGCACACAACCAGAACAGTGTTCTGCACCTTGTATTGTCAAGCTTTGTGAAAGAAAAGAATCCTGACTGCTAGTAAAGATGTTATGATCCCTAGCAACTTAACAATGCAACTTCTGCAGCTGCTTGCGTCCGTGCCTACTGTCTGTCTCCCCCAAATTCTTCTGTGCTTTAGGCAAGGATTAGTGAGTCAGTCTTTGGCATGTGTTACACAGGTCAGGTGAAGCAAGCTTCTTTGCCTTGAATGCTAACTTTATTAAAATTTGTAGCATTTATTCAAAATGTCATTTATTAAAAGTGGAAGCAAAAATTCTTCTGAGTTCAAGAGACTGAGAGCTACCTTTTACATTTTAGATAAGCTCTACTCCTGTGAAGCATGACATTTGCCAGTCTCCACTACAGAAAAGTATCTTCAGTTAGTTCTTGTTCAGACACAGAAATACTGCAATAACAGTAGAATATCCTTCATTCGAATGGACCCTGAAGTAAAACAGAGATGCCTGTGATTGCCCTAATGCTGTTTATCCATTCATTTTACCTGCATGTGAGTCAGACCCCTCACTTTCTGTCACGGCAGTGATTCTGTGCAAAACCCTCAAACCTAGAAATCTGGTGACTATCACTTAAGGCTGATAATAATGCCTTTCATATAAACTATGTTTCAAATTGTTACAGCTGGGCGACTACAATAAGAGACTGACTTTTTAGCACGTGTCGAAAATATGCATTTTTCTAGCAGGGCATTTGAGCTTTCTCACGATATTTGTCTGATACACTTAAGGGCATCTTGCACCCAAATGGAACGAAATGCCTGTGTGTTGAGCACGTGTCCTATAGAGCAGAATACTTGTTTCCTCTACCAAGGCTATACTGCAGTGTCAGTTTTTGTTCTTCTGACAGTTTGTTGAAATATGTCCTCAGCCTGCTGAGTATATAGTTTGTATTATCAAACCCTATGTGGAACAGACAACCACATTTGATTTTTCATTATATGTAATGTATATATCCAAGGCTTTCACAGAATCATAGATTGGCTTGGGTTGGAAGGGACCTCAACGACCACTAAGTTCCAACCCCCCTGCCACAGGTAGGGTTACTAGCTGCTAGAACAAGTACTAGACCAGATTGCCCAGAATCCTATCCAACCTGGCCTTAAACACCTCCAGGGATGGAGCATCCATAACCTCTCAGGGCAACATGTTCCAGCACCTCACCACCCTCTAATAAAAAACTTCCCCCCGGCACCTAATACAGATCTTCCTCCTTGAGTATAAAACCATTCCTCCTTGTCCTATCGCTATCTACCCCTGTAAAAAAAGTTGATTTCACTCATGTTTATAAACTCCCTTTAAATATTGGAAGGCCACAATGAGGTCTCCCCGCAGCCTTTTCCAGACAGAACAAGCCCAGTTCCTTCAGCCTGTCTTCATAGGAGAGGTGCTACAGCCCTATGGGAGAGGGCTTTTATGTACAGGGTTTCCAACACTGTGATTCTGTTAAGACAGAGTGTAGTCTCAGAACATAGTCACATAGTCTTACAGGGACTCTGGTAATTTGGACTCCTTTTTGTCAATCCTTTTGCATCACTTCTTGTCCAAGGGCTTTGTATGTTTTTTAATTATGTTCATCCATCTCTCCAGAATCTCCTAGCCCATTTTTGAGCTACTAGATCATTTCATTCTTCTAATTTCATTTCAAAGTCTACCTCTAAAATTATGAAAATTTCTGCAAAGTACTTGAGGATGATGGCAATGAAGTGTTTTTTTTTGAAGAGGGCTATGAGTGATGACTTCATTTTCATGCTTTATGCTGATGTTTGATGTAACAAAAATTATTAGTTTCTCATACTACTTTTATGTGATGTGATTATTTAGTAGTAAATGTACATCTGGAGCAACTTCTGATCTTCTGGTTTCGTGCCACATCTGCCTTTAAAGTTCTCTTTATTCCTGAAATGTGCATTTTTACAACATAGTTCAAGTAAAAGCATTTTCATAATTATATTCCTCAAAATGCCGAAGTCTTACCCTGAAGTCTTTAATCCTCCAGTTAAGAGAGAACATGCAGGCTTCATGTTCTAGCACATTTCCTTAGAGTTTACATACAGGGTAAGATATTTCTCTCTTTAATGTCTAATCCTACTTCGAACAAAAGACATATTGTCCATAAATACTGTGGGATACTAGAGCTAATTTTGTATTTGCCAAATTAGAAGTTGAATATCAGCTGAATTTTATAACTATCCCACCCCAAAGTTTATGTAGACTGGAGCCTTTCTGCATGCTAACCTTTGCTGACATTTCCTCTCCTTGCCAGGTGAGCTGGCCGGGGGTTTTTGATCTCCGTTCTCAGACTTGGCAAATGAGCTCTAGTGTGTTCGGTTAGCTGTCAGATAGCTTCAGTATCAGAGTGTTTACAACAACGCTCTTTACCAGATCATTTTTAGCTTGATGTTCTAAGAGAATAAAGTTTATATAATCAAATCTCAACTGTCTTTCTATAGAAGGAATGTTTGATCCATCATTCAGATTCAGTGAAATTTGTGAGTGGAATAGAATGTTAAAGGTAATACATTTCTGCAGTTTTTGTAGGAAAAGTAGCTGAATAAAGGAAAAAGATCATGTTGGTTGACTGACCAGAGAAAACTTTAAACATAATTTTTTTCTATTAGACATAACATTTAGAGTGACATGTTTCGAATGTCTCAAGCCTAGGGCAAGCTTCAGACAGAGTTTAAGACAGAGTTTAAGTTTTGTCTGCTCAGAAATGGCTTGATCTTTTGCCTTTTCTGCTTTCTTCGGTTAACAGCACTTATGGATTGTAAGTTATATACCAGAAAACAGCTTATGCAATGTACTCATGAAATTAACAATGCTATCCATGCTGTGTGCTTGTATTTTCGGTGGTGGTTGATAGCCACACCTGGAAGATGGCAGCTTCAGTCAATCCTCTTTCAGGAGACAGATTTTACCATTTCAGATAGACATGGTGGTAACAGATGGGAGCTAAAGTTGAAGCAATTTCACTGTTTCCACTGAACTTATTTGTTTGTTTGTTTCTTCATTTTAAACTGAATTCACTTTCCATATTTATGAATGCATTCACTTGAAACCATTGATTTTAAAATATTTGTGTTTGTGAATGTATGAGCATAAGCAGCAATGAATGGTTGTGTGCACTGCCCTTAAAATATGTGGCCATCTGTAAGCCGCAATGCAAATAGAGAATAAATGTGTCAACACCAGGTTATGTATAAGATCATTCATTTATCCACCTCTGTATTCTCTCGGGTCCCATGACCTAGTCGTAGGCATAAACTATAGCTTAAAGCTGTTTCCTACACAAATAATGTGTCATTGCTAATTGATACATGAGGTTATTGTCATCACAGGAAAAAAAACGGATATAGCAGTTACAGCTACATTCCTTGAAAATGTTTTTAAAATTATATCTAAATGAGAAAATGCTGATGATGGAAATTTTCTCAGGGAAGGGAGTCCTCTTCATTAAAGTCTTCTTTGGGAGATATAACTTGTTCCTCATCCAGTAAATCAGATTGGGATTTCCTCGTACCGTAAAGCATTTTTTGTCATCATCACTCTTTCATATCCATCACAAAATCACTGAACCTACACCCTGCAATATGGATTGGGGTGAGTCTGGAAATACAGCGCTCCTGGGACTTGTGATAAGATCTCCAATTTTGTCAGACTTATTTTCAGAATTTTTCTGCAGACTTGTACTCCCAAAATGTTATTTATCCAAAAAATAAATAATAATAATAACAAATTATCTGCTACCATTTGCAGTATAGCTAATGAATCTTTCAAATAAGTGTTTCACTTTCTTACTGATGTATTTATTTCCCCCCAAATTCACTGAGCAATTGGAACAGAATGTGGGTTAATACACTAGAGAAAATATTTTGACCAATGCAAGTTCCAGATAAAATCCTTATGAGCATATATTTAGTATGATATTTGATATCTGTTTAATTATCCTATATTTTAAGGATTCATGGCCATGCTGTGTTGATTTTCAAATGGTATGAAAACAAGCTTAGCTCAGAGGAGTACAACTCTTTCATACTGGCCAAGAATCCAACTAACTCAAGTGTTAGAATGACATCTTCAGTCCTAAGCAGTGTCCAGTGGCTTTGGTGAGAAATCTTGAGAGCTGAATTTGGTGACTGTCTCTTGAGTAGTAAGGTGTGGAGAAAAGTGACAATAGAGCCTTTATCTTGTCTTTTAAGTGTAGTGGTTGCCACCAAAATGGCAACATTTGTCTGTTACAGCAAAGATAGTAAGAATTAAAATTGATAAGCTGCACAATTCCTCCACTGTAACACCACAGAAAATACATCTTTGGGTTCAGAGGGAGGTGTGTGCCTCAAACTGGAGTCCAAAGAAAAGCCCAGTGATGCAAGGGTTTCTGGAACGTGAGGGTGCCTTCCTCATCTCATGCTCGCATATGGCATGCCCATCTTTAATTCTCTGTGTGGAATATGGGCCAGCCCTGCTCCCCATCTGTGAGGAGGAGCGGGAGCCGGCACACAGTCAGCTTTCCATTGCTCCTCAAAGTGACGCAGTATTTGGCCTGCCCTCAACGCCCAGCAGGAGATGTTGCAACTTCTGTGGCTTTTTATTTTTAACTTCCCCAGTGTTTCCTCTCACCATGAGGCCTAAAACATGACCTGTCATGATGTGCTTCCATCTAATTGGCTTTACTTTCTGGGGAGCTTCTCAAAAACTAGGTCTTTACCATGACTGAAAATTGTTTGCAGTAAAAGCTATATACTGACATAATGAGCTCATCCTCTACTTTTTTAAATTTTTTTCATAGCAATTGTGTTGTCATTTGTGCACAGTCAACTTCAGAATAGTTGAGTGGCTATTTAGAGCTGTTTTAATTTCTGTAGCTTGAATTTTAACTGAGTTCATTTTTGACTCAGACTCTTAACATTCGACCCTTCCCAGCTGAAACCCCTGTTAACACGTGTAAATTCAGAGGCCTTTTAGTCCAAGCAGTGACCTTTACTCTGCTGCTGTCTTAGGCGAGGTTTATCACTCTGACAGAACTGAAGTAGAAAAAAAATCAGTGAGTGATGTCAGTGAGAAGCAAAGAGAACCAGAGTAGAAACTTTTACTGGCCATAGTACATCTGTAACTAGCTGCAGCTCTTCCCTTTTCTTCGCTGATGGAGGGAAGATTGTTCTGCCAGCCATTATTCATTCCCAGTGAGCAGGGATAATCTTTCTTAATCCCTTGGAGGGGCTTGTTTGCAATATGTTCATTCTGTACTTTAAATCACTTTTTACATAGGACCAGATTCTGTCATGATTTTTCGTGCCAAGTAGTAGCTTTGACTGTTAAATATGCAATAGTGAGTATGGACAAGAATGAAAAGAGATAGACTGCATGCTGGATCCATAACTGTGGAATCCAGCTATGTGAATTTTCACCTGCAGTTATTTTTCTTCATGAGCAAGGATGTAAACTTTTTTATAGTCAAAATTCTTTATATAGACAAGCGAGCAGTAAGTCCATTTTTTGGTAAACTGGAGAAGGAATAAGTCTGCAAACTGTGCAGTTCCATTTGTGTTCTTCTTCACAGGTTCATCTTCAGCCATTAAAACTAGGAGCATTATGGCCATCCATAACATACATCACACAGACAGTACTAATAGAACAACCATAAAGAAGACATGAGGAAGCGAGGTTCTTGTAACGTTTCAGTTCTTTGGAGAACCATTCTGATAATAAATATACATATGTTTAATCATGTAAGCAGTAGATGCTCCTAATAAGTGTGGCTTCAAAAAGGAGATGCAGTAGAAAAAGACCTTCTGTCATTTGGAGCTATGCAGACTTTGAAATTGAAGATGTCTAAGAACAAATTCTTGATATTCCTCAGACATTTCACACAGTAAAAGGCACTTACATGGAAGAGGATTACGTTATTTTAACTACTCTCTTCATTCAGCTTGTCATGCAAGACAGATTCTTTATTCACAGTGCTAGATTTGTATAATCTATGCCTTTTATATTATTGTTGTTTTTTTTATTTTATTTTTACTGCCAGTATTGGCCATTATTGTAATTGTTTTTTAAAGTATCCATGATTACAAATCATAAATAATAAATAAATAAATATCGTTAATAAATTAATAAATATAGTTGCACATACGTAAGTTTCTGTCGTTTGATTTTGTTCTGATTTTCTTCAGTATAATTTCTATTTTTGCTATTGGTATGCCAGAGAAGTACTGGATTGCTTACTACTGATATACCAGAGTTACTCTGGTGAAGATTCTTATCCAGTGCAATAAGAAAACCCATTTTCATTTTGAAGAACAAAGCCTGTTAATTGTATGAGAGTTGCACATTCTGACAGCAGTGTTCTTAGGTTTGACTAATTGTATGATATGCAAAGCATGTCTTGTCAAGAAACCTGACCCGGTGTCCATTTAGAGCTCAAAAATTTTTGAGATAATAGTGAACTCAGGGAAAGGGAGAAGAACACAGGAAGCAGAGGAGTTTTAACTTGATATTAGTTATTTAAATGCATTTTGAGCAAGAAATCATTTTCCATGTTAATAATCTAACCCTTTCATGTGTTACTGATTTTAGTTGATGAAGGAATTTCCTCTTCTCAGCATGTTCAATATCCATGAAAACCTGCTAGAAGCTTTGTTAGAACTGCAAGCATATGCGGATGTGCAGGCAGTCTTAGCGAAGTATGATGGTAAGTCCATATATATGTATATATGTATATGTTTATTTTTTCTACATGTATTTTTTTTCTATTTTCTAAAGCACACAAAAGCATTATTCATTTTCTAAAGCACAAAAAACCATTATTCGTTAGTCAAGCTCTTAAAAATTAAGAAATACTGTAACTGAGGTGATTCACACAGGCTTCCTAGATCCCCTTACACAGCCCTTATTCCAAAGATGATGTATTAATTTTTTTTCCTGCCAACCCTGCTTTATTCATTTCACAAAGTAATGAAATTCACTTACTAGAAGCTCTTCAGTGATGTTTAAAGAACAACTGTTTAGGTTCGGCAAACTCTTCATTGCATGCTGTTCAAACATTGTCTGAAGACAGGATTATCTGTTCCCATGTGGACTTCTCTTGAATGTTGACTACGTTGCATACAAGCACTTTACAAACATTAATTGATTTCACTTCACAGCAGCCTAGTGAATAGCAAACTTCATATCTTAGGGGGAAAAGCTGGAAAGCTCAAAGGACTTGGTGAACTTTTCACTCTCATTTTCATTTTCAGTATTTTCCGTAAGCATTGGCCTAATGCAGTGTGTGTCACTTTTTTTGTTTAAGTCACACCTCTTCTTACAGCCTGAAGCAGAGAATGGACAGGGTAAAAATCACCAAATGCCATACTTGGTTTAGTTAAGTTAAATGGGTTTTCTTTGTATTGTGTAGAAACTTTGGGACAGAAACAGGAGTAGAATCCAGTTATCTTAAGCAACATTAATCATCCTTAGCAATGTCACTCTTATTTTCCCCAGCTTACTCACTGTCCACTTGGTAAGTTCTGCAAAAATTGAGTCAAGAATGCTGCAGCCATCAATTTCCTGTTTTGTTCCTACATGTTCCTCAGAAAAGTGTCGTTCTATGCGTTGGAATATGGCAAGGAAGATTAAGAAATGAGCATTATCCAGTTTCACAACTAAAAATTAGATGATAATATGCATGAACAAAGTAACTGAATTAAGTGAAACAGCATAAATTTTGATATTAACTCTTTCTCTACTATATCTTATAGCCTTTAAAATGTTTTTAATTATTAGATCTTACAGATTTTCATGTGTTCCTTAGATATGACCACCAGTATCGGCCCTGGAACCTATATTCACAGTACTTTGGCCACTCTTTCTATTTGATTCTTCTTAAAAACCTACCATCCTTTTCATTCTGTCCTTAGCTGATCTTTCCTATTTGTCTACTGAAGTTCTTTCTACTTCAGCTGTTTTGCACAGCAAGTTTCAGCATTCTTTTGCTCCCAGTTCCTACCAGAAGCTCCTTGTTCAGCCAGTGCTACTCTCTCACAATTTCATGTCTACCCCATGTAGATGTACCTGTACAGGTTGGCTTTTCAGGGCAGTGATGGTCATAATATATCTTCTCATCCACTTTACAGTTCCTGTCTTAACCATCTTTTCTTTTTCACTTACCATCTTTTCCACTTTCTCCTTTTTTCTGTGGCTTCTGTCTTCTCTTTGTTGAACTTTCTCTTCTTGAGTGCCGAAATGTCAAACAGTAAAAGAGTCCATAGAGACAAAAACTTTTCCCTGTGAGCTGCACTACTTGGCTCCATATAATTACATGGAACTGTGGCAAGAGGATAATGTGTAAGTTCATCATAGTACTGAGAAGTACACTTGATGAAGAATCTTTAGAGGGTATAAATGAAAAAAAAAAAGAAAAAAAAAAGCCAAAGGTTCCATTTAATATGAACTAGCTGCTTTCTTCTAACATTTTATAACTTAGGAAACTAAGATTTTTAAGGATTTTTAAGGATAGGAAACTAAGAATTTTAAGGAGGTTAGCAGTTGACTACTGACTTGCTGCTAACATGGTCAACCTGCCAAATTTCAGCCTATGGCTGAGCTGAGGTATTTTAAGGTTTGATTACAGGCAACTGTTAGCAATTGTTGCTACTATCAGTCCAGCATGGAATGTTTTCAACTCTTTCTGGAGTTGAATCATTCTAAGCAAGGATCAAAGTGTTACTCGGGCTTTTAAGTACTGCCATCCAGTAGCAGTAGCAACTCTACTAGAGATCTTGGTTATGCTTAGTTTGGTTGAAAAAAAATCTGCAGTTGAATTGGTAACATGGTATGTGATGCAGATGTAGTTCCCCATGGACTTTGTTTTGGCACATTAGAAAGAAAGTAAATAGAAATGCCTACTTTTCTGCCCCAGGCACAGTGGGACTTTAACACCTTCTACTCTTTAATGTAGTTCTCTAATAATAGCTCTGGGACGTAGCAGACCTATGGCAGAACAGGGAATTAAATCAGCCTTCCCAAATCTCAGATTAAACTCCTGTGCTAGGTCTACTTTTGCATACTGAAGCTATCGTGGTAGCACTTTGTGTTATGGAAGGTGATAAAACTATGGAAGGTGAATTTTGTTTTCTCAGAAGCATCTGATGTAGTCAAAACTGAGGTTATAAATGTATCAGATGTGTATTTTTCAAAATAAAACTCTTTTTACTTTATTTTCATCTAATTTTTGCCTTATATAAGCAGAGGTATTTGTATATGCTAGGTATACACAAAGACTCCACAAGCACAGGCTTAACCAGCATGACTCTTATAGCTCGTGAGTCTCAGAAGGCTCATCTCACGGAGTCTCAGCTCATTTTAGAACTCATCAGCTTCATGTGTTGTAAGATTTATTGGATTATAAAACAATGAACTCATTTATGCTTTCTCATCTACAGTTTCTGTTGGTCCCAGTCCACTGTCTTTTTTTTTACTGGGACCAAACTTGATTTATTGTATTTTGATAACATGTGAACAAATTATTTTCTTGAGTGGCCTGCTCCCACCCTGGGATAAAACATTAGAACACATTGTGCAAAACCTCAGCCTCTGCAAGCAGACACACTGCTTTACCAAAAGCTGTGTGTTAAATAGTGTTTATATTATGCACCTGGCAACAGAGCTGATGTCTATACTCATTATTCATGGAAAAAGGGCCTCATTAGTGGGAAGTCATGCACTGCTGCAGAGCTACATCATTATAGTTTCAGAGTTCAGTGCCTGTCAATAGAGTGCAGATGACCTAAATACTGTTGAATTCTAAAAGAAGTTTTGGCTCTGTTTTGACATGCATCCATGTTATTTACAGCAGAAATAGTTATAGATGCTGAAGAGACTGATGTTGATGGAATAAGCTTCTGGTATTCACAGTAGATAATGTTTATCTACTCTTCCCTTGCTTTTTAAACTGCTTGTTTTTCAGTGGAGTAGATCTGCTTGTTGTGATGCTTAGAACAAACGGTTTATTAACTTCTTTGGACAGCCAGGTCCATTGATTGTTATTCTCTGGTAACCTGAGTGTTGTGTGAAAACTCAGACCTTCCTGGTAATTGAAAGTAAAATTTAAAAAGGATAGAGGCCTATTTATGTAGTTGTAGTGATGCAGTGATTGCTCCCTAAACCACTCCTTGTTTTCTTATTTTTTTAAAGTCAGTGTTTACCAAAGAGACTATAAGTCTTCTGTGTTGCAGGAGGAATACCTTATCATCATTCTCCTTTCACTTAAACACTTGCAAAGGAGAAGGATCACATCACTGTATAGACAGTTCTGAATTCGGACTTCACTAGAAAAGAGAATTTAGAACTCAATATACATAGAAATAAAGTGTGAGGGTTTTGATTTGTTTTTTTGGTTTCTGTCTTTTGTTGTGTGGTTGTTTCTTTTTTTTTATATTTAAAGAGGTCTCATTCTACTCCACACTATTACACTTTTATTTCTTAACTGCTTACTTCAAACAATCCCGCTCTTAAGTTAATGTGAAATCAAAATGCAAACCTTAGAAATAAACAATTAGAAACAGTCATATTTGTCTTGGAATACGGATGATGATCAGGAATTGATCATATTCTTATTCGGTCTTGAGTATAGATTGCAGAATTATTTTGACAAATCTTCCTGTGAAAGTCAAGCATAAGAGGAATTTGGACCTTTACTGTTATGAAATCCAAATAGTTAATGTAGAGAAGTAAATTTTCTAAAATGCAACACATTCAGGGTTATTCTACTTTTTATAGTCTGTCCTTTTTTGTGTCCTTACAACTTACGAAATATGTAGATTTTAATTACATCAAACCTCACAGCATTTCTTTTGTAAATAGCTACAGATTGATCAACTGATCAGATGGAGCATTCATTTATATCAGCTACGGTCTCTAGAGCTTTTGTGTATATATACGTATTTGAGATCATAGCTGTAGGCCATCAGTTTTGTTACTCACCATGATAAAGTCTGATACTACTGAAGAGATTTTCTACCTGGTGGAGCTAAGTTGATGTTTCTTCTCCAACTAGAAAGTTCAAGAAAGAGTTTTTCTCTGAGTTAAAGATATAGCAAGTGGCAGTATGGAAGCAACCATTTGTGGTATTTTGTAGTAGTTCAGTTTATTTGAAAGAGAGACCTTAAGTTCCTCTTAGTTAAGGTCAAACCAAGCCTACTCTACCATCTCAAATGCAAATCAGGTAACACCTCCAGTTTGGGTAACAGCGGTATCAGGAGAATGGTTTGTCCTTTTTCCCCTTACATTTTCTTCTTCAGTTTTTGCATCTCAAAACTGGTTTCTTTATCTCAAAATCACTTGTTACCTGTTACTTGGTCTTTCCATCAGTTCTCTGTCCTTACCAACTGATTGTCTTTTTAGCTGTATGATTATGTTTGGGCTTTTTGGTGGATTGGTTGTTTTTCCAACTTCTACAAAACCACAGAAAGTCTGAACTAACTGCACCGACCTTGATCTTTTAAATCTTCTGTAGGATAAATGGTTCCTTCCCCTCTAGATGCATATAAGATTGAGCACAGTAAAATCAAGGGAATTGACACCTGCCTGGCCACCAAGATGTTCATCTCACCTATGACATATTTACAACCAGCAGTGAGCTTCAAGATATGTCCTTATCTGAACAGTTTAAGTGCTAGCTGTGCTCATGGCAAAATAGAACACTCCTCATTTGTGCTGAAATGCTTTTCCTATTCTTTCAGGGAATCAAAATGAAGGCCTTACCATACACTGTGGCTAAGTGTTTGTTTGATTGGGATGTCTCCCACCAGTGAGGAAGAATGTCAGAGCTACAGAAAATCAGAACTGCTTTTTGTTGCAAGCCCAAAGTAAACATTATATTCTTGTGATCATAGTTTTGCTCCCTCCAACATCTTTTCTAACATTTTTTTTTTGTGGAGAAATGGCCCAGGCAATGAGTGTTCTTGTGGGAGATAATACCACAAGACAGTAGATCTGTCTGACAAAGTGTTTTTCCCCTGATGTTTATTTCATATTTTCCATTATTGAATTCTGTCCCATTGCTATGGTCTTAAGCATTTTTTATCGGCTTAATTCACGTTCTTACGTTATACTTGTATCTTCATAGATGACTGCATCTCTCTTTTGTCGTCACTCATCCAGTTGACACATATTTATTTATTAGACCACTTTCAGTTTTTCCCACAAGGAATTCCTTCTACCACCTGTGCAAGAGCTGACAATCTAATCTGCAGGTGCAGAGAACTGGGAGAGTTCTGTGCTGACAAGGCAAGTGTTGGCCTATCACGTAAACACCAGAGTCTGCAGACAAACTGAGGGAGAGAAAATCAACACTGGAGTTCACCACCAAGCCATAGCACAATACATGTCCTTTATTTCATCGTGTTTTTTGTTGGTTTGTTTTTATGTCTTCACAAAACTTTTTCCAGTTTATTAATATAATTAACAGTTACGTTTTTAGAAATGTGTGAATGAATCTGGTAGCTTAAATGTAGTCTCCAGTACTGTACAAGGAAGGACTCACAGTTTGACTGGAATGGTCTTAACTGTGCAAAATATGGTCAAGATTTGTGGCTTATTTCAGTAAATATTTAAGTTCTCTTAACGCTGATAAGACTACTCACCTATCCGAAGTTAAGCCCATAGGAATCTTCACTGCTGACTTGGGAATAATGTATCCTTCAGGGTAAAAAAAAAAAAAAAAGGAGTTGGAATAATTACTGATTAGTGACTTAGATTTTATTAATGACTAAAGCAATTGCAACATGCTCATCTTTTCGTACTTGGGGCTTTCTGGTGATTTGGCTAAGGGATGCTGCCCTACTCTGTATTCAGATTCATCATTTCTAGGTGTATTTGCTGTTTTATGAGAATCATAAACCCCAAGACCTATTTAGATGATTTATGGTACATTCTGGATATCATGAGTCAGGGAAATAGTGGTATTATGGTTGCAGGTCTCTATCCATAGTATTTTTCCATTCGTTCACTCTCAAAAACAGCCACTTACGAAGCAAACAGCTAGGAGGAATTCACTTTTCCAAACCTTCCAATAGCTGACTGAGGCTAATCCAAAGAAATTGGTTGTTAATTAAGTCTAGAGTCTGTTCAGTTTGAAGATAAAAACAATAAAGAAGAAGGAGAGTCTTTTTTTTTTTAGATTGTCATATCAATTCTCACTAGGCAAAAATGTCTTGATGGTTTCAACAACAGAATCACAGTCACATATTTCAGCACATTGTGAGAACTCCACAAGTAATAATAGAAGGGTGGAAAATAGTATATGTGACGATATTTTCCCAGATGGCTCAAAGAGCTGGACACAGTCATTTATGAATACCTTCACTTTAGTTCCTGACAGGGGACTTGACTTATCTCCTGGGCTAATTTAGACTTGATTCCTTTGCTAAGCTCAAGTTGTAACCAGGCATAATTGTTTTATGCTGTTTTCTAAAATATGAGAGCGCAATTTAGGAAATGAAACCTAAATTATATGAGGAATTTAAAGTATTGTAGTAATCAGGCCAAGATATAGAACTAAATATATGTAGTCCAATGTGGAGCAAGCAAAAAGCATAAGGCAGGAGTGAAGCAAGCATAGACCTAGTGAGGGTGATCACTATCTCCACAGCAACATAAACATGGACATTTGTATGTATGTATTCTATTGCCAAGGGACTGTAGGTATTATCCTCAAATAACTGCTGCTTGCTTATTAGGAGCACAGTTCTGGAAGAGCCCTCCAGGGTAAGTCAGGTTGCCTGCTGTTGCATTCACTACATGATACTACACTTCCCGTGAGCTGAGAAAGCTCCATACCTAAAATTAGGTATTTTGTTTGCCCCATTATTCTGTCTGCAAATCTGCCGACAAACTTCACTTCCTATAAACTTTCTTTTAATCCCCAGTTTAAACTTAATGTTCAACTGTTTATCCTTGTGCCAATATTGCCCTTCACCTAAGCAGTTATTCTTCACCCCTAGTGTTCTTGGTGGATGTGGACAGGGAGCAGATGTATCTTTTCTCAGACTTTAATTCATTTGGATTGTTAAAAAAGCAACGTATTTTTGTTCACTTCTGTTGTTCTTGAACACGAGTGGTCAGATTTAAACACAGCATTCTCTTGAAAAATCCCATTGCTTTGGCAGAAATTTGCTAGGTTTGAACTGACGGAGGAGAAAATATTTTCTGTGAGATAACAATGACTTAGTAGCCCAGAGAAACACTTGTAAAGGGAAAGTATGATATTCTACTGACCAATTTTAAAACTTTTATTGAATTTTAAAACATTTTATGAATGACTGTAAATCATTGGGGTATCTGTTTTTTTGTTGCATTTTGTGTTGTGTTTCCTTTTGCACTCAGAAAGATACCTTTCAGTCCATTTATGATTGAAAATGAACCTCCAACTGGAAAATAAAGACTGGTATATTTGGAAAAACATTGTTTCTGTTGACTGGAAATGGCTTTTAATTCCTAATGCTGAGGAAAACCTGGTATAAAGAGAGTTATTGGAGGTCCTTAGAAATGTTAGAAACATTTTCTCCTCCTGTCACTGAAGTTGTTCTCGAATATGTGTTTTTAGCTAGCTTCTATTAATGTAGTAA
>JAOWBP010000001.1:20289733-20303974 GCA_028571105.1 Tragopan temminckii | reverse complement strand
TTAGAAACATTTTCTCCTCCTGTCACTGAAGTTGTTCTCGAATATGTGTTTTTAGCTAGCTTCTATTAATGTAGTAACTAACATATGCTTCACCTAGTCTGCTCTGCATGCTGTTGATTTTAATTATTTCAGTTGCTACAGTTAAGTAGTCCTGTGAAATTAAGTTGGGGTGTATCATAGGGTAGCCCCCAACGACTTTTGTACGCCTCACCTTTACTGACCAGCTGAGGGATAGGTACTTCTTAGAGCAGTAGTCCGATTCCACTCATACAGTTAGCCTAGTCCCGTGCCTTGTGTTTTCAGTATTTACTGTAGGAAGCTGCAGCATTATTTCTAGGCATAATGCTTTTGATAACTTAGTACCCAATTGGGTTTTACTTGAGTAGACAGTGTGCTGTGTGCAGAATTCAGTGTTGAGTTTTTTTATTTGTTTGTTTGTTTTGTTTCCTTTAAGCATAATCTTCAACATTTTAATACTGGAATATTTTGATCATTATATAGTATGTCTGTTAGGTGATCACTAGTGCGGAACTCAGTTGTTCTCATACCAGTGAGAAAAGAATCTATGGCTGGGGTTTATTATGCAGTATTGATTACTACTCTTTGAATGCTTTGTGCCAGTCTGCTGATAAAGAACAAATAAATAAAGTTGTACTAATGGGTTTTGTCAGAGTTATGGTTGCTTTTCATATCTGAGACAATATAAAATGGCCAGAGACTGATGAGTATTTTTGTTCAAAATTTCTTTAAGAGGCAAAACACCTTAGTTTCTTGTTGATCTTTAACTAATAGTTTTTTACTTGCATGTAAAATCCACTTAGATATCTGTCTTAACTTGTATAGTTGCCGTGTATGCATACTAAACAACTGCTTCTTGGTGAAAACAGGAGGAAACAAGAGCCTTCATGTATTTCTTAGATATTTCATGAACTATGGAAAAAATCACATTTTCCAGTTACCTTTATGTTTATGAAACTGAGTATGAATTCTTTTTCTATGTCTCTGTCATGTCACTCTTTGAATTAGTTCTCTATGGCCTCTTTTGCTACTTAAATAGCAATTCACTATTGTAAGTTTTAAAGTGTATGTATTTAACTTGGGTGGAAGTTTGAAATCCATGTAACATGGTAGTACAAGTCCCAAGGACAGAATGTGCTCTGAATTCACTTAGTAATTTTGTACATCCCGTGCATACTTTGAAGTATCTAACACTTTCTTTTGTCTGCAGACTTTTAAGGGTTCCGATATTTACTTTTTTCTTTCTTTTCCACAGATATAAGCTTACCAAAATCAGCAACAATATGTTACACAGCTGCATTGCTCAAAGCCAGAGCTGTCTCTGACAAGTAAGTGCATAAGAACCACTCTCCAGCAAAATTCCTGATTTAACTCAAGATTTTTCTTAGCTGAGCCCACACCCTGACAATCTGTTGAGTAAGCAGGATAGTTCAGTCCTGCAGAAATTCACAAAATTGGTTTATATCTGAAAAAAAAATGCATTGAGCAAACACTGCACTTCAAATATGAGAGAAGAAGAAAAGAAGAGAAATAGCCTTCATGTTTCACTTCTGTATATACTACCTGGGTGAGCGTTGGCTTCCTAGGTAGTATAATGAATATACAATAAAAGATGCTGTGGTGGGTGTGCCTTGGCTTTCTAGTCAATATGGTGAAAATTCAACGAGAAGGTGCTGTGTGGCTGAACATCTTCAACTTTCTATAAACCTGATCCCAAAAAGGTAATAAATAAATGTGGATACACTGATAACAATGTCATTTTACAAAAGCTGTCAGAAGACTGCTTAGATAGTGGCAGGTGCATTTAGCATTACCATGTCAGGGATTCTGAGAGGTAGACGTTGTTCATATTTTTAGACACACAAATATCTGCTCATTCCTATTATGGTTATCTCTTGGGTCTCAACCTTCCAAGGTGCTGAGCACATCTAGTTTTTGCCTGTGGACTTGAGAGCACTGGCCCATTCCAAAAGTGTGCTCAGCTCTTTGTGAGATGGAGCTCAAAGATCCCAATTCTGCTCTCAGATGCCTTCACACAAATCCCAGGCAGAAGTTGTGTCTGTGCACCTGAGGGTCGAATGCCTCCCTAAAGTTGGAAAGCAAGTAGAGTGGAAAGCCATTTTCTTGACTGACATCCTGACAGTTTTTGCTTTTAAAGTGTATGTACACATCAAGATCTAAGTAATTTTCTTTCATTCTTTTTATCCTGTAGATCGCCAGTACCTACTGCAACATCTTTCCTCCCTACACAGCGACTCCAGCTTGGGAGGGCAGGGCTAAGGTTGTCACAGCTTTCCCTGTGGTGTCTGCCTGCCAAGTACAGCTCTGGAGTTAGCCGTGGGGTGTGAGGTGAGAAAGAGATTGCATGGTCTGGTTTTTCATTCACTGGGGCAGATGATTCGCCCACAGTTTGGGCATGCTACTTTCAATGGTGCTGCGGCCAGTAGACCACCTGCTACTGCTGCTGCATCGTGCTTCCATCCCAACCTGACCCAGGGGCATTGGGTTGGGACCTCCCTCAAACCTCCCCAAACCTGTTTTTAATAGAAACCCTCCAACAATTATTTGGCATTGGGTTTTTTCACTTTTATTTTTTTCTGCAACTTCAGCCTTGAATATGCCCCTTAGAAAAGGTACCTAGAGCAAATTTAGATTAGTGACAGAGAAAGAACTGACTGTTTCAGCTGACTTCCTGCCATGACTAGCTACAAACGTGCTTTCCACTTCTGCTGGGATTTTCATTGTCCTTGACATAATAGATCGTTTAGTTTCCACTTACTATAGAAATCTGGAGAGCCCAGGAAATTGATTCAGTTTGCTTATATGGGCCCATGGTCTAATTCCTTTTCTGTCCTTTTCCTACCAGCATTTCTGACCCAATGTGTTTTCTTCTTTGCTTTTCTAGATTTTCTCCAGAGGCTGCCTCAAGGCGAGGGCTGAGTACTGCAGAGATGAATGCAGTAGAAGCTATTCACAGAGCAGTAGAATTTAATCCACATGTGCCAAAAGTGAGTATGGAGAAAGCACTGTTTTAGCTTTAAAACTGCTGAGATCCTATCTCCTGTTTTATTGTGTTAGATTATCAAGTGATGTCGTGGAAAGGGGCCAAACACTGGGAGGGCAAATAAGATGATAGTCAATGTGTTTTTTTTCTGGTTTTCAACCTTGAAGTGTCTTCTACTGTGGGCCTTGAAACTTGAAATTTTAGCTGAAGCGAGTCTTCTTTGTGACCAAGAGTTATATACTAGATTGTAGTAGTAGATACCACCAAATGCTGTGCTGCAGAGCAGAACACATAGGGACAGATTATTCTTTACACAAAAGCCATGAAAAATCTTCTAGTTTAAAATAGCGTCATTTTTTGTTTTGATGACTACATAAAAGAATCTATTTTTATATGCTATACAAAAAGCTTATGTTTAGAGTTTGTAGTATGCTTCAAATAAGTTACATTAGTAATTCCTTATGTAGCACCTGTCATTAAGCTCTGAGAACACACAGGTCAGAGATGAAAAATCACTGAGAACTACAGAGTTCAGTAAGAAAATGGATTTATGTTGTAATTTCATAATTCTCTCCCTAGACATGTATCTCAGCAGTAAGAATCTTGCCTGTGGCTACTAAAAGCTAATGCATTTTATTGTTTTTCACCTGATGCTCAATATTGCAGTCTAGAAGTTCATTGTAAAGGCAAACTAGAGGCAGATGTTTTTTGGCCCTTGAATCACTGAACCTCACCCTGCAAAGCTCATTTGAACCAGTATTGTCCTGTGAAAGCAAGCAGCCTTGCTGGAGAGCAGAAGACTGGATTATCTTGATATAGGGAACCTCTTCATTAGATAGAGTTGAACACCAAGTCCGGTCAAGCTAAACTCTGAATTTCTCCCATGTGTACACATATATTGGAGATGATAGTTTTTTTCTCATGCATTTCAGGAATTAAGTATTTTCTCTGTAACATGTATCTGTTATGCCATCCACTAAGTAGCATAGTTCAACTGTCAGAAAGTTAGGCTGCTTAATAAAGTCACCTAGACATTCTCTACAGACAGTGGCAAGAAGGGGCTGTGTTAGACATCTCTAGATAGACTTTCCCTCCAAGGTGCCTGTTTTTGCACTGGCTATGAAAAGAGCAACTATTTTCCAGTAAGATCCTGACCTTCAAACAGCAAGATTTATGTGAGTTCCTTTGTATTATTAGCTGATGTTCTACTTTTGTGCCAAGCTATACAATGAAAACACTGAAGTTTGATCCCAAGATTATTGCTCCTGTGGAACTCTTCACCTTCTTTCATCCCAATGGTTCTTGCACCAACACAGCCATTAATATTCTCTTCTACTTGTTCATCTGTTTACCTCTCTATTCTAATCTTGTTATGCATGAAACTTTTAAAATGCTTTACTGAAGCCCAGCCTTGTTGTCTAAAAAAACAGGTGTCTTGCCAAGCAAGCAGTTTTGCTTGTCACAGGCTCTGTTTGTGAGCCTGTTCTGTTTTCTGTACTTACCTCCGTGCTTTTGATCATTTTTTTTCCCTTCAAAGTCTATTTTATTGCATACACATTGTTTCCCTCCGTTAAATAAGTGGTACTCCATTTATTATTCTCATTACTGGATCGCTTGATTCTGAATGGGAATCTTTGTTTTAAGTTTGTAATGCAAATCTGGCAGTTTCCTGGGCCAGTTCTTTCACTGCTCAGGAATGGAGATTACTGGCTGCACTGGTTTCCACTTCTGTACATGCTCTTGATATCCATCCTGCTGTTGTCCCCATGCTCAGCATTACTGTGAAACTGAGTTTATGTCTTCACTTACTACTTTTTTGCTTGTTCTTTTTTTGTTTATACTTGTGCATTCTTTTCTTTGGCTTGATTTCCATTGCAAAATCTAATTTACTGTAAGCTGTGGCAGCTGCTCCATTATCTCTTTTCTTCCACGCCTCTGACATGCTGCTGTGCTTGCAGATGAGTGCTTTACTCATTGCTTGTGACTCTTGTCTCATCTACCAACTCCTGGCTAGGTAGCTTCAATAAAGGACTGAAGCTCCCTTTCTGACAAGTATCTCCACACATGAAATACAAACTGCATGTTATTCTCTGTGTTTCTAATGCAATGAAATTCTAGTCCTCATTTAAGTTCTCAGTCTAGTTCACATTGTTAATTGATTCCTTCATTTTGAATTTCAAAGTCAGTTTCACCATATTATCAGGATTATCAGGATAATTATCAGGATAATGAGGTAGTAATGGCAGCAGAGTTTGGACTTTTTTAGTTCATATTTTGACATTAAAACAGTGTAGCCCATTACAGACTAACAATTTCACACTCATTTTCTCTTTGCTATTATAACTCATATGAACACTCATATTCTCTTTGCTTATAGCTAAAATCTATTAAGGTGTCAATAACATATATGTGATTATAATTTTATGCCAAATATGGATGTTACACCTCAATTTCCACTCAATTATGGTTGAAGTCATATCCATTTTGTTCTTAATGAAATGGAAATAAGCTTTAGAGAGCAGCATCACAGAAACTAGCAGTGCTACAAAACTAATGTCTTCAGAAGTTTCTTTAGGATTTAAACACTAATGAGTTTCTTGTTCAGGTTGAGGAATAAATAAGTAATAAAACTGATATACTATTAAAAGCATTTGCAAAGATCTCAGCAGAATCTTTGAAAGAGGCTACACTATTACATAGAAAAAAAAAAGTAAATGTTTCAATATATTTATGGTCTCAAAAGATAATCTTACCATTCTCAGTGCAAATCATTAAAATTTAGAATTATCACAGAAAAAGATTGTTATTGGATATGCATTTTCAAGACGTTTAACTGAAAATAGCTGACTTCTGCTAATGAGATGATGGCACAAGGAGAAAGCGGGGAACACAGCCTGAACGCACTGAGAGATGTTGCTATACTTAGTAACAAAGGGTGACCAGGTCTTCCACTAGCCTGTTACAGGTTTGTGGGTTTGTGTCAAACCTCCATTGGACACCTGCAGTGCTGCTGATTTTCCATAGGAGATGCACGTCCAGACTCCAGTCCATTGTTCCATAACAATGCTGCAGAGGTCAGATTTAGGTTTTACACTTTATTTCAAGTGTACTTTGAAGATATAGGAACTCTTTGAGAAGAAAGAGTTTGTAAGTCCCAGATTCTCATCTTTACATAGAGATAAGAAACCTTGCAAAACCACCTATCTTCTGTCTAGGGGCCAGTGTGTGCACAAGCCTTTCTTTAGCCTTCCTTCCAGCAATTAATATTCTTCTGGCATAGAGCTCTTCCTTTTTTTTAAGTATGTTTTGATGACAGTTTAATTCCCAGAGACCAGTCCATTAAGTCTCAGCTACAGCTAATAAATTGCCATTGTTTTTGAATTAGGCTGGAGTCAAGATGTGACACATGAAGGTACTAGGTTTTTTAGTGAACCAAGGCAATACAGAGCTCGGTGCAGTTTACCACATGTATCCAGAAAGCCGGGCAGCTGAACTGGCTGACCTGATGAAAGACACTGCCTCTGTCTCTGGAGGTTGTCTTGTTTATGTTGCTGAAACAGCTCAGCTACAGCAAAATGCAGTTTTATACCCTGGCAGATGTTAACTTTCTAAAAAGCAAGCAGTTAACCAAGAAGAATATTTTCAGGATTCATTTTAGTAGAAGAAAAGCGTGTCAATAGCCAGTATAAGTCAGCAGTACAGCGGGAAAGATAACAAAGCAGAGAGCTTTGATTTCCATGAAGAGAAAAATCATATCAAATTGTATTGCTTACTTGTGATCACTTGTCTGATTTCCATCCATCTCCATCTTAAGAGAGATTCTGTAGTCTGGTATACCTTTGCTTTAGTACAGCATCCTGTATGGCAGTGTTGGTCCCAGGGAAATGTGCTGACTGTGTCTGACAACATGCTGTTCAAAAAATCAAGAGTAAAACAAAAAATGGTTTTAGTGCCACAGTTGGGATATGATTGTCATTCCAGAGGGTTTCGTACAGAAAAAAGAGGGTAGTACATGTTAGGTCATGGCAGTCCATAGTCTGTGGGGTGTATGAAAAAGTATGTATGAATGCACAGAAGACTTCATCAGCATTATTTATATGTTGTGTTTGGATCTTCCCCACTTATTTGTAATGCAGCAATCCAAGTGAATGCTGATAAAATACAACAGCTGTTTATGAGATGTTTCTCAATTCTGAAACACCCTTCCTGAGTTGATTTGCTAGGCTCTCTTCTCTCAAGCTCATCTTGATAAACTCCCCTCACACCCCCCAACCAAAAAAAGTCTTTTGTGTCATTGATAAGAGCTTTGAATCTAGTAGGGAGAGAAAACAAGTGTTGGTTCTTACACGTGATCATTAAAATTAAGTCAGAACTGTGCCCTGCACACTGTTGTGTGGGGTAGCCATGTAAACCAGGGCCTGAATTTGAAGATTCAGACTAAGTGTTACTGTTCCTTAAAGAAATGCCACTTTTGTGTATAAAGTGTTTCATAAAAGAATATAACCAACCATTAACTTGAACACTTCTAAAGATCTACCTGTTCTCCCTTTCATTCTTTATTATTTATTTCTTACCTTCTTTATTTTATTTTTAATGAAGACTGTGCATCATTGAATGCTCTGTGGTTTCTAGTCAGTTGTAGTTGCTAATAGAAACAAATAATGAAAACAAATTTATTTAGCAGATGGGAAAGGAATCCACTCTACACACCCCATGATATTACAGAGAAACTATTCCAGATATGTTTAAAGAGGGGTTTTAACTGTTCGGTGAGACAGTGATTTGTTTTTGTATCTCCAGTAAAAAGGCCAGTCTTGTTAATTACCATCAATCCAATGCAAACTTGTTGTGTGACCTACAATTGGCTTCTCTGGGCATGTAGAATCCAGTATTTCTGAGCTGTATGAAGCTTGTGCTGTTCATCCCAAAGGGAGGAAGAGACTTCCTGTTCAAACAATGTTAAATTCTCATGTTCTGGCCTGGAGGGATGCTGTCACAGGTGCAGGAGTGACTATTGCCTATTTACAGCCTGAGCTGTAATTTCAGAGGCAAGATGCAGGACTGAGGAAAAACCTTCCTGAGATAGATTGATTTATTTTATATAGATTTATTTTATAAATGGGCACTGAAGTAGCTTATTAATTTGGAATGTTAAAAGCAGTCCCAGCAGAGAAATAGTGAGAGGGCAATCAATATTATGAAACAAATAATGTGTGTTCAATCAATTCAAGTAAGAAAATATGAACTCCACCTTATTATCCTTCAGACAGACAAGAAAGTGCTAGCAGAGTGCTATCACAATGTTTGTACCTATAGGCATTATAACAATGAAGTTAGTTTCCATTGTCATCCTCCAAATGCTCATCAAAAGGTATATTCCCACTTGTGTCCAGAGTGGCTATAGCTGAACACTTTGGTTCATGTTTTTGCTTTTACAGTGTCATGTAGCCAGAAGCTACATGAAAAATACTGTTCCCCTTTTAACTCCTAACTGACAGCTTTTTGACAGGAGAAGTTTGGGGTGAGAAAAGAAAGTCCAGAAAAAAAAAGAAGAGAATCACAAAATCCAAACCAGCACAGTGTGGTGAAGAAGGGCTGGGTGACATCTGATGGTGACAGAAATAGTTGGGCACCACAAGTATTCACTCACAGTTTGGTTAAGGCTAGATTGTTCTGGCTTTTATCGATTTTCTTCTCTGAGCTCATTCCTTTTTTAAAAGAAAATGATAACTATGTAATGATGGTAGTGTGTATTAGTTCCTGTTCTAATTAAGCTTCTTCCTTTGTCACTGAAAAGAAGTGCAGGTGGAGATATGCAGGGCTTGCCATCTCCATGTTCCCTTTACGCTGAGAGCTCTTTGCAGAGTTTCTCACAGCCTATTGCTTAATGCTTCCTCTGCACAGGAACCACGCTTGGGTTCAGAGCCGTGTCAGTACAACAGAAGTTTCCTGTCTTCCCTGTGTACTCAAAGTATTGAAGATGTCATGACGTTTTATTGCTTAAAATGTAGAGATCATGGTTGTGTTCACAAGTCAGTGTATGAGCAGGTACAGCTCAGTGGGGAATCTATTCAGAGGGCTGGTTGTTTCCTTGTAAGGCCCAGTGGAGTTCTTACTGCTATGGCTTTTACCTGTATGCTAGGTTCCTATACCTGTCTTAGCCCTACAAAAGCAAGTCTGTGCTCTGGACAGAGCCTTCAGAAATGGGTTGTAAAAAGCCAATTTACTGCTGAAAGGGCTCTCAGTGCCCTTGAATTCTCCTTGGAAACACAGCAACGCTGGAATTGATGACATACTCTAGAATATAAAATTAATTCATTTTCCTGGACAGTCATATGTCTCCTTAATGATCAAGCTCAGTATTCAGCTCGGTACCATTTTGGTGCCTATTACTGCTATGTAGGTAGGTTAAACAAATGAAGGCTTCCAAGTGTTCTCTCATAAAGTAGGCTTGCCATGACTTTGCTTTACTGTATTCCATACTTGCAGAATTTGACCTTTATGGTTCAGAATGTGCCTGATGAGAACTGTGCAGTGTTCTAGGTGAGGTCTCTCTGGGTCTGTGTGCAATTACCACTCTTGCTGGCAATATTTCCAGAGTAAATAAGTTGATAGCTTATATGCCCAGAAGGTGAGTCTGACCTTTGTGCATAGAACAAAAGCTATTACAAGGTCTGAATGAGACTTGAGCCATCCATCAATTTTGTGTGAGCCTTCATGAATATCACCAGACCAGATGATAGACTTCTTGTTTGGGAAAGTAGCTGTGGTAATGAGGGAGGAGTTTTTCCTATTTTTGACCTAAGGAACTTTTAAAAATAGTTTTGCAGTTCTGGAACTAAGAAAAATGAAGACTACAAAGTAATTATATTTATCAATACAAGTGAGTGAGGTCTAAGAAAGATTTGCAAGTGTCAAGGTACATCCTACTACCAGGTAATTCCATTGGATGGTTTTTAATCACTAATAACAAGCAATATGTTACAATGAAATCTGCATGTTTTCATTAACACTCCTTGAGGTAGAACATTCATTCCTGCTTTTTCCGTACAAATAGTTTCATGGCTTTTATGTTGTTTTCTTTTCCTTTGACTGAGATATTTAAATATTGAAAACTTCTCATTTACTCTTGCAAGAAAATACAGAATTGAGAGTTCTGTTTCTAAATTAATAGAACAGATATCAAACAGTAGATAACAGTTCTGGAGCCACATTCCATTCTGCTCAACAGGTAGAACATGGGATTTTAAAAGGGTGACAAAGTCATGTAGGCAGCAAATAAGAAACTTTTCTGTATATTTGTAAGCTTGGCAGCTCCTTTCCTCATGTCAGATCTTTATTCCTTTCTTTCTGCCACTGTTAATCCCTTCTTATACTGCCCTGCCTACTGAATTGCATCTTCTTCCCCTAATCTACCTGTTCTACAGATTTCCC
This sequence comes from Tragopan temminckii, assembly GCA_028571105.1. Classification (NCBI taxonomy): domain Eukaryota; kingdom Metazoa; phylum Chordata; class Aves; order Galliformes; family Phasianidae; genus Tragopan; species Tragopan temminckii. Next base: position 20,293,518 of record JAOWBP010000001.1, on the reverse strand, counting down.
AGTTTTTTTCCGAAAAGTTTTATAGAAAATCCAGGTATCACACGTTACTCCACTGCTAATTTAGTTTGCCCTCCTTTAATAATTACCTGCATCAGAAATGTGTGATTTTTCTTTCCTCTTTGAATCACTTACCTTGGTGTTGTCAGTTCTCTGCTTTGATCTTGCTCCCTTCAGATCCTGTACCTGCTTCTCCAGCTCCTTCCTGGCTTCTGGCAAAGAGGAGTCTGGTTTTAGGATGCCCTCCATGACATCACGCCAACTTGATTCTCAGCCCCCTCTGGCCTTTCCTCTTCCTTTTTTCAAGGATGGTTTTGAATTCTCATTTGTTCCCTTTCTCCTTTTCTCCTCTTTCACGCATCACAGAGCCAGTGTGCAAGGATGCCCTGGAGTCTCCCATTCACAAATGTCAGTATCTGACAGGAGCTGTGAAAAGGTTACTGTCACTTCTGTGTGCCAAGTTGCCTTCCAGTCTGCACTCAGTTCTTGGCAGTCCTTAGATTCTGCAGCCCTCATTCTTCCCATCCAAGACAGAGACCAGTATGTAGACACAGAGACCTCTCTAAAGTAGAGGGGCTGCATGCTTATTCTCTTTTTGCTGGTGATTGTCCATACCTTTTCTTTCATACCTTCTTTTAATTTTGCCAATCCCTGTCTAAAATCTGCAGCCTTTTTCTCGTCTTTAACTCCATTTTTCTACTCCAGAACAGCCAGCCTGTCAGTAAATATTGTAGATTTTTTCCCCAGAAGTGCTGCAGCCTTATACCTTTATCCTAGTGGCTAAAGGAGCCATCTCATCTCCCTCCTTTCTCTGTAATCCTCCTTTCTGTCACTGTCAGTCTCCTGTAATTCATCCCATCTCCATGTCAGGGTCTGTCCGTGTGGTGTGTGACCCACCTGCTACTTGTTGCCTCTTGTATTAAATAGCCTAGCGGGCAGAACATTTGCTTTAGGGAGTCCTGGAAGAGAGCAGCAGTTTTCCTGAAGAAAAAGTACTGCAAAGGTGGGAAATATTCTACTTCATAGAGGAGAACTGGCAGACAGCAATTGATTCAGCAGCCTCCAATTTCTGTCTGTCATCCTTTCCCCTTTAAAGATGTGTCTGTTCCCCTCTGTTCTATCATCTTTCCACTCCACTAGCAGGAAGGAAGGAACACCAGCAGTGAGGTGAATTCTGACCTGGTAGCCGTCTGACTGGCGGGCCAGGGAAGGAGGAAAGTCACCTGCTTGAAGAACATTCAGGAGCTCTGTCTTCTCCTGTGACATGAATCCCACATGTACTTCATTCACCTGCTGTTTTAGGGGATCCCGTAACGAGGAGAATTGTTTGTGGGTTTGGTCACTGGTGCTTTTCATTTTCACGTTTTCAGTACTTCGGTTAGCAAACTTAAACATCAGGGATTGTTGTATTTTTTTTTCCTAGAAATCTGATATTTGTTCCATTATGTAAATGGTGTTACTTTGTAAATCGCTGATAGCCCTGCTGTCTGCTCACTTTGTGCACTTGCAGGCCTGGTAAGCTGATGATGGCAATGCAATGAAGCAGCCTGTGTGCAAAGTACTGCCTGTTTCCTTATAGAAGGGCGAGGTGCATCAAACTGCTTAATGTCTTCTTCATTATATTATAAATGCTTCTAATTTAAAAAGCTCTTGTAATTAGAGTCTCTTTCCTGCTTTGAGCCTATTTTTTTTTTCTTCCCCTTTGATAAGAGAGACATTTCATTTTGAAATCCTCCACAGTCCTCCTACTCCAGCTGAAGAGCACAACATGAACCATCTGTCAGCATATCATAGTCTTTGGCAATAATTCAGTAATTATCTTCTAGTGCAGTTGGTGATGTTACGCATCCGATGAAACGCTTATGAAATGAAGTACTTCAGGGAAATAGACCTTTCAGTATGCGCTGTAGAATTGCAGGCAGCTTTTTTATTACTTCTGAAATAATTGTACTCTGCTTTTTTATTGCAGTACCTCCTAGAAATGAAAAGCTTAATTCTGCCCCCTGAACATATTCTGAAGAGAGGGGACAGTGAAGCAATAGCATATGCTTTCTTTCATCTTCAACACTGGAAAAGGGTAGAGGGAGCATTGAATCTCTTACACTGTACATGGGAAGGCAGTAAGTAATCCTTTTTCTTACAAAGATTGAATGTCATGAGAAAATAAAAGCATTTTGTAAAGAATAGAATGGGGAGGATTTGCAGGTCGGTTATATTTCACTAACACTGAAATATTTGAAATTCAATCAGAAAATATATGCCTCATTTAATGGGAAAAAAAATTCTGAAGTCTTGGATTCTGTTTTCTGTGTAACACCAAACAAAATTTCCCATCTTCTTTGTGACATATTTTTTTTACTCATGAATAAGGGCTTAATAACTTACTTTCCTCATTCTGGAGTTGCAGAAACTTGTTTGTCATTAATTGAAGGCTTTGATTTTGGGAAATGGTGGACACGCCTTACAAGCAAATAAAGATTATTGTATAGTGTAAAACAAGATGGTATTTTCTGATTTCTTTTTTCATTAAATACAGTAAGTCCAGTGGAAGTCAACTAGAATGCCTGGGAAGCTGATATAGGAAAGACACTGAGGGAGCTGTTTTTAGCCAGCTTGGAAGAGACTTCCAGTAGTTGAAGGGTCTAGCTGCTGTCTTTAACCACCTGATAGGGATAGCATGGAAGGCGGAGTCAAAGTCTTATCAGAAGGGCACAAAGGAAAGACAGGAGGCAGTAGACACAAGTTTCGGCACAAGAAATTCCATCTAGACATGAGAAAAATATTTTTAGAATGAAAGTGGTGATGGATTGGAACAAGTTGCAGATAGCTGGTGGGATGTCCATCCCTGGAGATACTCAGAGCTCAGCTGGACATCATCCTGAGCAGCCAGATCAGCTTTAGAAAATCACCCTGGTTTGACTAAGAGGTTGGAGTATGACCTTTGGTCAGATCTCATCCTGTCTTTTAGACATGTTCTTTTCAGGTTCCAGGGAGTTAAAAGCTACTATTTAGAATCAGCCTTTGTCGGCTTGTTTAATGCTGATTGTTCGTTCCCTAATCCAATCAATTTGTTTCTGCTGCGCTTTCTGCTGCTTTCTTTCAGCCTTTTCATATGTTATTACACAACTGTTTTTTCCTTCCTCCATTTGCTGTTCTCATGTAAGTTTCTTAGAAAAGATACAGTTTGTCACCATGATAATTCCCACTGAAAGGAAGTTACCACTTGAAATGCAACTTAAAAGTTGTCATAGCTTCCTTCTCAGTGCTTTTTTTCACTAGCTGTCCTTCTGTGGTATTACTTCTTTTCCAGATGCTTACAGAAATCCTTTAGTCCAAGACCTTGTTATGCCATCATTGTTGAGCAGTATTTTAGAGGGAATCCTGAACAGAATCATGGAATAGCTTAGGTTGGAGAAGACCTTAATGATCATTGAGTCCAACCACAACCTAACCATACTACCCTAACTCTAACAACCCTCCGCTAAATCGTGTCCCTGAGCACCACATCCAAACGGTTTTTAAAACGCATTCAGGGCTGGTGACTCAACCACCTCCCTGAGGAGCCTACTCCACTGCTTAACAACCCTTTCTGTAAAGAAGTGTTTCCTGATATCCAACCTAAACTTACCCTGGTGCAACCTGAGGCCATTTCCCCTCGTCCTGTCACTTGTCACCAGTGAGAAGAGATTAACCCCACTGTCGCTGTAAGCACCTTTCAGATATTGGAAGAGAGCAATAAGGTCTCCCCTCAGCCTCCTTTTCCCCAAACTAAACAGCCCCAGTTCCTT
>JAOWBP010000001.1:20264551-20281379 GCA_028571105.1 Tragopan temminckii | reverse complement strand
GCCGTTCCCCCTCCTGTTTATAAGCTCCCTTTAAGTACTGGAAGGCCACAATGAGGTCTCCCCAGAGCCTTCTCTTCCCCAGCTGAACAAGCCCAATTCCCTCAACCTTTCCTCACAGGAGAGGTGCTCCAGTCCTCTCCTATGTCATAATTAGCGTGGCTTACGTTTCACGTGAAATGTGGCCTGAGATAGCAGGAGGAGGTTTGCTCATGGACAACATGTGGAAATGTGGTCTGATACATATATTCTTGGTTTTGCATATGAATTGCTAAAACAGCCACGGGGAACACCCTGAAAGTGGGCACACCTGCACACGAGCAGTGGTAAAACTAAGGGTAATTCATGCAGCTGTTGTGTCACAGCAGTGCTGTGGAACCAGAAGGGGCAGGCACAGTCTGCCTCTGGTGGCTGTGCTCAGTCAGCTCTCCCTGTCCTGTGGTTTTGTGTCACTCATCCCAGCGGCCTCCAAAACCTTTTGGAGTTATATAATGTTTGGAGTTTATATAGTGCCCTACATTTCATAAGAACAAAGTGTTGTGATTAACAGTCCTAATATACGTGTGTTTGCATATCGGTGTCTACATAGCTACGTACAGATGTTGACGTTCACCAGCAATCGAGGTACAGGTTTGGCCTGCTGCTGGGGGAAGAGGTAATGTGAATGACTTATCTGTGTGGGAATCATTATCTGTAACAGACTGAGAGAAAAGAACGCTTAACTCCTTGGAATGAACAATCAGAGCCTTCCCTTGAACTACGGGAACCTAAAAGAACTCAAAAATACTATATATGATTATTTCTGCTATTTCTAATATCCACCTCCCTTAGCAGTAAGGAGCGATGGATTTTATCTGGCACGTACCTTTTGAGCTGTAATTGTAATGGTGGGCAGCTGAGACCAGGCGGTCAGACTGGAGGTTCTTTGCCACTGGGCAGAGGCAGCAGCCTGGGGCTCTGCTGCTGGGGAGCTCAGCACAGCTTAGATCAGAGGGAGGTGCAGCCTGCGCTTCTGGTGACAGATGGAAGCCTCTGCCTAAGCACAGAGAGGAGCGCTCTGACTTCTGGCCATTCTGAAATGGTAGAAGCTCCCAGGAGTGCTTTCTTTGTGGAAGAGGCAGAAGTGCTTATGAGAGTGAGCAGCCCGTGCAGAGACAGCAGCCATAGTGCCGAGCATTCAGGAAGTGCAGTTCCCAAGAAATTTTAAAAATCCCCTATGATGAAAGCAAATTAAAAGCCCCAAAGCAGTCAAAAAAATGTGTTTTTAAAGGTCATTCTATCTACAAATTCATCATTACATTATTTATTCATTATTTGCCCCCTCCCTGGAAGCATTCAAAGCCAGGCTGGAAGGGAATTTGAGCAACCTGGTCTAGAGGGAGGTGCCCCTGCCTATAGCAGAGAGTTGGAACTAGGTGATCTTAAAGGCCCCCTCCAACCCAAACCATTCTATGATTCTATGATTTCTACATCATTTCTTGTATGGGTGAAATAAGGGCTTAAGTAACAAGATGTGTATCTAAGCCACATTTCCCAGTAAGGTGTCAGCCTTGCTCCAGGCTTCCCAGTATTTCTTCTGCCAGAATAAAATTTCTGGCACCTTTAATACAATGACCACAGAACATTTTACACGGGGCTGCAGAACTCAAATGCGTTCTCTTGCTGTTGTTGGTAGGTGGATGGTTGGATCAGATGATTTAGAGGTCCTTTCCAACCTTAATGATTCTGTGAACCAAAGGATGAAGTTAAGAAGCAGGTGAGGCTGATTTCATCCTCTTTTATTTGACTTCCCAGGACAAGTTCCCTCGCAGAACTGAGGCTCTCTTTTTTCCAGAATACCAAAATACTTTCAGCATTATTACCTGCTGAATTTGTACATCACTCCGAAGATCCCTGAATCTTGTGGCACACACACAAATAATACTGTACTGCTTCTAGGTTCTTTAAGCGTAAGGCTTTGCTCAGACTACAAACTCCATACAGATTCAATTTCACAGTGAAATCTGAATAAAAGTTCTCCTTAGGGCTGACCTCTAAATAAAATCAGTTGTGAAATTTTGCTTGTCCAACCTAGAGCCAGAGTTTCCAGTAATGAGGCCAATATCATAACCACTGACCTTAGAGTGTACACTGGGGTACGTGTATCCCATTGCACACATGTATGCGTGTAACACTCGCGTTGTGGATGGCACGCTGGCAGGGCTGTTCTCAGCAGTGCTCGGTTTGTACCCAGAGTCACAATCTCCATCCACAACAGCCCCCAGCACCTCTCCAGCAAGGTCACAGCCCCAAGGCCTTGTCACCTGCAGCCACTGCTGGCACTTGGCTTTGTGTGCTGAGCCAGGCAGGACGTGGGCCTGGGCGGTCTGCCACTGCCACCATCAAAGGCCAGTGTGCTCCTCATCAGCTGCGGGTTTGTGTAGTGTGGACTTGGAGCAAGCCTCACTGCACCTGAACTGTAAGTATCACTGAATTGGTTTATTAAATTTAAAACAACATGAGAGCTGATAGACCCTATAGAACAAAATCCAATTATTAAGATAAGGCATTGCCTTCTCCACCAGCTTTCTGCATGTTTTCCTGTTTATTATATACGCGATAAATAGGAAACCCTATCCCTACATAGTTGAGCATCCTGTTTCCAGACGTCATGGAGCTCAGAAACAAATCTCTTTTCTTAGATCCTTCAGATCAGTGGTTAATATTAATGACCTTTAACAAGCTCTCAAGGCAAACTGTCACAAATATATACCTAAGGCATTTGCTTTCACTCTTTTATAGCAGATGAGACTGTTGCAGTTGAATGCATTTCCTGTTCTCTCCTTTTTGGTATGGGCCAGTCTACCCAGCACAGCTCATGCCCCAGAGGGCCCCGCAGCGCACACACAGCTCCGTGTTGGGTACATAGACAAATTCAACTCCAGCAGCGCTGTGGAACCATCCTGGCCTCAGAGCTTTCCATGGAGGAGTCCCTGACCAGTGCCCAGCCCTGCAGCCCCACAGGCTGAGTGTCCAGAGCAGCAGGTCCTCTGGAGGAAGCCACAGCCGTGGCAGTGGGATGCCTGGTGGGATAGGCCTCATCCTGGGGCCTCACCATGCTTGTGGTGTCAGCAAGGGCTCACGGTGAGGAGATGTGGATCTATGTTGGATGGGAGGCCCAGCGGTGGCAGCTCCTTCCAGCACTGAGTCGGTCCACACAAATTGTGCAACAACACAGTCCTGCTGAAATGTGTAGAGAATGCTGCAAATTTGGCATGATTATTGGGCAGCTTCTGTGTAATGAAAGACAAAACTGGCATAAACGTAGCAAAGGCCTCAGAAGCATTCCCTGCACAGAGCAGCACCACACGTCATGTCCGGGAGGCCCAGCCCGCAGCCTTGGGCGCCTTGCATGTGTGGATGTCCACCTCCTCCAGGCAGTCCTGGCAGCGCACCGCGCAGCACCAGTGGAACTTGCACTCGCATTTGGTCATCCTGCTGACACGCAACGTGTCGTAGCCACGGCCACAGCACATCACCTCACAGCTGTCCATGCCGCGGGAGGTCTGGTTGCACACCCGGCCAGCCGTCCCCGGGGAGCCTGCAGGGGAGAGGCAGGGGTCACGTGAAAAGGCAGGGTGGGTTCCAGGAAGGACAGACAGCATGAAAATAAGGAGACACAATTTGCTACGCGTTTGGTCCTCCAACATCACATCGCTGTGGATTATTTGTCAAATGAGAAATGCTTGTATTAGGGCAAAACTGGCCTCACATTTTGGGCAACTTGATTTCTGGAAATGAGCCTTAGAAAGGAGGAGTACAAGTGACCAAGTATTGCAGAGCTCTGCCTGACTCTGGGAATGTCACAGCCCTGCATTCAGCCCCACGGCTGTGCAGCACAGCACTCTGTTCTGCAGTCAATGGACACACAGAACAGCGCAGGGCAGGCAGGGTAAGGCTGCTGGGCCCAAAACTGCTACAGCTGGTGGCTGTGAGGGACGCGTGGGCAGTGACCTTGCTGCTGGCATTAAAGTCTGCAGAACCATGGCACCTGGAACACCTGGTACCACAGCTCTAGTTCACAACCCCTGCATTAGAAGAAACTGATCTGCTGTGGGTAGGAGGAGGGCAGGGAGACAGCCTGCTGCTCTCCACACAGCCCGAGTGCTGGGACACCTCTGCCCACACTCCCATGGCGCAAAATGGCTGCAGTTACCTCCTCGAGGCATTCCTGCCTGGAGGCTGCTGTGCCACACAGGAGTTGATGCTCAGCCGATGAGAACTTATTTCAGAGAACACTACAGGATCTATGCCACAGCTCTTGGCAGACCATTTTCCATCTGAAAACCTCTTTGCCTAACCTAATTTCTTACGTATTAATATTATCAATGAATTTCTGATGCAGCCTTAAAATGAACATTGCTCCAGCATTGCCTTTAGACCAGATAATAGCTACTTTTGTCTGCTCTTGGCCAAAATGAAATCCCCTACACAGTGACTATGATCACGAAATTAACTGGGAACGTTCTACAAAGCATATCTGCTCAGTTTTGTTACTAGTATGTTATTTCTCAGGTGTACATGAAAATTTCACCTTTCTAAGGAATAAAATGCATGCAGACAGTAATTCAAATCTGTGTGAAGTAGGACAGCAAATAAAAATTAATAAAGGCCCAAGCCATTATTTTTAATTATTATTAAACCAAGCTGCATTAATTCCTATTTTCTACTGCTTCTCCCCATGGTGTACTTGGAATTATATGTCCTACCACTACCGTATGAAACACTTCAGCACCCAGCAGCATGCACTGTCCCCAAGGTTTCCCTGCCTCCCCCCTTCCCCAGCACAAGGCAGACATCAGATCCCATGTCTCATCACCCCAGCACACAGGCAGCAAGTGATCTCACACGTAAGTGAAGCCGCCTTCCCTTCTGCCAATTCCCACCTGATCAATGCATGACGAGCACAGTTTGGGAGATTTTGCTCTTAGCCATGGTATCAGAAATTTTACTCTTTTTATACCTAATCAGGACAGGCTTCAACTGTTGTTCCAGCTGCTCACCCAGCCCAAGACTTTCCTCCAGCTTGCTGCTTTGGCCAGCCCTGAACTGAAGTGCCACCTCAGGGTGGAGGAGGCTGAAAGCAGGATCATGTGCCCTGTCTCTGGGTCACGCTGCTCTGCCTGGCCGAGCTCTGCCATCCCCAACTCAGCGCTGTCTCAGCCTACCCTCTAGACCAGGGAGCTTGCAGGGAGGCAGCTGATGGGCAGAGCTGAAGTCCTTTCTGTTTGAGCAAACAAATAGCATTGATGTGGAAACCCGTGACAGGCTGCACCAGGTACGTTCTACACCAGGAAACAGCAGCAACTCCTGGTGTTCCATCCCCACCGTTTATGCAGGAGCCTGGATTGCAGGTGGGGAACCTAAGGGAGGGCGAGGTAGCACCAATCCCAACCCTTACTTTCCCAGGTCCTGTTTTCAGGTATCGCTCTGCCCATAGAGGCCCTGGCGCCACTGATTTGGGCATGGGCAAGGACCCACAAGGACACAGAGCTGTGTGACCTGCTCATGGTCACATAGGAAGCTGGTGGCAGAAACCAACCAACCCTACTTTCAGACTACCAACTTGATCCATGAGGCACTGCAAACAGTTGGAACATCTATGCCCAAGCCAGCCCATGGAATCATCTATCACATCCCAGACAGAGCAGAATACCTTTAATTGAAGAAGTGTTTGTAGGGCCTTGTCCCTCAATCTCCACTTGGACAAAATAAAGTCACAAAGGCCAAGCTCTTGACAAGTATGATTGATGTTTGCATTAGAAATTTGATTTGAATTCTTCCATGCTTCTGCCACCCAGCCACCCACACATGTGGGTGTACTACGCTGATGGGGCCCAGTAACAAAGTCCTGGAATGCCCAGGCTGTGTGATGTGGCATAGAGAAAACAACAATCCATAACTATGATTTGGATTAGATTCAAACTGCCTGGTGTTCTGCTATGGGAGGAAGGCCTCACATCAACCTCTGCGTAAGGTCAGGCGATGCAATATGAACGGCTGTGATGAGGTGCGGGAGCCTTCCTGGGAAGGTGAGCAGCATTCCTCAGCCAAGACACAGGTTATTTTCCAGCCCAGAAGTTCTGGTTTCCAGATGTCTGGGGAAACTGCACAGCAGCCAAAGAGAACCTGAATGGGAAACTCCCACTGATTTCAATGGGAGTTTTGTACTGACTTCAACAAGAAAATGATTTCATTCCCTAACAGATAGTCAGAAGTCAGTATCATCTGATGTCACCCACAATACAAAACAAACATCTACTTTGCTACTAGGGGAGGAGACTAGATTATCCACAGAATGTGGCAAAAGACAAAATAGTGCACATAGAAGCTTAGCTCCTGAGCAAAACTAACATTTCTGAGAAGGACAGTTGTTGGGCACACACATCCCACGCAGGGCTCCCCTCTGGGAACAGACATCTCAGCACTCTGACAATATTCAACATGCAAATTTAGCTTGCCTTGCCTTTGCCAAACTCAGTTCACCTACAACATATGCATGCACAAGAAACATTCTCTTCACAAGGCAGAAAATGAGCAATAGCTGACAGCAGTCATGCACATCACTGCACCTCTGGAGGTGCCCAGGCACTCAGGTGAAGAGGAAAACAGAGGAAACTAAACAAAAGAAGGAAGAATTTTCTGGTCTCACCCTGCTACCTACCGTGCACCTCTGAACCATGTGAGAGGCAGGAAATTGTTCTAACTTGCAGAAAGTTTTAGCGCAACTTCTTTGTTTTTAGTTTGAGATTCAGAATTGGCATACCAACACACGTCGTACATGCCAACATACCCACAGCTCTGAGCACTGCCAGCTCTACGGCCTGCACATCAAGCCCTTCCTTTCTTCCTGCTTTGCAGTCATTTTCTTGAGCAAATGTGGAAAGTTGAGAACTATCTTTTTTTCCTCATTCCTAAAGAACTAAAGTGACATTATTTCTCTATAATGTGAGATTTTCCCTTCTATTTCTATTTAAAAATATGGCTTCAAGCAATGAACTTCATTACTCAACACTTGCCTAAAAGAAAAAAAATATATTCACAGAAAATTAGTTCTGAAGGTAATTTTCAAATCAAGAAATATTCAGGTGGACCCTACACACAAGGCAAGTATGAGAGGGCCTGAGGGGGCAAGCAGAAAACAGCTGTCTCTGGGAGAACTGGGATTGAGCACACCAGCAATGGAGAGACAGAAATGTGTTGACAAAAATCAGCTCATTCAGAATAAGCTGACAGTGAGCACATGTCCGACTTCTCTCTCTGCAGCCATTGCCAGTTGTCCTGGTCCCTCGGGCCCAGGAGGATCCCAAGTTTGCTGGCATCTCCCCAGCCCTCAGGGCTGGCCTTTGCTCTGACTGAAATCATTGCGAGCTCAGCATCAGCCCCACGGGCTGGGACTTCGCCTCATATGTTCTCAGTGCGTAAATTGGGAGATGCAGGCCAAGTAGTCGCACAGGGACTGACTGTGTAGGGCTAACCTTAGTGAAAAGTGTCTAACATAGATCAGCATTGGTTTCCCTCCATGGGTTACATACTTGAAGTGCTAACACATCTTGCCCAGTGCCAATACTTTCCAGGCCACAATTTAATTTCATGTTTCTCTTTCGCTTCAAACTTGGCCTTCCTTATTCCTCTCAGAAATACAGCAGATGGCTTATTTGGAGCAATAAGGGAAAAAAATGACAGGAAAGTAACCCCGTGAAGGAGTCCTCAGACAAAACTGCTTGCTGGAGACACATAACATTGTCACCAGTCTCCCCATGTGCAAGCAGAGGCAGCAATGCTGGCTTTGATAGCACCAAAATGTGACCAAATGAGCGTCAGAAGAGACCTGTGTGTGACCCAGAGCAGCCTAAGGTACATCTAACATGGGTTTTCAGCAGGTCCTGAGGGGCTGCCTGAGACCACCTGCACCCCACCACCACCTTAACACGGCCAACGCCTTGGTGCTACCAAAACATCTGCAAAAAGTCAACTCCTGCTCACCAGTGCAATCCTGCCATCATGTCTAACTGGGAAAGGTCAACTAACTCAGATCTCAACTATTTTTTTTTACAGGAACGCGTTACACGGCTTTAACAGACTCCACAAACAACAGCCCCTTCTAAAGGATCTGCCAGTAAACTGGCGATGTCTATCATATGGCTGCTCACGCATTTATTCCCAAGGCATCCTTTATTTTTTCACCTATCTGTTCAAAATGTGATAAACTTGCTTCAATTTTCAATTATCCTAGCCTGCACGGATGGCTAAAAAGCAACATTTAAAAAATTCAGATGATTTTACCAGAAGCTTACAAGCAGACAAAGAAGGCTTTAGAGCACTTCTGAGGTGAAGCTACGCATTTGAGGAAAGCCAGTACATGCTGTACCCGGACTGCCATCGGCCTAACCTTCCCTCTATTTCCTTTTACAGCATTATCCTCCCTAACAAGCCTCACCCTGTACAGCCCCCTGTACAGGGGATGCTTTTATTGAGTTTGGCAGCTGGCAGTTTATGTTAATATAAAGGAAGCCCATGCAAAGTGTGTCAAAATATGAAAGTTCACCGTAAGGTCTTCAAAAGCCCTCTGGGATGTCCAACCTCTGCTTCTAGTGAATTATGATTTAAAAATATATAGACGGGCAAAGAAAGATGTGGCTTCCACACAACCAGAATCAAGTGGATTCTGAACAATTCTGCAAATCTTCCTTTGGTCCTTTTCTAAAAGCCTTGAAATCTTAACGCTAGATAGAGGTGGTTGGCTTATTATGCTCTCTTGCCATTAAGTGAGCTGCTATTAGTGGTTTCCACAAATTATCTCCCTTCTGAAAGCAGTGACTGCTCTTCTCCTTCTAGGAAAGAAATAATAACTCAACGTTTTTCCCTCTGTAGGGGTGAATCATGTATAAATGTTCCAGTGCCTCCCCCAGACAGACTGCGGGGTGTATGCAGTGACAGCACCCTCAATGGCTGCCTGCCACCAGCAAACAGCCAAAGCTGCAAGCTCCAACAGGAGGAGGTGAGACATGGGGATTTTTGGAAGGATCACTGATGATACAACTCTGGAGCACCTTTCATTTACTGGGGTTTATGCATTAACACACCCAAGCCACAGAGAATACTGGCTTTGTCATTTCACAGTTTGTGAAGCTGTTGAGTTGTGACGCTTCACAAAACGTGCTATGGGAATCCTTCCCCCAGCCTCAGTTCTAATCAATCTCTAGGTGCACAACTTTTCTGAAGCATTACACTGCTGGAATTCCCCAGAGGCAGAACTATACTCAAGGGCATAACAAAGCACCGTGACATTGTACTTAGCTGACACTGAGGTGCTGTCTGCATATTTCCAAACTCAGACTTCTACAGTCTCATTTCATTTAACCTCCAATCATCAAGCAGGGCTAATGCTCTGGAGTGCTCAACAGGGCAAAATAAAACTAATCAAGAAAAAATGCTGCTTAGCTGCTGATGTTATCTCTGCTGAACTCGGATGAGCTTGTGTTTATCTTTCCTTGCTCCATGAGAGTAGCAGGCAGCCCCAAAGCACTGTTCCTGTTCCCACTGAAGGCTTACTGCAGCTTTCTAAAACTGCACTCTTCCTAACAGCCATATCTTCAGGCTGCTGCACGGCACAGAAATGCCCCATCAGGAGTGTTATCTGGGCAGGAGTGGGAGCGTATGCCAGGCTCCAGGTGGGGAGCAGGGAACAGCACCGTGACACACATCCAGCATCCTCCACCAGCAGCTGACTGCACCAGATTAGTCTTAGGTTAACAGCAAAGGCATAGAAGTGACATAGAAGTGGGCTGTGCACTGGCTCTCTGTCTAGGGGGAAAGAAATCACAGACTTTACAATGAAACAAGCAGCTCTAAGCAATGAATATCAAATACAACTTATTCTGCAGAAAGTTCAGTAAATCCTGGTCTCTGTACAATGCCACAACATGCCCATTTATTCACTTGGATTGAACTATTAGACCTTATGGTATTGGCCACTACCCAAGGAACAACATGTTCTTGTGCAGGTAATAAGCACCATCTGCAAAAACCATAAATAACTTTTAAAGTTACATTGACTACTTAACTAACCAGGATCAGCGCACAACATAAGCATACTGGATGAAATTCCGGGTTTGCTGAAGTCAATAGTACATGAGCAGGATTTCACATATTGTTCTTATTTAAGTACAGTTGTTTTGCAATGCTTATTCCAAGTAAACTTGGATTGTAAATACACAGCAATGCCAAAAAGAACTAAGCTGCTTTGCTATCCAGATACTCCTATGGATGTGTCATAGCGGGTGCACTCTGGTACGTTATACAACATATTCATCGGTTCCACAGCATCTTTCATACATTATGCAGTCTGGCTCTCTTCTCCACATTTCTGTTTTTTAGTTGCTCATTGTAAAGTGCCACATCAGGAAATACTGCACACTGGTCAGGAGCTGTTGGCACGATTAGCACTGCTCAGCAGTGCCTCAAAGCTTGTAACATTGCTAAGAGTGTCCACGGAAATCTCTGAAAGCAGAACACTTCAATGCTAACAGCAGCCCTGGAACTCCACCTCCTCCCACCGGGGCTGGTATGACTCTACAGAAGATGTGATAGCTGCTACGGACTGAGCCAACGCCAACTCACAGAAAGAAATAACCACAGTGAGACCTGGTGCAGCGTGCTGTGCCCCACCAAATTGCACCCCCTCAGCCACCTGCACACCCTCAGCAACCTGCACCGCAATACAGGCTGGTGTGAGTGGTGCACAGAGCTGCTGGCCTCCTGCCTGCAGGAGAGGTGTGTCTGCAGCAAGAAGCTGTGGGGAAGGAGCAAGTAAAGGCCACCCAACTCTTCAGAGTGTACAGCAGCAGCATAACAACATGGAAAAGAAGTGGTGTTAACTGAAGGGGGCACCATGGGGATTCCACTGCTGAAGAGACACGGGGTGGCTCTGGAAGCTATGTGGTGTGGGCCAGCCTCCAGAACGCAGCTCCAACTTGTCCTAAGGACAAGCTTTGCCCTGCAGAGTCTCCAGGACTTCCTCAGCACGTGGAAGAAACTGCTGAATTACATCAGAACAACTGGCTATCACACATCTAGAGACATTGAGGAGCTATGGATCTTGTACAGAGCCTTTCTTCCAGAACATCTTCCTTCCTGTTTCCTGCTGGTTGTATGCATGGATTTATTTATATATATATATATATATACACACACACTCAATAATAATGATATTTTTTGACCTGCAAAGTACAAAGGTCTGAAATAAAACCATTCATGTGTAATGATAGAGGCTTACCTACATCCCTGTCCCTGATACAGTAGTCTGGAGAGCTTTCAAAGTATACCAGGTCATTCTTAGTTGGCTTCTTAAATCTCTTATTAGCCACAGTGAAACCCGTGCCATCTTGATTCATGACCACCTGAATCGCTCCATTGTATTTCTTCCACAGATAATCTCCTGTTTTCCTAAAGTCTGCCATGGCCAGCCAACAGGTCCTTAGAGTGCATGATCCACTCACACCGTGACATTTGCACTCCTGTTTCAAAAAACGCTTCACGGCCTGTTTAGAAACGCAGCAAAATATACACAGGTAAAACAAACTGTAATCGAAGCTTCTCAAACCCTTTCCATTGATTCTGTCATGCCAGGCTTGCAGTGGGCCTTGAAACCACGGTCTGTAGTGACACCCACTGGTAGCACCAAGTCATCCGACAGGGCTGGTCCGCTCCGCTTGCTTCTCTCAACCACACCATCTTCCGAGGTTTCCTTGCCTCCCCCATCCTGCTGGTCATCCCAAAGACCTAGAGCACACAATAGCGCCAGATACAGCTCCAGCAATGGGAAATAAACTGGGTAATGGGCACAGTTTCTCAGCTCCAGTAGGTGAAGGTGCTCCATGTCACCATGGCTCAAGCTGAAACACTGCCAGACTGCATTCCCTACTTGGGCTTCATGGAGCTGCTCCTGGCTATGAATATTTTTATTGTATATAAATAAAAAAAAACTGAGAATACTGTGGCATTTTTACTGCTATGTTGTTAATGAACATTTTAATGCAATCAGGTTTAAATTTACTGTGAAAAATCTAGCAGAACTGTCTAACAAATTGCCTAAGAGCAATTTGAGGAACGGTGTCTAGATCCCTACACAAAAGGAGGTGGTGTTTTAAACACTTTCTGGGAATTCGTAAGCACTTCACGTTAAATGATTTTGCATCATAGCTGGGCTGGGGCACACAATTTAAAAATGGTATTTGTAAAATGCTTACAAACAAACATTACAGAGTGAGGCCTTAATTAGTTTGCACTGGAGAGATCACCATTAATTTAACGTCTGGGAAGCATTAATGTCTTTTCAACTTCATCTCAGACCTAGAAGCTATCTGCATGATGTTAGGAACAACAGATAGGTTCATATACAATAAATAATTTACTCTAATTCTGAAGATAAAGATTTCTGATCTGTTATGCCTTAAGGGTTCATATTTCATGAACATATTAGAGTTTGTATGAGGAACAGCATCATGGGAGGAAGATAACAGACAGAAGAGGCACAAGATCAAAGATTGAGGTGCAGCAGGGCAGCGCTCTCCATTCAGGTGCCTGGTAATAAAGTGAGGATGTGTCACATGGGTGAAGTATGCTTAATTTTCTTTCTAATCTGGGTGACTGCTTCAAAGAACAAGTAGGACTGGGATTCTGCTCAGACAGGGATTTAAGTGTGTGCTTGGTTTTAATCATCTGAGGAACTACTGCTGTTTTTAAAGGAACCTGGTGGACTGAGGCCCCAGCACCTGAAGAAGCACATCAGGATTCAACATTACTTTGTTGGTGGTGTCCCTGTACTGATACACAGCAAAGCAATATGCATGATTCCTACCAGATTACCGTGAATACCTTTCAGTGTATTTCTGAATTAGTAAGATCCAGGCAGACTCCTTTTAAGATGGATCTATGGATATGGGCTCAGTGCTGGGAGTGAGAAGAGTCCGAGGGCACGGACTCCCTCCTGTGTGTGCAGCCTGGGGGCAGCTGAAGGAGTGAGGGGCTGCAAACTGAACCTGCACTGCTGTACGGAGCAGCACTGCTTCTTGTGGAGGAGGCCGTAAAGGATAAGGGAATGTGCAGATAATACCTAACAGATAAAAAGCCTACCTGCTTACCAATACTATCCTACCATTTTGCATATATGTGTTTTTAAATTTACAAAGATACCTAAATATTACAGAAAGCACTTCACAGCATGGAGCCAAATTCCCCTATGAAGTGTTTCCTTGTGTTGTAGATGGCAGCTTCTTTTGGACAGTGCCATACAGACAGCTGTATTAGCTTTCTTTGTTCCCCACTAGGCATACCATAACTGTGCCTATCACACTGGTAGCATTACACATTAGTTATACCTGCTGCTAGAAAACAGATGAAATAGAGATGTTGGAGGAGAAAAAACTATTAGGAAAACCATCTGCTTTCAGTACAATTAATTAATGAAAATTGGATCTTTTCTTTCTAATAAGAGCTAGTTAATATGAAACAATTTCACAGTATGTTAAGGGAACTTTTTAATACAAAAAAAGGTGAGGAGGTGAGGATATGAGCAATTTACTTCCTGCTGAATATGTGCTAAGGAAATCAGAAGACAAGAAGAAGCCTCTTCATGCCAGAAGTGGTTGGTGTAGCACTATGAAATATCTTCCTGTGTTATTTTGGATGTTAAGAGTGTAGTGAATTTTGAGCACGTTCTGAATAACGAAAAAGTACACTCCAATCACATGCACTACTCTCACAACTTATTGCCACTACTCCCAGATATCAGAGCATGCATTCCGCAGCCCTTGCACCAGCAGCAGCCAATGTGCCTGCATTCACTCCTGCTACCTGCAACAGCCAGCTGAAAACTTCCTGTGGAAATTAAACAGTGGGATTTTCATGCAGTATATAGAGATGCGTTTTTGTTGAGAGCAGTCGAGGCCAGCGTCTTTTGGAATTAAATGTAGTATGACTTCTGTTTTCTAAAAAGTGAAGTCATTGCATTTTCTCTCTGCTCATTCTGTTTCAGTTTACCATACGCACAGAGGAATGGCCGGCACTAGTTTTTCTACAATACTATTTTGAATGTGCTCTCTAATAGCCCAGCCTGAATCTTCAGCCTCCTGTAGGAATTTCTATTTTTCATTAACCAAAAGTAGTAGAACTCCTCCATACATAAGGATGAGACTCAAAACAAAACTTCCATCCATCTGACCCTGCAAGGGCTGTACCTGCGCTCAGCTCCTACGCGAGGAATTGCTGGATGGACCCAGAGGGGCACTGATGAGCAGTAGCACGTGGCGTGCTGGGAGCCCTGCCACCCCCAGCCTTCAGGGCAGATAAAATGGTGCCTTGCCCTCCCACTCTCCCCATGCTTTTCCCGACTTGAGGCTGCTGTGAGAGCCGGCCCCGCCTCACCCCACAAGCACAGCCATGACACCCACCTTCCTTCCTGCACGGTTGTTGTGGAGGTTCATCAGCGCCCTGGCGTCCTTCCCTTTCCTTTCCTTGGCATCCACGAAGGCCCTGGCGAACTTAACGCCATAGTCGATGTTGTCGCTGCAGCCGCCCCAGTCAAAGCGGCCCTTGCTGTCCTTGGCAGAGCCCTTCTTCTCGGGGTCACAGGAGCAGGACTTCAGTTCTCCCTGGCTGCACGCCCTTGTGATGGCAAACACAACGCCAGCGGAGGAGATGGCGTGGACAAACGCGGACTCCCGGCTGCCTGCAATAAGAAGCAGGCTTTATACACAGCTGTAGCGCTCAGTGTGAGCAGCCGGCCTAGTTCACGGCCTGATAGCCCAGCCTGTGTGCTGAGCTACAGGTTAAACTGGACTGGAACCACACAGAGGCGTGTTCCTTGCAGTCAGAACTGGTCATGGCTCAGAGCTGGATCCCTCCCTGGTATAACCCCGTCGATACGGGTTGGAGTTTGCTCCTGACATGGGTGACCATCCTTCCATGGCTCAGTTTCTCTGTGGAGATGCAGGGAGAGGGCAGCTGGTATTTCTGCCATGTTCCATCAGCTAAGAGAAATACTCGAAGTGCTGATTCGGAGAGTGTTTGGGAAATCACTACACAGGGACACGGGAACAGCATCTGTGCTGCAAAGTACTGCAACTAACTTCTGAAGCCAGCTTTTCCTCTTCGGAGCCACTTAATCTTGCTCATATCAAAGGGAGTAGTGAGAAATCTTTGGTGCTTTTTTTCCTGAAAATGAGGAAGCGTTGAACCTGGCGGCCTTCACTGATCCAGGTGTGCTCAGTGCGACCGGCAGCACCAGCTGTGTGACGCTCTGGCAGGCCAGGACAGTGACTTCCACACACCACAGCCTGGGCACAGTTCCCTCCCGCTAACGATGTTAATTTGTTACACCAAGGACCAGCTGTTTTCTAGACTATGCCTACTCCTCAGTGCATATTCCAAGGCAATCATTGCTTAAGTTTACTTAACGATGTAGTAATTTACAGCGCGGAGTTGGGTTGTGTTGATACAACTCTATGGTATGGGGCTATTTTCAGACTTAAAGTAGTTCTGAGTTTCACACGAAAGGAGTGAGCAGCACCTTTTCCCATAGTAGCTGGGGCTAGTATCAATGAGCCACACACAGAATCACAGAATCACAGAATGGCCAGGGTTGGAAGGGACCATGAGGATCATGAATCTCCAACCCCCCTACCACATGCAGGGCCACCAACCTCCCCATTTAATGCTAGACCAGGCTGCCCAGGGCCCCATCCAACCTGGCCTTGAACACCTCTAGGGATGGGGCACCCACAACCTCTCTGGGCAGCCCGTTCCAGTACCTCACCACTCTCTGTGTAAAGAATTTCCCCCCGACACTCAACCTAAATCTCCCCTTAGGTAGCGTTATCACAGACCCAAAGAGTCCGTGGCGTTATCTACAATTTCACACTGGGGGAAATCAGACACTTTCATTCTTAGAACTGATAGAACAGCCACGGAAAAATGCTGAGCATTTATGTCGCGGCAGCACCTGGATGCTTCACCTGTGCCACCCGCCCGGTCCCCTCCTCAGCACGGCCTCCATCTCCGCAGGGATGGGCAGCCCCAGCACCCACCGCCCTCGCCCCGTCCCCGCCCGCACTCACTGCGCTGCAGGACGCGGCCGAGCAGGCCCTGCCCCCGTTCCAGGGCGCTG
The DNA here is from genome assembly GCA_028571105.1 of Tragopan temminckii. Classification (NCBI taxonomy): domain Eukaryota; kingdom Metazoa; phylum Chordata; class Aves; order Galliformes; family Phasianidae; genus Tragopan; species Tragopan temminckii. The sequence goes on along the minus strand of JAOWBP010000001.1, from coordinate 20,265,175 downwards.
CAGTCCCAGCGGTGCCGCCGGAACTGGTGCTGGCACTCGGCCGTCCAGGCGGCCACTCCGCGCCCGATGGACAGCATGGCCTCGGGGTGCCGCCGGCACAGCTGCCGCTGCCGGCTCACCAGCCCCGGCACGTTGTCGCACATCACCCGCGACGAGCCCACGGCCCCCATGTACCTGCGGGAGGCAACGGGAGGGGCAGCGACGGGAGCACCCGGCCGGAGCCCTGCGTGCACGGGGACATCGGGAGGGGCGCGGGGAGGGATGGGGACGGGATGGGGAAGGGATGCGGAAGGGACCGCGGGGCAGAGCGCCTGGGAGGGGCCGCGTTTGGGATGGGCTGCTCCGCTCTGCTCCCCTCGACTCCGACCGCGGCTCCGCACCCACTTTTTGGGGAGAAAACCTTTAAAAACGTCCCGGACTGTGTTTTGTTCAATAACTTCAGGAGTTCAGACTTAAAGAACAGCCCGGCCAGAAATTAAATTACATCATCTGCACCCAGATGTTCCCGATTAAGCCCTGAAATGCTCCGAAAGTGCCTTTTATCAAACCCAAACCGCGATAGGTGTCTCCTGAAGGGAACAAACACAGGAAAACGTCCTTTCCGCGGATTTTCATTATGTCGTA
>JAOWBP010000001.1:20251910-20262753 GCA_028571105.1 Tragopan temminckii | reverse complement strand
GCTGCATCATCATCTGTTGCCAACCGAAGCGCGACACAGGCAGAAACCTTCCCTCCCTGGCAGAGGAAAGGAGGGACAGAATGACTTGAAAAACCGGGGAAAAACCCTCTTCCTCCCCCGGGGAGGGCAGAAGGGCCGGGCTGCCCCCCCTCCTCCGCCCGCTCCCCGCTGTCAAAGACCGCCCGCCCCGGAGGCCGGACACCGGGTACGGGCGCACCCGACCCCTGCCGCCGCCACCGTGACACGGACGTGGCCGCTCCCTCTCGGCTCCACGCCCCGCCGCTCCCGCCCCGCGGCCCTGCCCGATCCGCTCAGCTGCGGCCCCGCCAGGCCGGCCGCCACCCGCGGACGGGGACACAGCCTGAGCCCGCGCACACCGCCCTCCGACTCTTCGCGTCCGCGTCGCTCCCGCGCCAGCCCTGCACGCGCTTCTGTCAGCGTCACCACAGAGGTCAGATACAGGAGAGCAGACACAAGGAACAAACTGAAACTGCAAAACATCATTAAAAGAGAAATGCCCCGGTTCAGGCTCAGCCCCTGGGGTTTGGGATAGCTGCGCTTGGAGCGTCGCTCTCCTTTTGGCTGTCAGTCCCAGGGGAAAATCCTGGAAGAGGAAACCCAGTAGCTCCGCTGGGAACCACTCCTAGAGTCATCGAATCATAAAGGTTGGAAAAGACCACTAAGGTCATCCAGTCCATCCATCAGCCCATCACCACCATGCCCGATAAACTACGTTCCTCTGTGCCACAGCTACATGCTTCTTTAGCATCACCAGGGCCGGTGCTCCACTACCTCCTTGGGCAGCCTGGTCCAGTACCTCACCACTCTTTCTGAGATTTTTCTTAATATCCACCCTGAATCTCCCCTGATGCAACTTGAGGCCTCCTGTACTATCCGTTACCTGGGAGAAGAGACAGACTCCCACCTCACTGCAACCTCCTTTCAGGCAGTTGTAGAGAGCAATGAGGTCTCTCCTGAGACTCCTCCGGTGTAAACAACCGCAGTTCCCTCATCTGCTTCCTGTAAGACCCTTCAGAGTTCTGTTGGCTTTCTCTGGACACACTCCAGGGCCTCAACGTCCTTCCTGCAGTGAAGGGTCCCAAACTGAACTCCTCAGGCACAGAGGGCACAGCTGCAGCCCGTGCCATCAGGCCTCAGGCTGGCACCCAAAATGAGACCACAGCCAGGGGAAAGTCCTGGGTGCTGCAGCAGGAAGATGCTCAAGCAATGGCTGTAGAGATGTGAGAACATGCACCTGCTTCTCGTAACTTAAGCAACCAACCCCAAACAAAACCAGCAACAACCCAACCGCCCAACCCCACAGAAGGGCTTTGGGCTGCAGCAGTGGGATAGGGGCAGGTCCAGCCCAGCAGCAGAATGGCTGCACAGGAACTGTGTGTCCATGGAGCTGCGCCAGGGGCTCACAGCAACAGAAGAGTGGGCAAATCTATTCAATGAGGCATTGTCAATGTGCATAAAGAAGTATCTCAATTTTCAGCCAACTTCAGTTTCTGGTGTTGAAGGAGCATGCATCTTGGTTCAGTTAACAGGAGAGGGAGAAGGAAAAAGTGGGGACAAGTCAGAAGGTCCCAGTAGGATTTGGGACCTGAGTAGAGGCTGCAGGCCCCACGGCCCCCTCTGGAGCTGCACCCAGATGACTCACTGGGCTTTTCCGAGAGACCCTCTTCAATCAACAGCTTCTTTGCTCTCAGATCCCACACTGACACCACCAGGACAATACTGCCATCAGGTACCTGCACAAATGGAGACACCGCACATCCCCCTCCCCGGCCTGTGCAGCCCCAGCTTCCTCAGCCTCCCCTCAACTCACTACCCTGAGCCCTCAGCATACTCACGGTGCCATACCCACACCATTACTCATCCAGACAAGAGATTATGCCATGCGCTAGGCAACACCAAAAGCCCAGCTTCATCGCTGCATACCTTATGGGGCTGAAGTTTTTCAGCAAAACAGTGAAAATAATGTAGTTAAACCTGTACTACTACATTCACAGAGACTGTTTTCAGAAATTCGGGAGGCTTGGAAGGCTCATCTGGGAGGAATACTTAAAATCAACCCCCAAATCCTTAAGTGGAGGTCATCTTCCCACACAGATCACAGCCAGGGACACATCTCAGAACTCAAAATCCCTCAGAGGGAGCCCCCAAGTCTCATTTGTAAGGACGTGGGCTCCATGTCACATGAACTGCACTGTTTGTGTCAGGATAAGAAATGAAAATAATTTAGCAGTTGTTAGAACTGTTAAGGACAAACACTCTATTATTCACCCAATGCCAGTACTACTTCATTTCATACCTTAACATTTGTAAGTCCTGGTATACAAAATCCAGAGCTCTGATAAGTAGAAATTTCCCAGAATAGGCAATGTCATTTCCAAATGGAATTTTTAGCAGAAGCTAACAGCTTTGGGGATTGCTGGGAGAGACTCAAAGGGAACAAGAGGAGAAGGAATAAACTGCACAGCCCACGTTTACATTTTGTCCCTAACAAGGCAGCTGGACAAGGAAAAAGGAAAAAAACACAACCAAATGAATGCAGCATTTCTCTAAGTGAACAGAGAATGTGATTAAAGAAGCCCATTCATTTCCCATTTAAGAGTGCACATACCTAAATGTACTGTCTACTCTTTGCAACTAGAAACAATCAGGAAAAATTAGGTTATGCCTTAGTACAGGCTAAGTACTCCAGAAGTCAAAGAGTGGAGAAAAACCCAAATCCCAGAGACAGAACACAAAATCTCTCGTTCACAACCTGCTCTGGGATGAACAGGGCAAATGAGAAGTAGAATTCTTCAGATCCCTTCTACAGGCTCACCCAAGGCCCTACATTTTACATAACAGCCCACAGATGCAGAAAAGGCCATTGCCTTGACGTTCACCAGCATTCAGAGCAGTTAGATATCCAACACATGGCACGGCCAAGTAGGAACCTCACTGCATCTTTAAGTAACTCTGTATCTATAGGGTTTGGCCCCAACTCCAACCGGCTCAATCCTCCTGCTTCCCCATTTGCACTACTGTAAAAGGAAAATAACCCTTCCCAGGACTGGGAGGCTTACCTGCCTAATGTATGCAAAGCTCTTTAGCATTTTCCTCCCATCCCCTCATAGATGTGCAAATCACTGTACTATTACTATTCCAGGATAATGACTTTAATGTGATGACTTAAAGAAGAAGGCCTCTCAGCAGGGTTATTTTCATCTAAAGGCTGCCTCACCCAGTGCTGGCTGGGGGATTCAATTTAGACAGCATGGTTTAGGGGCCAGATTTTGCAGTAATCTCTTTGTTTCCTGCCCTATCGCAACCATACTGTGATACCCTCTCAAACAAGGAATTTGAAAAAGGCACTGGAACAACATGAAAGTGAATAAAGGACTTGGAAATTCATTGTTTAAGCCCGAGTCTGAAATCTGGAGAAAATATACTTTTTTTTTTCTCTTTAATAATATGTTGAGTTAGAATAAACCTTATTTATTTGGCTCTTCACCTATCCTACTCACCCAGCACAATTCATTCCTGACCAGTGAAATGAGACACAGATCAAACTAGTTAGTCCAAGACCTTCACTTCTCCTATGTCATTTATGCCACTCTGAATGATGCTCTTGAACACTACAACACACCAAGGATGCTGATGACACAAAGCCTGTATTTATCCTGAAAGTTGTCTACGTGGAAGTGTCACAATTTGATGATAAACACGTGAAATAAGCAATGTTTAAGACATCTTAACAGGATCAGCTTCTCTCAAATGCATTTTGGAGGCCAGCTTAGATTACTGTAGAAATGCACAACCCACTTCATCAGTGAAGCGGTCAATTCAAGTAACACTAAAGCAAAATAGAAATCATTTAAAAGATAAATACATTGTTTTTTTTGTACAACCTAACAGAAAAAAAAAAAGCGTCCTCTCCTTATTTCAGTTTTAGATCCATGATATGATCTGACAGAATCAAATCATGAAATGGCATGCACAAGAGTGTAGTAGTAAAATGAAGATGTCTGGAATTTAAGCTATCATCTTTCTGCTGACTTCATGCATTTAGGAGTTCAGTACAACATTCAGACCCATGACTCATTTCTGCACAGAATATTTTATTGTAACTCTCAAACTAGAAAACATTTATCAATGAATCTTATGCATTATTTTCTCCCTCCCTTGCCCCAGCATAGGTAAATTTACACTGACGACATCATTCACATTATTATAATTCAGTTAAATGCTGATAAATCTATTTTCTGGAGCAGCTTTCCTATTTAACTGCACAACCTGCAAGGTCAGCTTCAAAGGTCTGTATACAAGTGGATAATTTTTTCAGACTTGTGGGGAAAAAGAAATAATTTTCATTACTGTCTCCAGTGGCAAGATGTACCAGTGGCAGGAAATGCATCCCTGGAGTGGCAGCTACTTGCAAATCTTCACTGAAGTGGAGAAGTGAGGAATACTGAAGCTAAGAATCAGAATCCTCTCCAAAGGCTGCATCACACTCACCACGTGAGTGGCTGAAATAATTCCACTTGCATAACCTACACGTTGCAAAGACAATGTGAACGAGCTTCTGACATGTAACACAATTACAATAGCAAGGAAATACACTAACGCCCAAGGTAGTTTTCTTAAATCAAAAGCAGAAAACAACTGTGACAGCAATAACTGCCTGGAGCAGCATTCAGTTTTTACCTTCTCATTACTGTTCTCCAGAGGGAGTATCCAAGATGATGACTGCACACACCTCTGGGAGCAGAGCACGCAAAAGCATGGCACACCCACTGAGTCTAATGATGGTTTTTCAGACTGCTTCTGTTTTGACAGAAGAACATCCCATCACAAACATGCAGCACTTTTTCAGGCATTCACTGGAGCCTACAAAAATGCGATTTGGATTACTTAAACCAATTCCCCCTTCATCCCCTTTTTTTTTTTTTTTTTTTTTTTTTTTTTTTTTTTTTTTTGCAACACACTCAGTATGGAAACTGGCTGTAAAAACAGATATTAAAGTTTTGCTGCAGAATTACAAACACCTCTAAGTGATGAAAACCTTAAGAGGAAAATTAACATGAAGCTTCTGTAGTGAAAGTCCAGATCAAGAAACACTAATATTCCTTCTAAGTTGCCTGCATTCTTATAGCAAACGATTGCTATAAATCCTTTTAGTATCCTTACAATCCTTTTAGTGATAAAACTACTGATACGAGTAGACCTGAGGAAATTTATCTCAGGCATAATTTGAATAGCACAGTTCAGTGGGAAATGACTTTTAGACAAGATATCTGCAGTGCTGTGGCTGTGACACATATACCTCACCATAGAGTTTTTCATAAGAATCTATGCCTGAGAAAAGAACTTCTTCAACATAAAACTCACACGATACTTAATGTTTGAAAAAAGAAACAAAGCAAAACACGGCTGCATTGCCAATTTAATTACAAGCATTCAACATAAACAACAGTACTGCTTGCTTACGTTTACCCATGTGAACAACAGCTGAACAGGTAACAGTTGTTACAACAACAGTTAAAACAAAAACTTGTGATCATTATGTAATAACTTTAGGGCAAAAAAAACCAAACAACCAGCACAGCTTTGATAAGACTTTGTACCTATAGTCTATACCAGAAAAAACTTTGAATCTAAAACATTAAGATACATTAAAGCGAACAGATTTTATGTTTAATCATTTTACAGCTAGATCAAAATAGGTACCTAACGTAAACGAGACAGATATGATGAAACTACACAAATTTTCACACGAATTCAGCTCTGCTACACACACGGAGCACAAGTTATTCATAGCACTGAAGGAGTCAGCTTTTCTTTACCGCTAACTTAGCTATAAAAAAGAAGAAAACAAACCCAAGCAACGTTACTGTTCCCATTTTTACTAATCTTTTTTCTAAGGTGAGTGATTTTTCTGGAAACACCACTAGGCTGAGGTCACTCTTCTGCTCTTCTTCCTGAGGCAGATGTTAAATCATGAAAAAAACGTAACAGAAAAGGTTAGCACGAAGGTTTCTGAAGTGTGTGATAAAGTATAACTCTGGATTCTTAGGGCTGAAATGCCCCTTTCTAACTCCGTGTCTGGGCCTTAATTCAATGGAAGTATATATGCACAAACCTTTATTTTATCTGATGCTCAATTACTCACATTTATGTAACACATTCTAGAAAACAAATCATTTACAAACTGATTTCCTCTGGAATACTGCCAACACATGCTACAAAAATCCGACACCAAAACACTTAAACTTTAATCATCCAATATTTCCCCCTATTTTTTTGTTATTAAAATATTTTTTTCTACTTAATTACAAGAATAACTGTTTATTGAAACAGAAAGTTAAACGTGTAACAGATCAAGCTTTCAAGACTTTTTAAAATTGAAGTGGCAGGGAAAGTATCTCACAAATGCCTGCCCAAATATCCACTGAAGTTGAGTGGAGCCTTGCCATGAAGTGCAGTAGGGTTGGGTCCTGCTTCCCTCCCTTAGTTTATAATGCTTGGCAGGCCATCCCACTTTAAACATCACTTACAAAAACTGCACTTAACATGTACAGCAAAGAACTACTGTTATGACTAAGCTTAGCAAGTGTATGTAGATCATTTTAAAAGTAGTGCCTCCTATTCATTTCCACGGAAACTACAAAAGTAACAAAGAGCACGATAACAATATTTGATACAGCAAATTCCCAGCTACAAAACACTATTTTTCAACACAATCACTGCCAGTAGCTGTGCATTTTCACCAGCAATGAACAAGAGCCTGTATGCTGCACTCATAACAATCTGCACCAGCGGAGGTGGCCCACTGCCACAGCCACCACTGTTGAAACGCACTGCCTCACTGTGCTCACGTCTGCTGTTTGGTCTCCATGAACACTCAACAAGCAGCGATGAACGTCAATGGGTTCCATTTCTCCTCGCATGGAGGAATTCAGTGACACACCTTTGCTTCATATGCCCTTTTATGTCAGATGCCATTCTGTCAGAGTGCACCTCTGCTGCCATCTGTCACATGGCAACAACATGTAATGGGATATTGGTGGGAAGCTTCAACCTCTACTGCCATGCTACCAACATCTGCCTCTGACGTCACGGGCTGATACAGTAAAATATTACTAACAGAGCAGCCCTGTTACTACCGAAGATTTAGATAAAGGGAATTAGCACGTTGCTATAATAAGAGGTTTCACTGTTTCATTTAAATTCACACTTTTCATAATAAATGTTTCAGAGCTCTACAGTGATTCAAAAGCGGTCCACCATAAATTAAGAAATATCAAAATGCTTTGGATTAAAGTCTTCATCGGTGGAATAAATAACACACTACAGTATTTTAATAGTACAGGAATTAGATTTTTGAAATAACTGGAAGGCTAATGTTTATTGTATTTTTAACAGTGGGTACAGAGCCACCATGCTACATCTTGGCAGCTACAAAATCTTAAGTACATATGAGAGTAAGTGCAAGTAGCACCTAAACTTAGGCCAACCCCACTCCCTTACAACTGGCCTGCACCCACACGAGGCAGATACATACACGCAGTTGCCTTCTGCATATGCAAACTAAGGAACACAAACAGCTAGAAGTTCATTGCAACCTCTTAAATATATTTGGTGTTAAGTGATTTATTAGGAGAAGGCTGTTATACTACGTTAGATTTACTTAAACTACAGGAAACTGCATTAGAAGCATTATACTCTGAGTTCCACATGGCTTCATTTAGTAACAGATTCCTTTCTGACACTGATGCTCCATTTACTCTATCCCAGCAGCCATTCATTTTACCAGCCTATTACTTAAAATGACCCCATCTGACAAGAGCCTATCATTGTGTTGGTCTGAGAAAGACTGATGTGGTGCTAACATCTAGCCTTGACCTCTCCCACCCTCTTCTTTTGTCACTCTGTGAAGTTATCTGGGATGCCTCCGATTCAATCCATAAAACTGTTCTATCTTCCTTGAGAGTCAATAATTCCAAACAAAAGATTCCTTAATTAAGAAGTATTCTGAGTGGCACTTATGCCACAGTGGCAGTCCAAGTGCACAGGGATATCTCCCACTCAATTATTTCCTGTGATATAAAGAAAAAGATGGACTACACCTCCCTCTGGAGACTCTCCAAACAGTTTTAGAATATTTTAGATTATTTCATTTTGTTATGGAAAGGTGGAAAGCCAGACTGGGGAGTGGTAGTTGCAATGTTCAGACTGCAGCTGGTAGAAAAAAGTATCAAACATTTCACTGATGAACGTCACATTCAGTACCGCACACAGAAACTTATATACAGCAAGTAATAGCCTCACTCCTCACACCCACCTTTGCCACGAGTTCGTTCAGTCTCTTAACTTCTTCTCCCAACTTTTCAACATTGCAAATCAAGTCTCTGCAAACTTCAATATATCTTTCAGTTGGTGCCCACCGCAGTACCATCTGTTAAGAGTCAGAGTTATTTGCCACAATGACTGCACGTCATAACTTAATGCTCATAAGTTGATGTAGCATAAAAGACAGTGTCAGAAGAAGTTTATAACTTCATTTCTGTCAGGTTTTCATTGTATGATTTATACATGACACTGATCTACTATTCTCTTTAAGCCTTTGTGGCAACTTGTCACTTGAATCACTTGAATCAACAGCAGAAACACTGGAAAGCAAATCTATCTTTAATTGGGTCATTTAACTTTTTGAAACAAATTTCTCAATAAAGCCCCTTACATTAGAGACAGAACATTGGACAGTTCTATAAAACTAAAAGTAATCAAGACAGTTGATTAGTATACACGTTTGTCATTTTACAAAGGTAGAATAATACTATTCCCCCAAATTCTAAATCACTTTTCCCCTTTTGTTGAATACCTTGTGAGAATTTTCAAGGAAGTGTTTATTTATGGTCTGCACAGGAACCGTCAGGTTGCTACACTCTTTATTTAACTTCTGAAGAAACTTGAGGCATTCATCTCCACTACCAAAATAAAACCATATGCCATTATTTGTAAAACGTTATGTCTTCCTGCAAGCTAAATATCATCTATGCATTTTCAACACTGGCCAGTGAGCGAATCAGACATGCAATTTTATTACAATAAAAAACCCAGTCTGTTTAACACAGGGTAGTTAAACACTAACATATAACATCTTAGCAAGCTGCACACTTCAATTGTCCATACCAATGCTCTTTCCTATCTCCTCCAGTTCCACCCTCCCATTTTGGTAGGGCAACACACTGTTACGCTATCTGGAATATTTAGCTACACACAAAGCTAAAGAGCTATCAACCTAAAGCATTTTGGAAATGTTCTGTTAACCTCCACTTCTATTTCTCATTTTCAATCCTGTTTTTATCAATGAAAACATTTCATTACCTGTTACAAGTGGTGTTTTGTACGACATTACACATAATAACCATTATTCCTGCGTATGTGAGCACAGAGATCACAGTCTTGCAATACCAGGAACAGACAACTGAGTCAACTTTATACTGATGTAGCAGAACTTATGACTGAAGCTTATATTTTTGAGGTGGGAAAAAAAAATCCTGGTTTGTACTTTGGAGCTAGGACTGAAATGACTAGCCTACAGGCATTTTGTCTCCAGCACAGCTGAAGAGTGAAGAATCTGATAATACTCTCTTGGGTCCTGGATGTGGAAATACATTCCTTAAAGTCTAAAATATTTGATGTTATCTACTTTGAAGGAAATGTAAACTCAATGCTCACATATAAGCAGGAAGATAACTCTGAAAATCAGTTTGATCAGTCTCCAAAAATTGGAGGAAAGGATACAGGAACTTAATAGACTAATTTCAATGCTAAGTTCTTAGAGCAAGCTATAAGCCATCCAGATGAGTAACATCAGGACCAATATAAAAGACTATTTCAAGCTGATATTGCCCTATCACAGAACATCATTACATTTACTGGAGAATCTGTGTACATGAATTCAAACTGCAATGCTCTTCCCTACTATCATCTGCTACTGAATCCAAATTCAGCACACTCACACCCTCTTACCTGCATGCCTCCTCCAATGGCAAAAAGGTCTAAATGCAATGTGCCAAGCACCTAAACTAAGTCACAAACCTGTGTGGTGCAGGTGCCTAAAAAGAGGCTGGACTTGGCTCACAGAGTGTTTTCATTCAGCTTTCAACTTCTTCCCATGACAAGACATACCCCAATCAAGCAATACTGAACATTTACTACCTAAAAACAACTAAAAACCTGGGACCTGATATACTGTAGTATCCAGACAAGCAGAAACAAGCAAGACTGGAGACTCAACTCATAAGGAACGATTCTCCATCAGGAAGGGAGAAGTGTGTCAACAAAACCAGACCAAAGATCTCACAGAGCATTATCCACAGCTAGGACTGCACTGTTTTATAACTTGTTTTAGAATAATTTATTTCCTAAAATTTTCGTTTTATATTTGTTGAAAATATCTCCACTTAAAGCAGCTGCTTCTTTGCTCTAGATCTCAGCTTCCAAAGCAGAGCCAAACATTCTGTCAGCCCTGTCAACGGTCTACTCTGCGCCTAAACCTCAGCACCAAGTTCCAATCTTCTAGTTTTTCTTGGTGGAAGATGCAAACACCAAATCCAGCTCCTGTGAATTCACCATCTCATCAGTCCGTATAGTAACGGTACAGCAAGTTCAAGCAGAGAAAAATGAAAAAATGTTATGCTTCATGTACACAGTAATCCAATTTAAAAAAAATCACAGAAAATTAAGATGAAGTATTTAATAATCTTGAAAACACATCCTGTAAACGTAAATCTCTTCCTACATTATATAAATTAATTGGGATTTCAAAAATGAGTTTTTA
>JAOWBP010000001.1:20230360-20251810 GCA_028571105.1 Tragopan temminckii | reverse complement strand
CTTGAAAACACATCCTGTAAACGTAAATCTCTTCCTACATTATATAAATTAATTGGGATTTCAAAAATGAGTTTTTAATGCATCATTCAATTCTGGTGTAAGATGATTGTGAGCAAAGTCTCCATTGCTGCTCAGAATGTCTGTGATCTGCAACACTGCCCAACAACCAAGACCTCAGCACTTCAAACAGAAATACACAGAAGCATCAGCAGGGGTGCTGAAGATTGAAAACCAAGATTGTTCAGAGTCTGACATGAAGAAATGGAAATGAGAAAGCCTATTATTTTTATAAATGAAATTACTATTTATTTCAGAACAATATAACAACAATTATATTTAAAATCAACACTAAGCAAACTAACCACATCTAGAGGTAAGAAAAGTTTCTCCCATGTTACTTCAACTGAGACACTCATGAAAACTTTCTTCTACTTAGAAAGATAATTTGTTAGCAAGCTAGAGTCAGTTATGGCACCTTCTGTCTTATCAGAAAAGGAATTAATTTTGTTGAGAATAGTTCTAGAATTCCTACGGTAAAGCACTGTAAATATTTTTTCAACATTACGCCTCATACTTCTTTATTATACAAATAGAAATTCCATGAAAATATTTTAAACAACTATCTGCTGCAGTGACATTATTTCCATTTGGAAGTATTTGGAGGCAAAAATAACATTTTCAAAAAATTAATCACTTTTTAAAAGAATGAATGGCTGTCAAAATATCAGTGGCTAAACACTGCTGGACAGTTGGCGAGTTTATAATCAATCAGTTCAACATTTTCTACTATGTTAGTTTTTTTATGACTTAATGACTGATCTTCCTTCTTACAGAATGACTTTGAACAAATGGCAAGTAAAATCTTTATATAAGAGCAGGTAAACAGAGTATGATTTTAGTCTCAAGGTCAGATTCCTGAAATACATGTCAAGCCATTTTTTAGAAAGCTATGCAGTACTTGCCTGAACTGAAGTGCTGTCATATTTTTTGTACTTGAGTCTTCAATCAATTATTTTCTGGTTTTGTGATCTATGTATGTTTCAAAACTGTGTGGTACTAAGAATTCCGTATGATGATCATCTTACTGGTGTGTAAGACTGTACCTGACATTATGTGTTTGCTTCCATCCCCTGCTTCTCATACACGCCCTGAACTACTACCTTCTTCTATTATTCCACTTATTTCCCATTTAATCTTTTTTAGCTGTCCTGCTTGAATGTGTAAACTAAATACCACTTGCTATTGGCCAATCTAAAAAAGCATGCATTTCTAACATAAAACAATGTGTGAAGCTTGAACTGGTCTTCTTAAACTGAAACTAATGATTCCTTGATGAAGAATCAAAATCATTTTCCAAAGCTGCCTAACTTGGACAAAGGAACCCAGATGACCACTCTACTTTCTCAGCTCAACAGCACAGCCCCTATTTTAACAAGAAAAGCCCAAGTGCTGGCAGAAAATATAGATATTATGATGCTTTGTACCCTCTTGCACGCCAGAACTTTAGCTCTCTGGTCTTGTAGCACATGTACTAGCTTGCACCTTAATTCTCTTTTGGAAGTAAATAAGTACTTGCTTAGACAGAAAAATCTCAGAGACAAGAAGGCAGTACCAAGGTCCTGCATTAAAACATGAACGCCTGGCTCTCCCAGCTCACCTCAATCTTTCAAGTGCTTCCCATTTCAAGAGCCTTGCGTGTCCTCTCATCCCACAGTTCAAACTTGGTACTATGGCACAAAAATCTAACTCCAAAAGCCTGCAAAGACTTTTTTGTATGAACGCAGTAATGGTTACAGAAACAGGCAGGGTGTCAGCGTCAGAAGCAATCAGTATATTTAAGAGTGATTAAACAGGAGTGGAGAATGTAGCAGACAAAATCACTGCATAAGGGCTAAAGCACAGTGTCACTGTGATTCAGCTGCCTCCAAAGGATGGATGGCGACATAGACAGAATACACTTGAACCCTAGCACATTCTTCAGTCCAACTTACAACACAATGTCAAGTTCAGCCTTACAGCCCCCACACAGGGCAGACAGGTCTCTCCAGAGTTTTGGAGAAGGAAGAAATAGCTAAGAGAGCTGTCAAGCCACTACTCAAGAGAAAAGATGTGGGCTTCAAGCACTTCTCTATACACATACTTTAAAGAGGAACTACACTCACTTTTCTAGATAGAAGAAAATTATGTAATGAACAGATCGGATACGAGGAGGAGTTTGTCACAAGTCCTATGCAAAGAAAATGACAATGCTATGCAACTGGTGATGGAACTGGGAAGAGAAAAAATTAGTACAGAGAGCCTAACTTGTGAGGCAGCTACAGCATGGGGATGGTGCAGTATCTCCTAAACAGAGCAGTCTTACCCAAGCTAAACAAAGATAGTACAGCTAACAAAGGCTTCTGAAAGGCAAACCACAGTTCTGTGCTGAGGTCCGTTTTTAAAGCATCCAAGTAGTCTTACTCTTCAGGAATAATTCTATAGCACTGGGAGGTAACATGAAAGAAAATATGAACAAAGAATATAAATCCAAGTCCAGAGCTCTCTTCTAGATAAAACATTCACACAACAAAACAGAGGGCGAAGAGGTTTAAGAAATCTTAAGACACCTCTACTCCTACTACAGTCTTCATTCTTTTTGTGGTAGATACGGGAACTGCTCTACAAGCATCTAGGAGATAGATAAAATTTAATAATACTCTTTCTAGAAAAACAAGGAAAAAAATCCAGAAATCTACATGATTTAGATGGACACAGCCAAGTAGTTAATTAATCAGTTGAAAATTAAATCCATGTGCAAAAACAATATATACCTCTGCCTCCCACACTTTTTTACTGCATTTTACCCTCATATTGGATATACATATACTAACAGTCTGTCTTGTCTACAGACACAATGGAGAATTACACAGGCCATACTGTTTAGTTTGAAAGGGTCAATAATGCTCTTGAAGCATGGGTAAGCAAAAAAAGCAAGCTTATCAGAATAATTAAAGAATGAGTTAATATTGGAGCCAGAGAAGTCGTCTGATATAAACAACCTACTGAAACACGTGCACAGCAGTGCAGGTCTGAGGTACAGATAATGAATTCGTTACTCCGAGATGACCAAAATAATGACATAAGATGGCAATATAACAAATAAAAAGATTCCTACAGCAAGAAGCTGTGCTTCTAACTTCCTTTGTACAAAACGTACCTACCATCATTCCTTGTGATCCACTAACAGGCATCTTACAAATGTTTATGCATAGGATGAGGTGCCAGAGAATCTAAGCTCCATGCTATAGAAAATACTGCAGTTACCTTAAATAATTTGCATTTCAGTTTACTTTCCTTAGAAACACAGCTATTACCTGACTTCCAGATTTGCTAATTCAGGAAGGTCTCTAAATCTTGTTTCTTCCACTTGCAGCTCATTAATGGCATCTAGGAGTTTCTGTTGATCTACAGGATTTGTAATACCTATCTAAATTCAAAAAGTAATTTCAGATATATGATTTAGTTTTAACATGTATTAAGCATAAAACAGTTCAGTACTGCTCATTGTATGAGTTTATAATTAAGAGTCAAAAGAAGTTACTTTTAAATAATCAACTATGTTTGTTATTCCAAAAGGAAATTAAAATCAAAAAAAAACCAAACCAACATAATAATAGAAAATAAGACAAGAACCAAGTAGGAGCCAAACTGATCTTGCACAGGATACTCAAAAATCTGGGTATTAAAAAACATTAGCAGCAGTTTTTATAAGTACCCCTCATCTTAGGATCTTATGCTTCACTAATTTAGAATCATCAAAGCCATCTTACATTGAGAAACAACCAATCATCACAACAGTGATACAGTGTTAATAGTTCGCATTATTTTTTTTCTGAGCTAAGTCTGCATCAAATTGTGAATTAGAAAGAAAGAGTCCAGATTACAAGAAAGGCTTTTATGTGCTTTTGGACATGTATTTTATTTTTCCCCGTTTAGGGAAACCTGTCTTGCAAGGTATCATATCTCTTTCAAAAAACTATTTATCTATTTATTTAGGTTTAAATAGGTTGTAAATAGGTTTTAAATAAACCTATTTATTTAAATATAAATAATATATTATATATAAATAATAATAAATAAATGTTATTAGATAAATAAATATATTTATCTATTTTTTCAAGAGTTTTGTGGTACTATCTAGTATGAACTAATGTTTTCTTACTGTTTACAAAACAAAGTGAGATCTAACAGCAGTCATCTCATGACACACTAGTAAGCCCATTTATGAGCAGCAAATTTAACTACAACTAGAAAAATCAAATGAACTCTTCCAAGGACAGAGCGGGAGTTACTCCTGAATATTAAATCTGGCCTAAAGCAAGAACTATTATGATTGGAACTGATTTTGATTCATCTTCTCGTTCCTTGAACAAGCAAATAAGGATACAGCTTTCTGATCAGTGTATCAGACACATGTTCTACAAATAAAAGATAACTACATCATTCTGTGAACAGATCAGTTGACTGAGCACTCACACAACACCTTGAAGATATGCCTTGTGAAGAAAGAACTGTCAAAGAAACTGTCACAAAAATCTATCATCAGCACAGTACTTTTTGAATTGAGAAGTACTAGGTGCAGAACTTGAGAAGAAAAGAACCAGTCCAAACTTCTTTCCAAAGCAGACAATTTTTTTTTTCCAGACCACTTATGCTGAACAGGAAAATTTAGCCATAATCTGACCATTCATGCAATGATGAAATGCAACAAGATGTGTGTATGAATGGAACAAGAACAGTCTGTGAAGCCCTTCTTCTTCCTTACTGATGAGGAAACTCTTAGGCTAGTAATAGTTCAGTTATACTCTGCAGTCTATATAGTGCAACTACTATTTTTAAGTGGCCTTACGTTTAAGAACGAAGAAGTGTCGTATATGGATTTACTTATATCTGTAGAACAGACTACACATAGTCCAGATATTTATTTTAGGCACATAGACTTACTTTGTTTTTACTTAAGAGTAAAATAAAACGAAAAAATCACTGAAAACTTACATACCAGCATTAACATTCTCTGTCATCCTTTAGACAGAAATAATAGAAGAAGGTGAGTAACAGATTGCCTCAAGTGAAAGATGGCATGCTTCTCAGATAACATACCAGTGAGGTTATATATGAAGTCTTTGTCATGTTGCCCAAATGGTCACTATTTTTTATTCACTTTATTTTCTGCCAAGTATAAAATGTTTTTTTGTGTGTGGGAAGGTGGTCAGAGGAAGGAGAGTCTTGGCACTGTGATACAGAAGTATGCAGACTAGATAACTCTCTAATGATGAAGTTAAACTCCTGGCTTATATTTCGATGTGTCAAATTTTTATTACACATTCTCTAATCCAGAAGAGGATGCCGATTTCTTTTCTAATAAGCTAACAGACATGTGAGACAGGAATTTTCTCAGTTCAAAATGCATCAAGTATTCATGCCACTGCCTTATGAGACAAATACTCAAAAAAACATGCCTCTGCTCCAGTAAAAAAAAAAAAATCCAAGTGTCACAACAAGCAGACAAAAACCTCCAAATGTTGTATAGACTTGTCCCAGTATACTGAACAGACATGTCTCAGTATGGAACAGTTTATAACTTGAAGGAATGCAAGGATTTCAGCTTGAAAGAGTCATTGTTTAGGCTCTGTTGTAGAATACAGATAAAGATATTTACAGAGAAAATATCTTCCCGATATAGTTTGATGGAGGAAAGTGTCTCATGTTAGTGACAGGATTTTTTCTCCAGTTTCTTGGATAAAAAGCAGCATGGTTCAGAGGCATCCATCAGAAGTCATCGTTAATCTTTGCAGTAATAAGATCCAGGCTATTTAAAAGAGCTGGCTGTTAGTGGAAGATCTGCCATCACACCAAAAACTTTCAACTCTGTTATGAGGAAACAGATTAGATTTTTTTCTACCAGCAGTAAGGGGAGAAACTGTTAGCAGAGCTCTAAAACTATAATCAAGAATTGATGATAACTTATGAAATGGTAATAAGCCAGGTGTGCGATGTTATTTTTTAAATTCTGAGTTGAAGACATTAATTTACATCCATGCACAAAATATGACTTATTTTCCAGGCACTGTTTTCTGCTGTTGCCAAGACAAGATGCAAAAAAGAATCCTGCTCCTAGAGAAATTGTCTTCCTGTGCAAGAACAGCCAGTCCAGGCATTATTCCAGATTGTCCTTTGTATTAAGGAGTCCCAAACACATCTGAACACTGAAAGAGAAGTTATCAGTTTGCAGAAAAATATTTTGTCTCATCAGTGAAGCTGAAGTATCTTAAGTAAGGCTCAGCTATTCATTTAAGTCCATAATACTCTCCCCTTCTCCAGTGCACCCTGGACAAAACAAAATAAAAACGATTACATCAAAACAGGTGGTGAATTTGAATGTATACTCCATCAGATTTGCAGTTCAGTGCAGACACAAGAGAGAGCAGTTCACAGTCGTGAGGAGAAAACCACAAAAATCTCTTAAGAATGAAACCCCTGTAAAGGGGGGCTTTAAGAAATCAAACAAAGCCCACACTGGGATGCTACGATCCTCACACGTGCTGATATGCCTTGTAATATTTATGTCTAAATCAACTCTTGAAAAAAATCTTGATTGACAAAACTCCCTATACATGCACCCTCTGAGAATACAGGTATTTCTGAGCTCTGTCAAAACAGTGAAAATGCTAACTCAGTTACAAGACAAATCTCCGTGCAGGACAGCCTTGTGACATCAGCTCTGAAAGAACACTAATACCTGCAGTTACATTTTGACTGCTGCTGCTAGAATACATGCCTCCTTGGTACCATGAATGTTTTGGCACTGTTCCAGGGTAAAACAACTGGTTATGCAAACCAGAATAGAGGGGAAAAGAAGCTGACACTTAGGATATACATGGATAGCACAAGTAGCAGGAAGCAGGCCTGAAGGAGCTAACTGAACAAGGCCTCTCTGGTAAGCTGGACGAGGTACAGACTGCTCAGAAAAACGTTGTAGCCTGAAGTACTTATACCGTTCCAAGGAGACCTCTATGGTAAAACTTCATTTTGGCTTCTTCCTTCAAGTGAATAAAATCTTTCATTTTCTAGAGCAGTAATTTCAGTGAGGAGTCTAAGGAAAAAGCAACCACCCTATTTCTACTACAAACTGAAACTTTATAAAAACATATCAATTTCTCCTGGACAACAGTGAAATACCAAGCTTCCCAAATGCAGCAGGCTGCAAGAAAGATTTTTTTTTCCTTAAAAAGAAAAAAAAAAGAAAAAAAAAAGAAAAAAAAAAGAAAAAGAAAAAAAAAAGAAAAAAAAAGACCACATTTAAAATGGATACATAGGATTATCTGCTGCTAATCCTAGCACTGATCTGCATTCAGGGAAAACACACATCAGAACAGTGGCAGTAACTAAAATTCAAAATTGAACTATTTCCTGCTCACCCCAACTCCCACTTCATTACAGCAAAGAAACAGAGGGAGCCTCCACAGTGAGATCTAGGCAAAGATGACCTGAGAATTCACCTCACAGAATTTAAGACAGGTCTGTCAGATTATACAAAAAAGTCTGTCTACATTTATACAAAAATTCAAGAATTTGTCAAAGATTTTGAGAACAAGTCCTTAAAGATGACTTCTCATAATGGTTAGATATTAATAAAGGTAAGATATTAAAACCATTTATGAAAAAGAAGAAAACAATTTTTGAATTTTTTAAACTAACCTGTATCATCTCTTCTTTTTGCATGGTCAGAAGCTGCCATAAATATACATCTCTGTCCTACATAAATCAAAGGGTTTTCTGTCACCAAAAATAGTTTCAAAAGAAAACAGTGTTTTCACTCATATATTTTTTTTTTCCCACTTACACTTTATTCAGTTTTCACAAACAAAAATAATGACACTATACAACTATCTAAGAAAAACAAGTGACCTCCAGTTCAGAAATACCACATTGTGACTAATGCTCAAAATCAAAAGTAAGCAATCCAGTCCACTGCAGTGGACCTTTACACTTCAAAGGTGAAATTTCACTTAATACGTTTACTTAAATTAATATAGAATTTATTTTGATGTTTACGGTACATTTCATGAAATTACAGATAGCAGACATATCATATCTTACCTTCAATAATCCTATTATGTGTTCTAGACCAATACCATGTAAAAACACTTCCATGGCATCTAAAGTTGAACAGGAACTGTAAACACATTCAATAAAAGTTCAAGATGAAAACAGTGAAATTAAAAACAAAACAAAAATACATCCAAAACAAAATGCTACAGAAGAAATCCCAGACTGACACTGACAGATCTAAACATCTACATATTTACTGATAGTCTCTCGTAAGCATCATGGAGTACAGTGTAACTTATAAAAAATTCTTAATTGCATTTTTGGTCTAGTGAGTAGAATTGACCATAAAGAGAACTACTATTATAAATAAAAACCACTAAGTAGCAAAATACGTTTCAACATGTGAGCAACACGAGGACCTTAAAATTGCTCACAAAAGCCTGAAAGATCTGGAAGTGGTGCTAAGGAAGATAAACTGTGCATTCTTATCAGCTGATCATCATATAAACTGGATTCAGCCCAAAGCTGTTACTCTACCAGTTCCATTTAAATCAAAAACAGTTATCAAGAAAACATGAATGCCTATTTTGAAGACAGTGGAGATTAGTCTGGTAAGAAATTCACTGTCAGAAGACCACTGTTCACAGAAGGTAGACAAAAGAAACAGTAAAACTCATTTTAAGTTCTGAGCTTAACATCAGGTAAAAAAAAAAAAATAATCAGTCTATTCTTCAACCTACTAAAAGATAAAAATATAAGGACAAAAAGTCCAAACAATCAGATGAACAATTGTAACAAACAGAAGAAAAAAGCAGATCATATGAAATGCAAGAAGAATTACTGCAGTTGCTATAATAAATCTTTGCCAAAACTGAGTGAAGAAATAGTTTGCTCTCTTGTTGTAGGCCCCAAAAATCAGGGTTTGCCTTCTTATCCTATCAAAGACTAAATTAAGTTTCTACTCCCAAATTGGCAGAAAACAAAACAATATATAAAAAAAATCTTTGAAAACAGTTCTGAATGCATAAGAAAACATTTCAGGTTTGCACACTGAGAATCTTGAAAATTCCAAGGATTTCTGCTATTTCGGTACATTTAACCCTTCACAAGGTATAGGCATTCTAAATTACCTAAGGAGGAGTGAATGCAGCTTCCACTTCATAGCAAGTCAATAAATCTTTGAGCATAAGGTATGTCTCAGCAGAAAAATATGAGTATAAAACTACCGTCTCTACCATGAAGTTGTGCAGAATCACGTTATCCTCTTCCCCTCAACACACAAACATCAACAGCCAGCCTCTGAAGTAAGCAATTCACAGACACATTCACACAATGTACAGCTGATACCCTCATAAAGGGGAGAGGGACAGTATGTATGAATATAAAAGAACTACAGTGATCAAATCTTTTTATTTAAGCATTCAAAGCATATATTTTACAAAGCCTTTGGGAGTCTTTTGGTAACTCAAGATCTCTGGTGCAAGGAAAGGACATTTTTCTTTTTGAGAATCGAAGAGAGAGCTATTCGGCATCTACATGTTTACTTGAAAGCTTCTGAACAAGAGGACTAGCCTAGGAGTTGAAGAAAGAAAATTCCTGACAGATTCATTTTCCTCCTTTTAGAGTCCAGGCATCTGGAGTCAGGACAGTTTCACTAGATAGCAGAAGTCAGGGACTAAAGCCACCCTCACTACCTAATGTCTACAGAAGGCTGACACAAACATCTATGACAGTTTATACTCATTTATCATTCATGGTAGGGCACCATGCTGACACCCAGTACCAGATGACGCATTAGGAAGGAGCAGATGAGAGAGGAAATGGAAGCTGAGAAGACAACTGGCAATGCTTGTGATGAAAACTACAAGGGCCAACGGCAGGAAGGAGGCATCCAACTCAAGGAGCTACGCTGAGGAAGATCTCATCACAGCCTACAGCTCCCTCACAAGGGGAAGTGGAGGGGCAGGCACTGATCTCTTTCTGGTGAGGATAACAGGGCCTGAGGGAACAGCAGGAAGCTGTGACAGAAGAGGTTCAGATTGAATATCAGGAAAAGGCTCTTCACCAAGAAGGTGGTCAGGCACTGGAACAGGATCCCCCCAGTCCCCAGAGCTGCCACAATTCAAGAAGCATCTGCACAATGCTCTCAGAGATCTGATCTGATTGGTCCTGTGTGGAGCCTGGAGTTGGACTCAATGATCCTTATGGCTCCCTTCCAATTTGAGGATATTGTACCTCTTGACTACCATTAAACAAAAAGAACAAACGCATCTATCTGTGTATTTTCAAAGGTTATCAAGATGACTAAGACACTGATAGAACACCCTCTAGCCAGCATCAGGTTTCAACAGGACAAAATTCATTTGAGTAACTACTGTGTAGGGTTACTTCCTTATTTCACTAGTAATACACAAGAACAGAGAACAACACAGATAATTGACTTTACCATGCAAAGTCTTCAACCCTCAGCTTTAGGAAGTGCCTCTAAGATGATTGTGGTTGAAGCCCCAGAGGAAAAAAAATCTGATGTAAACATTCTAGCAGTAGAACCAGATGAGGTTCTGTCTGAGACTATCTGGAGTCTGAATGAACTACCATCAGCCTCATGATACAGAATTTCAAATTCCACATGACCTGGCTGAGCAGGGACACAATATTAATCTGACCAATCAGAACACACCGCACAGAGACTATGGGCACTGAAGACTGTTTTCAAGGCTATGCAGCTCAAGGGAGAAAATGGATGGTTTGCTGAGGACTTCTTAGCTGTATGTTCCAAGACAAAACAGTGCCAGATATCTTCAAAGCAGGCACTGAGGTCAGCCACAGGACACCTGCATGCTTCAGAGTTAGAAACACGCTTATAAAAGAAGATCTGGAGCTTAAACACTGTTCATACTTTACTTGGGGTTTCTTGGATGTATGGCTCTCCTCAAGGCAATGCAACTATCTGAAAGCACATGGAAAAATGGGGGACAGCTCTTCTTGGTGGCATGAAGATGAGAACAGGCATTCAGTAAAAGTATCTGAAATTGAATATCAAATGAAGATAACCACACAACGAGGAGTATCCAACAGAGGAGCATACAAATTTAACAGCACTGAAACGCATGTAAATGCCATTGAACCCTGCCTCTAGTATACTTTATGCCAGGTGAGAGGAAAGGAAGACCTAGAGCACGCTCATAGTTTACAGTGCAAAGGAACTATGCAGTCTTGAAAAATGAATATTAATATACATACTGTGGGCTCTTGGTAGTGCTTCAAATGATACACAATGCATTTTAGTAAAACTTATTATGAACAAATACAATCTTTCATGAATGTTTATAAACTAAAATTACACTATGAATTTATTTACCTAACACTGTGGTCAGAGGCAGCTGTCAGAAATTTGTACATAGTCTCTTGCTTCACTGTCCCACAGTATTTCCCTTGCAAGTGATTTACGGTCAAAGAGAGTAAACTATAAATCTGAAAGAGCCAAAATGAGTTAGTTAGCATGCATAAATACACAGAAGTCAGACTACAAAGAGTTATTTTATTAATTACTACACTGGGGGAACATGAAACATCTGCCACACCTTTTCTAATTCAAGTACAGTAAGGAGTTAAGACTAAGCTCTAAGAGTTGATCATCAGGAACATTTCTAGATGAAAAGCAAGTTTATATGCAACACAGTCATAAAGGAGTTAGCAACTATTATTTCAGAAGCAGCAATACTCCAACAACTATTTTCTGTTGTTTGTAGACAAGAGTACCACATACTCAATGGAGTAAGTTTCCTAAAAAGCTTAATGTATAAAACTATTCTAACACCTCAGTTTCCAATGCGTATATGGACCCAACATTTAGCAGTTCACATCTGACAATTTAAGTTGACTACATTTGACAGACAAGGATTCTTTCAACTGACTAAACAAGGAAGTCTTCTACCAGATATCACTACACATCAGTGATGGATTCCAGAAACTGCACTGCCCTTGCCAGTTACTAGAAAATCTAGCAAAGCAAGTAGAATCCTAGTAAAAGTAAGGGAATGGTGAGATCACTTTTCTGAAATTCAGGTGACTAGCCAGCTTTTTGTCTCTACACACACACTGTGGAATGACTCTGGATAGCACGTAAGTCCCCACTTAGTTGCTTGTCCATTCCTTAAAATGGGATAGGGGAGAACTGGAAGAATAAATGTGAGGAAAAGAAAAACGTTGGTCAAGATAACAGTATTTTAATTAGAGATGTGTATGCACGCACACGCACACACACTCTTTAGAAAAAAGCGATGCAAAGGCAAACACACCATCTCCCAGTTGTAAACTGATGCCCAGCCAGGCTCCAAGAAACAGCTACTTAACAAAAATCCTTCTACTCCTCCCACGTTTTTACTGCTGAGCAAAGCTGTTATATAACAACATGGAATAACCCTTTGGTCACTTCAGTTCAGCTGTCTCAGCTGTGTCCCCTCTCAGACCCTCGCCTACCCTAGCCTGCTTGCTTGCAGGGCTTCCTCGACAAACACAGCAAAGGCCTTGATGCTGCATAAACACTCAGCTAAAACACTACTGCATTATCAACACTGGTTTGGTCACAAATCTAAACCAGTACCATATAAGCTGCTAGGAAGAAAACTTCCACCCCAGCCAAACCCAGTACAATATGCAAGGAAATAAACGTTCCCCTCATATAGTTTCTGTTGCCAGAGCCTATGGCAACCCAGAGGGGGCTGTCAATGGGCTGAAGAGCAGACTTCCAAACTGGAACAAGCTCACAACCATTAAATATCACAGTAACATCTGCAAGACTTTGCAGTAACTGCGTGAAAGCTAACACTTCACAGGTCAAGAAGCAAGACCCACCTCTCAAGTGCAAGAAGCCTATATTCCCTCTATGTCAGACAGTCATGTTGTAAGACTGTGTGGCCACAGCCTGCTGAACAAGTCATTTATCACAGGCAGAAAGCATGTGTAGCCCCTTTCAATAAGCTGAGTTGACAGACTGCTGAGCCTCAGACACTGCTCTTGCTAGCCTACTCTGTGCATAGTTACCATTTTTGCTCCTGCCTAGCCCTGTAATTTGACAGGAGGAAAAACAAAAGAGGAAAGACAGTAGAAAAATCACTAAAGTGAATTACATATTTTTAAAGGAACTCTAGAAAAAACACTAAGAAGTTATTGGTAAGAGCAGCTCAAAGCAAAACACACAAATCTGATTTGATTGATCCACCATGTACCATCTAGTACGAGCAATTAAAAGATTTATTTTAGGAGTATATATAGTGTCTTCAGCAGCCTTCTTAAAACTGGTAATTAGCGACTGCTTTTCCAATGATCTGATGTGATCCAATGATCAATTCACATTGTTTTAGACTGTCTTCTGTCCAAAGAATCTGAGAACAGATTTGGAAAATGGCCAGTACATACCACTGAGTCCCTCTCCCCTCTTTAGCTTTGGCCTTTTCACTTTCAGCTTCAATCAGAAACTATACACTGCCAATTAGTTTGATATCTGCCTTCTCTCACACAGTTGGGCAGCCAGGAAAAAAGAAAAAAAAACAAAAACAAACACATGACTTAACTACTTCTCATATCACCATTACTGACATTACTAATCCCTTGCTCTATATTTCAAATCTGAAGTCAAAGATTCTAAAAAGAAATAAGCCAAAGAAATTACAACAGAGCACAAAAAAATGCACAACATTTAAAAGCATTTAAAACTGTGAAAAGTTGGCAGGTGTTCAACTAGCTCCTGTATTGTAGTCATTAAAGTAAAACTTCTGCAGAAAATCACACAATTAATAGAAGAGATTCCCAAGGCAAACTCAAAAAACAAACCAAGCACTCCAAAACAAACACAAAAGAAACACAGAATTCATATTTCAAAGAGAAATGAAATTAAGTACCTCTGAATGTTCATTGATTTTTGCTATCTCTGCTGCTGTTTTCTTATCCTTAGTCTGTAGATTTTTGTCAGCTCCAAGCTCAAGCAACATAAAGACTACATTTTTATGTCCATGGTGTGCTGCCCATGTTAATGCCTGCATGAAAAGCAATTTTATCAAGCTTGCATACAGAGAAAAAAAAAAAAAAAAGAATAGAGGTTCAACGAAGAACACAAAATTTATAACTTATTACATGGCAGAATCTGAAGACAAAGACACGTAGCGCAAAACAATCTCAAGGCAGACATACAATAAATAAGCTTGAGTATTTGTTTAAGGAAAGTATATTCAGAAAATAAGCCTATGAGCTCCTGCTTTTTTTTTTTTTTAATACTTTTAAATAATTAGTTGAAACACAGACAGAAGCAAATCACTTACCGAATATCCATTTTCATCTTGAGCATTTACGTGTGATCCATGAGCAACAAGAAGACTAACAACATGAGGATAGCCTTTTCTAGCTGCATACATCAGTGGAGTCATTTGCTTCCTGGAAGGAACAGTGACAAGCATGTCAAGATGTTAAAATCCAGCTGTACGACCAGACAGGGTACCTCAATTCTGCAAATACTCTCTTCTGTAGAGCCAGTTCAGCAGAGAATGAAAGGCCATGGCACAGCGTTTATGCTTTACCACAAGGTTCAATTTATCAGAACATAAGATTTAGTAACTCATTTATGTCAGTTAGCATTTTTTATACATTTTAAGAATTGCTATTTATTTTCTAGCTGAAAAGAAATCAAGAGTTAATTACTGTCCTCTGCAAGGAAACTTAGAGGAAACATTCCAAGAGATCAGAATATAAACTTATAGTTCGTACTTCTAGAAGAAAAAGTTAAAAACTATTTTATCACTTTCAAATTCAAATACTGCATTACAACAAATATTCTTAACACTTCCCAGTTATGAAAAGCTTCCTGGTTTAGAAATACCTGAAATCTGTTTCTCAAGGCCATCTCTGTTGTCGCTACCACAGACCCAATGGCAGGCTCTCAATGAGAGCACATGAAGCAGCTTCGTAAAGGAATGAGCATAGTCACAGATCACAGTTTCCACGTTAATAAAGCACAGAATATCAGCAAATCACCCATTTTGAAATTCAATTCAGAGAAAAAAAAGAAGTGGCAGAGCATTACTTTTCACATAAAAAAATGTGAAGAACACAGCTTAAGTGCCAAATCCTTTACGCAGTTTAACTGAAAGTTCTGAAAAGAAAAAATGTATTTTCGTGGAGGACAAGTTATAAATCATAATATTTCTCTTGTTAAATGTTGAGATGAACAACTATATACATGCTTGTAAAACTCTGATAAAAACATTACCAGCAAAAAAATCACAGGTCACACAACTATCGCTAGTGTGCAGAGGTACAATGCAAAACCACAGTGTGCACAAGAACAACCAACATTCAGAGCCCTCCTGAGCATACCTGAAAGACGTCATCAGGAAGTTACACAGAAATACCATACTAAAAATGTTCACAAATACTAAAAGTAAATGCACGTCAAAATACTTATGTCCTTGGCCTTTTTCTAATTTTCTGTTCCCACAGATATGTTGACATTTGCTCTTTTATATATACAAAACTATGACTTGTACTTGCGGAAGAAGTAATTACAGACACCACCTTTCCCATTATTCTATTTATTTTGTTTATATCCCCAAACTGCGATGACAACAGTCTATTACGCTTCCTCTTAGATGCCTGTAAGATGAAGCCACAGTGAGCTGGTCTGATGTTTTTCAGAAATATATTTATATGAATATACATACTGCTGAAAAGATTCTGTTCAGAAAATATCTTTTTAGTAGCCTGATTGTTCCTCTTTGGTGTAATAAGACTGAAGATTGACAAGCATGTAGTACTGCAGGAACAAGCTGTTGAGTTTCTGGGTGCTATGAAGTAAACAGTTATAAGCCAAAATATTTTACTAACAGCGTTCAATTAAAAATGTACCGTATCTTAAAATGTGTTTTTTTTTCCTAAAAAAACTGTTGCGTACTTCTAATGTATAGTGTATAGCTCTGTGACAAAAATCTGACGTAAAAGTTTATTCTACAACAATGCCCTGTCATAAACGCAGATCTAGAGATAACTCTGCGACAGGAGGGTTGTTAGAGTTAGGGTAGTATGGTTAGGTTGCAGTTGGACTTGATGATCTTTAAGGTCTTTTCCAACCTGGGCAATTCTATGATTCTATGAATGCAATTTGAGACGAGAAACATGTTCCGAAATGGTTTCTTACCAGTAATTTCAATGCCGACCACTAGAGGGACCCCGAAATACATATGCATACCAAGTAGATTTCGTAAAATGCTGCCTTTCTGTTTCCTTTTGGACTATTGCTACAACTATGGCTTTGCTCATCCTTCTTCATTATTTCTTACTTGCAAAATCTGTTATTATCTGTCAGGATAATATCTGGTACAATACAAGTGTAGTTAAAAGTCCACTGTAAAAATTTCAGACATATACAAAAATGCAAACAATTTGACAATGTCCCACACGACAACTGAATCACAGAATGAGTTGGAAAGGACCTTAAAGATCATCCGTTTCCAATCCCCCTGCCGTGGGCAGGGCTTCATCCACTATGTCAAGTTGCTCTGAATACCTCCAGGGATGGGGCAATCTGTTCCAGTTGTTTAAATTCTCTAGACCCTAAGTTGTCTAAATTAGAGAGACAGATTTGACAGACAGACCACCCAGTGGACAAGGAATTGGCTGTATGGACAAACTCAGAGTTGTGGTCAACAGCTCCATGCCCAGCTGGAGAACAGTGATGACTGGCATTCCTCAGCAATCAGTATTGGGACCAGCACAATTTAACATCTTAGTAAATGGCACAGACAATGGAATTGAGTGCATTCTGCAAGTTTGCAAACATCAAGTTGCGTGGTGCAGTTGGTGGTGCTGAAAGGAAGGGATGCCATCCAGAGAAACCCTGAGAAGCTTCAGAAGCGCGCCTATACAAACCTCATTAAGTTCAACAAGACCAAGTGCAAAGTCCTGCACATGGGTTTGGGTAATCCCAAACATCAATAGAGCCTGGGTGACGAACGGGTTGAGAGTTGGCCTACAGAGGACTTAGGGGTGTTGGTTGATAATAGGAGCTCAACACAAGCCAGCAATGTGTGCTTGCAGCCCAGAAATCCAATGGTATCCTGGGCTGCATCAAAA
This sequence comes from Tragopan temminckii, assembly GCA_028571105.1. Lineage (NCBI taxonomy): Eukaryota > Metazoa > Chordata > Aves > Galliformes > Phasianidae > Tragopan > Tragopan temminckii. Next base: position 20,234,596 of record JAOWBP010000001.1, on the reverse strand, counting down.
GAAACAAACATCAGGTCAAGAGAGGTGATTTTTCCCCCCTGCTCTCCCAAGAACCCATCTGCAGTACTGTGTTTGGCTTGAGGGTCCCAGATTAAGGCGAACATGGAACTACTGAAGCAAATCCAGAAAAGTGCTAAGAGAATGATCAGAGCTGGAGCACCTCTCCTACAAAGACAGGCTGAGAGAGGTAGGGATGCTTAGCCTGGAGAAGAGAAGGCATCAGGGACACATTACAGTGGCCTTCAAGTACCTGGAAGGGGCCTGAAAGAAAGCTAGAAACAGACTTTTTTTTTTTCCCCCCCCCACAGAGCATAGTGGTAAGGGTTAATGGCTTTAAAATAAGTGAAAAGATTTAGGTTAGACCTATGGAAGAAATTCTTTACTCAGAGGGTTGTGAGGCAATGGGACTGGCTGACCACAGAAGTTGTGAATGCCCCATCTGTGGAAAGTGTTCAAGGCCAGGTTAGATGAGATTCTAAGCAACCTGATCTAATGGGAGGTGTCCCTGTCCATGGCAGAAAACAGACTTTATAGGTCTCTTCCAACCAAACAATTCTATAATTCTACAATGCAAATGTGAAGAAGCCTCATGATAGGGGAAAAAAAGTATATTATTCAGAAATAAGCAAAATATAAGGTAACTACGTCATCTCAAGACACACAGAAAGAGAAATGAACCTAGCAATGAAATGAAGAAGAGATCTGCATTGGTCTATAACTAAATCATTTTAGCCTGTCAGCACTTCAACAGAAGAAGTTCTGATTGAATAAAAGGAAGATGAAACAGTCTCTTTCTTTGGCAGTCTCAGAGACGAAATACTAGTCTGATGTTTAAGCTGATGCATTTTTAAGGAAGTAGTTGAAGCAGAGATATATCTGGAGGTTCTTTCTGCTTTCAGTGTTATTTTTATGAAACTTGCACACTACTACCACCTCACAATTATCTTCTCCTTTTTTAAAGAAAAACTACTGAGCAGAACTCCAAAAGCTACAAAACAGTCTTTTCTCTGGAGTACAACATGCAGTGGTTACAACTGTACAGTACTGCAAAGATGACATCTGAAATCAAGGCACTGAGTGAAACAAGCAGTGAGAAAGCATCACCATTGCTGAGTAAAATCAAATAAATGTGATGTTTAAAAGGTCTGATGACACGAATAGGCAATTATGACTTCAAGCGTTCCATTTTACATATGTTTTAATTTAAAGGGCTAGAGGCTGTTTCAAGGTAGAAACATTTACAGTACTGAATAAATATGCAACTGTATTTACACAACACTACCTATGAGAGGGCACCATTTCATGCCTTAGTCCCACAACCAATGCTTCAGAAAGCAAGATACATCTACATGCACGTCTGAAAGAGAGAGATTAGAGTAAGAAAAACAAACCTAATCCAGCAAAGAAACCAAGATTTATGATATATATATATATAATTTTTTTTATAAAAAAATTTTATAAAAAATAAATCCTCCGTTACTTGTTAATGTTGAAGAAAAATTAACTGTATTCATACACCTTACTGTAATCAGGAAAAAATGTACATAGAGTAAAAGATTTGAAGAATCCTTTCCTCATTTTGAGGAGCCCTGAAGACACTGCAGCCTCAGTAACTTGTGTCAAAGGCTTTGCTTAAGTCTAGGTAGACTACTTCAATAGCCTTTCCCTCATCCACCACATGGATTACTCAACCACAGAAGGAGGTCAGATTGGTCAAGCAGGACCTGTCTTTCATGAACCCATGCTGACTGGGCCTGATCCCACGGTTGTCCTATATATGTCATGTGATCTCTCTTAAGATGATCTGCTCCATAGCCTTCCCTGGCACCAAGGTCAGGCTGGCAGGACTGTAGTTCCCTGAATCCTCCTTACGACCCTTCTTATAGATAAGAGTCACACTGGCAAGCATCCAATCCTCTAGGACTGCTCTGGTTGACCAGGAACAGTGACAGATGATGGAAATTGGCTTGGCAATCACTTCTGACAGCTCCTTCAGCACCTTCAGGTGGATCCCATCCAGCCCCATGGACTCGTGGCAGTCCAGGTGGAGTGGTAGGTCTGTTTCCACCTGAACCATGGGGGATTTATTCTGTTCCCCATCCAAGACTTCCAGGTCAAGGGTAGAGAATCACAAGGATAATTGGTCTGACTTTTAAAGACAGATGCAAAGAAGGCACTGAGAATATCAGTGGTCATGTTCCCCACTGTATCCAGTAAAGGATGGAGATTCTCTTTAGCCCTCCTCTTAGAGTTAATATATTTGTAAAAAAAACTTTTTGTTCTCTTTCACTACAGTGACCAGGCTGAGCTGAAGCTCAGCTTTAGCCTTTCTAATTTCCTCCCTGTGTATCCTAACAACTTCTTTGTACTCTCCCCAAGTTGTCTGTCATTTCTTTCACAGGAGGTAGACTCTCTCTTTTCTCTTGGAGCCTCACAGAAAGTTTCCTATTCATCCACACTGGTCTTCTTCCTCACCAGCTCATCTCGCAGCACAGAAACAGCCTGCTCCTGTGCCCCTAAGACTTTCTTTTTGAAGAGCCTTCCTAGACTCTCTCACCCTTCAGGACTGACTTCCAAAAGACCCTCTTTACCAGTGTCCTGGACACTAGCATTTTTGTTGATCTCCCTCCTGACTTCACCAAGAATAGAGAACTCTTAACACTTTGTGGTCGCTCTGCCCAGGACAGCTCCCAGCCGCCACACCTCCCACCAGTCCTTCTCTGTGAACAGCAGGTCTAGTGGCAAACCTCCCTGGTAGGCTCTCTTACTAGCTGCAACAATGGAAATAGCCCATATGAACAAAGTTCTCTGCTAAATATAATTCTGTATTTGATGGGGTTTTTTGTTTTTTTTTGTTGTTGTTGTTTGTTTTTGTTTTTTTTAATATTTCATTCCCCTGTACTGACATTTGATCAACATACAATGCCTTCCTAAGCTTATGGTGCTAGAATAAGACTTTCAAAGTAATGAGGTATAACATCATGAGGTATAATATAATGAGGTATAATATCACAAGGTAATTTTCTCTTCGTAGTGGATCAAAGATATTTACTCAACTGGTATTAAATGCCCTAATTTTCTTGCCCCCGGCCATAAAACACACCCTAATGCATTAATTTTTCCTGAGCTATTTTCCTTTACTAAAATGTACTATTAGTCATTTGGTGTAGTTAATTATCACACCATGATAATGTCAAGGTCTTTGAAATTATTATGTGGCAGTACAGACTTACTATCTTATAAGTAGCAATAAATATCTTGCTAAAATTGAGGCATTACACAATTGCCTTATTCTGACTGTGCAACCTGGAGTCCCACCTTGTGAACTTGGCAGTACTGAGACAGAAATTATACACATTCACTACCATCTTGCCAAGAGAGTAAAGCAGACAAAAACTTCCATTGTAAAGCTTCCATTGTGTTTTTTGACAATCGTCAAAACTACTCAGTGTAAGCAGAAGTGAATATATGTAGGCAACTTCACAACAGACTTTAACAACAATTATATTTCAATGTGCATGCACTCCTGTACGTAACAGTATGCTTCAGTCTCAATCTAGAAGAGAAGTTTAGTTTTGGAATAGTCATACTTTTTTCCACTTCTCCCTGCCACGAAGGACACAAAGGATACAAAGGACAGCCTTAGTCACTGACCAGGCACATCCATCCCATAGTCTTCCTAACTGTAAAGGCATTAGGCTTCTTTTACTGCACTTTATGTAAATAAGAACTTGTAAGATGCCATCATTAAGATCCAAAGTTTACGAAACAACCTATGAAACACAACCTCAGCAACAGTTCTGTTAGCTTAGTTGTCAGTTCATCACACATTTTCCTTCTGTCTAAAATAGTCAAAGGTTAATATTAATAAAATTGGTGTCCCTTTAAGAAAGCACTGCAGGTTAAAAGAACTTTAAAAAACAAGCAAACAAAACCAAATAAATAACAAAGAGCCTGCTCAACTATTTCCAGGATTTACAAAAAGCTGAAGTATATAATTTATATTCTGAAGCAAGAGGGAGGTAAATTTCACAAGATAAGCAGAACAAATTTTCAAGCTAGCATTCATTTAAATGAAACACAGAGCGCAGTAACTCTACAAAGACCACACACAGCAGGTCTTAAAATATCTTCCCATCTCACCTACCCATTACACACACACACACACAGAATCACACAGAATGGCCAGGGTTGGAAGGGACCACAAGGATCATAAATCTCCAACCCCCCTGCCAC
>JAOWBP010000001.1:20218628-20230260 GCA_028571105.1 Tragopan temminckii | reverse complement strand
AGTACTCCAGATGGGGCCTCACAAGAGCAGAGTAGAGGGGGACAATCACCTCCCTGTCCCTGCTGGACACCCCTCTTTTGAGGGAGCCTAACCTTGCTTCTTGTTTTTCAAAACTCCTCAGTTTGCACTTACACTTTCTTACACTACAAAACTTCCTTATTTCCCATTTTTGATTCAGCAAAAATATGTTACTCTACTTAATACATTCTCCTCAATACTATTCTATTGCAAATAAACCATTCACCTACAGACTCCTACACCCACATTCATTCTTAGATGACATTTCAAATGAGTTTATTTTTTACTACCTACCACACCTACCCCTACACATTTCATGAATTAGACAAAAAAAAAAAAAAAAAAAACACAACCCTGCAAGTTTCCATTTATCAACTTCAGATGATGCAAAACCAAAAGGCTTTCCATACCAGCACTACTCACAGATCAATAGAGAAAGGAACAGGGAAAGAAAAAAATACCAAAGTCTATCTTCCAATAAAGTCAGCTGCATCTTCACACACATTTCACTTGCTGGTGGATTTAAGAGAAGATTCCTAAAATCACACTGGTTTTTAAGTGTCAAAACAAGGACTAAAGTTTATGTTATTTAGTTAATGTGGTAAACTGATCATACAGAGAGAATTCCCACAATAATCTCAACTCATGGACACTTTGGATGTGTTCCTTCCTAGGGAGCATTTTGCTTCTTCTAAAGGAATAGGTAAAGTGGGACTCAATTTAAAAAATGATTTGTTTTGATTCCTGATCTTCAGAGAGCCAGGTTTGATGGGTTTCACTCCACCCTTTCAGAATACATTGAAAGAAGTCCACACAAAGCAGCAGCAGCTGTCCAAGGAATTTTAACAGTGGTGAAATAAACACAGAGGTCAAATACTAGAAAGAGGAAAAAGGCAGCCTGAAGATTTTTGAAAAATCCAGACCTTGTCATTTAACTTCTACTTTTGTTTGATTCAAATGCTACATTTTGGATTGTCTTTTATCTTTTCATTTCACATAGACTACCATTGCAAATGCAATAAATACCACAACTGGACACAGTATCTGGTACATGCAACTACAACTCATGTTAGTACAAGGTCTCAGAGAATAAAGAGAGATAGTAAATAAATAAGGCCATGCCTGCAAAACACATTCAATTTATAAATAAAATCTTGCCCTTAAAATTCCCATCTCTTGTGTCAGAAGCCAATCTTTTTTCTTCAAAGTTTAGCTGAAGGCCTTTCTAAGTGTAAACTTGCAGCTTTACACTCTGGTTTACATTTTCAAACACCCAGGGTCAAGTTTTGCAGCGCAAAGACTTCCAATTCTTTCAAGCAGGACATTTACATTGATATACAGCTGGCTGAAAGCATCAAGATGTAGTTATTTCAGAGTTTGTAACTTTCACTTCTTTCATAATTCTTAGCCTACAAGGAATAAATAGGGCATTTAATTTTGTTACCATAGATCAGTGACATTTCAGCACAACAAGGGTTTTTATTCCCTGGGTATTAATTATGATTACAGTAAGGTTTGGAGTCCAACACACTAAATGAGTTCAACTAGTAAGAGCCAACAGACCTCCAATGCTTTTGTATTGCTACATAGTCCACATATGTTAAGTACTGTGGTAAAGAGGTGAAAGAGCTGTGATATAAAGAGTGAATTTCAGTTAACTGAAAAACAAGCAATTACAATGCAGCCCAAACAGAAACTTTCTTCCAGCAGAGGGATGAGAGTTTATCAGAGTCAGACCATGATCTCTTTCTTTACGATGTAAAATATAATACAGCATCAGACTATGTAGCTACAGACAACTCACAATGTATTGCTTCAGACTATTTAGACATGACATGGTAATCCAAGAAATAAACTGTCATTTTAAAAAACGTACTTGTATTGTACTGGAATAAATGTATTCTATTTACAAAGATTTTTACTTTTGCCATAGAAATCTTATTCATGAAAGGAATACAGCTAGACATCCACAAAAAACTCAAAATCAGAGCACAAAATTAAAAAGAAAGTAACTGATTCAACACGCATCTTTATATAGGATAAGAAATATGAACCGGGAAGGGCAGAGGACATTTCTTGTAATTACACTGTGGTCAAACAAAAGATTAAAAAAGATTAAGGTTAGTTATCTTAAGAAAGCCAAAAAAAAAAAAAAAAAAGCACAAATTAAGTTTGATAAAATTCGTCATACACATACTTACTCAGATAAACTACTATACTAGGAGAAAACACCTGCACACTTATCTTCCTGTATACATACAGTAGAAAGTAATACAAAGCTAATGAAGTAGACTTAACCCTAAGTAACAACAAGCATGTCTAAAAATCTCTCTACAATAACATTAAATTTTACACTACATTCAGAGGCTTTTTTTGTACCTGCAAGTAAGGTTAGGGTCAACATTCCTTGACAGAAGTAGTTCTACGGTCTTCAAGATCTTTTTCTCTGAAGCATGAGCAGCACAGGCTGCCATCAGCACCGTGTACTTATCTGTTTTGAAACTCACAGTTAGAAAATTACATATATAAATTTAAATACCATAAAAATCCAAAAGTTTCTTTAAAAGCCTTAATATTTGCTAGAGCTATTAATCAGGTTCTAATAAACTAAGATATTTAGAAAAAGATAAGAAACTTGTTTTTCTTCCAGCAAATGTCACCAGAATTATCATTTTAGATGAAGGCAACTAAAAAGAGAAGATACCCAGAAAGACTAGAGTGAATGAATGTAGCAGAGCTTCCATCCCTACTGAAGGCGAGGATGCTGCTTAGCTACCCCCCAAAAAAGCCTGTAGGAGCTTAACTTTAGGTTCTTGTTTCTCAAATCTTGGTCTACACCAGTAGCTTCATTATTCCCTGTTCCTCCCCACCTCTTCCCAAAACATAGTCAAAAAAAGAAACAACTTACAGGAAGTTAAAAAAAATAAACAAAACACATAGCAACATAAATTTTAGGTAGAACAGAGATCCACAGAAAGGGCAGTTGAAACGATAAGCTCTTTATTAAACAGCTTGAGGAAATCAGTTTAAGAACTTAGACTGCTTTTATGCAGTAGTGGCAGGAGGAAGATGGCAAAAGAAGGAATGCTTTATTAGATGTTCTTTAAGTTCACATCTATATAATACATGAGATTGAACAGGAGGGACCAGTGTATTTAATCCAGCTCTGAAGCCAACAGGGTGCCACAAGATCACTCTGCTCATGAATTAGAACTGCACAGCACTGCCGTTTGTCCAGAGAACAGAGATCATCTTTCCTACGGTCCTCCTGCAGATATGCAGTAAGTATTGTACCTCAAGGACCTCAGTGAGCTCTTTGGCTCTAGAATCAGTTAGGAGACCGTTGTTTGAACAACTGCTCATTTTGCTTATTGCACAAACCCGCATACAAGTTCAAACATGCCTTTAACAATTTAACCAGTATAATGTTAACTGTACATACTTCTGATCATACCGTGAAGCGCTCCAATGTACTTTTTCTTTCCCATTAAATCTGAAGATTGTGTATGCACTCACATGTTTGTCAAATGAAATCAGATTTTATTTGAGAAGTTTGTTATGCGCTTCACCCCAATCTGCTCTACTTCTCATGATTTCTTGTCCCCCACTACTCCAACCTAAGACACCGTGTTCAAATTCACCTTGGTTTTTATACACCATCTTGTAACTTTCAACTATGTCACATAGAAATTGTACCACATATAAACAAAAACTTCAGCATATTACACAAAAAAATCAAGTTTCATGGAGTTAAATTCCTGAACAAGTAATTAACATTTCAGTAAATTATATGATACACTGACAGATTCTTAGTCAAAATGTTTAACCCGTTACCAACAATAACATGGACTGAAAGCTGGCAGGACTTTGAACAAAAGACAGCAACAAACACTATTAATCTGAGAATTATATTTAAGAAGAATCTGTAGTTGTATTCATATTCAGTAGTTCAGAATATGAACTACTCTCCTTGCAGAAAGAAGAGGAAAGTTGATTCCTATGAGCTTAACTATAGTTCACACATGAGCAAGAAAAGCACACACAAGAACACACAGGTTTCTCTTTCGTACAGAAAAATTGGAAAGAGAATGCAAAAACATCAGTCTGTATGATTAGCTGAAAAAGAAGACACAGTGAATTTACACCTCAAAGACACTACATTCTGATCTCATCACATGTGAGTATTACATCCAATTCCTTGTTCTTCATGACTACCAATTAATTCTACTATCTGGGTAAAATTAAGTAACCGGCTTACAAAGAATAACTGTAATGTGGCAAGAGTTAATTAACAGTATAGCTACTATTAAGATTATAAGGTTAGAGAACTGTTAGTATAGAATCACTGCTGATACAGAACAATCAGGACCGGCGACACTTCGTATCACATCAGGATGACATAGCTTTATCAAACACATTTGGACTGATATGCAACAATGACTGACAAGACTGCTCCTGGCTGGACAGTATTCCATTGCATGTATGCCCTAGCTACTGTTTCCCTGCACAGACTAGCAGGGAAACCAGCTAAGAAACTTGATCCCAGCAAGATGCCACTTAGGGCAGATGCAGCTGGTCACACGCTGAAGAAATGCCACATATGTTGGTTAACCAGTTGGCCAAAACTGCTGCCCATAGCAGTTTCTACCCAACATTTAGCTTTCACAGAATGACAGAATGGCCAGGCTTGGAACAGACCTCAAGGATCATGAATCTCCAACCCTCCTGCCACATGCAGGGCCACCAACCTCCACATTTAATACTGGACCAGACTGCCCACGGCCCCATCCAATCTGGCCTTGAACACCTCCAGGGACAGGGCATCCACAACCTCTCTGGGCAGCCTGTTAGCTTTCTACAGCCAAAAATACTGAACAGGTATGAGTTGCAGGCAGCCACATGGAAGTCCTCTACTGTTGGCTACAAGGACATTTAGAAGCACAACTGCTTTTTGTGCAAGCAGAGTTCATACTCTGATCAGCTCCTAAGAAGTTCAAAAAGAATTTGAAGCCAGATATGTACCATCTGCACTGCAGTTTACTACTTCTATTACAAATGCTGGTAAGCTACTGGAATATAAGATCACTGCAGTACTTATGTACTTCACAATGTTGTGTCCTTTGTCACCATCTTCTGTATTGTGATGTCCTTTCTTGATCTTCCAACACAGTGAAACAGAAAGAAAATACCACAGTTGAAGTAGGAAAGAGTTATTAATAAGCCATAAAAACTGACAGAGGAACTGGTATTACCTAGGAGTTCCACTGAACTCTTGCAGAAAAACCTGATCCATCAACACACTGAAGAATAGTTTTCACTTAATACAAAAACTTGTCCTCTAGATTTAGTTAAGTCCACATTTGTTCCCTATTAATTAAGACAGCTATTCCAGTAGACACTTTATTTCTTCAGTTACTGCCCAAAGGAGGAGAATTACTGTTCATCATCACCTTGCAAAACTCACATTTGACCTGCTCCTGAGACTGTTAGGGTGTAGTCAGTAAAAAATCATTAAAAAAAAATCCCTATTAACTATTAACCTAAAATCCAATACATATTTATTACTTTAGTCTGAAACAAGACACAGTGCAATCATACGGACAGGTCGACTGGCGTGTCTGAAAGGGCAATGTTGAGTGGCTGGAGAGCAATAAATTGGTACAACTAGGCGAGAAGAAAAGCACATGTGGCCTTGAAGATGAATCCATAACACATATCCAGTTGGAAAGCTGAACAGAAGAATCATTACATTTTTGAGTAAACAGAAATTTGTTTGTTAGATTTAGAAGGGATGAGATAACGTCATCATGATATATTTAAAAACAGTGGGTACCAATCAAAATTTGGGATTCTATCTGTTTTCTGCAGTACATACTACATAACAGGACATCCTAACTCTAAAACTTCATGGGAGAATTTCTGAAAAGTATTTCCAAGCTCCATTTTTAAAGAAGCACTTGGGGATTGGGAGGTAGAAGGGAGACAGAGCGAAAGAAGGCACAAAAAAACTCTATTAACTGAACCCAGATGAGATCCAAGAACACATTTTTTTCAATTTAAACCTACTACTTTTAGTTCAAAATTAGGAAATTTAGAGTGTGAACTTTGATTTTTTTCCTACATATACTCAAAAAGAGAATAAGGGTAGGACAATGTCTGTTACTGAGAGGTACTGGACGTTAAGTTTCATTTACATCTTACCTATTTCAAAACACGCATTAGCACCTCTGTCCAGAAGAAGACGTACTACTACATCATCAGCCACACTGGCAGCATGCATCAGGGGAGTCCATCCAAACTGAATACTAGCTTCTATGTTTATACCTGTCAAAATTAAGATACTAAAATTTTAAAATTACACCAAAATAAAGATGCATTTTGTAATTCTCATTCAAATGTGTTGTTACCAAAGTTACACTCCTTTTGCACACAGACCTAGTGAGAAGACCTGCACAGTATATTTTCATTTTATATATACAACTTTATCTGGAATATCCAAAAACAACTTTTAGAACTGACCCCAAGGAAGCCTAGCTCTCAGTGCAGTTAATGCACAAATAGGAAAATTACACTGAACAAACAGATATGTGATAAATCTAGCTGCAAAAATAATTCCAGATTAGTACACACTTAGGTTCTACAGCTCAACCTCAATCAACCCCTTCCCCCCATATTTTCATTCTTACCAAGCCGTGGTAGAACCAACTTGCTTGTCATACTATTATGACCATACTGACTAAGGTTTTCCTACTTCATAGCTCCTTTTACTCTCTGCTACCAATGTAGCTAAGCAGCAAATACTAGTTCTGCGTTCCGTACTAACAAAATATGAGCTTAGCAGAAGGAAACAGAGGATAATACAAGATTCAGTCAAAATCACAACTTCTGTCTGTTGATCTGTATAATGGCCACAGCTTCTCTTGTGGGTAAAACTAAGCTTGACAGACTGCCCTCCCAAATTCACCAAAAGCTAAGTGCCAGACCCAGCAACTTATCTAACAACTTTCAAATAAAAACCTCTGTAGATTTTCACAGTAAGATGAATCACTCCTTTAACAATTCCCCAAACATTATTTCCTCTATAGCACTTAGTTTTCATCTGCTGATTCTATGTTAGTCAAACATGTGATTATGAACAATTAAAACTACTTTTTTTTTTTTCTTTTTTTTTACAGTAGACAGTTGTGGGGAAAAAAATGCTACCCTAAAAAATTTCTGGTAGTTGAGCTACATGCATATTTCTTCATGCAGGATGCGTATTTACTTTCCCTGCCTTGGTGGTTTGTCAAAGATGTGATCAGTGTAGGCATCATGAAGTTATTAAAGCTGAGGGAGCAAAAAGTCACTACTCCAGGATTGATTCTTTAACTGTTCAAGATAAGGAGTTGTGTAAGGAATCAATGAGGAGGAAACATTCAATGAATGCCAGGTATTGAACCATTCTTACTCCTGCTAGCCACATAACCTATGACTAGATACATATATACATACAAACTACAATCTTCACTGCCACAGCATTACAATTTGTGTGCAGTATACAAAACATTTCATTGTTCTCCACAGCCAAGTTCTACAGGGAGAGCCAGTAAGCCATCTGAACTTCCCTTTAGACAAATCATTTTAAAAGTTTAACAAGTTTGATATCCAACAGTATCAGGAGTAGGAAAGAAATACTGGAAAGCTGGCACTCTAAGCATAAAGAAGCCACTTTCCCTCTTTTGAGGAAAAGTAGTCCAAGCAACAACTCCCATCTAGAGCTTTTTATTTTAATGTGTATTTAAATATCAGTGACAAAATATCTACCTGGCAGCCATATAGAGACTTGCTAAAACACCTGAGATAGTGTTTTCCTCATTGCTTTCTTTATGTGTATAGCAGACAGTATTTGCCACAATGTTTTTCCCAAGTCTAGGAATAGTCTTACTCGCAGTTAGACACCAAAGCCATGGTACAACTTTTTTAGCATGCACAGTCTCCTGCAGTCTTTCTAGCGAGTGTCTTGAAGCAACATGCACTCTGGAAGTCACAATGCAAACAGTTATCCTCATTGGAAGAAACAGAAATGACAAATGAAACAGCACCAAGACACTCATGTTGCTTTTTGACTACATCATTATAGTTGTTGACCAAACTAGAAATGTCTCCCGATAGTTACTACTCAGACGCTCATTATATGAACTGTTCTGGAAGAGAGAAGTATTCATCTGATATTTAAAAGGACTCTTAAGAAGTCCTATAAGGCAACAGTGAAGCCTAGAAAAAAAAAAGTGAAAAAGACCAGCAAGACTGCTGCAGCACCACGGTCCCAGGGATCCAAACAGTACCAAGGCATCACTCTGGTACCTACAACTGCTGGCACCCAGGAACCTGGCTCCTACGACCCACGGCTGCAGGCCTGCTGCTGTTTCAGATCCTCACTCATTCCTACAAACAGCAGCAGGGATATGTGGGCTCTATAGCCTAAGGGACACATTCCAGTTGCCATCACTAACTATGCTATCTTCAGTTGAGGACACCATTGACACTGGATACTCCAAGCTCATAGACTCAGTTTATTTGAGGGACAAATTATAAAACATGCCCAACCCTGACCATTGCAGGGGGTTCTGAACTTTTGATCTTTAAGAACCTAAGCCATTCCACAATTCTTTGAAAACAACTGGTACAGCAAAATTTCTCTTCTATTAGAAATACTCTTTTCTTTTAAGTCTGTTAGCACTGTAGCTCCACAATACCTTAAAGCTGAGTGAGTAAATCAAAGCTGCTGATGGCTCTCACTGCTGGGGGAGCTATGGTTCTCATCTGACCCGGGATTCAAGTCCCAAACTGGCTGGAAAACTGTTCATTTTTCTCCCCCAACACAGTTTACTATTGTTTCTTGTCTGAACGTATATCCTTCCATATGGACAGATGAGCTCCAAGACACATGCAAAGACAGGACTGGAAGAGACTACTGAAAAAGTAGGAGTGACTGTAGTTTCATCTTTGATCTGTCTGATCTACCAAAAGGTCCTCCTAACTTTTAGTTTCATTAAAAAAAAAAACAACAACAAAAAAAAACAAATACATGGATTATATGGTATTAACTATTTTACTTCCAGACCAGATTAAAAAGCAAGTCATCTTTGCACCTTCTACTTCTTTGCATTAATTTTTAATGACACACACTTCAGAAAACTGTATGTTAACTGTAAACTGCTACCATTTTAAAGGAGGAATAAGAGAAGATGTGGCACTTGTCCATCTCCTAAAGGAACTCTATGAAACTCCCTCAGCACTACTGATTCTTAGAGCTATCATTATGCAAGGCAAAAGACAACATGTTCTTGTTCTGCCTGAAAGAACGTCCATAACTGTTGCTAGGAAATCCCCTTCCAACACAAACCTGGAGTTAGAGCACACGTTGCATGACTCTTACAAGCTTTACTGAACATAAACTAAAGGCAACTTAAGAGGCAAAGATTTCATCTGACTAAGCACTGAACCTCTAGAGGACTATGCTACCTTTCTTCAGAAACACCTCCCTCTAAGAAAGGCATTACGTTCTACTGCTCAGAAGATACCGTACTGGACATGTCAAAATTACTGTTAATCATCATCTTAGAAAATGCACAGATTCTCCTGAAACACTCCATTTAGGGGACAGGATACCAGACTACAGGAATCTTTGTCTTGACCTTACATTCCTATCATCATCTTCCAAACAGACAGCTCATTATGTGGCAGGCATCAACACAAACGTTTGATCTGAGCTATTATTATTTCTCTGAGGTACGAGCAGTTAAAACCAGTCAAATGTAACAAAACAGTTATTCAATCTAATGCACAGATATCACTAAAAATTCTAAATAAGAACACTTTTTTTTCTCCAGTGTAGACATATTTCACTCATTACTATTAGCTTTAACTTAATACTGATGTAAACAAAAATTATTCCAAACTGTGATAGAAACAATCTTCTAAAAGGGCAAGTAATGTCACCACTTTCAAACTCAGAAAAAAAAACAGTGCTAACTAAAAACCGACTTTCTTCCAAGCATAAGACATTTCCTAAGAGAACAAACTCTAGGCTACTATATTCTGCTTGCTTGCTGAAGCAGAACTTCGTGATAATTAGCACTAGGCAGGTCAGCTCAGCTACACAGCTACTGATTGCCCTGGATGCTTCAATTAGAAATCCAATTCTCTTAACACTAAACAGCAGAAACACTACAGAGAAATACTGAGTAACAGAAAAGGGAAAAAAAGGTTTTAGTTTTAAAACAAACAACCTTTCAGAGACAAATGCCACACAAATGCTATTGACCCTCAGGAATCACAAAAACTTCGTCCAGCTGACGTTGCCAAGACAGCAGTATTACACATGGCATGTACCAGGAATGTAACAATGCTGTGAGTAAAAAAGACATGGAATTCCCAAACTGAAAGAGTATTTTATTTTTTCTTTAAAAGCTTCTAATGTCCCCCTTCGCAACACTCAAGGTAAGAACACACACTGAATTCTCACTATCAATTTAACATACCTCAATTTCAGTGTCTGCAATGGGTATTTTTAGTTAAAGATATGCTTGAAAACAAAGAAACACCATATTTCATTGTGTATGCACCATAGCTTTCTCAGCTTTCAGGACTCCTGACTGACCAAATAAATATAAATTAGAAGGAACTTCCTGAAGTATATCATGCTGAGACACTGAAAAAAGTAATTTCATTCCACATTCCACATTGGAAACATCCACATATTTCTACATTAATCCCAGACATTACTTTGAAGCAAGGAACTTCAAAGCTTTAGAATTCTTTCCAAGTTCAGTTAAATATATTCAGATTCCTATTTGACTTTCATCACCTGAGTTTAAGAGTTCTTCAACAAGCGACACATCACCACTTGTCAGAGCTTTCTGAAATGCATCTTTCTTGTCTGCTGGCGGCACCTGATCCAGCTGCTAGACAGACAAAGAAAAATTCAGTCAAAATACGGTAACTGTTTCAAGGTAAAATTAACAGCTTGACTTCAGTGTAAAAACACTAATGATCTCTGTGAGTGCACAGCAGCAGGGGTTGAGCAGTGGAGAAAAAAAGCATAGTAAGACTCTCCTTCTTACACTTCTGTAGACCTGTTCTACTCAAAAAAAAAAAAAAAAAAGTTTTACGTTTTTCAGAAAGGTTCCATTGTCTGAAAATGTAACTAAATTTCTTCTCAATGGATGTGGTATCCTCCTACAGCGCACTGCATTTTCCTTAAAGTTATGTCAATTTAATTAGGACTCCTTTCATAGAATATAAATCCTTAGAGCTGGAAGGGACCTCTGAAAGCCATCCAGTCCAACTCCCTGCAATGAACAGGGACACCACAGCTAGATCAGGTTGCCCAGGGCCTGATCCAGCCTCACCTTGAAAGTCTCCCGAACAACACTGCAATGTGTTTCTTTACTTTTTTTGCACATCTCACATACTGCAAAGCGTAAAAAAAACCAAATTCACTACAAGCAGACACAGACGTGGCGATCTGAGGCAGTGTAGCACAATGGTTATGCATTGGCTTAACCCAGAGCCGAAACCGCTGCTGGAAAAGGGTCACTGCTGTTACTGCTGTGGTGGCTGAGGAATTCGT
>JAOWBP010000001.1:20198018-20212105 GCA_028571105.1 Tragopan temminckii | reverse complement strand
AATTCAAATGAAGCCATCTTCATGCTCTCTTCTCATGAGCTCAGCCCAGCAACTCTACTCTAGATGCTTTCTCTTTCCAAACCATAGAAAAAGATAACTTGCCACTTTTTCATACAACTAGCTGTCCAGTAGTTCTAAGAACATTCTAAGTGGTATGATGGGAATAGATGTAGTTTGCTCCAAAAGTTATGCTTCTTATTTATTTCTGTGGGTACTACAACGGATATGAAGAGCACAATAATATGATTTGATAAAGCAAATTGCCAGCTACAAAACATCTTTTTTGGATAATAACCATTACTAGCTCTCCATTTTCACCAGCAACAAACAAGAGCCTACATGTCATGCTCATAAAAATATGCAACAGCAGGGGTGACCCACTGTCTCTGTTGCCACTGCTGAAGCACACCACCCACCACCTCACTGTGCTCACATCCACTGCTTGGTGTCCATAGACTTTCAGCAAGTCTCAATGAATGTCAGTGGGTGCAATTTTTTTCCTGCATGAAGGAATTCAGTTACATACGTTTGCTTCATACGTACTTCCATGTCAGACAGCATTTGTCAGACTGCTCCTCTGCTGCCACCTGTCTATATATATATATAGTATAACTATACTAAGTACATATAAGTTAAATATATTATGCTATATATACTTAGCTGTGGTCAAAGGACACAAGCAAAGTGAGATATAGGAAAAGAACTGTTTCCTGAACAGCTGCTTAAGCCTGCTTCTCTAAAGCCATCCCCAAATTCAGGCCTTCCCCGTCGCTCTAGAACAGCAATTGCAGATTGCCCAGTCAGTAACGGATGATGGAAACATCAACCTGCTAGTCTGGGAGAGCTCATAAGTGTTGAGTACCAGTGACTGCAGTGTAAGGAAGTTGTTGTGCTATATGAAACCACCTGTCAGTGGTTACCAATATTTTACATTAGAATTTCTCTATCCACCTAGACATAATATTTGAAGCCTTGAGTTTCAGCTATGGAGCTGTTTCAGTTTTAGCCTGCACATCAGAAAGAACGTTTTATTATATATTAGATTACTTTTTTTGGGGGGGAGGGGAGGCTATGTTGAGCATGGTGCTCGTCCTTACTTTGTCTTATCTGTTTACTTTTGCAAAGTTCCTCAAGATCTCCAAATTAAAGCAAATATATAACTATAGGACACTAAATTAAATACATTCAGTTTTGTAATGATAAGTAGAATCTGTAGGCTGCATAAACTGAAATGTTACACTTCAGAATAAATCTAATAAATGTCAATACGTTCACTTCTGGGAACACTTTTTGTTTGTTTGTATTAGTAATTTTCTTATTTTTTCCTACATTGTTTAGTTTAACTATTTTTATTCACATTTGACCCATTCCTGTTACAGTCGTATAACAGAACTCAGCTGTACTGCTTTACAAATTGGATTCAATAAAGATTATCTAATTTGAAGTTTTGTTTGTGACTAAGATAATTAGTGGTGTAGTACAGCTTTCTAAAGAAACACACTATTACTTAGGCCCCTTCTACAAAAAATGCCTCTATCTGAAGTAAGTGGGAATTTGTTTGCCAGTCATGGAGATGGCAGTAGTTGGCACAGCTGTAATCCTCACATACAGACTTGTTAAAAACCTACAGAAATGCAAATACAAAGAGGTGTTCCTGTTCTTATCCCTGAACCTGAATCCCCAGAGTATTTTCCACAGAACTGCCCAGTGAAGCATTCATACTTCCTGTTTGTGGCCTTAGTTTTTTTCCTTCCAGCTTTGTATATCAGACTGCCATGTATCGGATTCATTGCATACTGGTTCCTGTGCTGTGATCAAACAACCTAAACATCTGACTGTTCTGCTGAATTGTTAATCCAGTAATTTTGTGATCCTGAATTAAAACAGCAACTATCTTGAAATGATATTAAGGATTTTCAACAGGTGATGGCATAAAATTTTTTTCTCCAGAACACCCTGGGAATAGGGAGGAATATCATACTAAAGCTTCTAGAAGCAATGACTAATTATTAAACCACTTCCAGTGATACAGTTAATGATCAAAATGGCAATGAGAAAGTACAATGAGAACAGCGGATTAAGTATAAAAAAGAGGCTGTGTTTTCCATTTGGTGATGTAGTGTACAGTTAATTGTGTTGAAAGAGCTTTCTGGAAATAAATGTAGTTAAAGTCATGGTGTATAGGAGTGGTAGGTGTGATCAATCCGAACTAAAGGCTAAGAAAGATTTTCTATTGATTAGGCTGAGTTTTGCATCATGACCTCAGCTGTTACTGAGTTTCTTGGGAAACTTAAGAAATGTCTTCTTTGTTTTGGTTACATAGGCTGTTGTTTACCTTTCTCTGCCTTCATTCTTTCAGTACTAAATAAATAAATAAAAATTTTGTAGGAATAGATAAATTATATCTGAAGTCTTCCGAGTTTTGCAAGCCTCTGAGGGGTGTGGATCCTGGCTCCAGTTAGACTGAATGATTCAGAAAAAAATGTCAGTCTCCTAGAAGAACACAGAAGATATTTTTAAAGGGAAGCTCTGTGCCTGAAAGTCATAGATCAGACAGAGAAATCTCACTTAGTTCCTCCTGTGTTGGGGCAGCACTAAGCTATATCTGTTAGGTAATTGAATTTCTCATGTTATTTATTCCTAGGGAACGTGCCAAGTAGAAATCAATAGATCTCTATGCTTTTATAACTGATATTCCTCCTAAGAAAATTTCAGCATTCCCTTCTCATGAGCTTTGTTATACAGGGGATATTCTTTCTTCAGTGTTTTTTAGATCAGCTTTTTTCCTAGCATTAATAAGGCTCATTCTGAGGGCTGGCTATGTCTGGAGAATGGTAAGTTACACTTTCTGTGTTTGCTTTCAAAAGCCAGCCTCCTTTTTGCAATGGAATCTGTTTGCTGTTCCTGTCTGCTGAAGCAGGATATTTATGACAGACTATCATCTCAGGTTCATTTGGTATAGAGAACATGTTATACTGAGTTTAGACACTTGATGTTCTAGCCTTTGTTTTAGGAGTGAGTTTTTCCCCAGGCATTTGTGTTTAGAATACAGACATTTGTAGTTAAACAAGAAGGTGCCTGAATGGTAAGGAGATGTCTCACATCTTAAGAAAGCCTCCTCCTCATACTTTCAGTATTCAGAATTCCTGTGATGTTTTTCAAGAAAGATATATTGGTTTCAAGTTTGTAGTTGGTATTTTTTTCTGTCTTTCTTTCTTTCTTTCTTTATTTTTTAAATGGTAGTTTTCCCCTTGATATATACATGAAGTCAGGTGTCTTAGCCATATTAGAAGAGTTTTAGCTGTATCTTTCAGCACAGTATCTATTTTAAAATTCTCTTTTCATTGCCTTTCCTGGCTTAGTCTTTGAAGAATAAAATATGAAGTTAACTATTTCTGTTACTTCCTTTCTTCTAACCTTCAGTGTTTCTACTCTCCCCCCAGCATCTATATATATTTCAGGAAAGACAATCTTCAACAGTTTTTTTCTAACTGTAGTATTTTTACTGATTTTTCTCAAATATCTCTTTCTTACGTCTCTCCTGAGAAGAAGTCACACTTCAGTTTAACCTCTTTCTAAAAATCACAAATGTCTACTTCTCTTTCTGATTTCTCTCTTCTTATGCATCCCAGGTATTATTCACCTACCCTCCCTAACTGGGTGGACCTGCTCTGTCAAAAGCATGTTTGGCCTGCTTTACTCAGAGGAGCAGAATACCTTGGCTGACTGAAGCTGGGGAAAGGATGAGCTGAAAGAGCTTGCTACTGCTTTCTTCTGTTACAGGTTTTCTAATGATCTGAAAGCTTGTCTAACCTATTTTGTTATATCTTCTTTTCAAACTGGAAGTAGTATTAGAAATAAGAATGTCATTTTCTATATTTTTGTGTACCTCAGCATAATTCTGATTTATTTGTCTGTAGATAGTACTATAGAAATAATGAAAATTATCTATAAATTGATGGAAAAAAAAACCTGAAAAATCTCTTGTTTCTGATTTAAGAATTAAATTATTGTATGGCCAGTGGATACATAAGTATACCTATTCTTCATTTTCCTTTCTTTCTGGAACTCAGATGCTGCTTTTTATTTTTCAGCTTTAGGGGAGTCTGAAGTGGTATCATATTTTTATCAGAATAAGATTGTCTTAACTGTGTTAATGAAAACTTCTTTAGTTTCATGCAGCCCAATGCGTGTGTCAGATCAGTCTACTGTGGTGGCTAACCCTAGCCAGGATCCTGTGCAGGATAGTACGTGGTAAAAGGTGCAAGCACAGTAAAAGATTGGTTCTTTGACAGGCTTCATATCCAATGTTGCCTCCTAAATCCATATAAATAGAGATTTTCTTGTGGCAAATGGATTTCAGATTTTGCTGAATAGTTGCTGTAAGCGTATTAAATATTTCTCTTTCTGTGTGAATATCTGTTTGTGTACCAAGTTTTCAAGATCTCAACAAAGTCTTAGGTCATAGACTTTCACAGTTCATGTTGAATAATGAAAGAAGTTCCTCTTACTTAAACGTTATGCAAAAGTGCAAACATAAGTGCTTGATATTCTTTGTATTTCCTGTATAGTATTTCAAATATACGACTTTTAAAATTGTTCTCTAACTTTTATTCTGTTGTTTTATGGCTTCTGTGAAAGGATGGCTGAGATTGAAACAAGTATTTGGTGAGAATTTTTTTTTTTTTTTTTTACATTTCTCTATATAATTAAATATTTTAATTACTTGTTTCTGGCTCATAAAGTAGGCTTGCACCTTGTGAGTTGTCTGCTTCATTTTCATTTTGCTCTCTGTAATTAAACCCACAGCTGGTTCTTTCCCTCAATGGTTTTAGTAATTTATAACCCATTACAGTGAATTAATTGATCATATTGTTCCTTTCATACAGGTATAGGAAAGTGTAAATTAAGTTTCTGTATGCCAACAAGGAAAAAATTCTATAAAAGGGTAGAGTAATAAATTACTATTTTTAATGTCTGCAACAAATACATTTAGAGATAAAACTGTTATACTGCAAATATTTTCATTTTCTTAAATCATAAATCAAATGTGTCAGTTGTAGTTATTTTTCATGTACACCTGGCTTTTTTTCAAACTTTACTTTAAAAAGTAGAGGAAGTATTGTCTTTTTTCAGCTATTAGCATATTTAGGTAACATTTAGCCACTTCAACCAATATTAAGGAATGTAATCATCCTTATTGTGGCTAACTAAATATAGAAACTCTTGGGAAGGAAAATAAAAATTACTTTTATTTTTTTCTACAAGATCTACAAGCCTTTGTAGATTTTAGAGTCGAATGTGAGAACACTTTCTCCTATAAACTGTTTAGAACTACTTGAATCTGTTGTTTCAATATTCAGGGCTGTTCAATTTATCCTTTTGTCCTGCTTCCTGTCAAAACTCACTCTCACCAGCTCTCCTCAGTCTTATATCAAAGAAAACAATGAGATTATGCGTTCACCCTTTCTACTGTGGGAAGAAATGGAGACATTCAACAGGATTTTTCCTTTTCTTTTCTTCTCCTTTCTTGCTTCTTTCATCAAAGAGCACCATTCTTTCCAGAAAACAAATCAAAACAAAACACCATTCCTGGTTTGGGTTCCAGTAAGCAGTTCATGATTGTGAGTGCTCAGTTATCTTGCACTGAGTGAAACAACTTTAGGAGAGCAAACTCTGGAGCTTATGATCAGAAGTTAGTAGAGGCAAATTTCACCATTAGTTTTAAAAATTTCTTTGCAAACCTCTTTAATCTGTAGATGAATAGCTTTTTACTCCTTTGCACATCACTATGTAAAGTTGATTTCTTTAATAATAATAAGTGAAAAGCTGGCATCTGAGTTACTTTCTATGATGTTAATGTCCTTTGCTCTCTTATTTTTGCAGTGTAATTGTGGTAGCCAGTAAGCCTTAATTTTCTCAGAGCACAAGGCCTGCAGCATCTGGAGGTGGGCAGTACTGAATTGCTCTGCTGTTTACTTGCAGCAGCAGGAGTCTGGGCTGAGTGATCAAGTCTTAAATACTGGTGGCTTAGGAATTTGTATTAAGAAAGCATCATAGGGATTCTTAAATATCTGATTCCTTCACAAGTACAGATATACTCCAATGAGATCAGTGGACAACTTCTTGAAGTCTGAAACTATTTTGCTATTGTTATCATTGTTTAATATGATTCTTACCTTTCTGTAATGTAAACTTGTAGTAATTTCACAAACTATTTTGTCAAGAAAATAAAACAGCTGCTATTTTCCAGAACTAATGGTGGGTTTCTCTTACTCTCATTTTATTTCTAGAAGAATCTCAGATGTAAAAAAATTTACACTAGTTCAAAGGTCTAGCTTTTAGCCCTCAAATATCTTAACTGTCTATTTAAAATATGGCTGTGCCTGTTTGGCTTAGCACAAGTGGCTGCAAGAACCCATTATGAGAAACAGTTTTCACCTCATATAAATTTTCCATTGTGTCCGATGTGAAAGGCTTTTAATTAAACTCAGTAGTTCACAATATTCTGCTGTCAGCTGCCACGTTTAAGAATAACAACAACAAAAAAGCCATTACTTCTCATATTGGCTAGATGAAAAACTTCATGAAAATGCATCAGCAACTCCACAGCAAGTCCTTGTTCTGTTGTACTTGAAAACATCAGGTTTCTGAAGCCTGACTAAATATGGGGCTTTAAGGTAATAACTTGAATGTCAGCATTTCCTCTACAGATACTATCATAGAACCATGGAATATACTGAGTTGAGAGTGACCCGCAACGTCACCCAAAAATCAAATCCTGTGTCTGAGAGCAGTGTCCTAATGCTCCAAACTCTGGCAGGCTTGGTGCTGTGACCACTGCCCTGACGAGCCAGTGTCTGACAGCCCTGAACCAGGGCTGAGAACACTATGAGAAGTGCATGGAGAAAGGGGAATTATATGTCAGCTCCTTTATTTTCATGTCAAACATCATCTGCATCCTTGTTTCCCTCAGTGAGCTCAATGCCCCTGGATATCCTCAGAGGTGTGGCTATTTCTCTTCAATTATCTTTTAAAATTATTTTTATTTTTACTCAGAGGTAAAACTTCCTTACTGGAGAGACCTTCTGTGCTCATTTGCAGAAGCAATTTTAGTTTTTTTTCAGGACCAGAGAAAAAATGCTAAGACTTACTGTTCTTCTGTAGCTTGAGTAATGGCATTGTTTACTTCAAATTTGTTCTATTAAGATCAGAAAATGTTGAGACTCATAGGGAATAATTTTAGGCAAGAATATTATACACAAAACCCACTTTTAGAAAGCAGTGGATTAAGGATTCATTGCAACATGTGAATTCACATGGCAGGATTTATACTGTGTTGTTTTTTACGGTCAGATTTCAGTATAGAAGATGCAAATTTCAGAGCCCTGTCAGGAACTCAAGCTCTTGCACTTTTAATCAGTTGTAAATAATTAGGAGCCTTTTCCTATATGCTAGCTTCAATAATCTTTGTTGTTCAGTTATTTAAGACAGCAGACGTGCCTTTTATTGAATTGTAGTAAGATATCAGTCTTGGACTTCTGCCCTTCTAACCTCAATGATATCATTGTTCTAGGATTATTACATGACAGTACGAAGAGGAAGAAGTTAAAACTATCTTTGGAAACATAAACCTTGCAAACTTGTCAGGCTTGGCTTCTCAGGCTCTTAATTCCTTTCACATTTATTCTTGACTGAAAGCAAACAAACCCTGAAGTCTTTAGAAAACTTTCTCCAGCTCACTTTCTACTGCAGCTTCAAAAGAAGTAAATATGTCTAAAAAAGTCTGAAGTGCAAGATTGTGCTCCCAACATCTGATAACTGTTCTTTTATATTGTTGAATCAGCTTAAATCAAAGTTTTCCCTTTTTTATTAGCTTTATTTTTGTGTGTGTATGTGTGTGTCAACAATTGTTACTTTTTTTTCTTTTTATTTAAATGCAGATGCCCTCTCTGCCAGGACATTTCTCATTTCTGATTAACTGTCCTAGCTGACGAAAACTTTCATGAATCTTAGTATTACTCAGGGTTACTGTCAGTAAGGCGTTCATCATTTGAATAATTCTTTTAGCATTTATGCTTAAAAATCAGTAGCGTGACTTTGTTGCATAATTGAGCCCACAGTCTAAACTTCCTCTTCTCAGATTCTAGTTCCTTCAGGACTGTATTCAGCATGAGTTTAGTCAGCAAAACAGTGAGTACATTGGGACATCATGTAGCAAGGCAGATCAAGATTACTTTTCAACAAATCTGAAAGTTTTTACTGGTTTTGATGCATTGACAGTACAAATGGAAATGAGGTGTCTCAAAATTGTGTGCTGGTGGATGAAATAATCTGTTTATATTTTCCTTAGTCTTCATCAGAATTTTCAAAATGCTTTAAAATAACTTCCAGTTTGAAAAAGATATTGCAGTTGTTGATAACTTCATAGACCAAAAGGCGACATCTGAACACGTCTGACTTTTGTCTGTTGGTTCTTTCTAGTGTGATGTTAAAAATTTTCATTGAAAATTGCACGTAATTTCAAATCTTCTGAATAATCTAGAATGGTTTAGATTGGAAGGGACCTTAGAGATCATCTGGTTCCAACCCCTCTGCCGTGGGCAGGTTGCCACCCACTAGGTCACATGGCCCAGGGCACCCTCCAACCTGGCCTTGGGTGCCCCCACAAATGGGGCATCCACAGCTTCTCTGGGCAGCCTGTGCCAGTGCCAGGAGTTTATCTGGATCATCTCTATAGTACAGCAAACTCAGCACCAGTCGAACTAGTCTTTGGTCAGTGTTTCAGTTAATCTTGTGAGAAAGTGCATGCTCTACCCTAGAAATGTTAACTTGCATTTTTTTCTTAAAAGTCATGGAGAGACATTGTATTTATTCCCATAGCGTTATCATTCCCTTAAGAACTTACTCAGTTGCTATTATCAGTAACTTGATACACTCCTATAAAAGACCTCAAAGGTGGACAATTATTGGTTGATTTTCTTTTTCCATCCAGATGCAGTTATTTTCTGTATTTAGAGAACTTGCCTAAGTTTTCCTCTTTTGTGTGATAATGTAAACTTTTCCTCTTTAACTGGTACAGTTGAAGATGCAGTGTCCTAACAAACCTGAAAAAAACTAGAGGAACACCAACATCTATTCTTCTGTTCTTACAAACAGTGGTGTATCATCAGTGTTTTTCCTTTCATAATTTCCTTGTAAGTTTTTAAAAAATATGGTCTCCTGCCTATTTTGCCTCTCCAGGAAAAGATATATACTAATTTCACAGTGCTTTACTGCCCAGCTCCGTACCTTTTATCAGAGAAATATATGCTTGGTAGAAGGTCCGTGTTGTCCACCGGGAATATTAAGCTGTGTTCAAGACTTAGAGAAACAATGTATTGAGTTGACTTAGACAGATATTGATTATGTAGTGTGGGAAAGTATACATGACTCAGTTTGCCAAGAGTATCCACTTTGATTAAGAATATTGATCTCCAAGTGTGGAAAGCATTGGTTGTAGCAATTTTAGCAGCACTAAGACAACGAATTGGGATACAGGTTTTGCTGGTGTGGATAGACTCAGGAACTGTCAGTCTGGCTTCTTCTGCATCTGAAGATAGGGCTCTGTTCATCTGTAATACTTCTGTGTTGCAGAAGTGTTACTAAAAAATTATTTGCCTGGTAAATATCTGTGAATGCTGCTGTAGCTTTTGTCTTGGTTGTGATCCAGTTTTCATTATATTTCCTGGAAATGGAGAAAGTCCTAGGAAATCATAGTACCATATGCAAAATCTGACATGCAAAATGAAAAGTGTTATCTTGCTAATTTATCCACAAGGAGAGTGCTTGGGGGATTTAAGCAACTAAAAATAGATATTTGTAAGCTATCGTGTAGAAAAATTTTTGGAATAGGGTAGATGGATGACAGGTGAAGGCAAGCCATCTCACAAGGGGTACTGAGAAGCTCTAGCTGACCCATGTCTTATGGGTATTTGTGTAAGAAGATTTGAGCTGAGCCTTCCAACCATTATTGTAGTTGCATGGAATGAGGAAGTGGACTCAGGTGTGTTAAGTCCAGCTGGGCACAGGAAGGCCTGAGGGAACGACCATTGTCAGGTTTTGGATCAAATCCTCTGCATTAATTAAAGCAAATTTGATGAATAGATGTGGCTTCTTTGGATTGAATGAATTACTGCAACCAAAACAGTTTCCAGTTAATTAAAAGATTATGAAAAAACTGAGATAGAATTGAGCTAGCATGAAATTGATTTATAGATCTGATTGCTTCAACTACTGACCAAAGAAAATAAGCTTTACCTTGATATCTGATTTCTTTCTCCCTATCTGTGCAGCATAGGACCAGGTTTGTTTATTTGTTTGTTTGTTTTGTCAAGGATGTTTTAGTTTTCAGAATATCAACATTACAAGAATGAGCAAAATACTTTTCCATTTAAAGCAAGAACAAAAAATCAGAGACTTAGAGTGATACTTTTGTCAGTTTCTCAGTGTTGCTTCCTAGGGAGATGATATTTAATATGATAGTGCTTTCTTTTTCTCCTTGCAGCCTCCATCCTTTTGTCCAATTATGTTAGCTAATCAAAAACTCAAATATCACTAATTTTCTCCTCCTTTCTTGAAAATCCACCTGGGATTCCTAAGATATAAGCTGCATCTAAGAAAGGGAATGCAAAATTCAACTTTGTGATTCTGTGATAGATAAAGCTAATCTTCCCTCTGCCTTGCCTTCCTCCTCTCTTACACAGTGCTATTTTCTTCTTTCTACTCAGTTCAGCATCTGCTGAAAATGCCTTACTCTGGTGGGGTTTGAAGCCCAATGCAGCTTCATGCTCAATCTGGTGTTCCTTGATAGGAATTGGTCTGGGAACATTTACCTCAGGGCAAGGAAGAGGCCAGAGTTGCAGTCCTCAGAGAATAAGCTTTCAGTTGCCATGGATGTGAAATGGCAAGCCAGCCAGTCTGCTTCCCAGTGTTACTTCAGGCTGGCCACTGCACACTGGGTGAGGTAGCCCTGCCAGTCACTGCAGTGGTGGCACAGCAAGCAAGATTTTACTCATTTTCTCCTTCACATGCCAGCTCGCTCAGTAACTCAGGCTCACTACGTTTTCTTCAGAAAGACAGAGTATAGTCAGATAGATGGTGGATGTGGATGCAAGTAAGAGATAAAGTAGATGTTGTCACACCAGGCTGTATTTCTATAGAAGTGAAAGATGGTCGTATTTATGAAATTCATAGATAATACTAAATTTGGAGGTATTTCAGTCACCAGGGAGAACAGAAAGAATACAGTTTATTCCTACTCACACTGGTGCTAATGACAAGTTTCACATTCATGTCAGTTCTAAAACTACAAAATGTTCCAAAAAAAAAAAAAAAAAAAAAAAAAAAAAAAAAAGCAAGGAAATGTATCAGTGGAAACATTAAGAAAGCATTCAAGAAAAATGGCAAGAATGAATTCTGTAAAATGCAGGTAGTTAAGATTGTGCGGGGCAGGGGCAAAAGTAGCTGAGGTGTTTGCAGAGCTACACAGGGCAATTGCTGGTACTTAAGGAGCTATTCAAAGTTTCAAGAAGACTTGTTCAAAATTAGAGAGCTTGTCATATAAAAGGCAGTAGAATTCTTCATGTTAAAAAAATGGCATAATCAACAACCACTAAGGGGATGCCTTTGTCAGTCCCAAATTTACTACAAATGCCCAGAAGTCATCTTGGGTGGCACCAGCAAGAAGGGAGATACGTTTTTCAAAAACACTCCATCAGCCACTGACGTTTTTAGTAGTTTAGACTTGATCCACAGAAGATTTTACGTGACCAACATACCTCACTTTCTAAAGTAAATTACAAAAAAATCTAACCCAGCGTGCAGCTCTTGCCTTATTCACGTGCACCAGAAATCTAGAGACTGGAAAGACAAAGAGTCTGCAGCAGAGCGTTTGTATATTGCTTGGACTGGCTCACAGTGTCCAGAGGAAAACAATGAAGCTGGTGAGGGGTCTGGAACACAAGTCTTACGAGGAACGGTTGAGGGAGCTGGGGTTGTTTAGTCTGGAGAAGAGGAGGCTCAGGGGAGACCCATTGTCCTCTACAACTTTCTGAAGGGAGGTTGTGGTGAGGCTGGTGTCAGCCTCTTCTCCCAGGTAACAGTGATAGGATGAGAGGTAATGACCTCAAGCTGCACCAGGGGAGGTTCAGGTTGGGTATTAGGAAATATCTCTTCAAAGGAGTGGTGAGGTATTGGAACAGACTGCCCATGGAGGAGGTGGAGTCATGATCTCTGAAGGTGTTCGAGAAACGTGGAGATACGTTTTATTGGGCACGATGGCAATGGGCTGATGGTTGGACTAGATGATTTCTGCGGTCTTTTCCAGCCTTAACAACGTTGCGATTCTGTGATACTCCGGCATCTGCATCCTAACCTTATTTCCTAGCTGAGCATCCTTGTCACCGAGTGCGGAGGAGCAGGGAGGCCGACCTTCTGTCACTGCTCCATCCGAGGCCCCCTGCAGCCCAGTGCCAAAGGCGGGCGGGCCGGGAGAACTAGAGCCAGAGGAGCGGCTGCCGAGCGGTGCGGCGCGGCGCGGTGCGGACTGCCGGCCCGGGGCCGGCTCCGCTAGGTGGCAGGATGCCGAAGGGCTCCGCTCTGCTGTCCCCAAGCCCGCCTAGACTTGGTCCTGCCTCTCCGCATTGTCTGAAGACATGATAAAGTGTAGGCAGTTTCCTGGAGCCCTGCCTGCTCTGTGTTTCTTACTGGTTTTATCATTAATGAAGCAGAGTCGGGAAGGATCCATGGGAGCTCTGAGGCACAAAGGAGCCCGGTGCGATGGCAGGGAAAAGGGCACCTCTCTGCTGTCTGCAATCTGTGAGAACTGCTGAGGCAGAGCAATTCCTTATGAAATCACGGTGGGGTGTAGAGAGAAGTGGCAAAATAAAAAACTCCTGCAAAGTTTACAAAGAGAAACAGCAGCTTTAATTGTAGTGCAGTTTATAAGAGCACAGAGTAGCATGTTTGCCTGTTTATAGATCTGGCTCAATGGGGAACAGCTGCATGCTTAGGGAAGCATGGCCTTATTCCATCTATATTTTTTCAAGTCATAGAAGTGAAAGGAAAACTGAGTTCGTACATATGACATTAAAGCATTAAATAAAATTATCTAGTGTGCAGCATTAAAGCATAAGTTCTTGTTCCTGCCTCTGGCCGTCTTCGTCTTCTTGTAAGCACGCTTTCTACTGTGCTGTTCTTGGCAGCAGGGCTCCTGTTTGTACAGCGTGCATCCAGAACTATGAAAACAGCCTTACTGTTAAACCTGACTCTTCAGACTGAACTCTGTAAGGATGTGCTCCAGCTCCCATTCCTTTAGGTTCGTGCAGCTGTGGCTGAACGAAATTTGAAAGACTGCAGCACTCGTGTGCGTGTTTTAAAGCGGATCCGAAGGCGTCTGTCCGCAGTGCGCGCTCTGTCCCGCCGTCGATGCGCACGGGCGCAGGTGTGCCGCCGCCGCCTCCCTTCGGCGGCCCGTCCCCGCCGCGCCGCAGCCAGGGCAGGAGGCCCCGGTTGGAGGGGCGGCGTCTCCCCGAGGGGCTTCTGCGACACAGCGGCAAGGGCCGGGCGGGAAGAGCGCTGCCCCGGGGAGCCGGGGCGGGGAGAGCGGGCAGCGGGTGCCGGGCGCGGCGGAGGAGGAGGCGGGGGAGGCAGAGCGCGGGCCGGAGCCGCAACCCTCCCGCTTTTGAACCTGGGCAAAGCAGAGGCGGGGAGAGGGGCAGGGGAAGGAGGCAGGCAATGACATCAGAGCGGCCCGAGCGGATAAGGTGGGAGAGCCGCGGGAGTGGAGCAGCCGAGCCGGGCGTGAGCGATTAGCGGCCGCCGCCGTCCGCGCCGCGCAACGCAGCGCAGCGCCGGGCACCATGCAGAGGTCCCCCCTGGAGAAGGCGAACATCTTCTCCAAACTTTTCTTCAGGTGGGAGCCCCGGCGCGGCGGGACACGTGCGGCGCGGAGCTCCCCGGGGCTCGGCTCCCTTCCCCTGCTCCCCGTTCCCCGCCCTCCCTTCCCCTGCGCTCCCTGCCCTCCCCTCCCGTCCGGCGGCCGGGAC
>JAOWBP010000001.1:20166177-20178952 GCA_028571105.1 Tragopan temminckii | reverse complement strand
ATCTTGGGGAAGGAAAGAGGAGGAAGAGGAAAAGATGGAAAATGATGAGACTGGAGGGACCAAAGTACAAGGACAGTCAGGGCATGAAGAAATGAAAATGTAACTCAGATGTGAGATAACAATAGTGAGGTTTAATTACAACAGAAAAGGAGGCTGTGGGTAAATGTAACAGCAGGGTATGGTGGCAGATCAGCTGGATGCCTCATAGTTCAGCAGTGTGATTATGCCTTCTTTTTTGTATCCTGTTCTGATACTCTGCCATGTTACTCATCCCGGGATGGGAAGCGTTGGGGCTGGCAGGACAGGAGTTCCTGGTTTCTCCCTGAGACTTTTATCAAACTTACCTTCCCCACCATTTATGCCTGTCATCCAGCTTCTGTAACAGCCCTGCTTACAAGAATCTAGAACTGTTGAGCAGTTCCCAATTGATACTTTTGTTGTTGTTCCTATTTTCCATGTTTTAGCTGTATTTTCACTTTGTGGTTATATTAATGTTTATTACAGGACCTACGAGTCTTCCTATGTCCTATAGGTCCAGTAAAACACAGTGAGAACTGTTCCCTAGTAGCTAAAACAGAGATCCAGCTTGCAAAGCTGAATTCAGTTGTATTATGTGGTGAATCTGTAATACTTTTGAAAAGTAAATCTAGAAGTTAATATCTCAGTTGTCATTTTTGTAGAAAACAACCAGCAAAATTTAAGAAGTAGATTGTGGTGGAGTTGCAGGAGAATCACAGGGAGCAGTGGGCTGTCTATTCTTGTGCGGTTGCTGGATGTTTCTGTGTTTTGCTCAAAAAATAACCTCTTTTATGTGTGAATCTCAGTTGGTAGGCTTTGAAATTACGGTTTATCAATTTGAAAAAAGAAAAATCCACTAAACAAAATTCTTTTTTTTGTTTGTGTCTTCAGGAGGTCACCAAATCTGTGCAGCCCCTTCTGCTGGGAAGAATAATAGCTTCCTATGATCCAGACAACTCTTCTGAAAGATCCATAGCCTACTACTTGGGCATTGGCTTGTGCCTTCTCTTCCTTGTGAGAACACTGCTCATACACCCTTCTATATTTGGACTTCATCACATAGGGATGCAAATAAGAATAGCTTTGTTTAGCTTGATTTATAAAAAGGTAACTGTTTCATTTGCACTTAAAATCAAACTTTAGTCCATAGCCTACATAGTTTTTAGGCCAATATGTTTAAAGGTTGATAGTTTTGTTACACAAAATACACAAAAGACGAATGTGATTAACACTAGCTTCTGATAGCTGTCCATTTCCTGTGTCTAAAGAATTAAATACAAGTTTACAGCTGCTTTAACTCAAGCCAGCCCCTGCGTGAGTTCAGATGGGCTGGATATGTGGTGAGATGTCTTAACTGTACCGCTCTGCTTCTGGATTGCTCATGTATTGCAACGGAAATATTGAGTGCTGGTGGCTAAGGAATACTTTCAGAAGAGAATTATAGATGAAGATGTAGACAATAAATATAACATAAAAGGTTTGAATGAGTTTGAATGTTACTATGTGAGATCTCTATGTTATGAAGAATCAACAGATATTGATACATTCCATGTTCACAAATCCAAAGATCTCAAAACGTTTGATTTTACCAATACCAAAACCAGATAATATAAGCAAATCTGTTATTTGTTCTAGAGTAAAGCTCATTGTGAAAATATCTTTCAAAAACATTTGTCTAGATAGGCACAGTAGGAGATTTTTGAGGATGTGCAACAACACAGCGTGTGTACTTAATTAAAGCTTGTATTTGCATATATATCTGTATACATATAAAATATGCAACAGAAAGCAAAGGCTAAGTCAATAAATCAATATTTGTAAAGCAGTTTAATTGCTAAGTTGAATTCAAGTGACATAAATAACAAATTTAATGAGACTTTTTTAATATCATGAAGCTGATAAGTGAGTTGTTATTTATACTACTGTACAACTGCCTGTTATTTTTATTTGTATTTATTCAGTATTATAGGATTAGCTACATGGCCGTTTTCCTATGGTTTTGTTTTCTTTTACAGACCTTAAAACTGTCAAGTAAAGTTCTAGATAAAATAAGTACTGGACAATTGGTCAGCCTTCTTTCCAACAATCTGAACAAATTTGATGAGGTATGTTATTGTTTTATGCACTTAGTGATCCATCAAATACAAATGCAATATTTCAAGCCACTTGTGAAAAACATTAAGGAAGAAATGAGGATAAACAGCTGCACTGACTGCTCATTGTCAACATAAAATGAAGTCTGTCTTAAGATTACGTTTTGGCATCTGGTCACAGAAATGCTCATTCTAATACATACATCTTTATTTTTCTCCTATGCTGATGAGTAGAGGAAACCTAAAAACCAGACACACCGTAAAAACATTCTTGTTTTACAGTTCAGTGAAAATCTACCAGGAAAACTCTGGGTTACACAGTTGGTGCCCTAGCAGCCAGAACTTGCTCATCCAATCCTTCAGACTTTTTTTCCTGAATGCTGTATCTTTCTAATAAGGTGAACCAGTATGGTTTTCTTGCCATTAAACAAACAATGATGTTCAGCATCCTGTTATTATTATTACCTACTCTCCTTAAAAATCTAATTAAGTTTTGATGTAAGACCTTGTTAGGAATCATTTCCAAGACATCCTTTTTAGACAATACACAGTCACAGAATAGTTGAGGTTGGAAGGGACCTCTGGGAGCCATCTGGCTGAACCTCCCGCCTTAAGGAGAGCCACCAGGGCAGGCTGCTGGTTATTGTGTCCAGGCTTCTTTTGAATATTTCCAAGGAGGGAGAATGCACAGCCTCTTTGGGCAGCCTGTGCCATTGCTCAGTCAATACCTCCAATACTTCCAAAGTAAAAGCTTTTATTAAAGACACGGAGGTAGATCCCTGGTAATGGCTTGGAGATTTGAAACTCCATGAGCTGTTGTTCAGATTGTTTGTCAGTTGCTCTGTTGATAGTATGAGGTTTTTGTCCATTGGAAGAAACAGGAAACTTGACATCAGAGGGACTCTACAGTTCCAACCATGTGTCTTTGGTATATCTACTTTAAGCACTATTTTACTATACAGAGGAATGTGAGTTACCTCTAGTGAGCTAGGACAAGTGTCCAAGTAGTGCACGAGTGTAGCTGTAACACAGAGCTCTGTGAAGGCTCTCTATCTCAGCCTGACAAGAGCATTCAGTACAAAATCTGAAGGAACATGGAGGAAGTGGGCAGCAGTCTCCTTTGAATTTGTTGCACTCATACAAGTCACCTCTCTGCTAAAGTAATATTGGCCTTCTCTATCAGATTAAATCACTAAGAAAAATCTTTTGTGCACTTTTCTCATCTTGCAATGATTGAAAATGCCAGTGTCAATGGCAAATTCTGTTTACTTTTACAAAGCTGTTTTTTTCCCCTCATGCATACATAGCAAAGACATAATTGTGTACTGAACTTTGCTTTACAAAAATCAAAGATTAGGTGTGGAATGAATATGTATTGCTGTGCTGTCATCATTATTAAGACCCAGAATGCTATGTGCTCATAATCACAAGTCCTCCTTTATGAACTTGTTTTACTACTGGAAATATTTGTACCATCCCTCATTACATTTTTCGGTGTCACTTTAATGACTTACTCATTTTCATGTAGCTTTCAAAGCAATCTGTAATTTTCATTATTATTATTTTCTGCTGTGGTTTTCTGCAGGGTCTTGCTCTGGCTCACTTTGTGTGGATTGCACCTTTACAAGTGGCACTGCTGATGGGACTGCTCTGGGATATGTTACAAGCTTCTGCATTTGCTGGACTTGCTTTTCTAATAGTTATGGCTTTTTTCCAAGCCTGGCTGGGACAAATGATGATGAAATACAGGTGATGAGACTGCTTTAAAGGATTTTAATGTTTTTTTTTTTCTTAAAACGTTGTTTTAAGAGGTTTACAGCACTTGACTTGGGATCTCTAGTTATGACACTGTTAGAAAACTAGCATCCAAAGAATGTTGGATGTATCAGAAAAGTAGGGAGAAGTCTTTACTTCTTTAGCAGCAGCTATCTAATCTTAAAAAAAAAAAGTGATGTCTAACATGCAGTAAATAGTGATAATACTTCATAGTACTTTTGGAAGTGAGTTGATGTATATTAAACATAAGTATATAGTAAAAGTGATTCATAAGATATAATGCGATATAAACTGACTATAGAGGATGAAATAGATGAAAATTAACCTACTGGCTTTTTACTTTGTAGGGATAAGAGGGCAGGAAAGATCAACGAGAGGCTTGTAATCACCTCAGAAATAATTGAAAATATACAGTCAGTTAAAGCCTATTGCTGGGAAGATGCAATGGAAAAAATGATTGAAACCCTCCGTGAGTAAGTGGTTTTGTTTGCTAGTCACATTTCTTATGTGTTCAGAGAAAAATGTTAAGTGACTGTGCACATCGTCTGTAGTCATGTTAGTTAAGAAGTAAAGCACACAACTATTAATCCTCCATAAAATGAGCATACATTCCCACACTACAGCTTACTTTTTCCCAATTTGTCAAATTCACAATAGAGATGCTTTTTTTTTTTTTAATTTGCTTCCTTATTTGCTATAATGTTATTTCAGTGGTTAGCTTGTACAGTTAAACAATTGTGGCATCTGTGTTTGTTTCTGGCCAACCTTATCCTCATCTTACAGTAAAAAGCCCTTTTGTAATGGTTACTTAAGGCTTTATAGACTTTCCCATTCTGTGCTGGAGGAAACAGTATGACAACTCTGCAGTAATTTTCTGAGAAGTGCAACAGAGCTAGTTTTAGATGTGCCACACAATCTGTTTAAGGAGTACAGTATCACAGCTTCATGTATTCATTCGGTACAATTACATTAACATTTATTGTCTGTGGAAAGTCTTGTGTAGTGCTTATATTCTCAATTAACATCGGGATAGAACTGGAACTAGCAGAACTGAAACATAAGGGAGGCAAAAGAGCTAACCTAGTTGGCTGAGAGCTAGGAGGACTTCAGTGCTCTTAGAGTCCTGGGGGAAGGGAGGAGAAGTGGCAGATTGATTGATAGGTGATGTTGCATGAAGCAGAGTGTTTGTAGTCCTTTAGGGAACGTTAGAATTCTGTGCCAGGTGTGTGATTGGTAAAATAAAAGAAAATAAAAGAAATATAAGTATCGTATTAACATGTAAATAAAAGAGGTGAAACAGTATTATTAAACAAATACCCTCTTCAGCTGTCTTCTGAAAGACAATATCGGAAAAATTAAGTGTTCTTTACCTTCAGAATAAGAAACTTCTCAACATTATAATAATTTACTGTAAAATATGTGAGAAAACCTGGATTGAATCTGGACCTGGAGATCCAGTTCTAGGATGGAACCAGGTTAGGATTCAGCTGGTGCCACTAGTACTGTGCATTATTTTTAGCAATTTTCAGACCACATTTTTAAGTAAAACCTGAAGAAATGAATTAAGATTCGTATATACATTCCTCAAAATGGTCAAGAAGCCTGAAAAAACAATTACCGTTTTACAGTTTATATTTACTGCAATACTTTATAGAAAATTTTGTAATGCTGGAATTTAATTGTTACCATATTATGTGTGAATTTTTAAGATACATGAAAGAATTCTAAAAATGTTATAGGGTCAATCTATCTTTCTTCTGCTGCCCTTGCACCAAAATGCTATATTTTCTGACTGATCCAAAAGGTCACTTGGTAAAGATATCACCAGAGCAGACCAGTCTGGGAATGTCAGAATT
This sequence comes from Tragopan temminckii, assembly GCA_028571105.1. NCBI lineage: Eukaryota > Metazoa > Chordata > Aves > Galliformes > Phasianidae > Tragopan > Tragopan temminckii. Next base: position 20,173,209 of record JAOWBP010000001.1, on the reverse strand, counting down.
TCAATTGAATTTTGCTTGTTGAGACAGCTCTGCAGGGCTTTACAATCAGTTGGTTTGTTAAGATGGTAGGAAATGAGATATTGTGAGTTAACCCATGCCTGGATTTTAGCAACCATGCATCATAACTGTTGTTACCAAACTGTTTCTGCTTGCTGGAAGTTTCTGGTGCAGCCTAGTTTAACCAACTCTAACTTAATGAACTAGATATAACTGCGAGGTTATTCTAGATCTGAGCTGCCTGGGCTGGCCATCCTGCAGGTGAAACACTGCTGGAGGCAAAGACCCCCATGTAGCTGTGACACTTCAAAGACAACAATATGGGCTGTCTCCTATGTGCCTCTGAAGTCTGTAATGATAACTGTTCATAAAAAGTGTCTGAATAAATACACTGCATTTCTATGGGCCATATAATGTATTTGAAGAAGTAAAAAAAACACAACTCCAAACTGTTACACCTAAACAACAGCAGAAAGTGAAGTTCAAGACTTGAAGTGTTTGTATTTTGTTAGCTGGCTGGTACTTGAGAGTATACTGAGAAGGGTTAGTGCATTGGTTCTCCCTTGTTCGAGTGACGTTTGTAAGCTTCAACACTGGGAGTGATTTTGGTAGTTTCTATCAGACATTTTCATCAGATTGACCAAGCACTGAACTCCAAAATATTTGTTATTCCCATTCACGGCTGTCAATGCAGTCTCATCCAAGTTCTGGGGATCCTTGAAAGGCCCTTTTCCAGGACCACAGTTATAGCTGTGGTGGTTACATGCATGCCTGACTACTCTCTTTAGGGCTGTCTTGTGAAATGCAGACATAGCAAGAGGTGCTAGGCACCCTGATTCTAAACTAACCGAGCTCAGTCTTTCTCTCAGGGACTTCCAGGAAAAGTGATAGGACACTGATGTATGTGGAAATCTCACACACATGCAGTATAGAACTGAAAGTAGGTCCCACACAACCCCAAAATCTTGGACTTACTTTGCATGCAGACAGTGTCTCAGTACCAGAAGATAAGTAAAGACTGTGATGCTCAGCCTTGCAATACCAGCAATTACTGTCACCAATGTGACTTTGAACTGCTAAACATCCTAGTGGTTAGAGCACTAACCCAGCAAATGGGCACCTTGATTGGGGTCTAGCTCCATCTCTGGACTTGAAAACCCTTTATCTTTCATTGAAGCAGAGGTGCCTATGTTCAGGAAAAGCTGAAACACTGTGTCTGGGAATGTGAAGTGAATGAGGTCGAAAGAAAGCTTTAGCACTTTCTATTTAACAGCTCTCTGTAAGATGCATAAATGTTGTGGAGGAAGCTAGGAGTAATCATTAGTTGCATTCTTGACCACCCATGCTCCATGAACTGAGATTCCACAGGAAAGATCGAGAATTCCCTACCTTCCACCTCTTCCAGTCGAGGCCAGCTGACACCTCATTTCTTGGGTGAGGCTGTTAGTAGGATGGTCTGCAAAAGGGGATGACACTATAACTGAATTGTAGATTGTTTTTGGAGTTCTTATGGTTGTGTATAGGAAATCAGACATTTAAGAGTGTCTGATTTCCCAGGAAAAAATGTATCCAGATGATCAGATGAGAAGGGGATGACATTTCTGGGAGCATTAAATGTTTCTGGAGGGTTGTATCAGGAGCTGTAATGGCTTGTGGCTTATGAGGTATCTAAATCATGACATAGATCACTGTCACTTCGTCTGACAACTCTGAAGATCGGTGCCCAAATATAGCTGCAATTATTTTTTAAATGTAAATTGGGCTTGAATTTCGCTTTTTAATTGCATTCATAAAAAATAATGGAAGTGAATGAGCCTCTAGGTAAATTGTTTTACCAGCAGTTCACAGTAAACTGTGAAATCAGATACTAATTTATTTATTTATTTATTTATTTTAACAGAACTGAACTGAAGCTAACCCGAAAAGCTGCTTACGTGAGATATTTCAACAGCTCAGCCTTCTTCTTTTCAGGATTTTTTGTGGTGTTTTTAGCTGTGGTTCCATATGCTGTGACTAAAGGAATTATTCTCCGAAAAATATTTACCACTATTTCGTTTTGCATTGTTCTTCGAATGACAGTGACCAGGCAGTTTCCTGGGTCTGTGCAGACCTGGTATGATTCTATTGGAGCAATAAACAAAATACAGGTAGGGTGCCCATACTTCAACCTTCCCAAGTACGTAAGCTAATTCTTTATACCGTGTTATCTTGTCAGTTGATCAACAAAAGCACATGGCATTTGTGCAGACTTTCCGAATATACTATATAATGCTTTGATTATACACCATGAAATGTCATCATAAATCCTGATATTGTTATATGGTTCTCCAGGCAGCATAACTACAGGAGTCTCATGCTACCTGCCATTTGCTTGTTTTGAAACTGAGGCATCTAAGCCTTTTTTTCGCTGCAGAATAGGGAACTTAATAAAACTATACTTTCTGGTACTTAAGAGATGTTTTTCCTTCAGAAAAGGAAGTACAAAATTAGTATGTCTTTTACATAGCACAGCTTCCACCAGTTGAAATCACAACCTGCTGTTCTTCTAGCTATTAGTGGCAAGAACAGCAGGAGATTGTACAGCTTATGCAAATGTGCATCTCATTCATTATGAGTAGTAAACATAATTAAGGTACTGGTCTGCTAATTATTGCCTACCTTACCTACCAAGATCAATTGCTCATGTACCAGCGTGAGAGGCTTTTATGCGGAGTCAGCTGAGGGTAAACCTTTGTGACCTCTGTTTTGACTGCTGATTTGTAATCAGTCCCCAGAGAAAGAATTCTATTTTGAATCCAAATCTTAGGAATTTAAAAAAAAAAGACTGTAGATGTTTTTCATTCAAATGCAATTTCATTATTTTTCAGCGTGGTAGAAATACCCAATATACCCAATATATCCAATATAGAAATACTCTTAAAGATCTTTATCAGAAATCTGACCTGTAATAAAGAATAAAAAGCATCTATTGGATTTTTGAAATGTCAAGAATCTAGCCTTAAGCCTGTCTATCTGACATTCAGAAGGCTGCCTCTTTGGATCCCAATTAATGCAGAGCTTGTGTTGCCAGGCTCCCTAGGCATTAGTGGTGGCATCCTGCCTCTTGTATTTCCTGGAAGAGTGCATCCAATGCTTTTTCACAGAACTGGAAAGCCCAGTTGTCACACTGCTTTGTTCGACACTTGTCTATGGGGATATTAGCTATATGGCTCCTCTGGAATTCATGAATAATAATCTCTTCATGATAGGTTTGCTACAGACCCCATATAAAGGCTTCACAGAATCCCCAAGCACTGATGCCCTTTATTTGTCACAGGAAATATGCATACATACATAAAATGAATAAGCTATGCATACATTTCTGTGATTTAATTTATTCATCAGTTTGGAGAGTTTGACTGATACTCTCCCTTACCATATCCTCTTTGTTTGTATTACCGAGGCAAACATACTTAGTCCCATATAACTTTGAAAGGTGATTTAGAGGAGATGGTACTTCAAGACTGCATAACCTTAATAGAATAAAGGGACAGAAAAGTTAAAGATCTTACATAATATGGACTTACTCATTTTTTCCTTATCATGATACTCATTTATCCTTATCCCAGAAGATAACACGAGTAGGAATGCTGATTTCTGTCATTTGAAATGACCTTACGTCAGTGCTGCACTAGCCAGTGTTATCATCTGCCTTTTGTGCCCACATCGTTTAACTTCATTTAAGCTTTCAGTTTTGGAATAGTGTGTCAGCAGCGTGTAGCTGTTTAGTGTCATTGTTTAACAGAGTAACCTTCAACATCCCACTCCAGAAACAAAGCTTTGTTTGAAAAGGATTAAGGCTGGCAGCTAATGCTGCCCCAAACAAGTCCTGAAAGCGAACAAAATGCTATGTTTTGATATTCTTTCTAAACCAGAAGTAAATACATGCATGCTTATATTTCCACTAACAACGTAAGAATTGGTAGCTTCAAGAAACACTTCTTTCTGAATCTGAAAGACATTGTACAAGGTGCATTTATGCTTCGCACAAGGGCACGAGAATGCAGTAGCACCATCAGAAGTGTTAACTGGTGCTCAGCTTGGCAAATTTGTACTGCTTTGTGGGACTGACTGTCGTCCCTTACCATTTCCTGTAATCTGCTTTCATTGTGTTTCTAGGATTTCTTGCTAAAAGAAGAATATAAGGCCCTGGAGTATAATCTAACAACAACTGGGGTTGAGGTGGACAAAGTAACAGCTTTTTGGGATGAGGTTTGTACTTTTACCCCCAATTAAATTCAAATACTGACTATAGATAGATAGATAGATAGTTACATAGATAGATATTTACCAACATTTGACTCATTGTTCTCTAATAAGAGCAGACCTTCATTTTAACTGGCTTCAGCTATCTACAGGCAAGGAATATGTGGCAAGTGATTAACACATAATATCAAATTAACCACGGTGAAGAAACATTGGAATAGGTTTTTTAGTAAATGATAAGGCCTGTAACTTATTTCAAATTTAAATCAAATCCAGAAACCAAAATCAATCTCTGGCATGTATAAATATCAGAAAGCAGTTCAGTTAGACGAATATTTTGCTTTGTCAGCATATTAAGGGGGAAGTACAATGTGGATGATAAAACAGATACAATTTTAAGAATACAATAAATTGGTTATGGATAGGAAAAGTAATGTCAGCAAAGTAAGTCCATAGGCTTTCATAAGTCTATAGTGTGATACACGTGTCTGCATATGTATGTTCTGTTCATTTTTTGCGTACGTACAAACATACCAATATGTGCGTTGCAGGGAATTGGAGAGCTCTTTGTAAAAGCAAAACAGGAAAACAACAACAGCAAAGCTCCTAGCAATGACAACAATCTCTTCTTCAGCAATTTTCCCCTTCATGCTTCACCTGTTCTTCAGGATATAAATTTTAAGATTGAGAAAGGAGAGTTATTAGCTGTTTCTGGATCTACTGGATCAGGCAAGGTATTTCTCTTTCTGTTGTTTCAACAGAAGTCTTATTAATTTTACGGAATATTTTCATGTTGTCTGTGTTGTTACTGGTATTGTTAATGTATTTGTGCTAATCTTTCTGTAAAAGTAGCAGCTGCAGGAAGAATGTATGAATAAAATATATTCCAGTAAAATGACCCATTCTTATTTTAAATTTTACTCTGTGGCTAATGTGAAGAGGAGTCTGCTGGATAGTTTTTGTACATACAAGGATATTGGCTTAGTAGAGAAATACCAACTTAAATTACAAATCTGTTTTTCCAAAGGAACTAAAAGGAGGTTTGCAGGAGTAATGCAGACTGTAACCTTACGCTGGTGATCACGATGAGCATCTCCCTGCCTTTAAAACAGTGAATTAGAGAACATTACACGGATACCCAGATCGCTCAGTGTGCTTGAAAGCAGGGCTTTTTCCTGCTTTGCTAAAATTTTAAGGAAAAAATTGAAAACAAAGTGGTCAGAAATCTGACAAACATGACACTAATTAGCCAAATAACTATGATGCATACCCTGGATACGTGACATACCTCATCATATAGGCTCCAGATCATTCAGTACCTAGCTCAAGCTCACACTCTCAGTTCCAGGTAAAAGCCTGGAGGACAGGTTTGGGGGAGGTGCTGTTCAAACTGGTGGAGTACTGAGAAAAGTTGTGGTTTAGATAAATCATCATCTTAGATCTAGAAAATATTATAAATGCATTTTGTTTGCAGGTAACACATTCAATTGACCTTGATACTATCACAGAATCATAGAATCACCAAGGTTGGAAAAGACCTACAAGGTCATCCAGTCCAACCAACAGCCCATAGTTCTCACTAAACCATGTCGCTTTTAAAATACAATGAATTGTAATACTCTTATTCACTTCAAGCTGTAAGGAATTAGATAAAGTATTTGATCTTCAGGGAGCCTTCTGAGAAGGCATGAAAGAAAAAAAAACACATTAATTATGGATTTGGCAATTTTTCCCATTTAACAAATTATTGGTGAAAGTATTCTGATTTCCTTTACTTTCACTGATCAGGACTCTTTTGGATGAGGAGGCTCCCTCTCTGGAGATTTTCAAAAGCCGTCTAGACATTGTACTGAGCAGCCTGCTCTAGGTGTTTCTACTTGAGCAATCAGGTGTTGGTCCAGATGGCTTCCAAAGGTCTTGTTCAGTCGCAGCCATTCTGTGATTCTGTGTAAAGTCTTTGGTTTGTTGAAGTCAGTGGCAAGGACCCATCAATTTCAAGAGCGTCAAGGCTTCAATATTATTTTTCAGAAGTGATACCATTGCAAAAGACATGAGGTTGTCCTCAAGCTGATATGCTGGTATGCATTTTACTGTGATAGTTCTGAATTAAAAGAAGAATTTTATTATATTGCTGAAGTCCTCATTAATCTAAGATGGCTGTTGCTGAAGGTCATACTTATAATACAAAGATGTCAGTTTGTGTAAGAAGGTTGTTTATATATTCCATTTATTCAGCTGCTCGGGAAAATTCAGATCACACTGTGCTGTAAGCAATTATATACATACAAGAAATTCGCATTTTTCCAGGCAATAAAGAGAAAAAGATTAAATATTATCTGAAAGGCAAATGTAAAATAAGATTTACACTTAGCCCTCCAACAAAAGAAGTTTCTCCTTTCCTTCCAACCTTTCAGTGTAGGGTTCCTTTCTTGCTGATGGTGTTGCAAATTCCAGAAATTGTCAGGCCAATGGAACAGAGTTTGTACCTATTTCTTCTCTCTGTACTATGAAGCCTGATATCAGCTCTTTAAAACAGCTTCATTAGTAGATGTTTCTGTTGGTTTTTTTTCTTTTTTTTTTTAACTTTAAAGAATATGACATAAGGTACTGTAGCTCAACATCCAGAGTGTGAAACATACTAAGAGATTATCATTTGCAAGTTCAGAAGTTTCTTACTCAGCCTTTTGGAAAATTCAAGTTCTGGTATGATGGGAAGACGTCTCGTGATACTCCCCCTGTATAACTTCTCAGAGGATATCTTTGCTTGAGAACATAAAATTGTGTCTTAGA
>JAOWBP010000001.1:20140081-20166077 GCA_028571105.1 Tragopan temminckii | reverse complement strand
AAGACGTCTCGTGATACTCCCCCTGTATAACTTCTCAGAGGATATCTTTGCTTGAGAACATAAAATTGTGTCTTAGATAGATTTTTAGATCTTTGGCTGTTATGTCCCAGCTTTGTTGACTGTTTATTTGTGATAAGAACACCATTGGAATGCCTCTGTAACATATTTTTCCTTGTATTTCTCAACTCTGTTCTTTGATCAAGTAGCTAGTGATGTGTGACAAGGTTACTACAAGCTACTGATTAACTCTGAAATTATAACATGTTAGTGCTGAAATTGCAATCAATTCTTTTATGAAGGGAAATAGCAAATATGCATAGGTCATGTATTCACGTAAATGAGTTAACAGTTACAGAGAAGACTTCAGATCGCACTGAGCAGTTGGTGAGCAATTGCATCCACAGAGATAGCATGCTTTTCAAGGCAACACAGAAAAAGGGCTATAAACATTAGCAAGGTTGTAAACATGAACTGTGTTGTACAGAGAGCAAGCAAAATAGACAGTGATGTTAAAAATCCAGCAGCATTCACCATAAGTACTAATACCTGACATCCATATGCCTCCCACAGATACTCACATTTTTACCTTGTAAAAGTGCTACAAGTTTAATTAATGAATGCTTTTGCAGCCACATGCCTTGTTTATAGGCTATCATACAGTTTTTCTTGTTCAGTGAATAACTTTCTCTCTGTTCATGGGCCTTTCAGAACCTACACATCATGAAAATCTTCAGTAATTGTGACTTGTACTAAATCAGTGAAATGTAGGGATACATTTTACAGAACAAAAGTACTATCTTATTATTTTAAAGTGATTCCTATTTTGTTTAGCATTTGTTGTGGTTGTACAGATCTCTGATGTATGAACCATTCATAATTTTTCAGACTTCTCTTCTGATGTTGATAATGGGAGAACTGGAGCCTTCTCAGGGTAAAATTAAACACAGTGGAAGGATATCATTCTCTCCTCAAGTCTCTTGGATTATGCCTGGAACAATCAAAGAAAACATCATTTTTGGTGTATCCTATGATGAATACCGATACAAGAGTGTCATCCAAGCCTGCCAACTGGAAGAGGTCAGTTATCTAGAACTCTTAAGACCCAATTGTAAAAAAATAATACTAAATAAGAGTAGGGAGTACAGTTTTAAGTAAACAAGAACTCATCCTGGCATTCAGATTTTGTAGAATTACAGGTCAGCCTATTGCCAGCTCCTTCAGACATGTACTGATGGTGCTGGTTCTGGGAGTTTACGTAACAGGAGCTAAATCAGTTGGCTCAAATACTGTAAGGTTCCTGTGTTCTCAATCGTCCTTGCTAGTTAAAAACCTGGGCAAATGTAATAGTATTAAACAAATGATGTAAAAAGTATTGCTTCTACATTTTTTCACACTTAGTATATAATTTTTACATTATTTATTAATGGAAAATGCTCTTTGTTACAATTTTAGGAAATTAATCTGCTCACCTCCTTTTGCACCTCAAGTAACGTTCTGGGGGTAATTAGAACTCTGTGCCTGAAACTTGAATTATTTAGAGGAAAATCTTTACTGAGGTTGTGCTTTTCTTCGTGTGAATGCTATAAGTTTTCACATTGGAAATTACTGTAGGGTCAGTCTTTATGTGATGTGTAGTCTATAATGAAGTCAGAATGCCCTTGTGTACCAGACAGTAATGTAAGAAACAAGCACTTTTTCACATTGCAGTATACAAAAGGACCCAACGTTTTAGGCCTTTTCACTCCTATTGGTGTGCCATAAGATCAGGTGTTTCCTCAGCAGCATGCAGATGAAAACAATAAATATTTAACTGTGCTGAATAGGATCTTTCTTTAGGCTACATAGTGAAACATTTTACTTTTGTGCCAGTCAAGCAAGAAAACAATAGCCACTCTGTTTAAAAATAAGATGAGGTTACAGCACTTTATCTCAGAGCAGGGTATAGTGAAGCGATAAAGTAATCTGTTCTTACATGTTTATGGCCATTTCAGTCTGTGTTTGGATTGTGGTTTGCTGGAAATCTTCTTTGAAAGCTTCTGAAGACAGGAGAATTAGCAACTTCTGTTTCAGGCATTCTGAAGAGAGTAGTCCTTAACCCCAGACTTAAAAAGTTGTAGTTAATGCCAAATCTCAAAGGGACAGCTTGCAGCAGTTCGAAACTTTCCATGTCCAAGGAGGCTTTCCAGCCTAGGCCCTGGCTAGAGCAGAAGGTTTTTATTGATGGGTTTGTCTGGTGCTGGTGGGCCAGCTTGGTGTCTCCACGTCGGTGAGCTAGCTTGATGTTTTGGTATCGGTGAGCAAGCTCAGTGTTTTGGCACTGGTATGATATCTTGGTGTTTTGTTTTGGTAGGATGGCTCAGTGTCTCAGTAGGCTGGAGTTCCTTTGTTCTCCAAACAGGCTCAATCAAGCCAGCTTTGATCTGTGTGGGTGCAGATCTGTGCAGAACGATATGCTTCACCTCTAGCAGGGCTCATTATTTGAGGCCAAGTTTGATATTTATAAGGATACTTTCTTCTGTACTGAAGCTGAATAAATTGGGATGGCCTGAAGAGAAGGCAGAATGGTCTGGAATTAATCCAAATGCATTACCTTGTTACTGTTATACTTGCTAGTCTCATTAGTGTTGAATTACAAATTATCAAGTAGGACTGAGTATAGCAAATTTAAGGATGGTTTTAAAATATTAATTTCTAGTTTCTTCCCCATTGTGCACTTTTTAGGGTTTTATTATGACAAGAAGAGTTAATGTTTTGTTGGTTTATGGTTCTGTTTTTGTTCTTTCAGAAGAAGGAATACTAGAGGATTTCTGCCTGAAGGAGCTCACTTTACATTCTTTACAATCTGTGTAGGTAGTTACATAGTACACCTGAATGCAAGAGACTATTGTTTATTTTGTCTCTTATATGGGTTCTTCAAGTGGACCAGGGTTTGGTGATAAAAGAGAGTTTGTTTCCTTATTGCACATATGCTGGAAGTCAGTTAAAAGGCATCTCTCAACAGTGACTAATTGAGATTTTCCTTCAAGTTCCATGCTCACAAAGAAAATGGTTTGAGGAAGACAAAGCCATTTCCTTTGACCTAGTGATCAAATGGACACAGAATCATATAATCATTTCCTTTTGAGTGGAAAGGGATCCTTAAAGGTCATCTGCTCCAACTCCCCTGAAATGAACAGGGACATCTACAGCTAGATCAGGTACTCAGAGTCTGGTCCAGCCTGACCTTGAATGTCTCCAGGGATGGGGATCCACCATCTCTCTGGACAACCTTTTCCAGTGCGTCACTAAAAACTTCCTTATATTCCATCTATATCTCCCCTCCTTTAGTTTGAAACTGTTTCCCTAGGTTCTAAAACAGCAGACCCTGATAAAGAATCTGTCCCTTTTCTTCTTATAGCTCTCCTTTACATACTGAAAAGCCACTATCAGATCTCCCTGAAGGCTTCTCTTCTTCAGACTGAACAGACCCAGCTCTCTCAGTCTGTCTCCATAGGGGAGGTGTTCCATCCCTTGGATCATTTTTGTGGCCCTCCTCTGGACGGACTCTTAAAGGTCATATGACTACTTGTCATAATTTCAGGAAGATGCTATAGATATATGTAATGCTGAAGAAGCATGAAAAAAGTTCTCAAATTCTATTTTGAATGTGTTTCTATGAACCAACAGCGTGTCCTTATGGCCAAGAAAACCAGTGGTATCCTTGAGTGCATCAAAAAGAGTGTGGCCAGCAGGTTGAGGGAGGTGATCCTCCCCCTCTACTCTGCTGTGGTGAGGCCACATCTGGAGTACTGTATTCAGCTCTGGGCTCCCCAGTTCAGGAAAGATTTTACGGCATAGCCTGCTTTACATGTGTAAAATGATTCAAAACTTGTTCATAGTTACGTTTTTTGATATTACCGTTCCTTACAGGGAAGGTAGGACATCAGGGGAGTTAAAATCATGTGGTTCTAAGTACAGGCATTTGGAAATAGACAAAGGTTAAGAGAAGAGCAGTAGGTGATAGAACAACAGAATGACTACTTTGAAGTTGAGATGAAGAGATTGTAGTGTGTCTAGACTCACCCTTATTCATGCATGATGTTGAACTCGAATGCCAATATATTTTAGTCACGTGACATTTACTGTGAAGCATTCCACAGAAAAGGTAGAAGGGGAACTTGATCCTCTACCACTGCCTTCTTGTTTTATCTTTCCTTGGGAAATAGGGAATATCCTAGCAAGTAAGCAGTGTGAATACATAACTTAACAGATCTTCCAAAATGAAGATAAAATTAGTCAGCACAAAGTAGTAGTCCTCACCATTTATCAATTTTTCAGTAGCCTTGTTGAAATACACTGTTTGAATGAGTTTAATTCTGAGTGTGCAGATACTATTGCGTTTATTACTTTTAACATCACTGTTGCTGTGCTATAATAGAGAAAAGCCAAGATGTGATTGAGGCAGAGTCTGAACTCTCTTTCTTTTAAAGAAAGTCCCCATATGTTAGTTTAAAAGAAATTAAAAGTAAAATAAGATGAACAGGTGATACTTCAGCTTATGCTACCTTTCTTTTTTTTTGACAAGGCGTTTTACCCTTTTTATCAAGTACTTTTCATCACATTCATGATAAAAATCAATTAGAAGGTGAACTTCTTCCTAGCACTTCAGATTAAAGACCAATTAAGTAAGAACAAATTCAGTGCTGGGAATATCCTGCATGATTCACCACTTTTATTCACATTGATAAGTGGCAAAAAACACTGGGAGATGTGAACTGCATGAATTTATACGTCTATGGAGTCTTGCTACTAAATATGAGGTAATTCCACAGGTGCATATTCCATAGAGACTGAAGGATTCTACTAATGTAATGGAAAGGATAACATGAATTTAAACAGGAATTTGTAGGAACAGCCAATGGGTTTTCAACATCTTTATTAGTGATATGAAAAAAAATATGGAAAGAACATGGCTTGATTCTTAAATTTTTAATTTGAAAAATCACTATTAATAGCCTACAATAAACTGGAAGTGGGTTTTTTCATTGTTTTTTATCACTTGTTAAGTTAAAAAGGTAAAGCCCTTGAACAGTTATAGCGGGAAACTTCAAGGCTACATTCTGTTAGCTTTGAACAAAATTGTCCCAAGAGAATATGTGTTTCAAGTCAGGACAGCAGAAACAAGCCCATTATAGTTATTCTTGTTAAAAAATAAACAAGGACTGTATCTCATTTGAAGGGCAGCAATAGTTCATTTGTTTTAAAATCGTAGTTCTGTGACTTCTGGTTTTGCCTTTGTGAAAGGTAAGAGATATTTTTCCACCTAGTTAATTCCTTCTGTCCTTCAGTGATTTTCTAAGAGGCCATAAACCCATAACAGCAAACTACCTGTAAGAAGCTGCCACTTTTAAAGTAAACACATGTTCTGATTTGACAGGCACCACCTGCTTGTGAATGTAATGTTTAACGCTGCTTGCAAACAGAGAAAGTGTCTTCTTACAAAATCAAATCATATAACAGCATACAGAAAACACATAGCCACATTCTGTCCTTTTTGAGCTGTCTTCACAGGGAGTGCATGCAATACATTTTCAGCATAGATCATGAGAAAATTATTAGAGAAAGGGACAGTTAATATGCCAAGCCCTCGTTTGTACTCCTGTGTGTTTGGCATCTCCTCAGAAAGGATGGCATCTCCCCCTCAGTGACTAGTTTTCTGCAGTGTCAAGGATGCCCCGAAACAGAAGCTCATATCCTTACTAGCATCTCACTGTGCCCCTTTTATCAGTACTGACTGTTTGGGGGTTTTTTTTGCAGGTGTCTTATTAGTCTGCACAGAATTTCACATCTGAAGCTGACTACAGGTGCACAATTAAACTAAATCTGTAGGAGCTGTGAGGTAGTTTGACGGCTTTTAGTCAGACAGTGTGTGAAATACTTTGCATCCCATTTTGTGGCCATTGTTCACAAGGGCTGCTGACACCTTAGAAAGCGGAAGAAAGGAACAATAAGGACTCAACTCCGGCACTGTGTGCTTTATAGTAAGCAATTCTCTGCAAGAGGATATTAAGAGGAAGCTTGGTTACTTAATCATACAGATGTTTGCAATGTGGGTGTTCATGAGAAAGCAGGTTACCTAGGCTGCCTTCATAGATAGGGACAGACACAGGTATGCCAATGTGAAGTTCCTCTCATCCTAATGTAATCAACTAAAAGAGCATAACTGAATTCCCTGCGTGTTTTCTCTTGAGTTTTTAGAGAAAACAGGTAGCTTAGATGTCTTCGTTATCAATAAGAGGTGGGGTGAGTCCCACTCTTTAGTCCATATATTAAACAGATGTCTGGAAGCTGTCAAGCGTTTAGCGACTAGGAAAAGACAGTAACTGTCTGCCTGTTAATAACTAGTTAAAAAATAAGAATAAAAAGTGTCACATTTTACACATTGAGAACAGTGTTTTCTTAGTATGAAGACACATAAATCTCTCAAATAATCTTGATAACAAAGAATTTGTATGCAAAAAAAGTCTGTTCTGTGTTTCCTTTTTTTTTTGTGCGTGCTTGCGTGTGTGTGTGTTTTAAACAAGACCATATTTATTATATACTCTGGAAAGAGTTATTACCTTAAACTATCAGCATTATTCTTCTGTACCAATCCCAAAGGTATTATCAATTACCCTTATTGCTGAGGCAGGTGAATATGACTTACACACAGTTAAAACTACAAACAAATATTAAATAGAGTGCTTTCTCCTTGAGTGTGAGATTTGTTAACTAATATTAGAAGATCTCACAAAAATAATTACGATCCGTGGGAACAGGGGTTGGGGAGAGAGTGTTGGGGTTCCCCTCTGAGAGTAATGCCTCCTATTTTATTACACTGACCCACGATGTCAGAGGTGGATATTGCTGGAATGGCAGTAGAGGCAGAACCTTCCCACCAATATTCCATTACATGTTGTTGCCCTGTGACTGATGGCAGCAGAAGGGCAGTATGACAAAATGGCGTCTGATGCAGAAGTGCGGATGCAGCAGAGATGTGTCATGGAATTCCTCCATGCAAAAAAAGCGGCACCCACTGACATTCGTTGAGTCTTGTTGGATGCTTATGGAGACCAAACAGCAGATGTGAGCACAGTGAGGCAGTGAGTGGTGTGTTTCAGCAGAGGTGGCAATGATGTGAAAGACAAGCCATGTTCTAGATGGCCGTGCACATCTGTCACACCAGAAAATGAGCTCATCTGCACGAATCAGAAGAGTATGACAAGGGAACTGTGTACAGAGCTAAGTATCAGCTTCAGAGCATTGGTGGCAATGTTGGAATATCACAAATTTTGCATCAGGTGGGTCCTATGAATGCTCACACAGGAACATAAAGAACACCATATGAAAGTTTGTCATGACTTACTGAATCAATATGAGGCTGAAGACGACAGTTTCCAGTTTCCTATAAACGATGATGTGACGTCACCATTATGAGCTGGAGTCAAAATGACAGTCTATGGAGAGGCAAAATGTGAATTCCCCATTGAAGAAAAAGTTCAAGAACAGCCCTCAGTGGGTGAAGTTATGAAATAGGAAAGGAGTGTCTGGAACCCAGACAAATCACCACCTCTGACCACTACATCATGATGCTGACTAAGCTGAAGGCTTGAACTTCCAGAGACAGGCAGAGAAGAAAACTTATCCCACGATAACACCAGGCCCCATACCAGTTTGAACACTGTGGAGCATGCTGTCAGTCTTGCCTGGATTGTCCTATAGAACCTACCACATAGTCCAGATTTCCTTCTGACTGCCATCTGTTTGGGCCAATGAAAGACAGACTGTGTAGGCAACATTTTTCGAGCAATAAGACTGTCACAACAATTGTGAAATTGTTGAGTGGGTCAACTCTGGTGGTACAGACTTTTATGAGTGTGGCTTGCAGCTTTTGGTGAAATTGCACAGCTAATGGTGGTGACTATGTTGAAAAACAGTGTTCTATAGCTAAGAATTTGCTCTATCAAATAGTGTCGTTGTGCAACTGTTATAGTATCCATGGAAATAAATAGGAGGCATTAATTTTGGAGCAACCTATGTATATATTAAAGAAAATCCAGTAAATGCTTCATTAGTATGTTAGGTTTAGTGCCGTTCAGCATCATTACATTATATTTGTTCCTGGCTTAATTTCACTTCCTGCATAAAATGACAGCAAGGATGTATTTGGACCAGCCCTACATACTTTTTTACAATAGGTAATGCATGTTCCAACAAATAACATTGTGTGTCTATTGGACTTCTTCACTCTGTTTATGCCATTGAAAGAAATTACTAACCATTTTTTAATTATTATAATTACAGCCTGAAAAGTTCTTTGTCTTTTCCATGCCATATATTACCCTGAGGTGAAAGGTAGAAGAGAACAGAAGGGGAACTCATTAAAAGTCTGATTAAAATTCCATGTTGACACACCTGCAAAGAAATATATCAGACAAAATCCAACCACAAAAGCAATGGGAGTTCTGGAATTAATTTTAGTAGGGCTAGGATTTTACATTGATTACAGGGGGAGATATACTGGGCCCAGTAGTAACCTGGAGTTTATTTGGAAGAAGATGTAGAAACAGGAATCAGCAATAGCACCAACAACATTGCGGGCTTCAGTAAAAATGTGAAGCAGTTGAAATCAGCTTAGATATTTAGGTATGTAACAGCACAAACCCCAATGTCCAGGTGAAGATACTGGGTAAATGTCAAAGGTACAGATGCATAACATGACTCCTATGTGCAGAGTGAAATTGGAAGGGATCTGAGCAGGTCATCTCACTTAAATGCCAGAAAAGCCTTTATGCCAGAATTCCACACCTCCTTTTGAAGTACTTCATGGCCTATAGGAAAATTATTATATGCAGATAATCATGCTTTAAAAATGTTAGCACTACATTTTGCATCCTTCTTTCTGCAAATGCCAATTAGTAACAGGGATTTGTTTGTGTGGGAAGTAACTAGTTAACATCAGAATAAGTTAGAAATCACCTGCAATAGCTTTTCCGTACATTAAAGCCTCTTGATTTTAAGGTCAGAATCCTCTGAGCCAGGAAGTAAATGCTATTATCAAATTAAAGAGTTGGGAGAATCTCCCATTTCCTGATGGATCAGGCAGTCAATTTCTAGTCTTTGAGCTGCTGGACTTTAATCTGTCACTGATCCAGGAATGAACAGCATTGTTACTCTGTTCCTGAGGTCAGGGCAATTTACAGGGGAGGAAGAAGGAAATGTTTCTCTGGCAAGATTTTTATTTATTTATTTGTTCGGCAAAACCTGCGGGCCTGTGACATCCAAAAGAGAATGATTAGCAGTCAAAATCTCAGTACAGGTGATCACAGTTGTATTATATCAGACTTCATGTGAAATGTTAACTTCTAGAGAGCAGCTCAGCTTAGATTGTATTTCCCTGGAATGCTGAAGAGCCTGGTATCTGAGCCTGACTGTCCCAGAGCTGCTGTCCCAGCACTTCTCTGTTCACATGGGGGAATGATGCAGATTGCATTTGCAGAGCTGGAATCGATCATTCTTACGCAGATACCACAGCTGGAAACAGGAGTCCTGTGCTAGCTGGGGACAGATGAGATAAAAGGTGTTCTGACAGTGCCATAGGGAAGAGTTTATCTTTTTCCTCCATCTTTTTAATTCCATATCCTCTCTGCCACTGTTTTAGTAGCAGAAGTTATGTTCTCTGACTGGCCAAAGATTTGGATCGCTTCCAGAATAACTCAAGCTTGTTTCTTTCACTGAAAAGTGCCAGGCACCTGCTTTCTGATTTCATAAATAGTAATGCCTTGAAAAACGCTTCAAATTTGTCTTCTCGTGTTTTGCCTAAGGAAAGGTAGCAAGCCCTCCTTTGCCTGACTCATGGTTCTGACTCTAATGTGGGATGTTCCTCAACAGGAAGCGCTGGAAGAGCACAGCTTTTTCCAGCAGCAGTGGTAGGCCATCTGGGACATGTTCGTGCCCCTAGTATGAATGGAGTGGCCAAGTGCAGGTGAATGAATGGTTCTGAGTGCCTTGAACTGCTGCAGTTGTGTGGGATCAGCTGTGCAGCAGTGTTGTGCTGTTAGGTGAGCAATGATGGTGCAGGGAGCATCTGGTTGTCTTGGGGCTTCCAGCTGCGTGCTGGGAAAGCTGCCTTGCAGCCCTACATGCTGGAAGCCCAGTCTGCCGAGGGCACTGCCAGCAAGTGGCTGGGAACCTGAGGTGGTCCAGCCTGTGTCTCTGAGCAAAATTCCCTGACATAGGGAATGTTGTGGAGCTGCATCGGGGCAGGATCAGTTGGATATCAGGAAATCAGGTACTGGAACAGGCTGCCCAGGGCAGTGGTCATGGTCACAAGCTGCTGGAGCTCTAGAGCATTTGGACAATGCTTTCAGGGTCTGATTTTTGGGTGGTCCTGTGTGGAGGCAGGAGTTGTACTTGAGGTTCCTTGTGGGTCTCTTCTAACTCAGGAGATTCTATAATTCTATAGTTCTGTGACTCACAGTGGCGTCAGTGTTACTGAAATAGCTTAAGGACATAGGCTGGATAAGGCTTACAGGGCAAGTTAATATTTTTTATGAGAGCAACCGTAAAATTAGATAAGCTAGACAGTATTCAGGCACATGAGCACTTCTCCACATCTATGCTTCAATGAATTATTGTGGTTTGCAGGGATCTGTGATAATGCAACTACTCAAAAGTCTCTTGTCCACCTCTGCCAGTGAGGCGCAGGGATCTCTACAAGTGCCCCTTTCTGTCTTACATGTGAACAAAATGGTATTCTCTGTTTTCTTCACTGGCAAAATATTCATTTCTAGCACAGTCGTAAGTAAGTTACATCCCAAGTGGTGGAGCTTGGTTCCTATACTATTTGCAAGTCTGCGTTCCTGTCATTCTCTGCTGGGAATTTTATCCAAGCCTTGTTTTTATGAAGCTGCCTTCTCTGAGGTCTGAAGAATTCAGATCTAGACTTTGATTTCTGCTTTTCCACCCATGGTAGCAAGAGCATTTATCATCGTTATTATAGAGGAAACTCTAGCAATTAACATCTTGAATCGATTTTATATGAAAGTATATTCTTTGCTTTTATAGCAATCCAGCAATTCAAATATTTGTTCTTGAGATCTTACAGCTTGAGATTGTTCTCTGAGGTAGAATGATGCTTTGTTTAATCACCATTTCTGATTACGTGAACAGGTCAAGAAATAATCATGTGGGGGACTTTTTTATTTTATTTTTTTACAACTTCTGTCTAACCTCTCTGTGCAGTATTGCATATTGTGCCTCCGTTTGGTCTGTAGCTTGAGTTCCTTGAATATGGAAAATACATGTCAGATTCTTAAAAAAATTTGTTAACAGGACATTTTGAAGTTCCCAGACAAAGATTATACAGTGCTGGGGGAAGGTGGAATCATTCTGAGTGGAGGTCAGCGAGCACGAATCTCACTAGCAAGGTGAGCATTTTGCTATCTATTTCTATGTTTTACGTACAGGGGAAATGTTATGACTGAGCACATAAATACATGTGAGCTAAGACCGAATATGTAACTATACCCCAGGCAGGAGCTTCATTTTACTATCAGAAATCTGAGATTTGCTCTGCAATTTCATTTGTGATACATCTGTACATCTATTCATCGAATTTTAAAAATTTGCTGCCAGATGCATGCTACGGCTTAGCTGAAGATGAGTATTCTCCTCCTGATGCAAGGTGCCACAGGGAGATTCAGAACTTCATGTGTAGTTCTCTGAGTATCAAAGAAACACTTGTGATATACATACACAGATAAAGTAGCATGCTGGGATCTTTGCCTGCTGTGATACTTACGCAAAGCAGTCTATATACCAACTAATGACATACTCTCTGCCTATAGATAACAAAACTGAAAAAAATCCTGCCGTGTTTTGATAAGTGTTGTTACTAGTTTAGGAATTTTTGTGTCATACAAAAAGTAAGTGGAAAGCAATGGTTAGCTTCTGCCAGTGGGTAATGGCCTAGCCCTGTCTCTTGGACTTTCCAAAGTTAGGAGAACAGCATGTTTTTCATGTAAATTAGCTGTATGTTTCAGCTGGATTGCTTAGCTATCATCAGAAATCCAGGAATGCTAGCTGTAATGTGTAAACGGTCCTGTTGGTTTCTGTGCTGAGTGGCTCAGAAATGCTTGGTAGAAGTAAAATCTCATTATAGTGATCCACAGTGGCATCCCATGAAAGATGTGCATGCCTGTTGGAGCCTAAAAGATAGATTCATTAAAATAGGGAGCCTTTCAGTGAGGATATTTATAGTGCATTTGTAAGAGACGAAAAGGGATATGGCTGCTTCTGTTTCATATAGAAAGACAAGAGAGAAGTGGGCAAAGTTTCCAGAGAACACCAAAGAAAAGGGAAAAAAGAGCCCTAACCAAAACCCACTTAGATTTTCATACAAACTTCACACGAAATATTTCTCAGATTCACTGAGTAATCATGTCTGTTGTTTTTCAGATGATTGCAGCTCATTTACTGGAGTGTCATATAATGGAATTTATGTTTTTATTGCCAGCTGTATAATAATTATTTTATAAACAGTTACATGTTCAAAGGCAATTGTTTATCTGCTTTAAATTTTGATTGTGCTCTAATCTAAACTCAACATACATGAAGGTGTGCAGGTCCTTGGGTTGTAGATGGAGGTCTGTGGAAGCCAGAGAAGAAAATGTAGGATTATAGCCCTGAGTCGTACCCTCCTTAACTGCAGATAACCTGGACATTATTTGCTTGGACTGGCTGCATGCATCTATCTGGTGTACTTCTTGTAGTCATATTAAATCAGAATCCCTTCTATAAGTGCCATCAGTGATTCTTCATGAGGAGCAGATGCAGCTTGCCTGAGTTCTGCTTTCTAAAAGTACTGCCAGAGCTGCAGTTGCAACAGGGCAAACGAAAAGCCCCTGGAAGGAAACACTGTGTACACTGGCTTTGAGTTAGCTCACTCGCCCAGCACTTTGAAGTCAGTCATATACAGCTAGGAAGTCCACCATACAAATTACAGCCATAACCTGAATGCAGCTGTTATTCCATCAGACAAACTGCAGATGTTTTACTGATGAAAATGCCAAGAACAGCATGAGCTTTTTGTTATTGTGCAGCCACTTCATCATAACGTATGGCCATTTAAATCAATTGCGACAGAGAATTTTTTTATAAAGCTGATTGGTTTATTAACACAATATACTATTATTGAGGGTTATTTCTCCTGGTGGTTAAATATTTTCACGTTGTTTAACATAATTATTTTAAAACATGATTAAAAAGTACCTTAAAAAGTACTGAAATGAAGTTGTCTAAATTTTCTTTACTAATTATATCTAGATTCATATCACATCGTGATTTTCATACTGACAGAGAAAGGCAAGGGGTCTTTTTGAACTTCTGTTGAAACTGATCTAAAAAACCCCTCTTAACCACAGGTCTAAGTATCGCTGACCCATGTCCAGACATATGTAGCTTAAGAGCCTAATGCCACAAATAATTTTTCACATCCTGATCTCAAAATATTGTACAGTCCTGTTTAAGGTAATGCTTGCAAGCTCATAGCTTGCTAACACACTTGTCCTGGCTCACCATTTATCTCAAATTACTTTTAAAACTAAGACCTTGCACCAGAGTCTTTTCAGGCACTTATTTACATACGTGTAATATTTCCTCAGGCATCAGAAGACATTACGGGGGATTCTAAATTCCAATTAAAATGTTCATTGTACACCCAGAGGGACTGTCAAATTTGGGCTTTAATAACATCTGTGGAGAAGCTTCTGTAAAAAGCAGCTCTATTCCTTCCTTTGTACAGAAATCAGTGAAATATTTATTTAGTACTTAACGTAGTCTGCAGCAAGGAAAGTCTTAACTGAAAAGTGTCTTATAAGCAGATTAAATATTGAACTCCAACTCGGTATTTATACTGTAGAAACGTTTTTGAGTTAGAAATGTAAAGGCAGTCATTTTAAATTACATTTATGCGAATTTGTAAGAGTTGTGAAAGTTAATTTCATTTCTGTTTTCTCTGCTCAGAGCAGTGTACAAAGATGCTGATCTGTATCTCATGGATTCTCCTTTTGGATATTTAGACATTTTTACAGAAAAAGAAATATTTGAGAGGTAATGTATGTTTTGAAATGCTGTTCTTAAGAATTTCATCAAATGACTGAATGTAAAACCAATAACAGAAATCTCCCTCTAATTGTTACAGAACTTAAGAACAAAAATACAGAGGTGATTAAAATAATACCTTTGGGGAATGTTATTTTACAGAACTTTTGTGAGTAAGCATTTTGTGTTAGCATTAGGATGGGATATTTTGTATAGCAGGCCTGGGCCACATTGAACCTGCTGTAATCTATTAATCCCGGGGTGTAACACTTCATATCTGGTGCATCTGTCTCCCAGAAGGGCTCTCAGTTTAAAATTTGTATCTACTATGTCAGTATACATTTTGACAATTTTTTTTTTTAAAAGAAATTTTAATTGCTGAAAGAGTGGTCACCTGAAAGTGCCCACTGAACAAGAGACTGACAGAATCTTGGCCAAACATGTAGACTTTCGACTTGTCCTGTTAGAGTAGCTCAGAACACTGGGGACACACACTGCCATCCATGAAATTTGCAGTTACCGAATTTGAAGCTTTGAAACTGAGCTAATAAATCTAAGTAACTCTAAAATAAGAAGAAATATTCCATTTTCATGTTGAGCTGTACTTTTTTGGATTAATCTGAAAATGATTTTTCCCCCTCCTTTGGTTTCTGCTCTAAAAATGCTCATCCTTCACACATTCCAGCCTTACCACTTCCTTGTAGTTTGAGGGAGCACCCAAGACTGTGCGTACTTGGAGGGAGGCAGGTATGGATTGAAAATGGAGGAGATGAAAGCAATGTCTAATTATGAAAATAAAAAATCTAATTTTTAACTTTCATTTTTTATAGTTGTGTGTGCAAGTTGATGGCCAATAAAACTAGGATCTTAGTTACTTCAAAACTGGAACATTTGAAGATTGCTGACAAAATATTAATCTTACATGAGGGGAGCTGCTATTTCTATGGAACATTTTCTGAACTTCAGGGTCAAAGGCCAGACTTCAGCTCAGAGCTGATGGGATTTGATTCTTTTGATCAATTCAGTGCAGAGAGAAGAAATTCAATTATAACTGAGACTCTGCGACGATTTTCCTTTGAAGGAGAAAGCATGGGATCACGAAATGAAATAAAGAAGCAATCTTTTAAACAAACATCAGATTTTAATGACAAAAGGAAGAACTCCATAATTATTAACCCACTTAATGCAGGCAGGAAGTTATCGATAATGCAGAAAAATGGGACACAGGTCAACGGACTGGAAGATGGCCACGTTGACTCACCAGAAAGGAGGATCTCACTGGTACCTGACCTGGAACAGGGAGATGTGGGTCTACCTCGAAGTAACGTGTTAAACTCTGACCATATGCTGCAATCTCGGAGGAGGCAATCTGTGTTAAGTCTGATGACAGGCACCTCTGTGAACCAGGGCCCACACGTCTCCAAGAAGGGAAGTACAACATTTCGGAAAATGTCTATGGTGCCTCAGACAAACCTGTCTTCTGAGATAGATATCTACACTAGGCGCTTGTCTCGAGACAGCATCTTGGACATAACTGATGAAATTAATGAAGAGGATTTGAAGGTGCGTGTTGATTTACTTGATCTTTTTTTGATATGGTGATGATTTGAGCAATATACTCCTATGCCCATTTCTACCTGACTCTATACTCTACGATATCTCCTGTGGAATGTCTTTTCTTCAATATCTACGAATATTTTTTAAACTGAAGTACTATCTTGAAATTCTTAAAAATATTTCTTGTTGTCAAACTGTCTAGCTCATATTCTGGTATGAATAACTGACAGACGAGTAAGCTGGATTTTACTGTGTTTTTATGGGTGTGCTGGAAATCATGCAATTAAGGTTGAGTTTTATGCCAACAACTGGAGCAAAATTCCTTTCTTATAATTAACAATATTACGTGATGAAATACTTTTCTTTCCAAGATTCCTTCTCCCCTTCCCCCCTCCCAATTTTTTTTAAAAATTGTTTTTCATAGGATAGAAAAATTTTCTATAGTAGTTTACTATGAAGAAAAAAATCTAGAAGGAATGCTGAAACTCATAATTTGCTGGAGCACTGTCCATTTTTTCTTTTGCTTTATTGTTTTAAGCAGAATAAAAATCCCTTAAAGTATCTATGATTTCACTTTAACAGCATATTAGTAGTCTACATTTCAATATACATTGAAAGAAAATTGCTGTTGATTAACTATTACCCGACTTTTAGAAGTGCTGGAAAAATCTCTCTTGTTTCTTTCAGTGTTATCTGAACATTTCAAACTATCCCTAAACTGTGATGTTGGAGTGAAGATAATTTGATCACCCAGTATCTTTCTCACCAGTCATTATCAGGCAATTTGAATCATCAAATCATAGAATGATTTGGGTTGGAAGACTTAAAGATCATCTAGTTCATGCTGCTGGACCTTAAAGATCACTTAGTTCCAACCTCCATCCATGGATGCAGGGTTCCCCCACTTCCCACTAGATCAGGTTGCACAGGGCCCCATCCAACTTAGCCTTGAACACCTGCAGGGACAGGGCATCCACAGCTTCTCTGGGCAACCCATGCCAAAGCCTCACCACTCTCACAGTGAAGATTTCTTCCTAATGTCTAATCTAAATAATTCCTCTTTCAGTTTAAAGCTGCTTTCCCTTGTCCTATCACTACATTCCATGATAAAGACCCCTCCCCATCTTGCCTGTAGTCCCTCGTTAGGTACTGGAATGCCACTATGAGGTCTCTCTGGAGCCTTCTCTTCCTTGGGCTAAACAACCCCAACTCTCTCAGCTGTAGTGTGAATGCTACAGTTCAGTTATTTGGAGTCAGCAGAAAGAATGACAGCTTTCATGTGAGTTAGCAGAATGAATGACAGCATTCGTGTGTCAGAAATTTTCACAAATAGGTACTATTGTCATTGTAACTATGGTCTTATCAATTCTCTGTCAGGAATGCTTTACTGATGATGCTGAAAGCATGGGTACTGTTACCACGTGGAATACTTATTTCAGATACATTACCATCCACAAAAGCTTGATTTTTGTACTAATTTTATGTGTGACTATCTTCTTACTTGAGGTAAGAAAATCTGTTCCCGGTGTCATTTTCCTGCAAACAATGTTTCTTCAAATTATGCAGTTTGTCATAGAAGTATAAAGGGATAAAGGATCAAGACATTAGTTGATGCATGTATTGACCAGTGGCAACTGCTGTTAAAATGATATATTTTTTAATATAATTTCTCTACTGTTTAGTTGAACATTGCTCACTGAAGATAATGATTAGTACATGGCAAAAGAATACCCACCAACTCAGATTATCTGTTATTTCCTTCTGTGTTGTAAATAAACTGTTGTCCTGAGCTTGTCTCTTGTTCACAGGTGAATGAATTCCCATTTTCTATGAAAAAATATCTCTACAGAGCCTTGTGAATTTAACAAGTACACATGTATCAATCCTGGAGAGTTGCTTTTAAAAATGTCTTATTAGTTTTTCTCTCCGTGAAAGAAGAAAGGGTAATAATGCAGAAAGCTGAATGCCTTTGATGGCATTTAAAGATGGGTGGGATTTTCCTACAGTGTGCAGAAAAGACTTTTTTCCAAGTACAGTGGAAAACACTGTCAGAACATGTGCTAAAGAACTTCTGCCTGATCACATGCATGATCATGCAAATCTGATTATTTTACCTGTTGTGGATGTTTTCTGTTTTTTCTTTTCTCAGCTTAGGAAAGGCTTTTAACATATCTACATAAACTTCTAGTATCCTCTTTTACAATTAATATCCTAAATTGAGAGTTTTTTCTAAGGCATGAAACAGATTTCAGAGAAAAGGCTGTGATTAATGGGGACTGTATTGATATGCCAACTTATAAAATATAGCACCATTTTCCCTTGACATTTTTCAGCACAGGAAGAAAAAAAGAAGAATCCACCAGGAATATAGGATTGCTTTTTGGCTGATTGTGCCAGTGAAGGGTTTTTAACAATTCTAAGTTGACATTCAACCTTCTTTTAGTATCATCGAACCTGGAGAAGGACGAGTGATAATAGGCTGAATTTACAGTAACGTTGCATTCTGGATGACTAAATTAGTTCTTCTGGAACTGATGACTTTGTGTCTGGAGCTTGGGTCTTGTTTGAGATCCCACATTTTTAAATCACTTCCAACAAGATTGAGCATTTTAATGTGTAGCTGTTCTTATTATGCAAGTTCTATTTTCATGGTGTGGAAAATGGCATTATACACATACAACAGCAAAGTTAAATGTGATTTGTAGGAGAAAAGGAAATTTTAACTTTGAGGTGTATGCCTCTATATTCAGCGTATATTTCTAGTACTGATTACAGGTTTTCGCTTTTTGAATTAGACTAGAAACTTTTTAAATAATTCAAAAGCCTTATCTTCTAATTGAGAACAAATCTGATGACAATGAATATTTATCCATCAGAGTTAAACTCCCCAGTGTAATTATTGCTTAAATAAAATCCTATTGATAAATTAATGGGCTATATTCAGATATAGCACAGGCTATATAGCCTCTATTAAACCTCTGTGTATGAGATGAAATACCGTGCAAGTTGAGTATGTGGCCTGCAGTTGCCCTTCTGGCCCTAGGTGATGAAGAAAGTCTAGTGCTAAACACTGAAATATTGAACTGAGAGATAGTGACAAGCAAGTTGAAAGTGGAATTTTAACAGCCTTCAGAACTAGCATTGAAAATGCTAGATATGCTCTTCTAGATTTAGAATGGATTACTTTATATTACAGATCCCAAGGTGGGTTCGCAGAGAACACCATAAGTAGGCCATCAGTTGTACTTCCTTTCTAGACTTGTGGAGTGTATTTATTTGTGAGTGTGTAGCTCACTTGAGTGGCTCAAAGCAAATTTCCTAGACGTAGGACCCAGAGACCAGAGTTAGTGAACTAGAGGAAGAGCAGTTATGCATGGAAACATTTAGAAAAGTTTAGTATTCTCTTGCAATAGCATCCATCACTGTCTTCCCACCAGCATTTTGTTACATTTCGTTGCCGTTTGACTGATGGCAGCAGAGGGGCAATCTGACAAATGCTGTCTGACATGGAAGTGCGTATGAAGCAGAGGTGTGTCATTGAATTCCTCCATGCAGAAACATGGCACCCATTGACATTCGCTGACTCCTGCTGAATGCTTATGTGGATCAAACAGTGGATGTTATCACAGTGAGATGCTGGGTAGTGCATTTCAGCAGCAGTGACAGCAACAGACAGGCCACATTCTGGATGACCATGCAGATTTTTATGAGCTCTTGCTCATTGCTGGTGAAAAGGCATAGCTAATGGTGGTGACTATACTGAAAAGTTGTGTTTTGTAGCTGAGAATTTGCTCTATCAAATGGTATCAGTCTGCTCTTTGTGTTGTAGTTTCCACGGAAATAAATAGGAGGCATTATTTTCGGAGTGGCCTGTGTACATTTTGATAGACAAGAAATCATAAGTAGAAAAAGAGACAGACTGCAATGGAGTGGCCTACATGAAGTTCTCCACTGACTCAGAGAACAGACAACAAGATTTGTTATAGAGAAAGCTTCCGTTGGGCACAATAAATAGAGTTGAATTCCGTATCTTAAAACATGCTAAAATAGATTATGTGGAGAAATATGTAAAACTAGCAGCCAAACAAGATCAGACGAATAGATATATCAAAGTAGATGTCACCTGGAAAGAACAGTAATGCAAGAGTAAAAATGTTAAAGGTTTTGAACTATTGCCTTTGAAGATATTGGTAAAGAGACCTGTTTTATTTTTTCTTTTTTTTTTCTTTTTTTTTCTTTTTTCTTTTTTTTTTTTTTTCTGTTTTAAGAGTCATCACGAAATATTAGCTTTTGAAACTTAAAATATGTTAAAGCATACACTGAATATTTCTTGTCATTCAGAGTGCATTAACAAGCCTTTGTTAATAGTATGGTTAAAAATAATAAAAGAATATTAAAGAACTTGAGTGCCTGATTGTAATAAAAGTCTAAATGTAGCTTTGCTAGTGGGATGCACTAAATGGAAAGATGATGGAAAGATGTGGAAGGAGAAGGTGATCTGACAAGGTTTTGCTTCAAGGAAGTTTGATTTCCATGCATTTACAATGCTCTCTCTCCAAACAATTATAAAACAAAAAAAAAAAGTAAATGAGAAGATCATAATGAGAATAGACAAAAAATTAACTGTTTTCTCTGGTCACAGGTGGCTGCTTCTCTTGTTCTGTTATTATTTCTTCAAAAGTAAGTAGTTCTGATTATTTATTGAAGGATTGAGGAATCCTTTACATTGATTTTTGCTATACATAATTAATAAACTCTGCCAGAAGTCCATATGGATAGGCTCTAGCTTAAGTTCAATAAAGTGATTCATAGATGGAGGTGGTACCTTACACTGGTCCTTTTCTTAGTGCTAACATTTGTATGGCTTGTGTCTTGTTGACACTGAATGCATAGCAGTGACAAAAGACATTTCCTCAGTCAGCTTACTCTAGAGATGTGTGGACTTATTTCTGAATATGTTGTGGTTCACTGTTGTCTTTCAGTGACGCAGGATGAGACGTTTGCTTAGGAACGTTTGAAGTGAACAGTTTCTATAAAACTCTGTATAATATCCTCTGCTCACCTAGAGACCTTCGAAGAAGTTGCAGGGTCCAGCAGATGAGGGTTAAAGCATGCTGAGCAGCAGTATGGCTTTTCCTGTGTTATTGCTTTTGATTCTTATTTTAGTCCTGTAGAACTAAGTCTGTATGTTCGAGCATAGGAAATATGGTAATTAATGTGTGATTTGGGGGGGAATTTTGGTCTCCTCTTAGCCTAGGTCACTAAGGTTTTGGATTAAATTTTGTCTTTGTAAAAACACTTCATTGCACAACATATTTTAGAAATTACTACAAATGCTGATAGATGCGAGCATCTCCAAAGGTATGTGAAGAAAAGAATATGGCATATATTGCCTTGGCCTCTAAACACACGCAGACTAACTTTGTCTTACTGGCACTTGAGGTAGATCATGATATATATGATGGAGTGGGTCCAGAGGAGGGCCACAAAGATGATCAGAGGGCTGGAGCACCTTTCCTATGAGGAAAGGTTGAGGGGATTGGGACTGTTCAGCCTGGAGAAGAGAAGGCTCTGGGAAGATCTCACTGCAATCTTCCCATACTTGAAGAGAGCATATAAACAGGAGTGAGACTGACTTTCAGTGCCAATAGATAGTGACAGGTCAAGGGGGAATGGCTTTAAACTGAAAGAGGGGAGGGTGAGGCACTGGAACAGGCTGCCTACAGAATCTGTAGATGATCCATCCCTGGAGGTGTTCAAGGACAGGACTGATGAGTTTCTGGGCAGTCTGACCTAGTGGCTGACAGCCCTGCTCATGGCAGGGTGCTTGGAAGTAGATGATCTTTGAGGTCCTTTCCAACTCAAGCCATTATATGATTGTATGATTTTATTTCATAGGATAGGATAATTTATATAGGACAGGATATTTCGTAGGATAATAATAATAAATGACAGTTAAACTATATAACTAATCATTAACTTAGTTTTAAAAGAAATGAACATTGCAGTGCTATTTATTTAGTAGAGAAATTAAAAAGAAACTTGCAATTTCTGATAATGCATTTATTTTTTATTTATACCACACAGTAGAGCTGCGAAAATAAATGCGACACAACCAGAAAATGCTACCAGTGACAACCCTCCAGTGATCATCACGGACACCAGCTCCTACTACATGATTTATATTTATGTGGGAATTGCAGATACCCTGCTCGCCATGGGAATTTTCAGAGGCTTGCCCCTTGTGCATACACTGATCACAGTATCTAAGACTCTTCATCAAAAGATGGTGCATGCAGTTCTTTATGCACCTATGTCAGCATTCAACTCTTTGAAAGCAGGTAACTTGGATGGAAACTGATTGACTCGTGTATAGGTTTTATTTTAATTAAACAGTTTTTATTCTGCTAAAGGATACTGCTGCTTTCCATCTAAATTGTCAATCAAGCTGAATGATAAAAGTTTGCTACGTAAAGTGATTTGTGAATCTTCTAATGGTTGCACTTACTTTAAGTATGACATATTTCAGTTGTCAGTTCTGATTCTGAAATAACACCTTTTAAGTTGGCATAGAATGAGAAAATTCATTGTTAGAAGTTTGAGGCAATAAAACCAGAAAAGGTTCTAATGAATAGCCTTTGTCTAAAACTGTAATAGAAAAGATATAGTCTAAAGATATGTGGTGAGTGACAAGGAATCAGATATGGATGATAAATAGTGCTTTATTTCATGAGCAGTCCTACTAAAATGGCATAAAACATCAGTTGGTGTGAACAATGGTATTCATATTCAAATTTGGCTCAGAAGTTGATACAGAGTTCATTACATAACTGGTGCAACAAGTTCTGTTTGCTTCTGAACGTGAAATTCCTTTCCCATACCCTACTTAACTGGTACATGCTGGAGTAAAGGAAGCATTGGTAAATGACAGTGTAACATAGGATCTTCCTTCATTTTCCCATTATATTCTTAGTTCTGTTGTTATTTTGTGGTTAACACAGTATTTCTGCTCAGAAGCTAAGAAACTGGTATACAAACTAAGAAAAACACTGACGTGCAAATTATCTGTGTATCAGCAAAGCCTGATGCATAAAGGGTGCAGACTTTATGGCAAGTGTCTGTGTTTCTGTCCTGTTTTACATGTTAGTTTGTTTTAACTACATTTTTTTTTCTGAGATTCCAAGACCTGAATCAGAAATTGTAGAATCAAATTTGTTCATGATGTAGCTCCATTAAGCTGTAATGGAATTGCTTGTACTAGAATAAATCTTGTACTTACCTTCAGTATTTTGTATTTAGAAAAAAAGCAAAAAAACCCTGTTTGTTTTGTAAAAGTAATACATGTAGGATTTTGTGGGGAGGTGTTAAAATGTTTTATTTATTTATTTATTCTTAATCCATAGGTGGTATACTCAACAGATTCTCTAAAGATACAGCGATACTGGATGATTTACTTCCACTGACAGTATTTGATCTCATTCAGGTTTGTAGAATAGAAGTTCTCAATTTTGATGTCTTTTGGCATTGTAAAGTTTCAGTTGTACATCAAGTAAAGAAATTATGTGATGCGAAGAACTAACAGGAATTAAATCCCAACAGTCTCTTTCTTTCAGTCTGTTTACATAGCTGCTTATCTTGTAAGTCAACCTCACTGCTTCTGCTTTTGAATTCTTGCCATAGGTATACCCACACTCTTTGTGCAAACTTCTTTCGAGTACTTGGGCACAGAAACATTTTTGCCCTGCAATCCCCTTCAGTACAAGTCCACATTCAGCTTCAAAGATGTAAAATACATTCCTTGGTTCCTTTCAGTTATTTTGGATCAAGATGAATATAGTCTGTGAGGCCCTTGTTAACTACTTGTTATGAAGGACAGCTTTTGGGGTTAGGAAATCTCTCGAAGAATTTTATGCCCTGAGAGTTGTAGAACTGCAGAATTTTATTTTATTTTTAATGGCAATGCTTGGTGCCATTGTAGCTGCTGGGAAACTCCACACGTTACCAGATCTTGATGAGCTTTGAATAACCTCCAGTACATTCACACTGAAGAGAACACTGAAGAAATATAGAGACAGAGACACCTATTCTGAGACTCTGTGGTCTGTATGGATCCCAGCTCACATCAGTAGTGTCCCAGCACTACTGTTGACACACTCCATCTGTGAATTTGCTCTGATTTGCAGTTCTTACAAACATGATGATCTGGTAAAAACCAAGTCCCCTTTCCTTTTTTATTAGTAATTGGTAACTTTGCCTCTTGACCTTAGGGAGGCAAGTGCAGCTCCACCTTAAGAAGTTCAAGAAAATAGCAGTGTTACCTTGTGCGCTGTCATGAATCTTTGCTGAATGAGTAAACATGGACATTAAACCATTCTCTGAATTGCTGATGTCATCTTCAGTGTGAATAGTATTCACTACTGTCTTTTCTGGTGTGGTTTTTGTGTTTGTTTCTGACATTTTGGATCTGCCACGGAGAAGTTATTCCAAGATGAATTTTGTTAGTCCATCAAATTCTGTGTCAAACTCTGTACAAGAAGCTGACTAGTTTTTCATATTTCAAGGTTAAAGAAAATAATCTCTACCTGTAGCTTTTCTGTTCTGATCCCTTTCAGAAGCTAACCTGTAATACCTATTAGTACACCTCTTTCTCTTGAGTTTAGGTGTAGAGGCCCCTGGACATGCATGGCCAGTTGCCCTGTCTTTCCATTTTTTTTTCTGGAGAAGATCATTAAATCTACCCAGTGTCTTGAACACTTTTTACCAGCCATTTCCTTATAAGACAGTTCTGTTCATCCTCTGCAGCTTTTGAATTGTTTGGCAGTTTCCGACACTGCATATGTCGGTTTCCATGAACACTGCATATAAACAATGCCAGATTCATCTGAAAGACACACAGAAATTGTGACTCTGTATGTTGGTTATCACAGAGTCAAAGGATGGTTGAATTTGGAATAGATCTGTGGACTTAGTCCATAGTGGACAGTCAAACACTAGGATCTCTTCAAACCTTCTGTTCAAAGCAGGGTCATCTACTGCCAGATTGGATTTTGGATACCCCCAAGGGTGGAGACTCCACACCTTCTTTGAGCAGCATGTTTCAGTGTTTGACTGTCCCCACAGTGAAAAAGGTCTTTGTCATGTTCAAATGGAATTTTGTCTATTTCAACTTGTGCCCATTGCCTCTTGTCCTTTCACTGCTTGACAGTTAGAAGAGTCTGACCGTCTTTCCAGATCAACTCCAGATAACTATGACCTAATACATTTTACATCAATGGCAAGAGATAGTGTCTGTGATGTTTTCTCTGGCGGCCATCTGTCGGAATATGAATTACAGCCAGTTAATGACTGCAGTAGCTTTAAACAAGTTTAATTGCCTACGTCAGTCTTCCACCAGTACTTACAGTGGCATCATCATTTTTTGAAATCCTTGGCATGAGATGCTATTAGCATATATTGCTAGTCCCTAAGGTTTAATATTATCTCAGTCATGATATCATAGTGAACTCACTAGACATTTATACTTACGGTCTTAACCACATTTTCTCAAAATAATGAACTGCCATTGGTTAACTGAATTGGCTGTTGCAGTCATCACCATTTTGAACCCTGGATGAAATCTCTACCACTTGTTGTGTTTTTTAAAATGAAGGCATACAGGAAGCACTGGAGTAAGTCTCTTGGTCTGGCCTCCATCCCAGCCCTAAAAGCTCATCATCTGAGGCCAATGCAGCACAGTCCTGTGGCTTTTAATTGATCTTCATTAACTCTCTGCTGGCATTTCCTGAGCATATATCAATGTAGCCAGCCTGTATGTTGATTCTCACTACTGACATTTTGAAGAAAGTATTATTGTCTGTTTGTCTTTATACTTGTTTTGTTTTTTGAACCTGTGAGAGAACACTAATTTTTATATTCAGCTTTTTAGTGAAATAGGTGTTGGACCTGCAGTAGAACTATGTGGTATGATCATGGTCTTTGCAAAATTTAAGTAAACGATGGAAATGGGAATTAGAACAGCCACTGTGTTACTCTATGATCTCAAGTAACCTAAGACCTGTCTAGTTTGGCAGATGTCATTTGAATAACTCATTTTCTTAATAGTAAAATATAGAAAAGGTGCTAAATTCAGCAGTTTGAAAAAATGAAAAAACACAAATTCATTCTTGTGTTTCTGCAGACCAGTGCTATACAGCCTGTACAAGCACAACCCGTGTGTGTCAGCATTCTTTTAATAGAAAGGGGTAAAGTAATGAAAGAAATCTTTAACTACTCCATTTGTTAATTTTTATCCATAAACTTTGATACTGCCATTGCACTG
>JAOWBP010000001.1:20119623-20131462 GCA_028571105.1 Tragopan temminckii | reverse complement strand
GAGGTGAGGCTGCTCAGCACAGAGCAGAGAGGACAACCCGTCCCCTCGCCCAGTGGCCGTGCTGGGCCTGGTGCACCACAGGGTGCAGTTGGCCCTTCAGGCTGCCGGGGCATACTGCTGACTTGTGTTCAACTTGCTGTCAAACAGAACTCACCAAAACCCACATATGAATTCGATGACCTGTAAGTGCCTCCAAAACATGTCAGCAGAAGATAAGAAACCTCACAATTAACGTATGGCCTGCCTGCACCAAACTAGCTTTTGCAGTGACAAACTACACAGGTGTTTTTTTTTCCAACTTGAGCCACTGGACTGACCTCCTGTAGTATCGTTCGGTTGCACACTGCGGTTTCCAGAGAGCTTGTATTTGAGGAGATGGTGTCACGCAATACTGTTGTTGCAAACTACATGTGTCTGCTTTGGAGAAAGTAACTGCTCTCTTTCTAGCGGAAGAATACGGAGCCTTATAGAATTAGTTGTATTAGATTACTTGTGAAAAAAAAAAAATCACGACTTCTTCCACATTCTGGAAGTATATATTACTTAATAATATTATGAATTCTCATCCCACATTAAGAATAGTTTAAGTGATATTAATGAAAAAGTAAATTAAAGATTTTGTAATGTTATTAAAATACAATTAGGCAAGGCTAAAAATAGTGTATTATGCTCTAGACATTTTTAGCTGAAAGTAGTAAATACACTCCTTCGTTCTAAAGCATTAGTTGGAGAATGTGAATATAGCAGTTAAATTGCTGATGGGAATAACAGATAAGAAACTTTCTGTCACCTACACTATGCCTGTCATTATGAATGACAGAAGATTTCAGTCTCTGAAAGGAAGAATGGATATCATTGTAAAATGTTTCTGACATTTATGCTGTATTCTGCCCAGATCTAAATCGTAATGCAAATTACAGAACCAGGAAAGCATCTTTTCAATTGATTTAAAGTGCTAAGCTGTCTAAAATATCTTCACATGTGAAGTGAGTGATAAATTTGTCAGGGGAGCTGGATTATAGAGATTAAATTCTATAAGGCAAGACTCTTTAGCCAGATGGCTACCTAGCAGATTTTAGCTGATGTGTAATGCTAGGATTTCTTGGACAGTTACAGGGATTCCCTTTCTTGTACAGAATTTCACTGCCAAGAAGCCAAGAAAGAAGCTCTGATATTTCTGCAGGTGCAATATTTCTAAAAATATACAATTTCTGGGAATAAAAAAAGATACTAACACCAGTTGAAGTGAATGCATGGTGTTCATTATTGGGGCTTACTAAATGCAGTCAGAAAGAATAAAATGGCCTGTCTCATCCAAAGTCTTCCTGTTTGTATGATCAAAATGAGATGACATTTATATGTGAACATAATGATGACTATGCTTTTCCATCTTGCACAGTAGTTGAAATGAAAATTGCAATCACTAGGCTTGCATATTAGCACACTTTTCAAAAGTTCTGTCACAGTTTTGTTTCAAGATGCTGAGAGAGGTAAACAATTTTCCCAGTATTACCCTGCATTATATATTTGCTCCTGCATGGAAAATCCACTGAATTAGATATTTCAATCTGGAGAGAAGAGCAGGAAGCAATGATAATACAAGTAGCATGAGTTTACTGAAGAAATGCAAAAACAGCTTAGTAAGGACAAGGATGTACAAAGATGTTTCTATAATATCGTTTGAGAGTGATATGATTGGGTTCTGCAGTTTGGCATTTCAGTTAAACCTGTAAAATTGGGCTAGAATAGCGCATACCAATACACTCAGGCTGGATGAGATCCCACCATCAGTTTGTTAGTCTGATGGTAGCAGTCTTTAGAAACTATGCTGAAGATGTAACTGAAGATACAAAGCTTACAGAGGGAATAAACTCAGATGTGCTGAAATGAGGATGTGTTAGAATAACTTGATAATTGTGTTTGATGATTTATTTTCTGGACAAAAGTAATGTAATAATAATCTGTCTTCAGGAATACACTGGCTATGGCTCTGTTTCAGAAGTCATGTAAATGAACGAGATCAGGATTATTGCAATAACTGTAAACTAGTTAATGAGTTGGATAGAAAGGAAATGGCATTAAGCTGTAGGTATTAAGCTATAGGGAGGCTACTCAACAAAGATTAGGTTTGTGACTGAGCTTGTTTTAATCTTTTTCTAATACTCTCAACAAAAAGAAAAAAGATGTTGAAGAAAACTGCCAAAGACACAGAGCTGAAGGGCAGTGTCAACATGAGGAACACTAAGAGTTAAAGGTATTAGGTGACCTCAGATGACAAATATGAAACAGATTTCAGTCAACAAAGTGCAAAGGCTTAAACTTAGGAACTGCTAATAATAACCTCTCTTGTAAGTAAGGATCTCTTCAGATAGAAATGTCTAAAGTGAAGGAAAGCTTGGCCAACCACTGCTTGGTTACAGGGTGACTGTAAGATGTGAGTGTGAAGAAAAGAATATATATATAATCCTAAGATGTGTTAATCAAGATATTCCTAAAATAGATAGGAAAGTACCAGCATGTTTGTACAGTGTTTATTTACATGTTCATTTACATTTGCAAATGTCGTGCAAAATGTTGTATAAGTTCTGATCAGACAGGAAAGATTAATTTGAACTGGGATGTCTGGGGAAGGAGAACATATGTTTAGAAAGAGGCTTAAACCTGGATTTTCTTTAGGCTTGGAGAATAAAGGGTGACTGGATCTAAGATGGTCCATCATAAGTTAAAGGGGAAAGCAGGGAAAAAAACTTCAGAACTTAAAATTTACGAATGCCCCAAACCAAACTTGTCCATAGACTTAAAAATATATTTTATGACCACCTGTCCAGTGAAGTTCTAGCAAAGGAGATGAATTAACTTTTTATTGTCTGATCCTTGACCTATTCAAATTCCATGCATTCTGCTTATCTTTGAAGATTAATCATTATTCAAGGAAATTCAGTTTTCAAGTAGAGCAACCCCAAATGGGAGGAAGGAGCTGAAGAGTCCAAGATTTCTTACATGGTCGCTGATTTCAGATGTACAGCTCATCTGCTATACATTATAAGGGTGAAGAGAGCTATTGTGCTCATTTAAAAATAAAGGAAGGGGAATTAAATGTTTGGTCAACGTTAGCATCGTACAAGAGAAAAACAATCTAGAGCTCTGTAAAAGAAGTACCTTACCTTTTCAAATTATACAGCACTATACATAGAAAAGAGACTCACTGTTCTGGATAGAAATTAGGAATAATTTGATTTTGTTTGCTTTGGTAGCTTAGTACAATTAGAATAATATTTGTTTTGATTCCTAGATGCGGTCTGTCAGCCGAATATTTAAATTTATTGACATGCCAACAGAGGAGATGAAAACCATTAAGCCACAGAA
This sequence comes from Tragopan temminckii, assembly GCA_028571105.1. Lineage (NCBI taxonomy): Eukaryota > Metazoa > Chordata > Aves > Galliformes > Phasianidae > Tragopan > Tragopan temminckii. The sequence continues at coordinate 20,128,096 of JAOWBP010000001.1, read as the reverse complement.
GAATAACCAGTTTTCAGATGCCCTTATAATTGAAAACAGGCATGTGAAGGACGAGAAGAACTGGCCATCCGGGGGACAAATGACTGTGACGGACCTTACAGCCAGATACACTGAAGGAGGAACTGCTGTCTTAGAAAACATTTCCTTTTCAATCAGTTCAGGGCAGACGGTGAGACACTGTTTTGTTGTGTTTGGTCTGACTTCTATTGTGCTTTACTGTGGAAGTGTCATTATAAAACTATTTACTGACTCAGTAAGTTTTTGTAGATAGAAACATGAAATTATTGCAGAACAAAATAATCATCTAAATCACCTGAATGACAGAAACATCTTCTGCCTCTTATTTTTTAAGCTCTTTTTAGAGCTCATATCTACTATTATTAGCTATGAACAAAAATAGTAAGGAAATTTGGCTTACTTATCCTAGAAATCTTGAAGCTGTTTGTACCTTAGTGAAGCACGATGAAGAGTTTTCCAGACCATGAGGAGAATAACACACAGATAAAATATTTCTGCAGCAGTCCTTTTTCTGTGCTTGAAGTTGGACTCCTCCTCCTATGGACAGAGAAGTGTGCAAATGCTAGGGGCAGACTGACCCAGGTGGAACGGAACGTGAAAGAATACTGGCCAGCGTGCCAAGGGTAATGCACCAGCAGCTCGGCGCTCAGAGGGACGTTCCATGGGTGCTGTGGGCTGTGCCAAATTATTAGAGAGCAAATGATAAGCAGTTCTATTTTTTAAAAGGCTTACAAACCTCTAACTAACCTTCATGCATATTTGGATTTACATTCAAGAAACAACTTTATTTTCAGGGCAGCACTTAGGCAGATGTTGAACACTTTGCTTGAAGTTCATGCAAAGATTCCTGAGCTGAAGCTGTATGGATGAAGAGCCAATTTTAACTCTGTCACCTAGATGAGAAAACAGGTTCAGCAACAACACCTTGCCTTGCCGTGAGGCAGCTCTTAGGTCCTACTTTGAACAGCACCTGTCTGCCAGAGTTGATAGATCTATATTTGTTTACATGTTTCATTTCTAAGTTTGAGGACACTGCAATTTTGATAGTAGGGTTCAGACTTCCTGTAGCATCATCTTGAAACAACTGTGCCTTTGCAGGAGAGGCAATCTGTGATTTCTGGACTGTGAGGTGTGGGTGCTTCTGTAGTCTGCTTTACTTCCTGGATAATTCTTTGAAGCAATGGAGTAATGGAAATGAAAGATACTTTTGTACTGTACACTTCTGAGGCAAAACAATTAAAACAAAGATCCCTTTTACAATGATTATGATTTAGAAATTTTATCCAATTCCAGTGATGAACCATATATGCAGAGGTAGTGTTTCCAGAATTGGCATGTGTTCCTTAAACCAAGGAGATTTGTTTCTGCCTTGTAGTGAAGCAAGGGAAAAACAAGCAGGAAAGGGGAGAACTCCCATCATAGACCTTTGCTTGTCCTGTTTTGCCTTAGGCACTGTAATGGAAAGGATGTCAGGCAACAGAAAGGGTCTTCATGTCACCTCATCACCTTCACATTTATATTATCATTGTTCAAAAGCAGCCCATGCTCAGACAATTCAGCATTAGCTGTGTAAAATTCAGCTGTGGAAAAAGCCAGTTTCTCAGCTTTGGGTGGTGGTTACACAATATGAAATAATATATAAGAAAATTTCTGTTCTTCTGGTAAGTATGGACTAATGGATCTACCTTCTTAGTTGATTCTGAAGGTTTACACTAACAAAACAGAGTCTGGTGCAGTGTTTCATTCAGCCCTTGCTGTAGACTTTTATCACTTACAAATGAACAACCTACGCTATCCCACTGAAATCAGTTTGGATTGCTCTCCACTGTTAAGATCTCTAAATGCTGCTGCCTTGGTCTGTGGTTAAGATATGAGTGATATTAAGTGCTTGCTTTTATTAACTTGCATTGCAGGTGGGCCTTTTAGGAAGAACTGGCTCAGGAAAAAGCACTTTACTTTTTGCATTTTTAAGACTGCTGAATACAGAAGGGGATATCCAGATTGACGGCGTCTCCTGGAACACAGTCAGCTTGCAGCAATGGAGAAAGGCCTTCGGAGTGATTCCTCAGGTAACGAGAATGTTTTAGAGGCAGCAAAGGGCCTTCATTTTTTTTGATTGTATACTAATATGCACATAGTTACATTTAAGCTGAAAGCTAGTTGTTTTATGCTAAGAAACAGAAAAAATGCACAGAATTTGTGAAGAGAGTAGTTGGATGGATGAATGTGATAATTTGCAGTAAAATCTACATTTTGAGTATTTCTATGTCACTCACACAAGAGCTCTTATAAAAATGAGAAGGTGCAGTACCCTCAAACAAAAGTGTTTGTAGTTGGTTTATCTCTCTGCTTCTGAAATGGATGACATGTTGATTCAAAATAAGATAGTGCCATCTAAAGAAAAAAAATACAGTCAGTGATGTTCTCACCTCCTGTTTTTAAAACCTTACATCATGTATTATGGTTAATTTGTGAAAACAATACTTTGCTTGTTTTCTTTGATAGGTCAGTAGCAGAACTACTCAATCATTAACTGATCTGCAACTTGGGCAGGGACACCTTCCTCTAGACCAGGTTGCTCAACCTGCCCTTGAACACTTCTAGGGGTGGGGCATCCACAGCATCTCTGAGCGACCTATTCCTGATCCTTCCTACCTTCATTCTGTGATTCTGTGTTAAAGAGTCCCTCTCCTGCTTTCTTGTGGGCCCCCTTTAGGTACTGAAAGGTCACTATAAGGTCTCTCTTGAGACTTTTATTCTCCAGGCTGAATAACCCCAACTCGCACAGCGTGTCTTCATTGGAGAGGAGCTCCAGCCTTCTGAGCACCTTTGTGGCCTTCCTCTGGATCTGCTCTTATAGATCCGTGTTCTTCATATGGTAGGGACCCCAGAGCTGAATGCAATGCTCCAAGTATGGCCTCAAGACAGCATAATAGAGGGGAACAATCACCTCCCTGGAGCAGCTGGTCACACTTTTTTAATGCTGTTGGCTTTCTGGGCTGCAAGCACACATTAAATGCTCATGTTGAGCATTTCAGTCACCGGTGCACCAACTTTTTCTCCATAGAGCTGCTCTCAATCCACTGATCTCTCAGCCTGTATTGATGTTTGGGATTACCAAGACCCACGTGCAAGACCTTGCACTTGGCCAGGTTGACCTGCATGTTTGCATGGCCCACCTTTCAAGTCTGTCAAGGTCCATCAATGTGGCAACCCTTCACTTCCAACATGTCACCTGCACCACACAGCTCAGCGTCATCTGCAAACTTGCTGCAAGTGCAGCAGGTCCCTCAAAGACAGCAATTTTAAGCACTTTGACCTTACTGGAGCAGCCCTTTCTTTCACTGTCAATTTACACACCCAACCTACGGGAGCCAGGAGTGCTGCAGGGAGTTTGCTGCTCAGATTCACCTCCTGGCTGAGCTCTGCTGGCAGCCAGGGCTTGCCTGGCATGCTGCCCTGTGACAGCTGATCTGTCACCCTTTCTCTCAGCTTTGCAACTCTTTCATGTATGTCTAGTCTTGTAAACTTTTATTTGTTTGTTACTTCTGGTTCAGTACTGTCAGCATGACTTTTAGTTGCAAGCAAGGAAAAAAGTAACCCCTTTGGGTCAAGGTAGCTATGTCAGAGATTGCAAATACAGCTGTGTCAAGATGGGCAGAGATTGCATGTATGGTGTTGCTTTAGTCTGGAGAAGTATGTTATAAAATTTGTCGAAGAGTACTAAAAAACCCCAGCTCTGCATTCTCTGGAAATCACTAGAGTTGACAATCTGTATGCTTCACTTTCCAGCTTCTGTCCAAAACACTTGCCAAGGAGCTGCACATTTATGCCTCAGAATTTCCCACATGCAGAATGAAATAAAGTTTTCACCAGTATTCTCTTCAGAGAAGAGAAATTACACATGCTGCCCAGCCTTTCCCAGCCGAACAAAGAGAGCCTTTTGTTCTCTGCCATTCACCTGCAGCTTCAGAATGTAAAATAAAAGCCTCCTTGCCTTTCCTGGGAGGTGGGCCTATAACAACATGTGGATGTGCACAGTCACATGAGAGAGGCTTCACTAACAGCGAGGGAATGGAGCTAATTTAACCTGAGGCATGCTTCCTTAGGAAAATTTTTCAGCATTTCCCTTCTTTTCCCTATCCCTAAATTTTTCCATTTAAAGGAGACAAAATTATTCTTCAGCGGGAATGTCATTAATAGGTGGCTGTGTAGCACCCGCAGTGTCCCAACAGCACGTACTGCAGTGTGCTCCAGGTGGGTGGTGCTGGAACAGCCCGAGGGGCGCTCAGGGATCTCACTGAGCCACAGCAAAGGCGGAGATTTATCTGCTCCTTTCCGTGTATCAGATGCAACTGTCGGTGCATGAGCTGGTAAATCACATCTAGCAAGTTTCCTGGAGCGCCCACAAGGAAGTTCCTTCCTGCACCTCATCAAAGGCTGGCGTTGGTTAAGCACAGCTTCGACCACAGTAGTGCTCCTACAGGATGTTTGTAATTCTCATGGAAATCAGTAACTCAGCGATAACAGGCTGCTTGAAGCATAATCGCAGCCCAACAGCTCTTCATTCTAGGCAGTTCTTTCTGAGTCTTCATCTGCAAGACTTTCCCCAGTATGTTTCAAGGGTGTTTGGAGAAGAAAGGTGCCTGCACCTGATTTCCACACATTGAAGCTCCTTTGCATGCAGGTCCTCAAGCAGATTATGTACTGAACTAACTAATTGAGTTAGACTGACAAAGAAGCCTTCAGAAGTTTGGCTATGAAGGGATAACGGGAGATCTGGAGCCAGCTTCCCATTAAAACAACTGAGGAATCCTGAGATCCATAAGGAGTCAGAGTAGGTGTTTCCTTGAGCCTTGAGTACTGTTCCGCTCATATTTAGACATTTAATCATCCTGACAGATCTCACAGCATTTAACTTCATGTACAGTTAAAATCAAGCTTAGTATGGAGAACAAGACTACTACAGTTTGTGGGATTGACAGCTGACAAAAAGAAAATTATCAAATCCCTCTGCCTCCTTTATTTCCCTGAGAAGTAATGTTTGGCAACTTCTCTTCCTAGTTCATTTTGCAGTAGCCATCTGTCTTTGTTCATTACATCTACCTGTCTGTCTGTCCACCTCAGCACTGTTCCGTTGCCTCAGACTCCCCAGGACAGCTCACTCTTGGAGGTGGCACCAGGACAGCTGTCTTGCATCCTCCCAGGTCACTCCTTTGCAATGCATCCTGTTGGGAAGCTCAGCTATTCCTCCACAATGACACGTCAATATCATCATAGCTGGGAGCATCTCCTGCCCCAGACCCATGCACAGGACACTGGTGGAGGTCAATAGAAACACTGCATGCTCATTCAGGGCAGTATATCTGTTGTTTTCTGCATCATGCGTTCAGTGCTGCCAGGAACACAGCCCTCGTGCTTCTCAGTGAGCTTTACGGGAGGCAGAAGTTTTTGCATCTTCAACACAACTTTGAATCTTACAGAAATGGTTGCAAAAAAATTCGCAAAAGGTCTTCGTTACTCATGTGCTCTTATTGTTTACTATAAATACCTTAATGTCAATTTCTAAAGGACACTTATGGCAATAAAACTTTGAACTCAGATATTCAGATACCAAATTCATTTTCCTTCATCTTGATATTCTTGTCACGATGCATGTAGGAGGAGGCAACATGATGGTCATATTGCTGTTAATTGGACTTCTCTGTATGTGCAGCTGGTGTAGTGCTTCTGAAGATGTTCCAGCCTTGGGCAGATGGGAATAAGGAAGGGTTTGTAAGAGCAGAGTGAAAGGTGCCAGCCCATGGGTCTGGCTGAGAACCTGCATGGGTCTTCCATCTCATCAGCAGCTGCTCACAGCCAGGATATTTTCACTCTTTATTAGCCTCTTCTAAACAGATTCCCTACTCTTCTGTATGCATTTCCTTGGATTTGTCAGTCTTGGTTCTCCACACAACACTTAAATCACTTAGCAGGCTTATCTGCACAAACTGGGTGTACCCAACTTTGTAACCAATATGCAGAGGCTCTAGCCACTGAAGAGGATTAGTACACTTTAGAGGAGTTGATTTACAATAGGCGGGGTGGGCAGAACATAAACATGGCCATATTTATGTTCCTAAGCATTTTGCTTGTGGGTGGATGTCAGCTCTGAGAAACTATCTGCTGTGTGATCACACTCTTTATCCTCCAGGCTGAACACGAACAACTGACAGAGAAGGAAATGGCTCCAGATTTACTGCCAGTCTCCCCAGCCACCCAGTTCTCCTTCCATCACCCTCCTTATTTCTACTTCTTCCATATTTATAAATGACACGCAAGCCCATGGCAGTCACTTTTTTTCCCCCTCCTTTTGAATTTCTGGCATTTAAGATTTATTTTTCTCCTTCTTTTTAAGTGGACTGTACCTGCCCACGTCCTAACACGATATTTACTCAGGTGAAGTCTATGTGGTTTCTAATGAGTTCAGAGGAAGGAGGTGTTGAAAAGTATGGAGAAGTACCAGAATTCAGGACAATGCAATATTTATCTTGTGGAAAAAAAAAAATATGTATTTCAGGGAATAGCATGCTTTTAGTGCCCTACTTGTTAAAGGCACAGCTATTATAAGTATCAGCAGTGTCTGAAGAAAGTGGTCTTCTTTATTTCTCTCCCTGCTGCACTTCAGCAGGAATGTTATTCAGCCCAATCTTCTTTAAAACTGGTTTGTTCAGTTGACTATTCTTTATCAGTGAGAACTGAAAATACCTCCTCCATTAGTTAAATGTATAGTGAACAAAACCAGGTCTGACCCTGCTTCCACAGGACTATTACTTTCACCGCACCCAGAGCTTGTAGGAATCTAATCCTGCTGCAAATATGTAGTCCCACACGCACAAACTAACCGAGCCGTGGGAAGGGACAAGGCTGTTCTTCACTGAAGCACTTGAATTTATTAGAAATGATGGTTATAAAGGAAAGGCTCTTCTCTTTCCCTGGTAGCTACCAAATGTAGTTCTGTAACTACTGGCTGTGCACACCACTGCCTGCACTGCAGCTCTGCTGGACCCTGGCTTGCAGAGCAGTGGGGAGCTCTCAGGGAAGCCCCTCCAGTGGCTGCATGACTGCAGAGTGCAACTGGTTTTCTCTTCTGCTCTCCTGAGTGAGGTCCTTCCTTCCCTCTTATACCAAAGAAGTTACTGGCAATGCCTTGCACCTCTTAATTAAATGAATTAGAACAATTTATTTTAAGCTGCCACACACTTCTAATTAATCATAATTAGATGATGAATATAAATGCATGTATAAATCACTCTGAAATCTGATGAAAGAACGCCAATTTCCCAGGTTAGGTCAGATGGAAATTGTGGCCAACTGGCTGAGCTCTGGGATAGTATTTTACTACATATATGCTCTCAGCCAATTTCTGCCACCCCAGCAGTTCCCTCATTGCTTTCAGTAGCTTTGGACTACCAAAGCTCTGGTTCAATTTCAGCAAGAAATTATTTGGCTACGGATCACTGGCATTTGAACATGTCTTCTCTAAATAAATACTTTCTTTAGGAAGACAAAAGAAGTAATTGCTGAAATCCTTCCTCTTGCTATCCATTCTGTACGTACAAGGCAAGAACATGCAAATGGTCTTATTTCCCAAGCTTTGCATTCTTTGAGAGCAAGTTTCCGTGCTGTCAGCAGCACAGGTGTAGAGCAACACAGAAAGCAACGGCTTCCATTTATCTTATAAGAACTGCAGTGCAACCTCAGTGTCACTTGAAGAACCCCACTTCCACCAATCTGACACACCTGCCCTGTGTAAAAAGAGATTAAACAAATATTTAATTTTGTCTGAGTCATTGCTTTTCCAGCCACAACACATATATCTAAGGCATGTTCTTTTATAGCTGCTTGTCTAAATGAATGAAAAAAACAAATTCAGTAGTAAACCTTAGTGCATCCTCAGAAGGATGCTCTGTTGGTGCTGAGCAATGCACATCTTCATCATTTTCTGCAACAGAGGGAAGGTGCAGGACAGGAGGAAGAGAGTATGCCTGCAGCATCCCTCAGAGCAGCCTCCTGTGTAAGTGTGTGATGGTGCTGCAGCCAGGTTGGGTTGTGCTGCACCACATCCCTATGAGCTGGCACCAAGAGAGGAGCAGGGGGGCTCTGCTGAGATAAGACTGGGACAGGCAATAAAGAGTCGAACAAGACTTTAAAAAGGCTTCTTCCAAACTTAAAATATAGAAAATCTTCCATTCTGAAAACTGTTGAAATATTTCACATTTTTTTTAGACTAGTTTGGGTTAGTTTTTATTAAAACAGCGATCAAAACCTGAACATACAGTTCTTAACCCTAATGATCGGGGGACTGGAGCATCTCCTCTATGAAGACAGCCTGAGACAGCTGGGCTTGTTCAGCCTGGAGAAAAGAAGGCTGCGGGGTGACCTCATTGCAGCCTTTCAGTACCTAAAGAGAGCC
>JAOWBP010000001.1:20100490-20114403 GCA_028571105.1 Tragopan temminckii | reverse complement strand
GTGCAGTGTCCCCGCAGGTGATCGAGGACAACAAGATGCGGCAGTATGAATCCATTCAGAAGCTGCTGAGCGAGAAGAGCTCCCTGCGGCAGGCCATCAGCCACGCCGACCGCCTCAAGCTGCTTCCCGCGCACCGCCGCAACTCCAGCAAGCGCAAGCCCAGGCCGCAGATCTGCGCGCTGCAGGAGGAGACGGAGGAGGAGGTGCAGGAGACGCGGCTGTGAGCCGCGCGTGCTCTGGGCCGCGTGGCGGTGCCGCTCTGCTCGGTGCCGCCCGGACAGGCGTAGGAGCGATCGGCGCAGCCCCGCGCGGGCATCCGAGAGCCGCGCAGCGCAGCCGCTTATGAGACTTTCACACCGATTTTTGTACTCTTCTGGTTTGCAGTTTTATGATGAAACGGAACTTTCTCTAGGATATGTTATTTATTTTAATATTGTTGCCAACGTTTGTTAAGGGAATGATGTATTTTAAAAGTGATTCTGCACTATAAAGAAAAATATATTTGTACAAAAAGTTGTGTGTTGGGACGGTGTTTCTGTTGCCGCTAGCCTTTGGTGCCGCATTGCCCTCACACAAACGAGGGCAGCATCGGGCCGGCGCAAGCAGCCGCCCCAGCGGCACAGCCCGCCCGTAGCTCCCTGCCGGCCGCCACAGCCCGGGGCCGCCCCTACACCGTCCCTACACCGTCCCTACACCGTCCCTACACCGTCCCTACACCGCTCCGCGCGTCCGCGCCAGCACTGCGCTGCCTCCCGCCAGCAGGGGGCGCTGCGGTGCCGGCGCCGCTCCGCCCGCCCGCCCTATCCGTGTCCGTGTCCCTGTCCGTCTCTACCCACGTCCCTGCCCCCGCCCGTGCCCGGCCCTATCTGTAACCACGGCCCTGCCCGCTGACCAACGAGCAGTGCTCGTTGTTTGGCGTGATTTTTACGTCGAAGCAGCAGGGCAGGCGCTGGGCTGACAGGCAGAGTTATTTTTGGCCGTACCTCGAGTATTGCGTTCAGTTTTGGGCCCCTCACTTCAAGGATGATACTGAGGCCCCGGAGCGCGTTCAGAGAAGGGCAGAGCTGAGGGGTGTGGAGCACGGGCCTTGTGAGGAGCGGCTGAGATCGTTCAGTCCGGAGGAGGCTCGGGGGCGACATTATTGCTTTCTGCAACAGCCTGAAGGGAGGCCGTGGTGAGGTGGGGGTCAGCCTCTTCTCCCGGGTGATGGGGCTGATGGATGGACTGGATGATCAAAGTGGTCTCTTCCAATCTTAACGATTCTGTGAAAGCACGCATCTGTACTAACGGGTGTGTGCGCAGGTGTGCAATGAAAACCAAGGAGCAGGCTGAGTCCAGCACTGATAGGAAGATTTAATTTTGCAGACTGTGAGGAAGAGGCCAAAATGATTAAGAGAGTGAAATTGCCCTGCCAAGGATCTGCAGCTCCCCTGAAGTACAGAGGAGGGAGAGGGCAGCCAGAAATGGCTTGCTCAGCACCAAGGGCCTCTTAGACAGTAGCGGCCACACAGGAGCAGCCCAAACAAACTCAGACGTGCACATCCCCCCATCCTTGTACATCTCGTATACAAAATCCCCATGCACAGCAGCTTCATCATCGCCATTAGTGGTGTCTCTCTGGGCTGCTGTCCCAAACAACAGTTTAGCTTGCGCTGTTGCTTAACTGGTGCCTTACCAGCTGTAGTTTTTATTCAAGGACTGCCTATGTTATCTCCAAAATCTTTCTGTGAGTTCCACCTTTCCCATTTCCACAGTACCAGCACCATCCAGTGCTCAGTGCCCACGTCTCTCCCCAGACTAGGAATGCCTCACTGCAACCCTCCTGTTCCACTCTGCCCACAATGGGAACATTTCCCTGAAACGTGGCAGCTCTGGGAAAACAAACCTTTTGAAGCCATTGTTTCTGATTGATTCTGAATTAGCATGGATTGGTGAAGATCAGATCAGAACTTCACAGTTTGCTGTGGTCTATTAGATATCTGAAAAGATATTGCGTAACGTTTTCCTCCTTTGTGTGGTGCCCACTTGGCATTTTAGCTGGGCACAACTTGCCTATGAGTTAGCATTGTTCAGCACTGGACAAGAAAAGCACCAAAACCCACATGGAGCCAATTATTCACTAATGGACAATTAATTGCCGCCTAAAAATCTTGCACATTAAGCAACATTCAGTGTGAATCAGTGACATGATTCCCTTATAAACCTTCACGTTCTCCAAAATCAATTTCCTGCTCTTAGGATAAATGACATTACTTCCAATTTTATTCACTAGGATTTAGATCTTGAAACATAATCCTTATAAACGCAACCAGAGGTTTTCAAGCCCTTTGGTTTTGCCCTAGGCATGCTGAGAGCTTTTAGTTTTGGGACTGACAAAGTGGAGAGATGAAGAATGTAGGACTTATCGCCATCAGTTGTTGATGAGAATGATGTTTCAGGCTCTGGTTGAAGGGACTGAGCCGCATGTAAGGAGCGTGGGGAGGTGGGGCCTAAATGCAAAACCCACCCTGGGGCTGTGGAATGGATGGGGCCTTTGTGCCTAAGAGCTGATATGGCCTGAGGAGAGCGTTTGGAGATCAGATGGAATTCGGAGATCTGCAAAACACCATTTGAGCAAAGACAGATGAAGATCACAGGCAGCACTGAACTGACAGACAGTCGGAATGACAGCAGACAGAAGTCACCCAGGGATCAGATGCAGGCGGAGAGAGATTATGACAGTGGGCTGGGAAGAAAGGACGAGAGGATTGAAAGGCAACGCTAAATTTAGCAACAGAGACTTGACTTTCAAACAATGAGCCAATGATCAAAGCCACCCACTCCTCTGCAGGCTTTTACTCCACGTACAGCACAAATGACTTTTGATCCTCACAGACAATATCGTCTTAAGGCACATCTAAAACCAGGTTTTAGGGCACTGCCTCAGTCCACCCCATACAAACACACTGCAATCTAAATGAAGGCTGACATTTGTAAGGTGTATCCTCAATGCAGAGCACATCCAGCTTAGAAGCAAGTCAGAATGTAGATAGTTAGAGATGCTCACTGCTGAGAGCTGCCTCCCAACTTATGGTGCTCCACAGCAACCCATGCGCTGTGCAGCTGATGGTAAAAGCAGGGCCCCATTTGTCAGCACCAAAATTAATACAAAAAAAATGGGATCCTACAGAAATCATCCTTGAATAATGCAACTGAGTAGTTGGATGTAACCACTGCTGTTGCAAAAAAAAAAAAAATTTCAAGTGTAAATACAACGATGCTCACTGAAAGTTAGGGTGCTTCCTAAATGCACTGTGAGGAAAATAATTACAGACATGAACTCCTGCCAGGCCACAGCTAGGGGGATAAAACAGACACACAAACTAAGAGACAGAAAGATGGACAATATGCCATACAAAACTTTTATTGACATGAGTTTGGGATGACTGTTTTACATAGAAAGGTGAAGTGTTAGGAAACAGTTATGTCATTTTTTCCTCTTCCAGAATTACCTTAAGACAAATGCTACTGTGGAGATGACACGCACAGCCATGTTCTGCCCACGGTTCCCAAACCACCTCCTGAGAACACAACAGAGGACAACCAAGTCTGACCTCACGGTCACCCCATGTTTTCCACTACCTCCCCAGTGAGGTATCCAGGCAGGAGTGCTGCCGCTCTGCGCAACGCACAGCTGTGTAATGGTAGCTACGTAAGGGGAGAGCGGGGAAATACTCCCTTCATGGACACTTTCCTTCTTAGGAAAATGCTCTACCTCTGTAGGGGGAAAAAAATGAACAAGACTTCATTTTATCTGCAACTCAAGTATCATTTCACAGCAATTACATCTTCGATCCACAATAGAAACTGACAATTACACAGTAACTCATGTTTTCGCTACTCCATTATCTCTGATAATACTGCAGTTAAGCTTGTGCTCAAATTCCTTTTCGGTAAAATCTGCCTCTGTAAAACACTGTTATCTCTTGGATACTCTTAAAACACTAATGAAGCATATAAATTTCGTAATAGTAAAAAATAAAAGCTAAGTTAATAAATGACCGCATTGTCTTCAATTTATCAAAGAATAAGAGTCTGAGAAAAATAACTTTTATTGCATTTTAATTTCTCAATCTCTTTCCTTCTCTTAAAAGATAAAAGTTGTAACATAAAGTCATGACATTTAAGATGAAGAGAAGCTTGGGAAAAACAAAATCACAATCCAGCAGGCAGAGGATGGGGAAATCAAAGTATTTAATATGGCTTGGAGCTGAAAGTAATTGATCTGCGCTTCCGATCATCTTAGTTATTGCCACATTCCATTGATTTTCATTAAGTGAAGATAAAAACATGTCTTTAAAATGCATGTACAATAGCTTTAAGCCATTACTGTACACATTGTGCAACTCATCTGAATGCAATTTAACACGTGAACTTAATAGAATATATATTTATGTACAGTATATACACAAACAGAATCTCGTGGTAATACCCCTGAATGTCATCATTTAAACAAGAGTTGTTTTGGTAACAGAAAGAAATCTATGAAGGTGGCAGAGCTGCCCATTTCTGACATCTAAATCAATATAATTTCCAGCTTATTTACATACAAATGAAACTGTGGTCCTGTACAAACTTTACATTACAGGGAAACAGTTTATTTTAATAAAAACTATTTACATATTTGAGTGCTTGGTTTTTGCAGTAGAGATTATGTGAACACAGAAAATTATATGGTAGGCAGGTTTACTGTAAAATTTTTCTATTTGTTCTTTTTTTGTGCAAATTCCAAATCTCTCTTTTTGTGTCATTATCTGCCTCTATTTGCCTTGTATTACTGCTGCTGCTTTTTTTTAGTACTCTGAGAAGGCTGGGTGACTTTACTTCTCGGTACAGGAAGAAAAGATTTAACTCTTGAACCACCCAGCTCTGTCTTTGATTTGCTGCTTTCTACAGTTCGACTGCTGCTGAGAGGACGGATTCCATCCTATGGATAAAAGAAAGTATTTTTGTTCAAATAATGATTGTAGCCAGAGCTGGAAAACAACCAACCAACCCTCCACCCTCACAGAACCTCTGTCATTACAGTCTCTTGCAGATGAACACGACAGTGTCTGACTGCTTGGTGAACAAACGAAGGCTTTTTTTTTTTTCTTCTGTGATGGAAATATCATAAACATATTAAAATATCAAAATAATTCAATGAGATTTTTGCACTGGCATTCAAAAACCTTAAATATCATTCTCAAACATCTCAATTATAGGAGGTATGTCTTATATTGTTATCAGGAATTTTAAAAGGAAAAAGAAACGACTAGAAAAATTTTACAATTATATATCAAATTATGCAATCATCTTTACTATATAAGCTCTGGTTTGGATTGTCTAAACTGAATGTTCAGAGAAACACTCAAAAGCTGTACATCTAAATGTGCGTCTTCAGTACTAAAATTGTTGCCATTCAGTGGAGTCTGTCCTCTGGATTTTCAGTAAAATTACAGGAAATGTTTTTAACATTTTAAATATTTGAATACGAAGAAAGATGATGATAAGGGTGGTATGTCATCTTATCTAACTAGCTTTTTTAATGCCTAGGTGCACAAGTTAAACTATTTTCAGGGCTACTTCATTGATGATCTTTGGGGTCTCTTCCAACCCAAGCCATTCTATGATTCATTGTACCTGCAGAGAATAGGCAGAGTACTTCCAGAAAACAATTTATTGCCATCAGACAAAGTGCTGGCATTGATTTCTAGAGGAACCCAATGCCTACTGAGAGAACATAGAGAACAGACTCTGTACTGGTTAAGGTTAATTGAGCTGTATGCTCAAAGGATCTCTCATTGTTTAAAAAACAGGACAGAAAAGGAATTTATCATAAAAAAAAAAAAAAGAAAACGAAAGGGGGTGTATTTTATCATAAGCATGTCTAGAAACCACAAATGATTATTTTCCATTTCTGAAAAGAAGTTAGTGGATCTGTTATATCTTCCAGCAGTATTCAATGCACCTTCCCACTCTGGAACAGTTAGTAAAGTTTGTTCACGTTTAGACCACCTTTTCCCAGAAGCACCAACTTTGTAACAATGGGCTTATTTTGATCTCTCATAAATAATATGCCGAGACAACTGTACAGCAACAGATAGCTAGGTAGTAATCACTGCTAATCACTGCAGAAGATGGTTTAAAAATAAACCATGACCCAGCAATTTTACATTAAAAATTTTAAAAAGTTCTCAGCTTTTGCAAACTTATTAAATAGCTTTAATTGTTAAAAAATAAAAAATAAAAAATCAAATGAAACCAGGGCTTGCAAAGCTGAAGGAATGTTAACAATACTTGGCCCAGGTAGATGGCTTTATATAAACATGAAAACTGTGAAATAAATACATCCATTGTTTAATGAATCTTTAATTTCCATTAAGACACATGGAGGAAACTTGGCATGGTGTGCCACCAAGTTTCCTAAGAACGGTGACAGTTTATTCTTGCAATAAACAGGGCACTGGAACACTAATTCTTGGGATCCAATCAAGAACTCAAATTTCAGAGACACCTGAAGTTTAGCCACCTTCTCCACCCTGCTATAAAATTCTTACCTACCTTTTGTTTCATTGTTTTATTTGGGTTAGTACCACTTGCTGAAAATACAGGACTGTTCTGAGAGTTACTGAACATCAGTAGCGCATCCTTAGAATCTGCGATCTAAAAAAAGATAAGAAAAAGGTGAAGATTTATTCACAGCAGAAATTATGTTTCTTTTTTCTGAGTTTTGGAGTCTTGACTCGATTATCTTGTAGTTTCCATTTGGTGTTATGCACAAACATCCAAAGTGTTTAACTAGCTCCAAACAGAAAGGAATGATCGCGTTCTCCCATCACATTTCTTTCCTGATATTTTCCATCAAAACTTGTGACCATGCAGAAACAGATACAATATGATCAACCTTCTGATCTCACTGAAACCTTGATATTTTGTCCTGGGGTGAGCTGACCCGATTCACTCTGCAACTGCAAAGTACTCAATCCCATCACAACAGAGGTGTCAGGAACATACAGTGAAAGAGCAAATTAGAAAGCTGACGTACTTATTTTGATGGCAGCCTAGAATTACATCACACAAAGCAAACATGAAACAGCATCCTTACTTCTGTAAGCTCTACTAGGCAGCTGGGGAATTAACAACAGAAATTACAATCATGGATGGTTCCACCCACGATGAGGAAACTGAACAAAAGACAGTGACATCTATCTCCTTCCTCATTTAACCCACATTTCCTTGAATTGTCAACAACCAGCAATTGCATTTTAAATGTTATTAAACACAATTTTAAGTTCATTGCCATTTCTTGAGCACATCCCATATTGTCAAGTGCTGATACAGTAAATCCCTGCTGACTAAGGACTATCTGACTAGCGTGGGCCATGCGATTCACAAATATTGTAAGTTTTAAACTAAAAATAATAAAATCAGTCAAAGAACAAAAAAAATTCCACAACCAAATAATGACCCTGAAACCAACAGAAAAACATAACGAAGGATGTAATTAAACAGGTTGAAAAATCTTCCCAAACATACATTTCTTAGTAAAAATGTGGTTATTTTCTAAGAACAAGCAGCTTGCTTAATAAGGTAAAACTAATGGAACTGCTGTTCAAGGAGAATCTAGAGGATACAATGGACAGCCTGAGTTGACAAGAGGCTTGGACTGAAGAAGAGTGCTTGCTCTGTGTTTCAAAATACATGGATCAACTACTGCTGTGTGAACACTGCTAGCAGGGGAACCTGGAAAAGAATACATAGGCACAGCTACAGGGATCTCTGGAAGCTTTTGGTATGGAAGGAAAGGTAAGATCCATGTTTCTACCCTCTGCTCCAAAAAGCCTTCCATAGCCACTTAAAACCCACTCCTATCCCAAATTTGGAAGTCTTTCAAGCCTCTTTCCTATTTTTTTAGGAAAAGAATACTGTCAATCTATTCTTTCTTGTGTGGGGCAGCAAAACTTAATTTTGCTACACAGCACCTGAGCTTAAAACCAGTTCTCTGATGCCTAATGGGATTACAAGAAACAAAATGTGAAGTGCCTATGAGGAAACCCTTTCTAGGTCTCTTAAGACTGTAACAAAGTTTCCCAGAAAAAGATGAACAACAATGCGGAGAATGCTACTGTCTTTAGTACTTATGAACTAATAAATTTTAGCCTCTAATGCAAAAACTTCTATGACTCAAGACAGTGAGAGTGTAATTTAAAATAACACATATTAAACCAGAACAGTTTTCCTCAAATGTACAATTTATTAGTTGACTTGGAATTATTGCCAAATAGCTTTATAATTTTCTTCAGTTCAAGTAGTGTCTGTAAATAAAAAATTTATTTTAACCATTTAGCAAACAGCTGCATATACTAATGATGTAAATTATTTAAGAACCTTGTGTTTACCTTGCTTATATCGGGCTCAGATTTGCTGGAGCACATACTTTGAAGTTCCTGCACAAGATCTACTTCATCATCAGAACCAAGGGACAGCCTTTGCTCTAGTTTCAGTGTTCTCAATTGGTCTTTCTCTGAAGATCTAGTGAAAAAACAACAACAAGAACAACAACAACACACACAAACCAAGAGAGAGAACAATGAAAATTAAGCCATTGTACAGAGCTTTAAAATAAATGCTATACAAAACTGAAAAATAGAAATTTCTTTCCAAATATTTTTAAAACCACCAATGGAACAAAATATCTAACTCGGTAGCAGTAACAGTTGTAAATATTTGCTATAACTTAATAAATGTCATTTCTATTCAAATAATTCTCTCCATTCTGAAATTTTAACAAAGGACTCTTTTAACCTCTGCGTTCAAAGACTCCTCTTTTTTCAGTGGAACAATCAATTTTATTCTCATCTCTTTTTTTGGACTTAATTCCGAGCACCTAGACTTTAAAAAAGTCAACGTACTGGAAGCACAAAGAATTCTACACTGTTTGTGCCTGTGAATGTGTGAATGTGGTGGAATCAAGCTTCCAGATGGAAGTAAAGTCTCAGGTACAGCTTCCTATCACCCTGTTATCCCTATTCATACGCTTTTATTGAGAAACTCAGTATTAATTGGATTGTATGAATTAATTGCATGTATGAAACTCTACATTTCCATTCAGTAAGCCAGAAGAGCTAGAAGAGAAGGGTTTTTATCGTTGTAATGTCATGTGAAAAAAGCCTAAGGTTGGCTTTTTGTGGCAGAGTATTTGTGGCAGAGAATTTAGGTAATATTCTTAAGTCATAGGCTATTCTGTTACATAAAAAGAACATAAAGAGCTGCAAGGTTTGAATTACAGAAATGGATTCTAAAATTACACTGAAGTATGCAAATTTTGCTTTCTCTCAGACATCAAAATTGAAAAGCATTCTTTTCTTCAGATGTAAAACCAAAACATTATCATTCACAACCTCTTCAGCTATTCATTGTAACATGCAGGGTTAGAACACAATTTCAACATCCTTATTGTTTTCTAAGTGTTACGCATGCCATGGATGCCATGCCACTTACTTAGTGGCAAGAGAAGCTCTTTTCTTACAGTTCGATTGCAACACAGTCTTGGATTTTATACCTGCAGAAAAAAGAGGTTGATTTATTAGTGGATTATTATGTTTGTTAAATCCTGAATTATTAAATGTATAATAAATGGGGAAAATTTTAGCTATTTACTGGCTTCTTACATCAATCGAGTATTCTAAAGATTGTAATACTTTCCTTGAAATTTGTTAGAGTAGCTGTAGGGCCATATGAAACAGCTAAGATGGCGGTGATGCCCAATGCTTTTGTGGAAGACAGAATACGAGTTCACTGTGCAAGGCACTTGATCCACACTTACTGGTTCTCTCAAACAGAAGCCACTCATTAGTGGGAAAAGATTTAACGTCATTAAAAACAACAACAACAACACCACAACCTACCCTTACTTGGAATAGGGAAAGCACAGAAATGAAAGGCTACTCTAACTAAAAATCAGTATGACTTTTTGTTTGTTTGTTTGTTTGGACAATTATTAACTTGCTTTCAAAAATATCTCCAGGTCCAAAGTACGTTCAACCATCCTACTCCAGGTTATGTTCATTTGAGTTTTTCGAATCCTCTTAGTGGGATTAGATTTACTCACAAGTGAACTAAAAAGCAAAACTGGGATGTTAGATTTGCAGTTCAGCTAAAGCAGACTTCTTTCAGAACAAGAGCTGAGTTCAATTTAACATTAAAAATACCAAACATAAGGTACTGCAGTCCTATATAAAGGTAATTGAGGCTAGAATCTTACTGTTTATAAAATGGAGGAGGGAAAGCTTCTCTGAAAGCAAAAGTAAGTAATTTGATTTTGTCCTCTACAAGTTCTCCTGTTTTTTCCTTCCAGATAGATGTGTACTCAGAAAAGAACAAATACTGCATCTACGTATATCCAGATGACAGGTGTTCATAATAACTGCTTGTTAGATGGCTTATGATCTTGAGGTGAAAAGATACTTCAGAAGTGTCAGCTACTAATATAACTTTCACATGTATACAGAAAAACAGAACAAAACCCCAAAGTGTTCCTTATGTGTTGTAAATTAGATTGAAGGGCTGGAGGAAACAATCAAGTCATGAAGTCGTCTCACATCCAGGAGTGAGGAAGATCACTGTAGGCAATATGATGCAAAACCACTGCTCTATCTCCCATCATCAGAGCCGAGGCCTGCCTCACTAACAGACAACAGGAAGGGCATTAGAACAAACTAGAGAAGAATTAGGATACTTCATAGCCACAAAGAAACAACTTGGAGAAAAGGTGAATAATTTTTTAAGCCAGTAAACAAAACCACAAGTGCTATTTAACAAAAATTATTTTGTTATGTGGAAAAAAGTTACCCAACTTATACCCCACACTCTTTTCCCCCACAATTCAAAACAGAAAACTTTACCTTCACTACTTGTATCCTGCTTGTTCCATGACTGGGAGGATAAGTGGCCTGACTTTTTGCGAGGACTTGTGCTCACTTTTCTCCAAGAAGCATTCTCTCCTCTTTTCTTACTACAGTTTTTGTAGCTTGAAACCACAGATAAGGGAAAATTTCCACCCTTAAAATCTGCTATGTAATTATCTAACTCTGAAACAAGAATAGAACATGGTTAAAAAGAACCAAGCATTGCAAAGAGCTACTACGTACATCCACGTTAGCTTTTAACAACATGCCCCCCATCATAACTAAAATTAAGTTTCATGGATATTTTATAAAAGGAACCAAACATTTAAAGCTTCACTCTGGCAGCGTATAGCCGCTTGCTTTTCACACTGCTCACACTTACCTGTTCTGGGTAGAGGACAGCCATGCAAAACGGCTTTATTTAGCAAGATACTGAGAGCAGCTTTAACAACAGCCTGTTGACCTTGGCTAGGATTTTTTTTGGCTATTGTTTGCCCTGGTACAGATGGTCTTTTCACAGAGGCTCTGGAGAGTATTGCTTCTTGAACTCTGGGAGCTATCACAACATTCCATAACTTGGACATCCACCTATAGATGATACACAAACAATCCTTTAACCTCAGAGAAAATGAAGAAAGCTCCAGATTTTATACTTCAGGTAACGTATCAGATTTTGTGCTTTCAGGGAGCTCATATATTTTGAACGTTATGTTCCATATCAGCAAGGCACTGATTTGATTAAGGCAGATTTCATTTATTTGCTTTATATTTAAATGCTTGACCAAGTTTTTTTTTCACAATGCTTTGGCAAACTCTTCACCATCTGATGCTTTTCCTCCTTCAAATACCAACGTAAAATATCCTTATTGTGCATAGGCTTAAGGCTGTAGGGCTTAAAGAACATCCCAGAAAGATGTGTAAGCACCAGAAACACCCGTCCCATCAACAACAAAAGCCTTTCACCTTTGCCAGTGCATGGAGAAGTTTCCATGTTTGCAGGTGTTCACTCGTAGGCTATTTGCTGCCAGGGTAGGAAAAAGAAGCTATTCAGTCATGATTGCATCCTTTCCAGTACTCTTCCATTTCCAAGCTTGTCCAGCTTACAAGACCTTTCTATTCGTACAGCTGCATCACTCTCACTCTTGTTTTGTTTATTTGATCTATGGTGAACTGCGTTTCCAGGATGCTGAGGATTTTCCAGATTGTCTGGTTTAGGGACTGGGTCTGATTACAAAAAATTGATTTGATGGGACACGGTTCTTGTGGGATTTTAGCTTAAGAGACAAATATTACACCCTTTTAGCACAGAAGTGAAGGAAAAAATGTGTTGTAGGAAATAAATGATGGTTGTCACAGCTTACAGTTCTCAAGGGAAAATGGCTAGGAGCATCAGTTGTAAGGCACATCTCACATCTATAATAATCTTTTAAAAATCAAATTCAACTCTTTTTTCTCATTTTTTTTTTTTTTTTAAGACTGCATAAGTCATTTCCTATATATTTTTTGGTTAGTTATGAAACATAAGACCAAAAATTTGTGACATATAGCCATGCAACAAAGCGCTGAGATAAGATTGATAAAAGTTGTGTCACTCAGCAAAATAATTGGGACTGTTAATAAAATAAGTTGTACAATACATATTTAAGATGTTCCTGAAAGCCATCATGTTATAGACACCACTCCACATGTCTAGAGTTTGCTTCTACCAGCTGACTTAAGAAAGTAAACACCAGTATACTGTAACTGCTGAACTATAAGCAGAAGGTGAGAGGTGAAGTTATGTTCTGACATTCTGCAATACTGCTAGCATGAATGGTCAGAAATGAATGTTGCAAAGATAAAAATTAGTTTAGTTCATTTAATCTTACAGTTAACTGTTGATGGGCTGTACACTGCTATTCTGTCTTAAATTATATTCCCACCCTGTGTTTAAATCCAGTCCTATGTTTGGTTTTCATTTGTGCACATCTTGATCAACTCCCCAGTGCTTTGACACAACTGATATTTTGGAAAGATATAGCATCCTCCATCCCTGAAAATAAGCTGTGAAAAGAATCTCCTTCCTGTTCGAATATCATCATTAATTCTCTAGATCAAAAGCAAGGGAAAAAAGTTGCCAAAATTTTCCTCATTTATTCAGCCTATGCTCCAAAACATGCAAAATACGTGAACCAGCACACAGCACGAAACAATTTCCTGTTCTCCCTCTTCCCAGCTGCTGGTTTTACCACTTACCCCATGCTAGCAGCCAACTCAGAACAAATTCAGTTTCTAGATAGCTGTCTACTATGTTAATATATTGAAGTGAATCAGTGAAGCTTTAACAAATGCAAAAAGCAGCAGAATAGCAGTGCAGAGGAGGGGCGAGGGGACAGGAGTGGCTAATAGACTGAAGTGACAACTACCACTGAGTTGCTAATTATATTTATTTATTTCTAGTTACATGACTTTACTGTTAGGCATTGTGCAGCTAAATTAGAAGTGATTAATAAGCAGTCACTGCAGCTGTACTTTTTAATTATCACAGAATCACAGGTTGAAAGGGACCTCAAGGATCATGAATCTCCAACCCCAAACCACAGGCAGGGCCACCAACCTCCCCTTTTAATATTAGACCAGGCTGCCCAGGGCCCCATCCAACCTGGCCTTGAACACCCCTAAGGATGGGGCATCCACAGCCTCTCTGGGCAGCTTGCTCCAGCACCTCACCACTCTCATAGTAAAGAACTTCACTTGACATCCAACCTAAATCTTCTCTCCTTCAACTTAAAAACATTTCCCCTTGTCCTGCTATTATTTACTCTTTCAAAGAGTTGAAATTGATAATAATTGATTATTAGTAGACAAAACCTGTGTTAAAATGAAGAGTCAGGTGGCATGTCACTGTTGTAAAAGACATGATCATCATACGAAGATGATCAGGGGACTGGAGCACCTCCCCTATGAAGACAGGCTGAGGGAGCTGGGCTTGTTCAGCCTGGAGAA
>JAOWBP010000001.1:20068265-20095188 GCA_028571105.1 Tragopan temminckii | reverse complement strand
CTCCCTGGGCAGCCTGTTCCAGTGCTCCGTCACCTCACCGTAAAGAAGTTCTTGCACACATTTGTGCGGAACTTCCTGTGCTGCAGTTTCCGGCCGTTTCCCCTTGTCCTGTCTGTCAAGGAACATGTTGAATAATAGCTCAAAATCAGAATGGCTAGCAGTTGTAACAATTTGTGAAATTAAGAAAAAAATTAATGTGCAAAAGCCAGAGGAGACCATAATTTTCATCATAATATACAAATCACAAGCACACAGAAAGTCTGGAAAAAAATGGGTCCATCAAATTATGCATTCTCAGCTTGTTTTGTTTAGGCAAAAACAAACTCTGACAGAGCACAAAAATGCTAGACATACATTTGTTGTAAATATGACAAAGGGGAAAGAGCTATTAAAAAGAAGTAAGCAGAAAAGAAATCAAGAGAGCAAACAGATACAAACTGGACTTTAAAACTCAGGCTGCCAATCAGATTGGAAAAAAAACCAGTAGGAGAAAGCTGCAAAGGGGGTGAATGCAGATACAAAGCTGAGAATTGCTTTCAAACAGCCAAACCATATATGAGTCAAAGATAATTTGAACAGTGCTAAAGAGAAAAAAGCATCATCATATTAGCCTTCAGGTTCTTATATTGATGATCTCTGCATAATATATTATACTATACACTACATTTTATTCTCTGTCATTTTATCTCTAGCATATATTGCTAGATATTATTATTATATAGTATATTATTACTGTATGGTTGATACTAAGCCAAAATAAATTAGAGCTCAAATGTGTGGATAAAATGCATTTGTATGCATTTGTATGAACAAGTATGGCAGAGAAAATTTACCTCGTCTTTCACTTCCATTCCTTCATTTATTTATTTTTAAATAATTTTTTATTTTTTAATGCCCTGCCTTCTACACGTGACCAACCCATACGGCCCCATTCTTCTGGTTCCATACTTAATTTGCCCATTCTCACTGACATTTTTATTTGGCTAATCTGAACTCTTTTCTTACTCTTACCAGTGGCTCATCACTAGTTTACAAAGGTGAAACCTATGGATCACTCTAAGAGTACTTTATTGTGGAGCACCCAACTAAAGAGACTTTAGTCTACATGCAACTATTCACATCCATTAATAGAAATTTTAACAGAATTACAACTTTGTCCTGTACCAATGTGACATAATACAAGCACACTAACATTTGCCTGCCCAAGTGACAAAAATTTGGCATAGGACAACACATAAGCATCTAGTAAACAAGCACATATCAAAAAGAAGTGATCTGGCTTTTTAAGAATTCCTTCTCTGCTTCTTGTATTCCCAGAAGGCTAGCAATTATAACTCCCCTAATACGTATGTTTTGAAACATTGGCTACAATTAGGCAATAATAGACTTTTTTCTGATTCAGTACATTTGAACCTTAGCTCTACTTCAAAGTTTAGACTCTTACCATTATTCGCCAAGTACCTAGAAAAGTATGACTTCCGTTAAAACATGCCACTCACTAAGCAGAATGCTTTAATTCTTTTCTTTGTATGAACAAAAAATTTCCTACCAATTACTGAGGTCAGACTGATGAAATAAGCTTACCGCTACTGATGAACAATTCTGCAAGCTGCTCCTTGGAGAAACCAGCATCCACTTCAACTTTAATGATATCACATGCAGATCCTGCAGCCACTTGTTTTTGCTGTGTTGAAAATGTATGGATTTGGTGAAATGGTGAACATTCCAATTTACAAACTAACTAACTTTGTGTGTTTGTATTAATACCTTCATGCAGGCTGCTATCTGATACGCTATATAGTCTTGCAAACTCCCTTCTGGACCATGGAAGATGACATTATGGTATTGTTCAACCTATAGATAAACAATACATTATTCTTGGAAGTTCACAGACTCAGAATTCTTTTAGCCAGATTTAAAATATACAATGTTTGTATGACACATATTTGAAATATTTTTCACAGCTGTTCTTCTAAACAACAAAATTCTATCCAAGGACACAGCCAAATTTATGCAGATTTTAAACTTGATAATTAATGTTAACGTGTGATCTTTGAAAGCCAACACACATTACCCGATTATCCCTACATTTTCAGATACTAAATAACTTCTGAGAGCTACCAAATCTACCCATCTATCAACATCATATATATACACATGTATATATGTGTTATACTTAGGTCACTCTGAAAGTAATGTCTTTTCTTCATAGGTGCTTCCATGTTAGAAGTCGTTTTGTCAGACTGCCCCTCTGCTGCCATCTATCACACAGCAACAGAATTTAATGAAATATTGGTGGAAAGGTTCAACCTCTACTATCATACTGCCAACATCCACCTCTGATGTTGTGGGCCAATATAATAAAATAGGAGGCATTACCTTTGTAGCAGCCCTCAAGTATATATAAATATATAAATATATAAATATATAAATAAAGCTGTTAATAAAATCCAAGTTTCAACTGCTTACATGAATTCTTATTTACTTTTTCCTAGAAAGCTGTAATTATGCAACTTTGTAAGGAAATAAGATATAAAAGAGCTTTTAATATACTTTCGCGAGCAGCTCAGTTTATCAGACAGCAGCTATTTAAAGAATGAAGTGAATACCCTTATGTGACTACAATTACTGAGAGAAGGTTTAAGGGGAATTTTATTTTAACATAACAACTTTTGTCCTACTTCATCTTTTTAGAAACCCTTGCATTCTTTCACAGAGTAGAAGATTACATTTTTTAAAGTTGCCTCTATTAACATAATATTTTCACATATGAATAACGAGAGAAGCTACCATGGTACTCACCAAGCGGAGGTAGTTCTGAAGAGTCTGAAGATGGATCATAGATGCATAAGTCACACTATTTAGGCAGCCTTCTTGAGGTCCTTTAAAAGAAAGAGATAAGCAAATAGCTTTAATAAATCTCTCATGTTAAGAAATATGTATAACGGATACATATGCTTTTTATACAGTATCAACAATAACTTCCTAAAATTATAGGCTACATAAATTAAAATAGTGAAGAAATTAAAAGCACTTACCTATCAGCACAGATTCACAGTTATTCATGACATAAGTAAAACAGATACTACTATATATGCAGAAAAGGTAGTAGGGCTTTTATGTGCCACTGCATTTTCTAAACGTTGTAAGCCCTTTCAAACCTAGTTAAAGAATTAACAAAATATGATATTTCTGATTACTAAGTGATATTGAAGAAGAAAACCGGTGGTGAATCTGAAATTAAATACTTCATTGAGTGTTTTAACAATCAAAACTGAAAATTATGAATTGAAACTTACCAAACAAAAACACTGTGATATGTTCAGCTCTGTTCTTCTTCAAAAAGTCCCATGGTGGTTGGGAAAAAATCTGACCTGTTGACCACGAAATGTTTCCTGTTAAAAAGAAAAAATGAGAGATTCCCTGAATATGTAAAATATCCCATACTCAAGTGTATAGAATCGCCTGCAGAGACTGTATACACTGACCAATTTGACAAATAAATCAGTCTAAATAATACTACTGTTTGATAGAGGACTGATGATACTGATGTTTTCATCGAATTAATAGACGAGTGAATAGCTAGACTGCCTTTACATCTTTACATGTGATACACTACCCCTTCCAGTAAAACAACATAACTCGACCAGTCTAGTATGAACAGGGTTTTTTCTTCGGGAGGAGCACTTAAGATAATGCATACAAAGTTTCAGTGGCCTATGCAGCTGTTACTACTACCACATTCTGGACAGTTTTCTTACTATTTTGATCCTTTAAAAATATATTTTACTTTGTTAAGTAAAACTACATAAAACAGGGAATGTTCTGTTCTACCTATTCTGATGATTTACAGTCTAGATTTACTGTACAGTTGGTTGTACTGTACAGACAATAGTGTGGGCTTTGGTTTAACTAATTTTGTTTCACAAGTAATAAAGATAGCTCTTTTGGATTTCTAAATCGAGTAAAAAGTTAATTGACTTTGGACATCATGTTCCCCCAGATGACACTAAATACACAGTTAAAACTAATGAATCTTTCATGCCAGCATGTTTAAAGTTTCGTAGTCAGAACTGGCTTTTCTTAGTCTAACATCTGAAAGATCAAGAAACCTAAGATTTTTTTTTTTTAATCTTACTCTACTCCTTTATAGTAATACTTGAACAGCAAGCATAAAAAATGTTTTATTAACTGAATCTGTAGTCATTATAGCACTGCTTAAGTTCAGCAATTGTCAAAAGTAGCTTTAAGTATATTTTAAACTATGGGATGAAATAAGATTTCACAATTTCAAGAAAACATTTCAGTTTTGCTTTTATTTAATACACCGGTATTCATACCTAGTTTGACAGATAATATACTGCTTGCACTGAGGCCAATGTTGGATTCTGCAGCACCACTAAATGACAGCTCTTCTAGGCTTCTCCACCCATCAGAAGCAATTGCTTGGAAATGATTTGTCACTGCCTGATTCACTGCTTTTGAAAAATCATCCCATGTTGTTTGTTTGCGGATATTTAAAGCACATATTGTGTTTTCTGTATCAAATTCCTCTGTACCACACTGGGCTGGTTCAATACCACTGACGGAAATCCTTACAGGCACATTAAGAGCATCTGTTGAAAAAACAGAAAAACAAAAATGAGAAAAACTGTAGAACTCAATAAAAATTATACTATTATACTTTGAAGATGAATAACATCTAATATTTAAAAGGAAAGCCACAGTGTGACTCCTGCTACAGAAGAGCAAATGTAAGCAGAGCACAGGTCACCACAAAACCAAAGCAATGATGAAAAACAAATATCAAGGTATCTATTACAAAAAATCATTATTATTATGATCACTTAAATCATAGGAGGAAAGACAACATTTACTTACTCTTTATAGACTAACTTCTTATAAATTAAGACAGATGGTAGGTTGTTTCTCAATGTTTCAGTTTATTGTGGTAGTGCATGGTTTTAATATCAATGTAAAAAGGAATTTTTTGGCTTAATTGCAGAAGTGGAAAGCACAGTTAGCCAAGCCAAATGTCTTTAAATAAAAACTAAGGTAGAAAATCCACTTAGAATTGTGTATTTGATTTGCTAGTGAATAAACTGAGAAAGTATTAAAATAAAAAAAAAAGAAAATTTACATATACATACTGGAAAAATACAGCAAAGTAATTTCATAGAATCATAGAATGGCCTGGGTCAAAAAGGACCTCAAAAATCATCTAATTTCAGTTCACTGCAATGTGCAGGGTCGCCAACCACTAGACCAGGCTTCCCAGAGCCACCTCCAGCCTGGCCTTGAATGCCTCCAGGGATGGGGCAATCTGTTCCAATTTAAATTATTTTAAACCTTACTTTTTGAAGACTAGAATAAAATTCAGCAGAAGTCTGTATGGATCAATCAGATGACTAAAAGTGAAAATGAAACTATTTTCAAACTTTACTGCACAAACAAAAATTTTAGAAATTATTCCTGAAATTGAAAAGAAGTGCAATTAAAAGAAAAACAACATACTCTGAGGGTTCTAAGCTGATAGAAGCAATTGGATTAGTGATATGCTTGACCAGACAGACAGGATATTAGGACTGACAAAAATTATACAAGTATCAGCTTAGTAGGCTGCAGATTCAGCTACCGAAAACTGGCTTCAGTCTGACAGCAAAGTAGACCACAAAGGAGACATGTCTATCAGAAAGTGAATTGTGTAAAATTGTAGGATACAGCAACAGTAAAAGACAAAAAATCAGAAACAGCTCACAAAGCTTCTCTAATTTCTTGAGAATCAATGAACTTGACTAACCACAGACCTACACTGCACAACACGAACACAAAAGAAAGTGTATGAAATACAAATCTACAAAGGCAGTACTTCTGACTTTAGAGAAACAGAAAAACGGAATTTGTGTGTGGATATAAATCAAGAAATACCCAGGTCAGCACACTTTACTGGATTTTAAGAAAACTTAAAGAGAAGGAAGAGGACGGGTTCCAGAAAAAAAAAAAAACAAAAAAAACAGTCTTCTGAGAGAAGCTATTCATGCTGGTACAGAGAAATTGTTTGATGTTTTCTCTAAGACTTCCTTTGAATAATAAGCAAAAAATCCCCATAACTATAAACAAGTGACAAACAAAACAGTACTTTCAAAGACTAGATGACTGCCTTAGCCTATGGAAATATGACAGCTATCCATCACTCAATGCTTTTTCTGCAAGAATTAGAAGAAAAGATGAGAATCAAGTCAAGGAAAAAAATAGCTTTGGAAAAATTAGTTAATAGCATTAAATTGAGAAATTTTACAAGGATATTGGTGTTTGCATGTGTACAGTGTACCAATGTTTCATATGGTTTAAAATTAGAAAGACATAAATCATTTAATACTCTCCAATAAAATTTTATCACGAACTTTTGCATTTGGAAAAATTTGGAGAACAATGACCTGCTAAGTTAAAAAAATAATAATTTTATGGTGACAAAAAGTGGATGACTTCCCTTTTGATATTTCCACCTCTTTGTGCCACAAGTTCTTTAGCAAAGACATTTTTGCATATTGCTGATAGCAATTACTTACTTAAGTTTTCTAGGAGATGTTTACAATCATCAGTAGCAACATCATGTAATGTTCGATTACATTTATCTTTTTTTTCAGCCTCTAGTCCGCCATGGCTACAAAGGATTTCTAGACAGTTCTGCAAAGGTAAGAGCTGTATTATTTTCTCGTTATATTTGCTATATCAAAGAGTTCTACCAATATGCAGTTAAGATACCTAATTGAAATTCTTATACATGCATTTCCAAAGACCAGCTACAGAATTTCTACACATGTCCAAATGATGTTCCTCACTACGTTGAAAACCAGGTGAACTGTATGGTAGTCTTGAAAGTTTCAAACCAAGATTTTGAAAAAGCAGAATATACACAGCCAGGCATCTTCAGTCTTCAGACACCAAATGCTGATCCACCAAAGTGATCAATTCTTAACACCTGGCCACTAGTTTATATATTCACATAAGGAAATAGAAGTCCTACAACACATCGCAATGTGATACAACAGCAGCTATTTCAATACATTTTGTTTTGAAGGTCTGGGCCTTCTAAAGTGTAATACAGACTAAATAAAAAAACTTTTCAAAAGGCAATCCAGTTTGCATTTCAGTAAGGATGTGATTCCTCATGCCTCACATCTGACTGACAGACAGCGAAAGAAAAACAATTGTTTTAAAGTCACCTTGCAGGCCTCCCTTCTGGCAGCTAAAATTCAAAGACTTAAAAATATATGTAATGTGATTAATAAAAGCAAAGATTCATTACACTCAATTAGAAACAAGGTACTAGCAGATAAATTTGGATTGGTGCAATCATACTGTAAAAAGAAAAAAATCAATTATACAAGTCTTTCAGAACTAGAAGAAAAAAGCCCCCAGCTATATTTCAAATGTTGTTTGATCTGTGGACAGAAGACTGATTAAGTTCTGATTTCTAATGGTCACCCATTCAACAACAATATTGTAGGGTAGCCTGCATGAAAGCACTGCCATCCTCAGACGTGTCCTTCAAGGACAGATATTCATATTAAAAAAATGCACCATTGCAAATTATCATAATACTGTACTGTTAACTTCTGGATTTAATCACAGTAGGGAAACCAAATAGAAGCAGCTAGCAAAAGTTCCAGTTGAGAACAGGGAATTGTTTCAAGATTGGCTGCTGTTACCTATTTTACAGCTGCTGTAACAGAAAGACTTCTGCCAGTACATACAATACTCTTGACACATTTCATAAACATAATAGTCATTTAAGCTATAGCTCCCCATGAGACAGAATTTTACTGCATAGCGGTTCCAGCACTTGTCAGAATGTTTCAAAAATCAATTAGCCAACTAAATGCACCATGAAAAATTAATCAGAAAAAAAAGCGGCACATTTTCTCAGCAGGTTGGTTAGTTAACCATCTCTCAAATAGATGGAATGAATGGAAGACAGCAGAAAGGAAAGACTGGACTGTGACACTGAAAGAGGGGAGAAAGGAAGGGAAAAAAGAAGTGGGATAGAACAAAATATGAGGTTCATTTCCTCAGTACAATAAGAAGCTTTGTTGGCTCTGTTGCCTGTGATTCAGTAGCTAAAATGCTCTAGTTCACATGTGAATTATTTATACCTACCAATCTTGAAAACCTGTGCAGTACCAGCACTATTATATGCAATTATCACGTAGAGTTATGAGCAACTTGGTATTGGCAGTGGAGGTAAAGGATTAGAGAATGGAGCTAAAGCGTTAATAGTACTAAAGATGGTTATTAAGCAAACTCTAGATTCTTAATATCCCAAACATATTTATTGAGTCAAAAAATGCATTTAATAAAATAAACATATCTTAATAAATGGAACTTTTAAACCTGTGGCTATTATAAATTTATCACAGCAAATTTGTCAGGAGAAAAAGCATATCTAATGACAGAATTGAATTAGCCTTGCAACCACAGGATACTTTCTGAAGTCTTGGACTGTATTATCCTAAAATTCATTCTTCTGTGTTTAGCATTCATTCTTCATTTTCTCCTTGGATAAAAATTTAACAGTGAGATCTGACTGACAGCTGATAAACAAATAAATACATCTTTTCATCTCCAGAAATGTTCCTGCATGCAATCAGATCTGTAAGGTTTTTCCCTACCTTATCAGATTTTCCCTGTCCCCAGGCTCATTAACTGCTTGCTCAAAATAAGAAAGTAAATAACATATTGGTGCAAAAATGTGATTAACATTCCTTTTCCTGCTGGGAAATTGTTCATAGTTTCCAGTTACATTTAAAGACAATTTAACTATGCCCATCTAACATCCATATTAAATACACATCACCCAATGAACAGGCACTTAGGTAGAGATTCACATCACCTTAGCTTTGAAAATCTGCATCTCAGCTAATCATATTCTCTATTTTTCTTATTTCCCCAGAAGTCTGCATTTAAAAATAATGATTCATCACATTTAAGCTGGATATGTAACTTCTGCAGTTAATGATCCAAAGGAAGTATCTTTCTGTCTCTATTAAGTCAAGTGTGTCAGCAAATTAAATAAGAAAATTAGGCTTGCTACCCAAGTCTTAGTTTGTCACATTAAAAAAAGAAGATTTATCTCACATAAACTCTAGCAGGTTACTGTAACTTGTTCACATGGACTGACCTTAAAGCCTTTTGATGCTGCTATGTGGGCAGCAGTCCAACCTTCTTTGTCAGCATGGTTGATGAGATCTGCAGAAATAACAGGTTTTTTTCTACTGTTACAGCCATCTTCTCTGCTCTCCAAATCAAAGTAGTTTGAATTAGGCTCCATATCAGCTAAAGAGTTCCCATTGTTTGGCTCTCCATAGTACATAAGGAGCTTGAGACTGTCAACATTACCGGAATCCACTGCTGCGTGAATGGGTGACCAGCCATCCTGAAGAAACAAAAGCAAAAAGCACACTTCCACCAAGCACAGAAAAATGTCTTCAGAACTCATATCAACAATGAATCTGAATGGAACACTCTGTTTGCAAATTAAACTGAAAGATAAGAGTAACATATTAATCCTTTGGAAAATGGAATTACTTGTATCTGGGGAGGAGGAAAAGGAAGGAAGGAAATGTAGCACGCTAATTTCACAGTTTTTTCCATGGATGGGATAATAGACAGAGACTTCAAAACTCTTAGAAGAGTCAAAGTGATACTGGACTGTGTGTGGTGTTAACAGACTGCATCCTTATCTTGTATCAAAGTAATGTGACTAATGATCAATGATCTGTATCATGTTGCGTTAACCAATTTATCAGACATTTTCATGTATCATAACTTCCTCCCAAGTAAAAAATACTTTCCAAAACCAGCATAAATGAATAAAAAAAATCCAGTGTAAGCAGAGCAAAATTTACTGTGAATTACTGATTCTGGACGGCCTAAACCACGCATTTACTGTCACGCTTACTTAAAAATCTTCAGAAAAACTTCAAGAAAGTACCAGAAGAGATCAGTACCTAGATGTTAACTTTTAAACAATTATCCTCCCTTTCTCCATTTCTTTTTGCCATATTCTTTCATTTACAATATATGAGGCTTTATAATAATGGTTAGCAAATTGTGGTGGGCTCCCTTCAAAGGCAAGAATAATAAACCATAACATAAAAAATGGAAGAAAAATCCAACTCCGCACCTTAAAAATAGTTCAAAGTACAAAGCAGAAGAGTTCTGTTTTGTATATCTGGTGCCGGAGAAAAGTCTGCAGCAAACTGTAGGCTGAAGCTGACATAAATAAAATGATAAGGAACTTGTGTACTTTAGGAGATTTTATAGAAAATATAGAGCTTAAAAAAAAGAAAGTATGATTGAAAAACATGATACTAATTTCAAATTACATTATATTTTTAAGATTTAAAGAAAACTTTGAATAAATAATGTAATTTTTTTCTAGATGTTTGCAATTATTCAGTATTTTACAATGTAATCTAACTTTACAAACTATTTTGACTTACGCTGGTTTTTACTGTTCGATCTGCTCCTCTTTCCAACAAGAGCTTAATGCAATCATTATTTCCATATTTGCAGGCCAGGTACAAAGGTGTCTGTCCTCTTTCAGCAGCATGGTTAATATCAGCCTGATACATAATTAATAATTCTGCACACCTACAGCAAACAATAAGGTAGTAAAATTATCCTGTATTTGACATTCAGAAACGTTAAAAATTATACCTAATACCTAAATATCTAATTTGAAAAGGGCAAAATACCAATTGTATAGATGGAGATCAGCCCATGATTTTATCAGTCACATATACATACATACATAGGCACATGGTATACTTTTATACTCAGGTACAATAATGAATTGAATTACTTTAAACCCATAAATATTAAACTACTCTACGTATAGTTTTAAAATGTCAATTTAAAACATTTAACTTCAAAGGGCCAATAAAAACTTTTTGGCAGATGACCAATAAAGCAGCATTTCTTTCCTGACTACTGATTTTTAAAATAGTTCTAAAAAGAAAACAAACAAACAGGCGCCCAGAAACTCCAATTTCTCCCATCAAGCTCCTGGTAGCTGTGTTTTTTGGTAGGACCAGCTTTAGACACCACCAGAAGAGAAGTAAACTAGAAGTGACAGCAAATGGAAACTACCCCAGAAAAATGTCTTGGGCTGTTGGTAGCAGCTACTGCAATAGAACAGAAGACTAGGTTGAGGAGTCAAGAGAACTTGTTTCTTATTAGGGGCTTGCACTGGATCCAAGATCCCGTACTTCCTCATGTAAGTCCAGTTTTCTTCCCAATAGGGTTAGCCTTCTTTCCCTACCTCTTCTCAGCATCTCTGAAGACTTCAGAAAAAAATTAATTCTAGTTTATTCTCCCTGCAGTTCAAAAAGGATTTTATAACATAAGATAATGCCCATATAATCACTTATAACGATTTTTTTTTCTGGATAAAGGTGCTCTGGAAGAGGTTATCTAGTAGTTGCTTCCAACTTCCAGTTACGTTTCCTACAATTCTATGACACAGTAAAACTGCAAAAAAATAATAAAATAATTTTTAAAAAATTCACTGTGTCAACTTTCAGCTCCTCCACTTAAGAGGAAAATAAATCATCTGGACAAACTGTTGTATGTTTCCCAGTATAAAGAAATGACAAAATTTTCCAACCATGCTGTCATAGAACACCCATCTTTCTAAAGCAGGAGCTTCAAAAAATAAAAGGAAATTAGGGTAAATAGATTTTGAAAAAGTTCTTAGAAATATTCTTTGACTCACACATAACTTTCTGTTGTTTAAACTTATGAGATGAAGAAAATCTTAAAAAGAAAAAACAACCAAATCTGTTTTGATTGTTTAAAGTATTTGATTCTATCACTCATACAAACACTTAGGTAAATGTTCTTTTGTCTCTGTATATGATAAATCACAGTTCTCTACGCTTAAAAATTAATGTAAAAATAATTTATTTTCTCCTTCTTTGGTGAATTCTTGTATTGTAGCTGACAACATGAAGAAAATTAAGAAATTTGAAGGCATGACTCCTGTGCAGACTAGTATCACATTTTGGTTACTAAGAGTACACACATTCAGCAACCTTAAGAGTTGCAATTGGAAACAACAAAGAAAACGGAAAATATCAAAAACAGAAAGGCATGTGAATATGTGAATATGAATTTGAGCAGTTGCTTTCAATAAATGGTATTTAAATACTAGTGCATTCTTAGCTGTAAACACATTTTAATGACAATGTATATAACATAATGTAAAGTGCATATAAATTAGAGTACGAGCTGATTGGAAAAATGTTAAGACTTACTTGACGTGTCCCTGAGCAACTGCTGAACACAAGGGTGTAAAGCCATTTTTATCAGCAGCATCAACTTGTGCTTCTGCAGTCAGCAGCAAACTCACGCAATCTATAAATTGAGAATAAACACAAACTGATGCAATAAAAACAAGTGGTTAAAACTACCAGAAGGTAAGACCTGCTCAAGCAGCATTATCTTGGAGCAACAGACACCAGTCTTTTTTAACCATACACTACATTTTAATGATCCAAAGTAGAAGCTCTGGAAGAATTTGCAGGAGGGAGCTGAAAATGCATCACTCTACTGCAAAAAGGTTCAACCCAGATCCCAGCAATGGATTATCCCATTAGCTGCCACTAATGGCAGCTCCCATAATGTTAGCTCATTTCTGTATTTCTGAAGCTGAAAATTTGAATCACCCAGCAGTCACACTGACACCTCCAAAATGACAGCTGAATTGGAAACGTTCACAGGCTATATGGAACTCAAACAGCAGGCTGACGAGCCTTGTTTTAGGACACTTTGACACAGAACTGCAATGACTAATAAGATGAGTTTACAAAAGAAAAAAACAAAACAAAACAAAACAAAAAAACCCAACCAAATCTTTCTGACTCAAATTTTTCCAAAGTTACATGCTAAATATAATAGCTAAGGCTAATTAAGACAATCAATTACACAGTAATTGGACTGCTGTTAAACTATATATTGGACTATAATTTAATGCAATTAAATTTGAAGAAAACATTAAATCTGCTCTACAGTCTTCAAATTCATTCTACACAAAAGTAAGTTTTCTCTAGCTAAAACTTCTACTTTGAAAGTACACCCAGCTTGAACAACAGTTCTCACTCTTGGCCCAACTTCTGAGCAAGCTTAATTCTTTCTGATACAGAACTGAGGAAGAACCTGCAGATGAGCTTCGATAGTGAAGTTTATCTCTAGATACCAGAAACATATCTTTAGAATTGCTTAGAAATCTGACTCATCTAAAATGTTTCTGAACATGCTCAACTCCTGTTGCAACTCTTTCAAATATTTAATGTGGATGTTGTAGAGCTGATTAAACAAATAATTTAAGAAGTAAGATTCTAAAACACTGTAATCATTATACTGCAAATAAAGATTCTTAAATATGTGACCTGATTTGAAATGGCCCCTCTTTTTTTTTTTTTTTTTAAGGTTGTTTGAGAGGACAAGTTACTACAACTTAATATGTTAACTAACTTAATTACTGTTTCCACATGTAAGAAAATACTAATTAAAGTGAAACTATTTTTTCCATCACTTTGTAACAGAAAAGATACTCATTATTATATCATTTTTCCCCTTTTCCATTGTCACTCCCAGTCTTACATTACACAGTTAACTTGAAAAAAAAAATAGGATTCCTGCGTGGCATCCTAAAAGTTTTTGAAGGTTGTTAAAAAAAAAAAAGTTGCATTTGGCTAGAATACTCTTTGATTTGTTCACAAAGCATATGTTAGCCATGCAGAAGCAACAAAGATTGCACAGAACAAGACCACCTTTCCAAAAAAGTACAGTTAACTCACTCATTGATTGGCAGATCATTCAGGTAGTAGCTTATCTATGTCAAAATTGTGTTTCTGGTGAAGATCACTGAAAAGAGCCGTTTATTCTCTAGGCTTGGTGCAAGCATGAAGAATTATAGTTACTTTCAGAAGGCATAACACATGAGCCAGCAAGCTCTACACAACCTGTTCTGATGGCACATCACATAAAAGAGCAAAAGTCTCCAAGAAGCCTAAGTCCTTTGGATGAACTTCTTATTGGGATTCGGAGGAGGGTAATTTGGGTCTACCCAGACTCATTAACTTCAGTTCACTGCTGTCTGCCACAGAAGCAATCAGCAGTGCAGGGGATATATTAGAAGGGCAAGCACAAGACAGACACTGATGTTGTTAAAGGTTTTGGTCAAAGCAAAAGCAAAACATGGAAGTTCACTAGCACAAACACCTGGAGACTTTATTGCTCTCCATCAAAGCTTGGTAGGTACTTCTTCCAGAGTGCTGGCAAACACTGTGCAGATACATCCAGTGGCTTGGCAGAGCTGACTCCATGTACCTGTATGTCTGCACCTCACTCCTTTCTACTTCCCACATTTCAGTTTTTCCTATCAACCATTGTACCACAGCCTCCAAACACGCAGGACAGAAGAGAATTGATTACACCATAAAAGTATACGATTAATACACAGCTGAGTGCATAGGATAATTGTTATTATTCTCTTACATTTCTATATTAGGAACTCTTGTTATTTATTTCTTTTTCTCAGCAACCTTACATATGACAGAGAATGGTTAGAATTGCCAATGCTATTCAGATATGCAGACAGATGAGGCTTTAGGCAACTTCATCTACTTCAAGGTGTCCCTGCTCATGGCAGGAACTTGGAACAAGATTATCTTTATGCTCCTTTCCAACTCAAACAGTTCTGTGAGTCTGTGTATTACCCATGTGAACTACTGTGCATTTTATCAAGTGCGTCGCAGATTGAAGTGACTTCTGCTTTGTTAGTGGATCAAACCAAAATGGTCTGACAGAACAATCTGTTCAGTTCTCCCAGTTAGATGGTTAAATCATAAAAAACAAGTTTCCCAGCACTCAAACACAAAGGAAGTATTTATGTATATTTTTGGAGTGAAGTTGTCTCTCTCAAGACCTACAAAACTCAGGACTGTGGGAGCACAGAAACAAAGAAGCTGCTAAGAACTTCACGTGCTGAAAAAAAACAAATCTCATCTGCAGCTCTCAAAGGGCAACTGTTTATGAACAGGAAAACTATACATTTTGCAAACAGAACAGATTAGGAAAGAACATTTGAGTGTTCTCTTTTATTGCATAGCTGTCAATTTTCTCTACAGACTGAACTCAAAGGACACAACAGCTGCTGCCACTGTCTTGGTTACAGAGTGCTCTACCTTTCTTTAGTTATCCACAGATCTTAAATACCGTATTTATTCACTGAAAGCACATGGACACCATTTGCTTTCCAGTCTTCCCAGACACTCTGAAACACAGTGTTTATTTCTGAAGGGGTACTCAGGATGGGAGCCCCTAACAAATCCTGAGCTACTCTTTTCTTCTGGCCAACTATTTCCCAGGAGAAATAAAAAAATCTGGTTAGTTGATTTAGAGGAAACAAGGGGTCCCATAAATCACTGAATCTATTTAGTCGCTAACTTCAGGTTGAAAGTATTTTCAATAAATCAAATCATGGTGTTCTTACCCTCTAGGTTAAGAGTATGTGTTAGGTCTTTCACAGAAAGAAAGGAGGAGGGGAAAAATTGATGTAAAGACAGCAATTTACCATTGACAATCCTACCTAATGCAATGAAAAAGTAAAATTAAATAGTTTAATCCTTCTTAATATTACATCAGCATCCTTTTTTTTTTTTTTCCCAGCTGTTTAGTTAAGAAAGCTATTAAAAAGGACTTTTTAAAATAAGATACTAATCCCTATAATTCTTAAGTCTATATGTATTTACATAAAAATGCTCCTTAAAGCCTGCATTTTGAAGAGTCGCATCTTATCTATTCTATTTGGAACAAACTGAAAGTAACAAACAAAGGATTACATATCAAAACACAAAAATCTTTTTCCAAAAATACTATGAATCTAATTGCTCACATCACTCTCAATTTTCACACAATCTATTAAGACCTAAATGCTGTTGCTGTGTGATTCATTCAGAATTCATACGATTTTAGTCACTAAAACGTGATGATATATAAAACAAAGTACTTCGCACATCCTGAAACTATAAATGGAAGTGTAATGCTAAAACCACTGTAATATAATTTTTATCTTAAAATGTAAAAGATACCAACAACTGTAGAATGTCTGTACATGTGTTTGTTTTTTATTATTTTGTTTTCATACATCACTCAGGGACCTCTGTTATTTGAAATTTTCACAATAAAACAAACAAACAAATTGCTTTTGCTGACAGTAAGAGCTGTTCAGTAATTGAAACTGAAGATCAAGGTATTTGCTTGGAAACACCTTAGGAATACAAGACAAGAGAAGAATTAAAGCAAACACTGTCACCCACAAACATCACCCAAGGACATAAATCTAGAAGGATCTACAGAACATTCATTCAGTGAGGGGAAAAAAAATTCCACACACTGTGATAAAATGGGACCCTTACTACTGAAAACAATAAATTGTACAAGGAAGAAAATAAAAGAAAGGGACTTTTCCAGTATTTTAAGGGTCATAGTGTATGGGAACTGCTGAGTCATGGCCTTAACCACTGATTGATCACCTGAGGAGAGGACTGAGTCAGCCAGGAGCACAGGTGAAGGCAATTCACTTCCTATACCCCATTTAAGGGCTGACTGCCACTAAGGAAGGATCTCTTTCTGAAGATCCCTCCTCTGTGGAGTCTTTTCTATGAACCTACATCTTTGGATACAGGAGAGAATTCCTTCCCTGTTTGTTTTTTTCCCCATGTTCACTATGATAATCTTTCCAGCTCTGACACCAACTGTAACACAAGGCAAGAGCAAATATCTGTCAAATGAAAAGGCTCAGATGATTCTAGAAACTAAATCATAGCACTTAGTATGGAAAGAAAAAATACATTCTGAACACGAGGAAAATTCTTCCTGTCCCTATGTCTGGTAGCAAAATTAACCTTGAAGGTGTCAGAAAAATGTATACTATTTGTCTAAGCACGGATTTTAGAACCTCATTTTAAACTCTGACTTTAAAAAGACTTCAGAAGAAAAAGAAAAAATATTTTTCTGCAAATATTGTTTTAAACAGTGAGTCAGAGATTTCTAATTATGTCACAAATAGACACATTGTTAGATAAGGTCACAAAGTAGTCTTGAATGCAAAGGTCTTTAAGACACTGTGTTCCACCTTACAGAAAAAAATCAAGACTTCACTAAAATTAGTGGAATTCCAGTCATTTGTATTGAAGAACTTCATCTTCAGTGCTGAAAATGAGCATAATGTTCTCGGTTGCAGGTTTTTAAATCTGCATGAAAAACTACAGTTAACTGTACTCTGATTTTGAGAAAGTTGCTGTTCAAAAGATTTGTGTTGTTGGAAAAATCATTGCTTAGAGTTTGTATCAATTAAATAAATATCTTTCACTACAATGTTTTTCATTTTATAAAGTTACCCATAAAATATGAAGGCTGACTGTTGGAAGGCTCAAGAGATGCTACCACCTTGAGACCAAGGGTTGGGAAAGATGGGAAAAGAGAAAGAAAATTGCTAACTACTTAGTAGAATGTAGAGAATGAACTAAGATTATTGCATCGAGTTTAAAATGAAGACAGTTTGTTTCCCAAGTAACTTGGTACAGTTCCAAAATTTGGTTAATTTAGTATTAAAAACTTCTGAAATAAAATAAGAGTTAACTGTTTCACGTGAATGTGCTGAACATAAATCTTCGAATTGCTTACCTGTGTGTCCATTCGTAGCAGCAGAATACAAGGCAGAATAGCCATCTTCACAAGAGTAATTAATGTCCAGTCCTTCTTCGTTAAGCAGCATTGATAATAAAGTGACATTTCCCTGGGCAGCAGCTTGGTGAAGAAGGGTGGGCCTGCCACCCAGGGGGACAGGACCACCGCTTGTTAACAAAGGGGTTAGGGAGGAAGACCAGCCTGTGAGTTAAAGCAACAGAAGTTAGAAGGAAGACAAATTAAAAAAAAGCCCCGCATTTTATGTGTTCCTTTAAACATTAAGAATGATCTTCAAAATGACAAGATTTGTTAGTTTAGCACAAGTTATGTGGTGATGCTTTGTCTTTTAGAATGTAATCTGAAAAATAACTACTGTGTACAGGGGTGACTAGATGTTAATGCAAACAAGATTACAGCAAGTTAACATAAATCTTGTTATGAACTGTAGCAGCAGCTAGATGTCTGCCAAAATTATAATAACAAAATTCAGAAACGACTGAAATTTTATAAGCTTTAAATGAATTTAAATGAATTAAATAAATGAATTGATATGTTGCAAAGGCTTTTAGGTTTTTTTAAGTAGCCAATAAAAAGTTTCTCAAATAAAATGCATTTATTTCCACGTGAGCTTTTACTCTCCCTTACAGTCTTAGCTCAAACGTCAATATTTATATCTAACCCACTGCTATATAAACAAATGATGCAAAGAGCCCTTAATAACTTAAAGTAACTTCGCAGAGAAAAAAAAAATAACTTGCAGAAATAAATACTGAGTTTTAAGGTAATATTTTTCTCAGCAATACGTAAACAATATGTGAATGATAGAGGTTATATAAAATTTGCTTGTGAAAGCTTTCGAGCCACCCAGCTCAAAGACAATATTCAATTCAAAGCTACGAAAGCTTAGGAGTTATCTTGGTTAAATGTTGCATCCATTAATTTTGAGCTTTAGTAGGGAGTTTGTTAAGAATATGAAGTTTTTTGCATAAGTCATAAAAAAAATTGTGGATTCTTCCTTGACCCAGGACTGCAATAGAAAACAGAAGAAAGATCTTTTCTTATTTTGACTATTCCCTTTAGAAAATGCACATTCTATATCTCTCAATAAGTAGTTTTATTTGTGTTCTGTAGGCAAATACAAGCTAGGATCTGAGACTGAAATCTGACAATACAAGGCAAGCTTGCCCAGATTTTACTGAGGTTCAGTGACACTCAACATTAAAGAAGAGCTGGCAGAGCATTACTTCCAGCTCCATCGAGCTGGGTAAGTGCCACTCAACCTTAAACATATACATCAGACAAGCAGCCTACTGGGATGATCTGCTCCATGTTTCAGAAGAAACAAAATTTAATCCAGAAGAATTCTTCAGATGTAAAAGATTTGGGAACCTTGCAAGTTTCGAGCAAATTTAATTAATGTCCAGATTTACACAAGCCATCATGTGAGTAGAGTTAATAAAGAATGCATAGCTTGACTCCTCTTTAAAACAACAAAAATAAGTGCTAAGAGTATTTTCTATTCATTTCAAAAGCAAGTGAATTTGTCATTTCCAATTAAGTTCACTAGCTTAGTATGTAAAAAAAACATTTGCAGTATTACCACAAGTTTAGCTTATTATTCAACTTATTAATATAGAATTCATATCAATTATGACTTACAAAAAGTCATCACTACAACTACAAAGTTAAATTACAAACCCAGCTTGAAGCTGCTGATAATCTCTGAATGTAACTCCATCCATCTTTATACAACTTCAACTCTGGAGTTTCTTTCTGACTACCAATACCTTTATTAATATTTGTTTTTCTGATATTTTGGGAATTTTAAACGTTTTCCAAACATGTCAAAAAGTTAAGGAAGGAACACATGAAGTAAACTACATCTTTTAAGTGGTAAAATGCACTGCATTTACAGTTCTGACATTTGACAACAGCTGACTCTGACAAAATGCCTGAAGGTTTGAAAAGTAACTTCTGCTCATCCTCCCTACTGCAAAAATGCTTTTATTTTTCCTATCTTTCATCATTTTTTGAAACTAATTGTGCTAATTGTTCACATATACACCAATGTCTTTAAAGCAGCAGTTCATATTTATTCTTTACTCCCTTGGCATGGTAGTTAACGATAGCCAGCTTTGCTTGTGTGGCACTCCAAATACTAATAGTCTTTGTTCAAGCTTCTGCCTTCATTTTAGAACTTAATTTGGTTTCTACTGGAATTACCTGGGGGAGTTTGGCAAGCTTGACACTAAATTATCAGCAGGAACTTTATTCTGCAAAGCAGTTTGGGAATAATATTGCTGGGAATCCTTCACTATTGAAAATGGTGTGTGTGTTTCATTTTTTTTTTTTTTTTTAAGCCTTAATAGAAATGAAAAAAAAAAAAAAAAAAAAAAAAAAAAAAGGAATGTTCATTGGGCCATATGTGGTATTTTAATTTTTTGCTTGAACATGTTGAAATGAAAAAAAACATTGCAATTGAATGATGAAATTCACTATACTTAGTTATCATTGGATGGAATCTTTTCACACAAAAAGATATGAGAACTGGATAATGAGGTAAGTTTAGCTTCATCCGTGTAAACAAAAACAATAATGCTGCATTTATTTCCAGGAAAAAAAAAAAAAAAGCAACATCAGAAAATACTAATAACCATTATTACAGGTACATCATTACAGATGCAAAAAGTTAGGAAATGTGAAGCATCTGTGAAAGCGTGTAGGACATGCAGTGATGAAGGGCAGAGGGACAGACAAAAACAGCTTCTGGCATCAGCTTCAGAATGTGGAGGTGGTTAAT
The DNA here is from genome assembly GCA_028571105.1 of Tragopan temminckii. Lineage (NCBI taxonomy): Eukaryota > Metazoa > Chordata > Aves > Galliformes > Phasianidae > Tragopan > Tragopan temminckii. The sequence goes on along the minus strand of JAOWBP010000001.1, from coordinate 20,074,628 downwards.
TTCAGAGCCCAGATCAGTACCTCACCCCCCACTTTTATCTTCTAAGCCAATTGTATAGAGAATAATCATAGAAATCATTATAGAAATGAGCAAAATAAAAAACATACTTCAGTGAAGAGTGACATAAAAAGCGCAAAACCAAGAAGAAAGTGAAAGCAGAAATCCCAGGGGTATGAAAATCCAACTGCCTAGATTTGTTTCCATTTTGAAGTCTTGCAGCCATTGAAAAGTAGGAATCCATACAGAGCAGAAGCACTTTGGCATCAGTTGAAAGGCTGCTGAAGTTAATGAAAACACTGTCACAGATTTCGAATCAGGCCATAAATGTTCATTGTAATTTCTTACTGTGCAGTCTGTTCAACATTAATGACAAAAGCTGGCATCCTTCCTTACTGGGAATGCAAAGGGCAACACAGTGAACTGCCTCACATTTAAAGGCAAATATCATGGCATTAATTCAAGAGAACGTGTAACTGAAACAAACTGAGCTCACATTTTTAATTTTCTCTTAATGCTTGCTCTCCCTAGAACCAATGCCCTTCTTTATTGAAAATCATGCTATTGACAGGTTCTTAAAGCAATATGACCTAGCTAGGACAGTTTTCAAATTAATAAAAGGAATACCTTAGTAACTATGCTATTATCAATCCTTCTGACTCCATAGTAAGAAGAAAGAAACACAAATTTATCAACAAACAAACATAAAAAAGATACCTTCAATGTTTTTTAATTTGTTAAATCTTTTGCATATTTTCCTAAATATTAACTAATTCTGACTGAAGCTCATTACTTACTATACAATAAAATATGAATTGGATTTCACTATGTTCTGCTTTAACTGAAAGCAAATCTGAAATTCCAAAAATTTTCTGGGGGAAAAATAAAAGTAAATAAAAGACTAAAACCAACCAGAAAATTTATATAAGTAATTGAATCTGTGGCTAGAGGGCATGAAAATGCAGATATGGAAAAGTAGTCTCAGTAAGATCATACTCTAAAAAGAAACTGAAAAAAGAGTGAATGAGTGACATTAATTCAGGCATAACTGGCCACTTTATCTTACTTAAAATAGTATAATTAAATTTAGTCCTTTTTTTTTTTTTCCCTAAGGCAAAGTCTATTTCCACATACAATTATAAAATATATTCTTCTCCTAGGCATAAAATTTGAGGGAAATATTTTTCCATATTTGTACAATATACACTGCTCATACTCTCCATAGTTCTAGCGTAGTTTGCAAGAACACAGACAAAATAATTAAGTTCCCTTAAAAAAATGAACCAAATAAATAATCCGGAAAAAAAACCGAAATAAATAATCTGGGATTGGAAATAAATTCAATCAAATCTAAGTTTGGGTTAAAGATAAAGGAGTACCTGAATATTGCAGACAAGTTTAGTACAGTTTTTTTCTGCCTTATTTTGTAGGTTGGTAAAGGAGGTATATTAAAACCACAGCTCTGTATCAACAAAATAAATGAATAGACCACCAGCTAGAGTGTAAGCAATTCTTTCCATACTTCTGATAATGGGACACATTTCCCACTTGGAATTGCAAAACTTCACAAAAAGAAGTGCAATTTACAAAACGTAAAGTGTCAAATGTTCATAACAGGGATTACAAGGTTAAATCATAGAACGGCTTAGATTGGAAGGAAATTTAAAGATCATTGAGCTCCAACCCCCCTGCCATGGCCAAAACAGTTACAGTTTGCTCTATCCCTTTGATTGCAAATGAAACTAAAATCTAAATCAAAAAAGATCATCTGAACACATAAAACATTACAGTTGGAAAAAAAAATAGTTTTTGAAAAAATTCCTACCTTTGAGATTTGTCTCTGAGCTGTCAAAAACTTTCACAATCAAGACAAATGTACTACTTGGAGGAGACCTGGCTGATTAGTCTCCTAAAAATATTCATACGTAAAGCAGAAAAAAGTGATAATAGTACATGGAATTATGAAGTCAAGTGGTGGTACTTATATTTTTAAAATGGAAATTTTTTTCTTTCATTTTTAATTTCTTTTTAAAAGAATCACAAAAAATTGTCTTAAAGTGATAATCAAGGATCACCTAGTCAAGCACAACTGAACATATTTCACACTGGTAGAGTTTGTGCAAGACAGTCTCCAGCCCAAAGAAACTATTAACTTTGAAGCTGATCTTCCCAATAATTAATTAGTTGTACATTAGTAGACTCTTAAATTCTTTACAAAATTATAATTCCATTATGGAATCTTGCAGCTCCTGAAGGCAACCAAGGTTTGGATAATATCTGGAATACTGAAAGACTCATTAACAATCTGATATGGCAATCAGACTCAGCTATCAAAAAAAAAAAAAAAAAAAAAAAAAATTCAGGACATCAATATGATGAAAAGCAATCCAAGAAGCAGCCATCAAATTCCATAGTTATTAATTAATTCTGAGATGTGGCAGACAAATGGAAAATGGAAGATAAGATTTTTGAGGGCATATTTTCATGGCACTTTTTTTGAAAGAAGATTCTGACAGTAGAACTACTCATTACTCAAGAAACATGCTGAAAATCTTTACTGAAGTGGAATGAGAATAAAATTTCTTAGTAATGTGAACTTTGGACCTATATATCCCCTTTATATACAGAACCAAGTCTGCCTCATGCTGCTTTCAAAACAGTTTCCCCAAAACTGGAGTTAGTTCAACTGCCTCATCAGTGGGGTGACTACCTACAAAAAGTGGTCCTCTATCAAATGGAAACACACCAACTGTACTGTGGGGAGAGGTTCATTCCCTGCATATAAGATAAAGCTACAAAAGTCACAAGGGACTTAAAGGACCATAACTGAACTGAAAATAACCATATGAAGTTTCAGACCACTGAAACATTCTTCAATGTTAAAAAAGATTTTTTTTGCATCTGAAGTGCTATCTGAAGTGCTCCATAATCGTGCAGCTGCCTCCTCACTGCAGAAGTGAGGGTAAAGAGGGTCTTTTACCTGATCTTTTGGTGGTACTGACCCTATCGAGGACATGAACTCAATGTACTCAAACGTACATTAAGGCTGTCTCTGTTCATTTAGCTGTCATTAAGATATCCTGAAGCTGGCATTACACCACGACAATGCAAAATGAATAGCAGATACATGCACTGACCTCAAACTTGGACTGCTAACAGAACATTTAGATTTTAGCTCTCTCCAACATCAAATCCTTGCAGATACCAGTTGAAGTGAATCTGTGAGATACTACGTACAAGTATTTATCAAACCTACTACCATAAACATCTACAAAAAGCCTACAGAAAAATGGAAATAAATATACATATATATACTTCTATAGGTATAAAGTGATATATTTGGAACTGCACTGTTATCCAGGCAATAATATACCTTAAGTTGCAACCACTTAATACTACAGGAGAAGAACACAGCAGTCCCAGCTATGCCCTGTTTTCTGAAAGGCTCACAAAGCGCTGAAAGGCACTAAAATACATACTCTGTTGAAGATCATCAGCAGAATCATGTTCAAAACATTATTTTAGACTACGAAAGCATTTTATAGCTCAAAATAACAATACTAGGTAGCTTATTTAGTATTTCATAATCTACAGCTTATTTGCTATAGACATTAAAAATCTACCTTTAAAACAAACAAACAAAAAAACCCACCCAAAACAACAAAACGTTCAATTTGGAGACTGCCTTGAAGAAGCAAACTAATTAATCACACAGAAGAATTCCCATACCCCTGGAAAGTAGAAAAAATATAAATGGAAATTTCAGTGCTCAGAAAATAAACAAAGAAAGGTATATAAAAAAAGTGAATATAGCAACTGAGAGATTTAGAGTAAAAACAAAACATTACTTTAGAGGGAGATAGTTTGTAGCATATCAATCCCTTTACCTGATGCTGTTACCAGGAGGCTGTCTGAATCACATGGTCTACAGGATGAAGCACTAACAGGGTTTATGGAGGAGCTACAGGCAATGGTGGTGGGAATGACAAAGGAATTTTCTGAACATGCAGGTTGGTTCAGTCCAGGGAAGTGGGAAGGCCAGGCACCCACCTGAGATGTGGCTACGGCTGGAATGGCACAGCCTGCAGGTGCCACAGATAAATCTATAGCAGGTTTTGGTGGCAGCTGAGGTGAGGACTTAGAAATAATTTCCTCATTTATTACCCTGATTCCTTGTGGTGAACTTGAAAGAGGTGAGGTCACAGTTTTGCTATCAGTTTTTGCACTTGTATTTGGGGATCGACTACTATCCATTAAAACCTTTAGCTGTGGGTGTGGTGGTGAAGGAGTTTGCGAAAGCCCTGGTTTTTTAGGAGGAATAGGCGGAGGATTTCCTCTGTCAATTCTTGATACGCTAGGTGTCTTTAAATTCACTCTACCGACTGGGGGGTAGGTGCCAGCATCCACTGAATGTGACACCCCAGGGCGCACTGGAGCGCTGCTCTGAGGGCTTGTAAATCTCGAAAGGACTTGGGTCACGGTATTTCGAGCTACTTGCTTGGCAACTAGGTTGTCACGACTAGTAGGGGATACGTCCCTCGAGGGAGGGCTTTGGGTTGTGTTTCCATTTTGGTCTGGATCATTAGCATTTACTTGAAATCTAAACCTAGCTGCTTGGATTCGTGGATTTAGGCCTGGCTGGCCAGTAGTGCTGGCAGATGGGGAATGCAAACTGTGCATAGATGAAGTCAGCGAGTAATTCTGAGTTGCGACAGTTGGTGCAGAAGGAGTGGAAAGGGAAGTGCTATTTGAAAGAGGGGAAGTGCTACTTGGTAGATCAGGTGATAGGCCTGTGCTTGGTCCATTTTCCTCAACTCTGTTTGGACTCTGTGTAAGAACAGGAGTTGTAGGAGGGAGAAGTTCATTATGTGAAGACTGTCTATCAATGACAGGCTTCACAAATGCTGCATTAGCACACACATTCATTTTTGTATTGCCAGACACTAAGGGGTTCACTGTAGAAGGCTTCACAGATACAGTCAAAGGCAACTTCTTCGTATTTTCAGCGCTACTCTCTACCGCTACAGGATCTGTTTGGCAGGCAATAGTTCTTGAAACTGGCTCTTCTGTTTCAACAGAAACAGAAACAAAACTCCTATCTTTATTTTTATCTTTATTTTTAAGAGGAAGATTAGCTTTACTCTCATTCTCCTTCTTTAATTGCTCAATCATTTTTATCATTTTATCTCTCTCTTCTCTGAGGTCACTGGTGTGTGCTTCTTCTCTATGAAGTTTGGCACGCAACTGCTCTCTCTCTGTGTCAAACTCAGACAGCTGCTTTTCCATCTGAGCTTCCATTTGAGTACTCTTTTGTTTCTCAGCTGCAAGAGACTCCTCCAGTTCACTAGCCTTTTTCTTTTCCTCTTCAAATTTTGACATTACTTCTTCCAATTTTTGGGCTTCTTCTACAATTCGTCCAGATAACTGTTTACACTCTTTCACTAGCATCAATACTATGTGCTTATTCTTGCCCCTTTCTTCTTCAAGACGAGCAGATAGCTTTTTGTGCTCCAGCTCAAGATTCTGTAACTGAGATTTTTCCATTTCCAGCTGTAAGAAAGCACATAGAAAAAAGTGCATTAACAAGAGAAAGACTTTCAATATAACCTACTATTAACTTGAGATTAATATTTTAACCTTTGAGAGTACACCTGAAATGAACCTGTCTGCCCAGGAAAGTGATTGGTGGTTTCTCATGAAAATGTCTAAAAGCAAGAGAAAGATGTAGATACTCTCTGAATTGCTCTCCAGAGATAAGTAAACTCATCTTTTTTTTTTCCTGTTGATAACATTGAAACTCCATGAATTGATTAAACTCTCATGATTTCTGAGTGAGGAGCTTGCCTGGTCTCCAGAAATTAGGCAAGCACTGAAAATTAGGCACTTGATTGAACCTGTTTTACTTTGTAAGATTCCTCTTCTCTGCAGAGGAATTAGCCACAAGCAAGAAGTAAGCTTCAAACAAAAACTTTTAGCACAGAAATGAAAGGCTTAGGTTCTAGGTCTTCCTCAGACTGAAGATTAGTGTTGAAATGCACAGTTCATGCCCATAATGGCTGTCTTATTTATTTACATTAATAACAATACATTCATTTCTGAGAGAAACGTTTGGGTACAGACACAAATATCTTCCTGTACTTTCTAACAGTGGTATGTCTCACTGACATCTGTGATGTATGTAAACTACACTGTAGACTAGGATCAGAAGACCACTTGTTATGTGCAAATAACAGATGAGAATAAACTTTCCTCTCATTCATACAATCATCGCCTCTAACTCATCTTACCCACTGTCATGGTTTTATGACTTTTGGTGATCAGTATTCCACATCATAACATCATATAATGTACTGGGGGTTTGACTGT
>JAOWBP010000001.1:20035232-20049643 GCA_028571105.1 Tragopan temminckii | reverse complement strand
TAAAAAACTTTAATAAACACAACTAACAATTCTATTTTAACATTTAAATTACAGTGTAGAAGCAAAAAGAAGTATCATCCCATCAGAAAATGCATAAGGTAATAACATAAAAAGGATGCAAAAACTCTACCTGACAAAACAAAAAAACCTTGATTAAAACCTCAGTCTGCAATAGGCAAATTCTGCCTTGGCCAAGTGAAGGAAGATCTTTTACCAGATAGAACTTACCAGGAAGCAGACAGGTCAAGTTATGTAAGCACAGCTTACAAGTTTCTACAGCTCCCCTTCCAAAACTGCTTATTATTTAGCTGAGGTTTTGGTTTTTCCTTTTTATTTAATTTTTCCTTCCCCCCAGGAATAGCTCATTCATTAATGGCTTGCAGAGCCATGCATGAACATGCAAACATCTTACATAATTAAAATATCAAATTTTCATTATCAATCTAGGTTACCTAGTAAAAAAAAAGTTATTGGTATTCTGTCATGATAAACAGAATACGATACAGTGAGATTTTTTTAAATATTGCTTGATCTTCATGCATGCCTAAATAACAGCAAGTGCAGTACAGAAATATTTACACATGGTAATTCCATCAAAATATTTGATATTTTCATTGAGATTAAAGTAGAACTATGTGCTTCAGTCCTTAATCAATTCCAGCCTTCCACAATACCCAGCTCAAGACTTGAAATCAAACTAGCTTGAGCACAAAATGCATTCTGCTCTTTGGGGAGAAAGACTCCAGAAGAGCATTTTACAATGACCCATCTGGCAGTTTGATAAGCAAAGTTCATCTGTCTTAAATTCAAGTGTAATCACAACTGTAGAATGTGTTGGGGTATTTCTGTTTTTAGAAAACGAATACAGGGAGATACAAAGGTGTTTTGTTTGTGATCTAGACCCAACAGTATGTACTTTCTACTGCACTTATACAAGATGACACAGGCATGCATAGGTATCCAGTGCCTCTGCCTAAATCAGCAGGCAGTGCACCACAACAATACAGCAATACAGTTGGTACTAAGAGTGTGCCTACATTCCGTGCATTTGGAAGGAGGTTTTAGCCTGGACCGTCTCCAGTCTCATGGTGTGGAAGAATATTATGGGTGCTTCTAACATAGACTTTTTGATTTAAGTTTCATCCAAAAGAAGATGACTTTACACAGTCTGAGGGTAGTCTGTGAGGTGAATCAAAGTCGAGGACAGGGAGGAACATGTGTCCAGAAGTACACTCTTGATCTGAATACTAAGGTACATTCATCCAAGTAACTCTTTCACACAGACGTGCATATATATATCTGAATATGCACACACGCGCAAAACTGGCCTAAAAGTGAGCAAGTACATGTTCTGCACCTGGGTCAGAGCAGTCCCAAGCACAGACACAGGTTGGGTGGAGAATGGCTTGAGAACAGCCCTGAGGAGAAGGATTTGCAGGTACCAGTTGATGAAAAACTCAACATGAGCCAGCAATGTGCACTTACAGCCTGGAAGGCCAACTGCATCCTGGGTTGTATCAAGAAAAGCGTGACCAGCAGGAACATGGAAGTGGTTCTGCCCCTCTACTCTGCTTTCATGAGACCCCACTTGGAGTACTGTGTCCAGTTCTGGGGCCCCCAGTACAAGAAGGACATATTGCTGTTGGAGTGGGTCCAGAGGAGGGCCATGAAGATGAGCAGAGGGCTGGAGCACCTTCCCTATGAGGACAGACTGAGAGAGCTGGGGCTTTTCAGTCTAGAGAAGGCTATGAGGAAACCTTATAGCAGCATTCCAGTAGCTGAAGGGGGCCTAAAGGAAAGCTGGGGAGGGACTTTTTATTAAGGCACATAGCAACAGAACAAGGGGAAATGCATTTAAACTGGAAGAAGGTAGATTTAGACTAGATATTAGGAAGAAATTCTTTACTGGTGGTGAGACACTGGAACAGATTACCCAGCGAGGTTGTGGATGCCCCCTCCCTGAAGGTGCACAAGGCTGGGCTGGATGGGGCTTTGAGCAACCTGGTCTAGAGGGAGATGTCCCTGCCTATAGCAGGGGTTTGGAACTAGATGATCTTAAGAGACTCTTCCAACCCAAACCATTCTATGATTCTATGACTTATCATAATGAACACCAACCCTTACAAAAGAACATTCAGTTTGAGAGGTATTTATTTTATTTCACATTTTAATATAAAAGGGAGCAAAGTTTTCAAGTAATGTTGGATTATACCATAATGGCCTTGGAAATTAAATTATTTGTATTTTCTTTGCAGCTTGTTATTTATTTACAAAATAATCTAACCACTACAAAACAAATAATCCTTTTAAAAAGGACTAAAACATTTTTTACTGAGTTTTCCTTAAAACAAGTGAATTTCTCAGGAAGTTGAATGCTGATATCAATCTTAGTGGGTCTTAAATTATTAATAGCAGAGTCGGAATCTGAAAACTGGCATCCAATATACTATTTATAATCTACATTAAAGAAACATTTTGTAATCCACACAGAGAGCAAAATGCAATCAGTCTTCACTATACTTGTTAAAAACTCTTTATCCTTAATTTAAAGCCTTGTCTTTTTAGGCTGTAAGCTTTTTAAGGTAAAGCTAATAAGATGTGATCTTAAATTTAATTGTGGCTATGAGATATTACTACATGATGCATTAGCTTCTGTCTTTTGGTCTAAGAATTTTATTGCATGAATATCCACACCTTCATCACTAAATTCAACAACTGTTCCTCAAGAAATCAGGTGCCTTGCTAGCAGAAGTCGAAAGTTATCATATATGGATTTCCTACTTTGCCAAAAGAAAGTATGATTCATTTTCAACTCTACTGATTAGCCCACAAGCCTGTCAAAATACTAAAATTTAGGAAGACAGACTGTACTACCAACTCCCATTGCACATTTTTTTCACCCCATTTTTTCTTTATTAAATAAGTTTTAGGTAATGTAAGTTTAATGTAGCTGCTCAGAGAATTTAAGTCAAATTTTCCTTAACTTTCTGTTCTACTCTTCATATACTGTGCCCAATAACACAGACGCTCCTCTTACAAGACATTGACAACTGTATGACTTCTCTCATCCACCTTCCTGTTTTTAAGAAACTACCCAGTTCTGAAGATTTAACAAATCTATAAACAGAATATAAACTCTCCTGACTTGGGAAACCATGGTAAAAAACACTCTGGGGTTTATAACACAGAAAAAAACCCTACAGTCAAATTCACTTTGCCATCTCCATCCCTCTTCTTGATCCTGCCATCACATCCACAGCAGCTGCTGATTTGGTGCTTGCTTAAGCTCAGGAAAAACACACTGCTCCATAGTAATGTCACCTTTAATTGAACTAAAGTCTATCTGTTGTTGGTTGATGATTCTTCCTTTTTTAAAAAAATATTTCATTGGTGATTCTCAACCCCCCCTCTCCTCCCCAAGAAAAAAAAAAAAATCTAGATATCTAGTATGGTAAGAATTTACTTTTTTTTTTTTTTTTTTTTTTTTTTTTGTTCATGGTAACTAAGACATATCACAGAAGCAAGTATAACACAAATTTTCATTTTACCATTCATTATCTCATGAAATTTACACATGCAAATAAAATAAAAGGATAACAAAAATTTCAACTAGGAGCAGTACTAAATTTTCAGAAGAAAAGTAAACTACTAGTGATTTAACTTTAACGAGAAAATCACCATCAAAAGCATTATTTAGACTTTACAATTCCATCCTTAACAGCTAACACTGTACTTCAATTTATGACAAGTGCTTTAAAAATGCAGGCTGATACAGTAACCTTTTCATGGCTAAAGGAAAAAAAAACAACTGTATTTGAGGTCATGTGCATGACCAGTGCCATGCTTTGAATGTATGTGGCCACATTACTTTTGCATTAGCAATATATTGCCTCTATTATCCACTCATTATGGGGGGTTAATTTGGATAAGTGACAAAAATGAAGGAAAGGAGCTCAAGTTTTTTTGTTTTTTTTTTAAACTATATGCATTTTCAATAGCTATTAAACAGTGCTATTTCTTATTAATGAAAAGAACTTCAATGATTTAAAACTTAGTCTGACCTGAAATTTCATTGTGGTGAGATCCTCATCACGGATCTACTAAACAAAGAAATTACAAATTCAAAAAAGAACTACCTTAAGTCATTCAGTGTAGCAGTTATTACAAAGCGAGAAGGCTAATTAGAGAGATTTATAGGAAGATCACCTTCCTTGAGGTGAATACTGGTGCTGACCTCCACCCCAAATTAACTGTTCACTTGGAGAATAAATCTGGAAATTTGACCCTAAATGTCACAAAGGTCTGCTGTTCCAAGGATGCTGGTCCTCACACAGCTGAGCTTGCCCAGCAACTTAAACTGAGATAGATGATAACTATTGTACTTTCTTCAAATCTGAACTTCTCTCAGTTGCAACTTTCAGAGTCAACATTCCTTAGAAAAGAAATGGGGTTCAAACAGAGATTAATTCATTCAAATACTGTGACTATAACAATCAGGGTACACTATAATGCATTTATAGATGCTACAGGCAAAAAAACCCTCCACTTTCCTCTGTTTATATCAAAGCAGCAAACTGCCTTATTAAGCAAGGGTAGGAGACATCGACCCGGTTAAATAATGCTTCCCACTTCACCAAGTGAAACAACAGCCCTTTTTAAGAAATAGGAATGCTTTGCATCATTATGCATCTGCAGTTGTACAGATTATAAAAGAACAACAACAACGTATTGTGCAGACATAGAAAGATGTCATATTTCTTATGAATATAGTTTGAATTTGAAGTCTTATTTTCATTCCAACTGAGACTTGAAGATATCAAAACTTTCCTATAAAAAACAATGGAAACTCTACAATATGTGATGCACAAAGATGCAATAAAAAGAGTTAATTATTACATGTGATGCCTTGGGTTTGGTTCTCTTTAAGTTATCACATGGCACAAATTCAAGTGCTTTAATAAAATCTATCTTATCAACAGTATTAACCTTCCTAATGGAATTTATTACTATTCCCCATGAGATGACCAGATAATTTCATAAGACTTCTTCCCACGATCCCAAACTATTGGCCTTTCTCACTTTTAATTTTTATTTTACACAGGATGGCTAGAATGGACACTGCACAGAAACAATCTCCTGTGGGGATACTTAAAATTCTCTCCTTCTGTTTTTTAACAGTAAGGCAACAAGCTCTGAATCCTTTTTCCTTTGTTTTCTTTATATTATACCTTTTTGAAACTTTCTGAAACAAGCAGAAAGAGCTATGCAGCATCCTAAACAGAAGGTATACCTGAGGAGCCAGTAAACATTTTGCTTACTAACACCAGCAGGAGGTCAAACAGATACTCACAAAATGCAAATCTGTTTGTGATATAATGAATTATGCAAATGGACAGTCAAAAGAGAAGCACCCAAAGGTAGTACCATTCTCCCTTTCAGAAATGCTACAGCAGTAACAACTGCTACAGACTACCATTTCAGTTTCATTTCTTTCACCAACTTTTCAAGCTATACATAATTATACAGCTATTTTTTAAATGAGAGCCCAAAAATAATAATTAAAAAAAGAAAAAAACTCAGAAGATATGAAAACACAGCAGATTATAATTTTAGATTTCCGTGTGCTATGAAATAGTAGAGCTTGCTCCATATGTGACTGGCTCAGTTCACAAAGACATCAAATGTTCTCTGCTTAATCCATCAGAACCCACACAAGCAAATCCCACAGTTACAGCACAGCAATATGCACTGAACTATAATCTCAAAAAACAAATTTCCAAAATAAGCCAAAAAAATCATTTAAAACAAGACTTAAAAATAGACTTAAGAGATAACTCCATAATGTGTGAGCAAGATTAAAAAACAACAACAAAAAACAACCAACAAAAACCAACGAAGAGCAAGGCATGAATTCCAATCCCATATCTTATCCAAGATTTTCTGCTCCCTAGTTCCCACTCCTTAATTCTGAAAGAAATCTCTGTCCCACTTCAACAATTAATACAGAGGATAAGGTGTTGGTGTATGTGTTATATCACCACAATCAAGAGTAAAATCATTTGGTGCTGTGTTCCTCTAAGAGTCAGCCTGACAAGAAATCTCACTTCTGGATGTTGAAGGTGAATGGTTTAATTTTTTTAATTTTTTTTTTTTTTTAAACTGTATTTTAAAATTTATTTTAAACACAACTGGTCTTATGGAAAGAGCACATTAGATCAGTCTCACACCTTCAGTAAAGCATGCGATAGGGTTTCAGACAAAATTAGTAAAGCAGGAAACAAGAGAAGTCAGCATAAGAATGTATACAATGAGTGGGAAAAGGGCAGACTAAGAGACATACATCAGACAAGTCCTACAATGGGAAGCGTGGCAGATGAAGGTTACTAACACTACCACATGAGTCAGTCTTTTAATTATATTCAGAGTTATCAGTTCTTTTGTCATCAGTCAAGATTACTTCATTTTAATGCCAGGAATTTTCCAGGAGAGATATTTTCACTAGATACATAAGTACTATTTACTGCGCAAAGTGTACAAATGCTCAGTTAAACCCTACAAAATGAGTACAAATAAGGATATGCACTTTTAACAACAAGGTATTTATACTTTAGTGATTACAGAGAAAAATCTGAGATGACAACCATAAGGATGAACAGTTACTTTCCATCAGATTAAAAGAGCTGGCTCTTCAGTCTTAGAAAAAGACCAGAAATGTATAAAATGACTTAATAAGTGTATACATAACAGTAATTAAAAACTGTCAATAAAATCACTTAGAAGACAACTCCCTAGTACGTGGCTTGAAAATCAGCAGGTTCTGACCCATCACAAAAATTAGGCTTTGAAACAGCCTTGCATTGGGATTAAAAAACCGAACACAAATCAGAAAAACAAACCTGCTCCCACAATGCCCTAGCTTTTCAAAAAAGATCTCGATCAGCTTTTGAAATAGTAACATAAGAGGTCATTTCCATTTCTTCATGGCTATAAGGATACATGAAGCAGGGTACATTTTGACAGATGAGCATATAAAGTCACTATCAAATTCAACACAATTCCAAAGGGATTATCTTGTTATTTACTTCTTAAAAAGATCTATATCTGGCTATCTGGTAGCTTATTTTGTAGGTTGCTTAGAGGCTGCAGCCACTAATACTGCTGACCTGTGGTAACTGATTCTCAAGAAGCCAGAAGATCCCCAAGTATCATATTCCAAGATATCACGATACAGTTCCTCAGCAGATACAATTTCCAAGTTTCTCAGTACTGGTATAGTTAACCAGGCAAACTGCCAGGAAGGATGAGTTCCATGTGGATTTTGTGTAGAGGATTTTACTAGAAAAATACAGGGATCGAGGTGCAAGAGAATGAGAGACAAAAAAAAACCAAAACCACTGAGAAAAAAATCCCACCACTTCTCAATATCTCTATGCCATAGATGAAATGAAGCAGTTTTTATGCCTATCTGTATTGGTCAGCCAAAAATGCTGTACACATACTGACACAGTACTCATTTCAGCAGGTGTATGGGAATCTAATGTAGACTTTCTCTTGCTTGCTACACTATGGAGGATTTTTAGTGTTTATTCTCATTCAGTGTGTATTTTTATTTTATTTTTTAATTTAATCAAGTCTCAAAACATCCACTATTTGGTATGCAGTGCAGTAGCTTGACCATGAACATGTATTTAAGAAATTTTTCTGAATGTTTCATTCATATTCGTGCAAAATTAAGAGAGTAAAAAAAAAAACCCCCAAAAAATAAAAAACAGATTACAAATGGGGCTGTGCACATTGTTCCCCCTTTTACAAAATCTTAGCTGGTAGTCAGAGAAAATAAAAGGTCCTTGTCTGGACAAATGAGATGTGAAATTGTAAAGTGACTAGATGAAAAGGCAATACATTTCAATGTACTAATGTACCTGAAGGCCAAACACCACGTGACTTCAAAGTGCAGTAATCCGCAAGAATCATATTGATTTCACTATCTCATTTTCACTACAATATGAAAACTGTATTTTACAATAAAGAGGTTTTATACATATATAAGTCATTAATGCAGATGCATCACTGACATACTTAAAAGCTCCCTTTGCATAATGATGTGAAGTCAATACAAAACAAATTAAAAATTGAATAAAAATACATTTGATTGTTACTGTGATATTACCAATGAAAAATATTTGCACATTGCCTGATAATCATTGCATACACTACTAATCTTTAGCATTAATGTATTTTGATACATTGAGTTTTTGATTTAAGAAACTTTAAAGGGTAAAATTTGTCTGTATCCGACTGTGAAGTTGCAAATATTTTCAGCCCATGTAGGACTGTTTTCCCCCCAAACCTGCAGCCTGTTTAGCAGCTCTATTTAAATTGATCCAGAACAGAATAAAAATTGGATTTGTTACAGCCAGAAAAATGTACCATCTTATTAAAATACAGTTTTGTTTGTACATCACCAGTCAACTTTCAGACTGAAACCTGCCAAAATAGAAATCAAACCCATGTGCATAGCACAGCAAAAAAAAAGATAAAAATCAAATCAAATACCCATGAGCGCTGTCAGAATATCACATAATTTGCTTTTTTTTTTTTTTTTTAAAGAAAATTGGAAAAAAAAAAAAAAAGAAAAACGAAAATTTCCCTACTTGGACATAACCATTCTATTTTGTTCCTCCTTCCATCTTACAGAAAACGAATACGTTCTCTTTTGAAGTTACTCCTCCATCTTACAAATAATAGATTCTATGCTATAACAGAAAGTAAAAGGAAGTCATTTTACCATTTTTGTACTTCTTTCTCTGAAAATTTGTGGGCATTTTACAACAAAATTACATAGAGTTACGGAACGACAATTATTAAACAAGAACATATTTGTTATTACTGAAATTCAGTCAACCTATAACTTAAACACCAGAATTTATTCTTCCACTAATAACATTCTATGCCAAGTACAAAGGAAGTGACAAAAGAGAACGTTAAAAACAAAACCAAACAAGCAATCACAATAACCCAGTAACTCACCCGCAAAGCTTCAATTACAAGGTCTCGTGCTTCCAGTTCTCCTTCCATTATACTCAAAAGCATCCGCAACTCTGGCTTGCTCAAGTTATCCACATCAAACTCTCTCTTCTGTAAGAAACAAAATACTGATGAACACACTAAATAAAGGACTGCAGTGGCTAACACAGATCCAAAATACAGATACATCAGCATCCTAATTATGGGTTCTTCTAACACCCATGACTGTCAAAAGTTGAGGCAGCTTTACTTTTAGCTACAAAGTCAGAGTAAGTCACAGGGAGACCTTTTATTTAAGATGAAGAAATTAAAAGCCCAGTGGTGTGACACTGCTTCAAATCCTCTACTGTTGGAAGAAATTGATCATTCTAAATCTCCTGAATGATAGGGGTGAAATGTTAAAAAAATAACTTACTGACAAAGAGTTCATAGCATCATAAAGGTTGGAAAAGACCTTTGAGATCATCTAGTCCAACCATCAACCATCATCCCATGCCCACTAAAAAACATCCCTCAGTGCCACACCTGCACATTTTGTGAATACCTCCCGAGATGGTGACTCCAGCACCTCCCAGGACAGCCTGCTCCAATGCCTCACCACTCTTTCTGAGAAGAAAATTTTCCTAATATCCAACCTGAACCTTCCTTGGCTCAACTTGGGGTTATTACCTCTCATCCCACTGCTGTTACATAGGAGAAGAGGCTGATCCCCACATTGACACAGCCTCCTGTCAGGTAGTTGTAGAGAGCAATGAGGTCTCCCCTGAGCCTCCTCTAGCCTCAGCAATCCCAGTTCCCCCAGTTGCTCTCCATAAGTTCCTGTACAACCTCACAGTGACAGAATTGTTTCAGCAGACCTGAAACAGCATACCAGGAACGAAGGCAAGAGAGAGTGGCAGTCTTTTATAGAGAGGGGCAGAGGGAACGCTATTATTACCTACAAAACCACAAAGGTAGAGATAAGTCTGCTCACCAAGCCACACAATGCCAACAGAAAGGACCGCTTAGTGAATTTAGAAGGGCATCATTTTAAAGGAGAGAAAACATTCTACACACCAGACTCAGTTGAGCAGCACGATCATTAGCACACTATTCACTGAAAGGGAACAGTGACGTTCTTGCTGTGATGTAGATGTGTCTTCTAGCAAAGCCCTGAGATACAGACACATATCTGTCTTCACTATGAGATAATCAGTTGCCAAATTAGCTGAACTGCTTATCTGGACTTACTACCTGTTTTCCCTGAAGGATGAAGTCAAATGTAAGAGCTCAGTTACCCTGGCACTTGACTTTCTCTGAGGAAAATTCAATAAACATTAAAGTACCATTTCTTCTGTCTCAAGGCAAGAGGAGAGCAGAAGAGTTGTTCTTCCCTCAGGTTAGAAGGTCATGGATCATAACTTCCCAAAAGCTATAACTGTATTAGATTTACTCTGAGTTCCATTTTTTACTTTGCAGTTCAAACAGGTGCACAAATGGCTAGTGAGAGCCACATGCCAGAATATTAGCTGGTCATATTCAATGTACAGTGGACTAAGGTTCTTCATCCGTTTGAACAACATGGGACAACAAAGAGGACCAATGATTTCTATTAATCATAACTATTTCTGGGACATGGCCATCCACTCCAACCAATATTTCTGGACTGAACAATAATTAACTTTTATTTTTCCTGCCTGGATCAGCTATTGCTCTAATCCTCTTATCCTACACGTCAATGAGTCATGGAACATAACCTGTCTCTGAAGGCTTTTTCATAACACGTGCTAAAACTTCTCAGAATTCTACACTTTGTTCACAATCTATGGATGTGTATGTGCAAAGTTACTTTTAGTAACTAGATCTTCCTTATAAAATCTTGTGTAAGTGGATCAGATTTTGCCTCACAGGCTGCAGCATATCTCATGCCCAGTCCTTCTAACCATTAAATTTAATTCAGTCAGATAGCAGGACCCACTTATGCACCCTTCTGCTATGAACTACTTTATAATGTCTAAAGGCTCAAGGACAGTAACTGATTTATTCATATAATTTCCCTCTAGAGAGGAAAAACTGCCTCTATTTCTCAAATGGAAAACTGATGCAGAGATATCAAGTACTTTTTTCCAATCACAGAAAGCAGTGTCAAACAGTAACAGCCTGACATCTCCATTCAGTGGTTTCCCCTTCTAAAATCTCATTCCCTCATCTGTCAAGAAAAGATGCCCAGCACTTCTGGTAGGCATGACCAAAGTGAAATGGTGCACAAGAGCAAGAAACTCTTCTAAGTCAATAAATCCAGCTTTGTCAATGGACAGATTGTATATCACAGGTGAAACTTTTCATTTCTAAATCTCCTACAAGACATAAATGAAAATACTCTTCTATTCATTACAAACCAGAGGCACAATTCAACAGGTGAAGTCACTATAAGCTTTTTTTTTTTTTTTTAAACTAAGCATCTGATCAAAGCAATTAAAGTAAATTTTACTCAAGTACGTACTTCAAACTAGAGCCTATGAAAAAACATCAACAGCGAGTAATTCAGAGTGCTCTCTAGTAATTTAAAGTTAGATAAAAATAAACACAAAAATGCTAATGGAAAGACATATCAATGACATACACAGCTCAGTTTTCATATTTTTCATATTGAAAACTTGAAATAAGAACGAGCAAAACCACTTCATAAATGAACAGCTCTAGCAGATCAGACTAAAAGCCCACTTAGCCTGTTTTCAAAAGCAGCCAATAATGGCTGCCTTGAAATCACTACCAGAACAGGACAAGCACATAAT
Source organism: Tragopan temminckii (assembly GCA_028571105.1). Lineage (NCBI taxonomy): Eukaryota > Metazoa > Chordata > Aves > Galliformes > Phasianidae > Tragopan > Tragopan temminckii. The sequence continues at coordinate 20,037,842 of JAOWBP010000001.1, read as the reverse complement.
GATGCTTCCCAGAAACACTCTCCCAGCCACCAGCAGATTTCAGCTTATGCACTTTCTGAGCTATAAATCACAATTCTGCACGTAGTAGTCTTTGATGGACACACTTCACATGAATCTGCCCCTTTGTTTTTTGAATCTTTGTGTAATTTTAGAATCCATAACATTCTGTGACTCAACTATACATTGTGTGAAGAATCATGACCTTTGCTGTCAATCTGCCCCATTAGCTACTTTTGTTTGGTGTGTTCCAATGTACTAAACCTAGATATGGCATATGATGAAATAGAACTATGCGTCCTCAAAGACATCTTCTGGGGACCAAGCACAGCAGGCTTGCTTGAAGTTCTCATCCAGATGAAGAATTGCTGGCCTAACTTTTAGTGAAAATTGTTGTTTAGTCCCAGAAAAATAATCTCCCTAACATCTTCCAGTGGAGCAGTAGCTCTTACATCTCCAGAAAATAAAAGACTCCATTAGTAGCACACGGCTTATGTGTCATCTGGGGTTTTGCTACAATAGGTCTGGTAGAGTGCCAAGCTGTAACAATTTCACCAACGATTTAAGAACTATGTAACCAAGCCATCCTCTACATCGGTTTTACAGCACAGATGTACGAATATGTTGCCCCAGGGTGAAATTCGGCATACGCTACCAGAACACAGGAGATACTTTTTCCACTCCTTCTTTAGGATTTTAAAATGTCTGGTTTATTTGATTTATAAAGTAACTGAATAAGACCATCTCAGAAACTTCATGTTATTTTTCAGACCAGCTCTGTAAGGGGTTTGTGTTGTCCGGCAGCAAGTACACTGACAACAGAGAAAACGGCTAATTAGCAAAACTCATTCAAATTCCCACATATGCACCACAATAAATAAATAGATAAATAAATAAATAAATAAATATGACCTGCACTGCCCCAAGATGAAAATGAGCTCTACCTTGAGCAAAGAAGATGACAAAAACAATTTCCAAACAAGAGAAAGCTGAGACAGGACAGCAGTGATTAACCCGGACAAGCGTTTCCCCCCCAGATCACCTTAGGAAAAAGAGGCAAGAGGATGGAGTGGGAAGGTTACCAAGAAGCAAAGGAACAGAAGAGACTCTTTCCTACATTGGTGGCTATTCAGAGGAGAGACGACAAAAGCCTTTAGGATAAAGTTTGTCCCCATCACCTCTCAAGAAAACAACAAAGTTTCTTGTGATAGATTGACAGTACCAATAGTTTGGTTTTGCTGATCTAGCCCAGTCAATACTTCTGGCGACCTTAGGAGCAAAGGGTGTCATTGACTACACTACCACAGCAGCTGTTAGAAACTCCAGCACCTTCTTAAGTCTGGATAGGTCAAGCAGGAAAGCCACAGCTGTGTAGAAAGCAGGTTAACTGTGGATTAATCAGAGGTGACCACAGAAAACGACCTTCTTCCTGCTCAGAAAGCAGCTAGATGGCCTATTTAAAGAGAGAGCTGGCTGACAACCCAGGACCTGGGAAAGAAACCTGTGAAGCATAATTAAGAGCTAAGGTGGAAAGACAGGAGGGGAAGAGAAGTTTTTTAAAAAGTCTATAGGGAAACACAGGAGGAGTCCTTTCAGAAGAGAAGGGAAAGGTACAAATCCGTATTTGTTACATACTTCATATGGAGCTCCATTAAATACACACAAGAATCCTCTTGAGGATTCACAGAGTAGACTTCCAAGATGAGCTTTTAAAATAAAAGGATTTGGTATTAGTTATTAGTTGTACAACGTAAACTTTTAATATCACGCTGGCCCACAGCAGTCAGGTCCATGATACAAATGCACCAGGGAAACATAACCCTGATTCACGTATTTGACAACTATGTCCAGGTAGAACTCATCTGAACAAAGATAAGCATGTTACAATAATTCTATTTTGTTCCCTGTACATCAGTATCTAGTGCAATTTGAGGTATCAGAGAGACCTTTTGGAGGCAAGTAGGTATGATACAGAATCACTCATGCCATTTGGATGGGTAGCCAGCTGTGATACCACAAAATGCTGCATGTGGACTGCTAATGGCAGCCCTGAGGACAGGACTGAGACCTAAAGGAAGACTGAAGGCAGTGTGTGAATGAGGTGAATAACCTCCTGCTGTATGCAACAGAAACCTGATCAGCCCAGTCAAAATAGCCAAGAAAGCTATTCAGCTAACCAGCCAGCAGAACTACTTGCTTGAGGCTCCACTTGAGGTATTGGTTGGATTTCCACTCACTGTAATAGGATAATTAACACTGTGCATATATGAAAACACATTTAAGTGCCTTGAATCCCACTAATACCTTCAAGAGTCACCAGCCTATTCACTTCACTTAAACCCAGAGAAATTCATAAATCTGTTTCCAAAACAGATCATTCCTTGTAACCACTTCATTCTTTCCAACAAGTATAAGAGAAATTTTCAAGACCTAGCACAGCATTAACGTGGGTACATGTGCAAATGAATCCCAATTCTTTCCTAATAAAGAACACTCTGCAAGAAGAAAAAAGAAAATAAGTGGTTATAATACCCACGCAGTGTTCATGGATAGTTCAGAGAATACACGATGTATTGTTTTTGGCTGTGCAAGATCTCTTCTTTAGGCTGAAAC
>JAOWBP010000001.1:20007350-20029768 GCA_028571105.1 Tragopan temminckii | reverse complement strand
GGGAGTGCCCCTGGCACGGCGCGGCCCGCAGGCACCGCTCTGCTCCTTGCCCGCCTCCGTGGCTCGGGAGTGGGAGAATGGAGAGAAAGGGTAGAGGAGAAGAAAGAAAGAAAGAGCTTGTGCGGTGTGCGCTCGGCTCACCTGCCCGGTGAGACCCAGCCGAAGTCTTGTAAGGAAAGGTGCCTCTCCCTGTCTGGGGGTGCTGACAGGGGTGTGTCAGAAGGAGCACCTCTCCTGTCACCTCCCTGTGGAGGAGCGGAGAGGACGCTGCTGTAGCTGCTCCTTGTTTACTGACATGTTTACATGCCGAAGTGGCTTCTAGCCTGTAAGGGTGCGCTTTCATGCAGGCCTACCGCAGGGGGCCAGATTAAAGCCTCCGCATGCAGCCCTAAAGCTCACCTTGGACTGAGGCTGCCCTTTGCCATTCCAGACCACGACCTCCTCGCTCAAAACCTGTTTTAACCTCTCCAGAGGAAACCACTACCACACAGGTGGTCTGCCCCTCAGAGAACATGCCACGCCGCCTGCCTCGAGGCTTTAGCTCTGTGCTTTTCCCATACAGTGAGAACCCACTTGGTAAACTATAGATCAGCCTGAATGCACTCTCTTCCAGAACCAACATAATCAATGACAAGCGAGATCTGGGACCTGTTTGTTCTGCAGCCACGTATGACTTCCACAGAGAACACACATAAACACACGGAGCCTTGCAGGTCTCCTCTAATAGGGCTGCCTCATTTGTAGGTTTATACTGAATTCCCTTGGCACCACAACCAGACAAAAATGGACCAACGCCTTCCCTTGATAATAGACAGCAAACGTTCTTCTAAGCATGCTTTACCTAAGGATATGAGTGAGAACATACATGAACTTTCCTCTCTGCACACCCAGAATGGGAACCAATTAGCCATTAGGTGAATAAACAACTGTAATATAAACATAGTCTGAACAGAGCAGAATTCAGTGTGCAGGGTCCATTATAGAGCACAAAAACTCCAGTCAAACAGATGTATCCTAGGTTGAGGTTTGATTTTGTGGTATATTTTTTTCCTTAAAAATCATCTAGCTCCCCGCCTACTCAAGTTTTACATTTTTTATGACTGTAGTGAGCACTCATATCCCTTCCACTGCTGAAGCAGAGAAACTCCATTGATGTCAGAGCCCAAACCTACTTATTTTTCTCAGCTCCCAGAACTCTAATACAATTTAATTGGTTTCACGACATAATGCCTCTTGCTTGCTTTACTGAGAGCAAAGTACCATAATTATTATTTATATACAATTCTAACAGTACGTGGTTCTTTGCCATTGAGAAACTCATTGAAAAGTCACAGGTATCATCGTACTTACTTTTCTCCAAAGTGCTTTTAAACAATGAAGTTTTTAAACTGGTTTGAGAAGATGTTTTCTCTTATTGAATCTTGTCTACCTTTATCAATGTCCGTATTTCCCTATTTGACTTGCATTGGAATCATCTGCTCACCATCACAGTTACCTAAGTGTTTTTCTATTGGAGCTGGTACAAATATTCACACAACATGCTGTGTAAGTTTTATTTTTCAACTCCATCTGCATCACAGCAGTGGTGCAGCAAAGGCTGCACCATTTATCTCACCCTGCTGAGATCATAAACTCTGGTTTAGCTGATACGTCATCAATTACAGAATGTACATTTATCAAAATAACAATGAATATTAGGTTAATCATACTTTACCATCTCAAGCTCAAAAACTGATCTTCCTTTCTTCATCTGAAGATAAATTTAGAAATGGTTTCTGAGAGAAAAGGGGGTGGATGGCTCATATCTCAGCCAATAAAAATTAATGGGATAGATGGACCAGCATCTCTTCAGTTTCAAGCCCATCCCCAGACAACTAATATCCAGTACATCATCTAAGTGTTGGAAATTGACCTACTGTTGTGCTCAAAAAGATGACAGTCATGCTTTTGAAGGGGAATGATCAAGATTTCTTCTTTACACCACTAAATTAATCATCACAACATTTTGAAAATATTGTTTTTTGTAACTGTATGAGCCTCTACCAGGTGCCTGTGTTTCTTAACATTTTCCCCTAATGACAGCAACAAGACTTACTGGTGGCAGGAGAGAATTGAAATCCGTATTGGATATTACCAGTCACTACTGGGAGTAAATTCTCATACTACTTAGCAATGGTTTCTGCATCAGTGGTAGCAGTAGGGCCCAAAAGTGTTTGAGATTTTGCTGCTCGAAGAACACCTTTGGGCTTGTGACCAGCTCTCAAGTAGGAAATGTTTATTCTTTGATTGTTAGTGCTGCCTCACTGAACAAGGTATTACCTCTTTTCTGGTTTCTCTGTTTATGCTACTTGCTTTACACCTTCAGTAATAGAGCACCTGCACACATAACACATGAATTCAGAGACAGACAGCTTCTCCCTGTCATTGCTCTGCCTGTGCTATGCAAAGTAAAACATCTCCTTAATGAAAGGCCAAACCAGAGCCTTGCTAGCAGGAGAAATTGTGAATGCTTTTACAGATAATTTTATCACTACAGTAAGGCAAATGAGTTGCTTTGCTCAGAGGAAGGTGTTCATTATTTTACTACTAGTTTACTTTCTGCTCGTTTTACTAGTGTTGAGTGATAGAAAGGATAGGCCAAGCCTAGGAGCAGCCATTACAGCTGTGCTTTAAATGTGTTCCTCTCCTATGATTAGAGAGCTGGCACATAAAGGTGGGAAGTCCACAGCTCACAGGATGCAGCTGCTGTGCTGAACACTGTTCATTCCCTCCATTAGCACGTATCTGCTATGATAGAAAATGCATGCCTTGGCTGTACATTGGCAGGGAAGCAAACTGCTATGGATCTAAATCATACAGTGTATCGAGGCGTTACCACAATGCTATTAACCATACTCACGTAATGACAGCAACAACAACAAAGTAAAATGATATTCACACATTCCCCCCAAAATAGACTTGTACCTAAATTTAAAGCAAGCAGGAAATGTTGATCCCCCAAATACCTCAGTAATAATTGTATCATCACAGTCTTTACAAAGGTCAGCCTAGTGCCAACTCAAGGCATTTCTGATTTACACTCATTTAGGACACATCAAGCTGAGCTAAACAGCATCGTTCAGGTGCTGGACTGATCACTGCTCCAGGGAGCTTTGGTCCTGGAGACCTGCAAGTATTGCAGAACACTGATAGCTGAACTGTTACCTTTTACCTTGGGTTTTGTGAATCATGAGTTACATTCTCTGGAAGATGGCACTCGATTGTCTGGGTGAAATTCAATAGAAGGAGAATTAATACTCTAGAAGGCATGTTGGCTGTTTTCTGAGGTTGCTAAACTAACATCAAAAGGAAAGGTGAAAAAGAGATAAAAATCAACCTGTTGAGAACAAAGTAGAATCTCCAGTGAGCATCAACAGAAGAGGAGCTCTAATTGGCTATGCACAAAGAGCACAGCTAATAAATAAAAAAGTATTGGAATTGTTGATTTATGAACATAAATTCAACAGTGCTGCATATTACTGTAAGTTAGTGAAGTGATTCACATGACTGGAATGTTGAAAACTGGCTGTAATCTGCTTAGAAAGGCACAAGTGGACGAAAATGGAAAAAACTCTATCAAAATGATGTTCTGTGTGTCAACATTGCTGACATCTCAGAAAAGGATATTTGAATGTTTATGAATAATATTTTAATATTTAAAGCATAAACTGAAGTTTTAGTGTCTACTGTAAACTTCATAACATACTGCAGGACCAAGCTACAAGATTTTAAAGTATCTTTCACACAGGAAAACTGCTATCACTGAAGTTTCGCCTTGACTGACATCATTCTGCAATAGTGCAACATCTTGTGAATGCCTAAAAATGACAGGTGACAATTAAAGAAGTTTATCTTATTAAGGAGAATTCTGAATGAAACCTCATTTTAACACATGGAAAGGGAAAGCTAGATCCAGCTGGAATCCAAAATTTGAGAGTTTGGCATGCCTAACTTTTAGGAATTTGAGCCCAGAATGGAATCTGAAAACTAAAAATGGATGCAGTCTGTGAAACAACATTTATTTTAGAGTAGGTTTTGCAGCCTGTGTTATGCAAAAAGCAAAAAGGTGAGGTCATACACTGATCTTCCTGAAGCTGCAATCTATAAGCTTTTATTCTATCAATATATTTCAAGTCTATGCTGTAGTGTCTGAAATAGTTGGGTATTTGTTAGCTTTGCAGCTGTCTCACAATTGGAAATGAGTTACCCACATTCACTATTAAGACTAAAAAGTGAGTACAGCATTTTAAGTACTGGAAAGTTATAGGAGAGTTAAAAGTACCAGACTAAAAATGCATGAAATTGTTCAGAAAAAAATGAAAATCCCTGTGGTATTTCTCACTTTCACTCATTTTCTCATGAAGACTGGGTACCACTAAAGAATGTGATGTAGATCCACAGGAGATTGCTAACTGAAGAAATAAAGGTGCAGGAATCAAGACTTTTCATAACCAGTTTCCCTGAGCAGGCATGATGACTAATGTACTTTTACAGGCATCAGCACTTCCAGGCAGAAAACACATTTTTTCTGGACATAGGAAAAATGCATGCTGCTGTGATCACATTGGCTGCAGTGGCAACAGGCAGGGGAATTCAAACTGCAACTGCCAGACTTGGAAGAGTTTGTTTCTTCACTGGCAGGATTTATGCAGTGATCTGCAGTGCTAGGAAGTACACTACCTCATCTTGGAATTTAACTCTTAGCCCACAGATCACAATGCTGTGAAATTATATATATATGTATTTCAGTTATTGTTAGATCACCTCATTGTAGAATATCATCTCTTCTTTAATTTTTTTTTTTTTTGAAGAATGTATTGATCACTCTCCCTACTGTTTTGACATTTCTCCCTTTTCATTATGCAAAAGGTTAATTTTGAAATTTTCTAATGCTGCCAGCATCCTATGAACAAAATTGAATCACTAAATGCTCCCCTGTAGGGATGAAGCTGTATCACTGCCAAGATGGACCACTGTATCTCAGAAGAAACTCGTCTGGAATTGAAATGATTTTGCACACAGTGGAGGCTGCCCTTTCTGCCAAAGCTCTACAGCTCTGAGCTCACTGTGCAAGTGCAATACTGTATGTGGGCAACCACTGAGTGAAACAGCTTCAAGAGGAGCTTTACTCTGTAATTGTGGAAATCAAATCTTGAGGGAGGTTAATCAATTCATTGCCAAGAAGGATCAGTCCCAGTAAGGTGGTAACTACCTTAGCACTTGGATGAAATTTCTATACGGGGACTTGGTAATGAAATGTTGTTTGTATTGAAATGCTCCGCTAGGGAGAAATTCCCTTGCTAATGAAACAAAACTGCTTCAATAGGTTGTTAGCTTCACCACTGACATTGTAGAACCACAGCCCAGGAGAATTAGCTCCTGTGCTGCTGACATAGAACAGAAATCATTGTGCTGAGGAATTAACTCCCTCCTGGAAAACACACATTTGCCAGAGTAAAGGAACAAAATTTCTTGCCTGTAGGAAAGTAATGCACTTATGGATGCAATTCAACCTTTGCAATGTAACTCCTTATTTATACTCTTATGGTTGAAAAATGATTCTGTCAAAAGACAGAGATCTAAGAGTGTGTGAGTTCCACAAACTGAACTAATATGATCTTATTGCCAAGATTCATAGTGACCCGAAATAAAGACAGGCAGCTCATGTATAATCCATGATTCAAATTTATGGCTAACAGAAGTGCTGTTGAATGTTTTAATCAGAAAAAAAAAATCAAATAAGACAGACTTTCATCACAAAATCACAAGTAAAAGTGGTGAAGTTATAATTGATGTGGCATTCAGGAGGTGTGTAAAATTTTCTTATTTACATATAAATGAGAAAGGAAGAGGAAAAGCAGTGAGCAGGAGAGAGATAACCCTGTCTAGTCTTTCCTGGTAAGCCCCTTTCCTGGCAAGCATCTTTCAATTTACAACTGCACTGAAATCTTTAAGTAGGAGATTCCAGATTCTACTTCAGCTGTACTGTTTCAATTCTGGTAATCTGTAAGACTGCATTAGAATTTTACTCATCTCTCAAGACTGGGATGTTTTACTCAGTCACTTAAGATGCCTGGGACTTTGGTTCTCAATGTGTTAGTTAGGTACCTTACTGAGAATTAAATAGAAGTTCAATTCTAAAAATGAATATGAACTGAATGTTTTGAAAAAAGACCACCACAAATACAAAACAAAACAAAACAAAACAAACTACCAAAACCAACACAACCAATAAACCAACAAGAAATCGTGTTTACAATCCTGAATTTTGTCAACTCTCCGTGGATGCTGGTGACTCGCCTGTCTTCTGTGTCTTGAAAATTTCCTCAGAGATTTCAAGACTGGGCATGAATACAAACCAAAGCTCTGTAGGTCTGTTGCAGCAATAAATCCATATAAGCATAATGACTTTAAAAAATATCTCAAAGCACTGAATAATCTGCTGAACGAATGTATTAAGAAATGGAAAGTCTATGGATCTGAAATGAGAAATATTTACATAATATTTAATTTTTACTGTTTAAAAACAATTATGATTCAAAGAAAGACATCACTGGATTCCTGATCAGATAGAAAACATATTGCACAGATTCTTAAATAAATAATTATCTTAAAATAAGATTTTTTTTTTTTTTTGTTATATCTCTCCTATTCAATGGTGCTAAATGTGGTTTTTTTTTACTAAATAAGTTCTGTATTGTTTGTGATAAAATAAAAATACATTCTGATACTTCTGGTACTGGTAGCTTTTCCTTATGGACTGTCAGGTAACACAGTAGCTGCTATTAAAGCATCACAGTGTCTTAGAGTCTGATGTTATCTGAGCAGTTATTCTGATGGAAAAACAAAGATGAAGAAAAGCAGAGTGATTTGCTAAGGTACACAGAACTGTTCAAAGGCTGTAACTGAGAAAGAAAACCTTGGAATACCAGTTTGCTCTTACCAAAGTGGCCATCTGAATAAATATAGACATTGAATGAACTGCGATTTAGATGTCCCTGTGCCAAGATAAAGAGATTGCATTGGAAGAGAACTAGTACTTTTTAAAAAATGGCAGTATCAAAAAGGAATGCTTTCACAGCTGGGAAAGATTGCATTTCGGTGAGATCTGTTGTACTCTGGACTGTATGTACCTCCGGTAGTATTTGTGTAAAAACACCTCACAGCCAAGCTGCTCTTCTGAATTCAATGTATGGTTTGTCCAAATGAAAAGAAAAAGTTTATTGTAAAAAAACAGCGATGTCAGGGAGGGCAAACTTATTCCGATTAGAAGTAGAAATGAAAACATGCAAACATTTCCTTTGGAAAAAAGGCTTTGTTACTGGAAGATAACAAGAGTTGAAAGGTATCTCAAAGTATGAAAAAAAACACCACATGAGGCATTTGGCATCTGTTTAGCCATTGAAAAGGTTTTTCAGGCATGCAGCCTCTAAGGAGAGACTTGTTTCACTATGGAAGAAGCCAGAACAGAGCAGCCTAGACCAAAGCGGCCTCTCACACTAGCAGCCCAAAGTGATCCCTCTCTTGCCTCTATTTGAAGCCCCTTCGAAAGCCTACGGGATGCTGGTTGCTAGGCAACACCCGAAGCAATGGTGTTTATAGCATTAGGTATTAATTATTGTCATGGGTCTTTTCTATGGAAGATCCTGAAATATGCAATTAGACACGTCACAGGATATGTTGTTTTGCATTCTGATGGACAAGCGTTATTAATCTGCACAAAATTCAGAACCTGACAAATTCTTCAAAGGTGTCTGGCTGTGCCAAGCCTAATATTTGCTTTTTATCATGCTTGTGTTTTGTAGTTGCAGCTAGGGAACTGGAGCAACAATATGGTTATGGTAAGCTGTTGAAAGGTTCTGAACTGGAATATAACATTGCTTCATTTGTTTCCCTGAGTATAGGTCCTTGCTCTAAACTGATCCTTACCAGCACTTTATTTTGAGTAACTCAGGTCAGTAGTTGAGCAAAAAAGAGAAAGCTTATATGAAATATGGAATATGAATACGAAATATATAGGAATATGAATATGAATATGAAAGCTCTAAAATAAAAATATTTATTAGCAACACAAGTTAAAACACAAACACTGGAAATAAACACTCAACAAAATAAATACTGTGCAAGTGACAGGGCTTAGCATGTCCCTCGAGATGAGCCTTTTCATGTCATTCATGACATTGGACACATAATAGACTCATTTTGTTGGGAGAATCAACATAATGGCAGCAGCTCTTTCTTCACTAACAATGCCTACCGGCTAATCATCACTGGCATAATAGGGTGGATACAAGGTCCCTTTCAGGTTTATAGGGATGTTAATCCATTATATGAGACAGGTTATACTCCCTGAAATGCAACGGGCAGCCAAGAAGAGACTCCAGTTAGTGCAAAGAAAAATGGCTTTCCTGCTAAAGCAAGTGATTACCAAAGGCAAAAACCTAACAAGAGTACTGAAAAGTCCTGTGAAATGACAATGACAAAATGTAACCAACACCAAAACAAATACATTACTGTCTCAGTGCATGAACTGAGTAATGAAAAGATTAGAGAAAGAAATCGCTAGACTTTTATCAATTACAGAAAGAGAACGTGCTAATTATTTTCTAGTTGAAAGAAAGAAGTTGAAACTGTGAAGGGGAGAAGCTCAAGTAGACGCTGGTAACAGTCTGTGTGTCTGAAAGTCCTTGTCAACACAAGGACTTCTCCCACATCTTAAATACATTACCATTTGTACAGAGGGAGTATACAGTGCAACAAAGGTGAGGAGGAAGCACTTTGGCTTGGTCTGCCTGTAGATGAGGCAGATGTTAGAAGTAACACTTCTCTCTTCTGTTCCCTGAGTCACCTTACATTGCACAGATGTGTGGAAGAAAACTTTCATGAGTATTGGTGTCTGGTAAACTGTCGTGAGATGCTTCAGGAAATGAAACATTTTTTCAGATGGGTGCAGCTTCAAATTACCATAGAATATGCTAGCAAGCAAAATGATTAGGTAGGGAAAAAGAATTGTAAAATCAGAAAAACTCAGAACCCATCTTCCTCCAGTAGATAATGTAGGGTCTGGATGTTCATTGTCAACCAAATGGGAGCAGGAGATATGAATGTTTCACAGGTCTCTCCACAGCAGTTCTTAGCTCTGAGATATAACCACTCAGTACTTGATGCTGCTGGTTGGTTGTTGCTTTTTTTTCACTGCTTCCAAAGAACCTACTACTTCTGACTGGAAAGGTTTGAGGAGAAGCCATTTTATTCACCATTTTTCACCACACATAAATGACAAAGTTACTTTCCTTTGTTATTCACGGAACAAATGTTATTACATGGAAACAAGAAGAATATTAATTTGGACTGTGTTTTTTTCATGCATAGAGTCTTATCGATAATATATATATATATGTATATGTACATACATATATTGAGACTTTATGTTAGGGAAATCAGTTTTGTTTTGTTTTTAATGAAAATGTTGTTCCACAAAGGTGTGTTACTGACAGAAAAAGGCAGAAATTAAATTAGTCTCCTTGAAATAGAAAACTAAAATCTAGTAATTTTGCAATGAATGAGAGAGCATATATCAGTAAGACCATATTGCTCAAACATTCATTAAATGGAATAAATTTCTACTAGCTAGCAGATATTTTCCCTTGATAGCACTTTCAAAATAGGTGGATTTGTTGTCATTGTCTTGTTCTGAGAAACCAGGATGTATTGCATGATGGCAACCATAAATTTCAGGATGGCTCAGGATGCATTTCTGTGGTAGAGTGACCAATACAGTTTGTTTTCATGACAGGACTCACACAACATCCTACAGATAGGTGTGACTCATATCCTGCTTTAAAATCCTCATAAGCTACTCCTGATATTTGTTTGATCATCATTTGCATTTTCTCTTACTAGATTGATTTGAAAGCCTTAAATAGAAATGGAAATGAACTATGTATCAACATTCCCTATTTTTCTTACATTCTGGGGAGTATCTGTACTTCCTTGAATCATCCTGTAGAACTCCTGGTCATTTGACACTGTGAACTCTGGGCTTCATGTCAAGATTTATTCATTTACTATAGTATATTTTCTTTAATTTTTCTAATTAGAAATAACTAAGATTTGTTTTATGCTCCTTTGATCAAAAATTTTCCTGGATGCAGTACTGTATTTATTTACAGACTCTAACCAAAACTTTCAACTCATTTATGTTTTAGTGTCTATCTGTGATATTGTTATGCTTAACCCAGTTGCCTCAGCAATTAATATTCTCAGGCTCAGATCCACAATTAGACCTTGGTACTACCTTGCCTAGCAAACCTGGCGTACATTTTGGGGAAGCCTATATCCAGCAAGAAAACTGCCTTGGGTTAGGAACTTATACTTATGAAAACTGCTATTTTGGAGAAAAGACAGCATCAGGGCTATTATCAGAGCTTTTAAATGTTCTGAAAACTCAGTCCCACTTTGTGGATAAAGAGTTTAAAGAATCTGAACACAAGCAGTAGTCCCTAGTGTAGAGCAATTTCACCTTCTTCTGTATCCTTGAACTTTGTCAGAGGTAACACAATAGATTTCATATTTGTAGGAGACCACATTCTTGGCTGTTGTATAAAACGAACAGCCAAGAGAACAAAACAGTACCAATGTAAGTCAGTTGTGGAGCTGACTCCAACTTGCAGTTAACTTAAGCCTAGGACAATGTTTTTCAGTGACATTAAAATACAAAACAAAACAAAAAATCCCTCCAAGTTAGTGATCTATAGTGCTGAGTAAGAAGAGCTTAACTCCGTTGTCCCCTCTAGGTAATTTTTTCTAGTACTTTTGCTGAAGGTTATCTTACTATTTAACAAAAAAAGGCCACTCTTGCAGAGTTTGACTATCAATATTACAATAGGAAAAACATCAGTTGTTCCAAGAGTCACTTATTCCCAAGAAACAGAAATGCAAATTATCGCTGGTTCCTAGCCTTAAAATGCTAAAAAGAAACCTCTTTCCTCCTGTCAGAGATGCTGCTTTGGAAAGAGGCTTTGTTACGTGCTTCAGTCTGGTGGATGTTCCTTTAATAAAACTGTTGGCAGCATTTGTGGTAGGGCTAGAAACGAACTTAGGTTCAAAATCAAATAATGTTCTCTGGGGTTTCAGGTTGATTTCACTGATTCCTATTAACTGAAATGATATAGACCTGATATTCAGTGCCTGTAGCTCAATTTCTATTCTTGCAAACTCATTCGCATGAGCCTTTTTCTCCCCCACTACTGAAAAGTAGTGCTCAGTGATGAATAAGGAATATTTACCTTCATATCTACCCATCCTCTCTACAAAACCTCATATTTTTGTAGTTCTATTTAACTGGAAACATTTGCTAATTTGCTTTCATTTTCATTGCAAAAGATTACCTCAGTAAAATCTAAAATTCTGATACTTCTTTGGAAAACACAATTTAAGATCAGAGAAATTCAAACATATTTAAATGAACTGTTCAAACAGCACCCGTTTTCATTTTCAGTCATAGCTAAGCTACGTTGGTATATTTTCGGTTATATGTACAAGAAGAACAATAGATCATTTCTAGGGAAAGTTTAGTCTTTATCTGCTAGCTTTCCTATTCAGTGAGAAACTCTTGAATTACTTTCTTGTTTGGAAACAGAGGCCTCCTTCATCATATGCACTCATAATCCAAGAGAACAAAAAATCATTACAGTAGTTACTGAGAGCTAAAAAGACAGATTGGTGTAGGCAATTGTGAAGTGTTCTCAGGACACAGAATTAGAAAAGCTCATTTATCTGATTTACAGCTGCCTTCTTAAAAGATAGATCAGTACACAAGATCTGTCCAGTGCTACAAGCATGTTGTGGTGAATAATAGCCAGAATCTCAACCATGCAGGAAAAACAGTAATGGATTTTTCTGTAGACTGAGACTTCTGTATTGTTCTTACTAAGCCATTGTGTAGTTTTTAGGATGAAACACTTCTGATTCTGTAAAAATAGCTTGCTCTGACTTTCTAACTTGCGTATCTTTATATTTTTGTTTCAGAGAGCTGTATTGCAATTGTGTGCTTTGTTTTGTTTGTTTGTTTCTACCTATTTTCCTAATTAGTGTTTACTTATGCTCTGTTTTCCCAACATAATGGTGCATGAATAAGCAGGAACAGAGTACAGTTTGTCAGACTGTTCTAAATATTCTGGCAATTTTAGAAACTCATTGGTCTCACTGGCTGCATATAAATATAATGACCTACATGATGCAGGAATGAAAGAAACGCAGTTGAAAATAATGCGTTCATTGACGTAAGTAAACCATGACGGATAGGAAAGGAGCCTGTGCTATTGGTGCCAAGATCACTATAGAAACAGAATGATCTCGTGGCAAAATTCAAAATGCTAACAACTGAAGAGAGGCGCACAAGGCCTGTGAGTGCAACAGAGAAGAAGGAGAAAAGCTACCAATGCTGTTGCTGATAAGGCAGTAAGGAATCCTGCCACTTAAAATGCCATACCAATGTTCATGATTTCCATTGCTCCACGATGCGTGAAACTAAAGGAGATAAAACTTTTCGTGTTAGAATTGCAGTCACTCACCTTTCTATATTTGTTCTAGCTCTGCTATCACAAAGCAGATATTGTAAACCACATGTGATCATTTGGAGAGGTTTCTGCAGTTCTCTTGCATATGTCTATGTGAAACAATAGGCTCTACTTCGAGCTTGGAACTTCCCAGCCTCCCGTACTTCCCTATCACATGAGGCAATGGGCAAAGTCCTGTATTTTGTATGGAGACAAAAATATGTGGTTTGTGAACTTCTGTGATTATGGCTGTGGCTATATTAACTCTCCCTTGACTGAAAGAAATGATTGCTACTCAAGACAGATTTCTCAAATCTGAGCAGAACGATGACAAAAAGGTTTATAAAACATACAAGATGGAATTTCAACAAACCACTGCAGAGGAAGTTTAATCAGGACAACATAATGGGAGACAGACAGACTGACTAGAGGTGAAGCCGTATATTTGAAAAAGAAAATGCATTGATCTAAGATTAGAAAGTAATTACTCTGAGGAAGAAAAGGAGGAAAAGAAATCAAATAAGCATTGGAAGCATTCAAGGCCAGGCTGGATGGGACTTGTGGGAGTTGTCCCTGCCCATAGTAGAAGGTTGGAACTAGATGATCTTAAAGGTCCCTTCCAACCCAAACCATTCTATGATTCTGTGATGATGTAACAGAAATCTGTTACACAGGAATTGTTTCAGAGGGGCTGGGGAAAGACATTGTACTGGACCAAACTTGCTTAGAGATTACCTAGGTATTTTCCACTTTAATTTCCATTGCAAATACCTCGACTCCTTTAGTAATGGCATACTAGAAAATAAAGAATTAATGATAGACAATCACCATTCATTTCCACTGAAATGAAGTTTTTTTACATGTTGAAGGACTCTAAACTTCACCATCTTCCAATAAATTACACATTCAAATACAAAATAATCTTCTTCAGCAAGGGCTGTTTCTTGGTTAGATACCTCAGAGTCAATGTAAGGATTGTCATCACTTGCTGCGCAAACAGCCTTGTTAGCACATAAACTGGTGTATGAGATAGAGCCATAGTTCTTTTTTCACATAATTCTTTCTTCCCCTTTCTGCTTGCCTCTGTTCCAAATTTAATGAGAGTCGGGTCTTTTCAAAGGGGGAGTACACCAGTTCACACGTAGTGCTCATGTGGCTGGAACTTTGTAGGTGGTCAATGGCAATCCCTCAGAGGTTCACAGACATTTTCAGCAAATGAAGATTCATCTGCTCTGCTCTACTGTGAAAAAAGTTGGATCGCAGCCAAGCTCAGGCAAAACATGAAGTGAGTACAAATAGAAAAAAAAGCACTCTTTATAGTACCTAATTTGATGTAACAATAATATTAGAAAATTGCTAAGAGACACTGCATAGAATATTGTCATTTTGTAGATAAAGTACGATTATGTCATTATAGCCTGAGTTCTCTTCCATGGCAAACAGGGTAATCTCTAGCAAAGACAGTCTGTACACTTAGCTCTCTTTTTATTCCTTGTGTATAAGTCATACCTATATATTTGACTGATGACCACTGTCAAGTAATAGGAAGTCAGCAAGAGCCACTCTTCTTATCAACTTCTTTGTTGCTTTATTGATCTATTTTCTTGCCAAGTGAATTGTCCATGAATAAGGGGTGCTTGCTGAAAGGCAGATAATATGGACACTTCTCAGCATTAAGATAACGTGTACGTACAATGCTGAGAGAGAAATATTTCAGTGTGAGAAGAAAAAAAAAAACAAAGCAACAATGGCTAGTGGTAGTATGACTTGACTTCAGATTGCACAGCATGAAGCCCATCTCCGGAAAGATGTTGGCTGCCCACATCATCCTGTGGTATTATTAAATCCAATAAGAATAATTGCACAAATCTAGGAATGCTTCCAAGTAAATTTGCTTAATGATCTTAAACTCTAAGGAATACATGTTCACCTATTGTTTAATTATTTAATCTATTAAATGACATGTTCATAATGTAGCAGCTTATCTGCCCACCAGTACAACACAGCGGGAATATAACTCTCTGTAATTGTTCTGTGCTGCTTTCCCTTTTGGCTGAAGAATCCGAACAGGAACTTTCATAGTCTACTAGGACACTGGGGCTGCTCAGAGAGGCAGTCACCCACTGATCCTGCAATTACCTCAAGTGGAAAAATAAAATAGTCTGCGAAGAGTAAAGCATCTCAGCTCTGTGGGACTAGACTTGTCCCAGTTCCATGGCTTTGCTGTGGCTTAGGGAACTGGTATCCAACCTCCCTGTGCCAACATCTGCACACAAAAACACTCACTTTGACATGGTCATTCCATAATGATGCTTGCAAATTACCAACATTTTCAGGTATTTTCTTATGCACATATTGCTTACATACGTACACACGCACGCATACATCTAATATATGTAGATGTTCAAAAATTATGAAAAATTAAAAGCTTGATTTTGCCAGCAGGGCAGAAGTTTTTGCAGAAGTTTTGGTAAAATACACAATAGACATAAGTGATCCATGCTTGTGTTCTTACATGTTTGTGTGCCTACATGCAAATGCTATATATTAAAGATCAAGATTTTATAGACACCAGCAGCCTGAATATCAATCCATGTAAATTATCTCATCTGGATCTTCAGGTCATGCAGATTCTGTGTGATACAGTCTCTCAACATGGGACGGTTCCAGAACGAAGGCATAGGTTTTGTTTTGTTTCTTCTGATGTTTCTGAAAAACTTCAATGTCAGTCAGATATTCTGAATGGGAAAATGATGAGGATCCTGCAAGGCTGGGAAATTGTTTTCTGTTCTGCTGTTCTGTGTTCTCAATTCACATCCATGGAAATTAGGAAGTAAAAGTAGGAGTGACACAAATTATGATAGTAGAGAATCAAGACTTGAAGTTGAAATTGAAAAGCAGTGAACCTGGTAAAATGTAGCCACACAAACTTAAAAGTCCAGTCCTAGACTGACTAGTCTGAACACAGAAAATGAAGATTGATTTTTTTTTTTTTTGAGGGGGGGAGGAGGGAGAGAGGATATTATTGTGAATGCCTATAAATAGGTACCCACTGCTGGAACAAGAAACAGTGGGCACAAACTGGAACATAGGAGACTTCATCCGAATGTCAGGCATCACTTCAGTGCTGTGTGGGTGACAGAGCGCTGGAGCAGATTGCCCAGAGGCTGTGGATTCTCCTTGGAGATCATCAGAAGCCACGTGGATGTGGTCCTGGGCTCCCTGCTCTGGGTGTTACTGCTTCAGCAGGGGTTGGATGAGGTGAACCCAGATGTTCTTGCCAACTTCAGCCGTTCTGTGATTCTGTGAAGGGTGCTTGGGTCTACTCCTGAAGTTGTTATGGCTGGCTTTGTTGGTCTTGCCTGCTTACCAGCAAGAAAGCCTACACAGCAACCTCAAGGACCTAAATTCTCTCCAGAGCCTTTTTTCACATCTGAAGTTTCACATCTGAAGAGTGAGGAAGCTATGCAAAATCAGTCAATTTATGGACAGTGGAACTGGTGAAAATAGATTTATTTTGGATATGCAAATGATATCCTATCACATCACAATACACTCAGCTCAGCTTTGTGTTCCTTGGCCACCACTGTGATACCTGCTGTCCTAGCTTCCCCTATGCTACACATAGCCTCCTCCCAGACCTTCACGCCCTCTTCTCGCAAGGAGTCCTGCAGCCTGCTGGTATTAGCCTAGTTCTCCCCTGACCAATCTTTCTTAAGATTCCAGGCTATTTTTTCTTTTTGCTTTTGGCTGACTAGTCTCATAAAATGTGCATGCTAGCTGGCCAGTCAGGACATGCCTGCTGACTGAGCAGCTAGATAAGGCTGAACAGACAGCACTGAATTCTTTCTGCCTTTACTTCAGAAGCACCAATAAGGTATCTCCTCTTTAATCAACCTCTAGATTTCAGTCTAGACACTTGTTATACTTGAGATCTCTACCCATCTGCCATAGAGGGCTGAAAATGGTCAAGGAATACAAAAAATAATAGCATGGGGAGCTGGCTGCTACCCAGCTAAAACGAGAAACAAAGGATTTAATAATGTCAGCTTCATGTCATAGGTTGGAAAATAAAGCGAAGATGCCTCAAAACAGACAAAACTAGGTCTACTGTATGTTCAAAATGGCTCAGGAATGATTTTTGGCTTTTCTCCAGGAGCCCTGCAGTAGAAAACACAAATCTAGAGAGTCAATAGCCTATTCCTGAATGAAAGCAAGGGCTGAGAGCAGACCCCCTTCATGTTTTTTGTATTTATGGAATAACAATGAAGTGGTAGCCTGCTGCCAAGAATGCTATTCACCAGCATGTGATATTATTTGAAGTGTTTCATCAAAGCAACTGATTTTTCTGTACATTTGAAAAGAGAAATCTAAGTGCCACAGGAGACAGGGAACCAAAGGTGAGGCTGTGCCTTTGGTTATCACTGTGAACAGAGTGTGCCGGGTACCCTGCTCGTTCCAGGAGCAGCCCTCAGGGAAGTTGTGTCTCTGATGTACAACGCTCTCCTTCTTTGCCTTGAATAAGAGAGAGAGAAAATTATCGTCTGGTCTCCCTGAACCAGTTGCCTTGCAGGGAAGGAGTGACGTGAAGAGCTCTTTCTTCAGCCTGAACTAAGAAGTGCTTCTAAGGTCAGAAAGAAGACTGTTCCCGTCGATGTGGGCAAGAAGTAGGACAAGTTGGATCAACATAATATATGATAATAAAGACTCTCTGCAATGTCTTGAGTTTCTCATATTTTCATCTGACACTAAAGAATTTTCCTTCATAACTGACTCACAAAAATAATTTCACTATTTTTTTCTGTTGAAACACTGTATAGATTCTCTTTATTATAACTTTTTTTGTTTGTTCTTAGTTTTTTTTTGCTTTTTTTGTGGTTTTTTTTTTTTTTCTGTCTATTCATGATATGAAGAAAAAGCTACCATGCGTATGTAGGCTATGTTTTTTCTGTTCCTTGTTCTTATGCATTCTTCTAGAGCTGAGAGGTTATTTTGAACGGTTTGCATTTAGAAACTAGAGTTTGCCTTTGACTGTGAATGCATAGCATAAATCCTGTACTGCTGACAATAATTGCTTTCATTTTAGCTGTGACCAAAGAAAATTTTTGCACTTACAGTGAACTATGTCTCATGGGTGTTAAGGCAACTCTTTAGTGCTTTTTTTTTAGATGTCTTCTGTAACAAGTGGAAATGATAGCCAACTGGTCGGCAAAATATTATTCTAAGATTTATTGCAATATACCAAAAAGAACACATTTCAAAAATAAAAATGATTGCTTGACTCACAGAGAAACAGATGGGCATGAATTACTCAACTAGCTAGAATGAAAAATAGACTCAAAGTGAATTAAATGCTGGTGGGATGAAAATTGAGCTTTTTTTTTTTTTTTTTGCTTTTTTTTTTCTGTTGAAGTGAGAATGCAGTCCTACTTGTAATGGAAAATTATTCACTCTGCACTGTGGTGTAAGACAAAATCTATCACACTGGAAGACGGTATTACTAGAGTGTAGGAATAAAAGCTCTCACCAGTAGAATGGATTGTCTCACTGAAAACTACAGATATAATTTAAAATTTGGCACTTCTGGACAAAAAAATTATGCTTTCCATACGTATTTAAAGCTTCTGCTGAGCATGTAGAACAAACAAACAAAAGCTTTTAAAATGTGCTAATGCTGCAAATCCTTTCCTTTGTGTTAACTTGCTATGAGATTTCATCACATTTTTGTCTCAATAGATCTCACTGTTACCATTAATTACAGTTTGGTTTCCAGAAGCACTGCATGTTCCTATAGAATCTATCACTTCATCTTAGCCTTTCCAAGGGCAAGTTCTGTAATAAAACTGAAATTGCTAAATATCAGTTAATTCCCACAGTAATTATTTAAGTGTTATTTATATCACTGAAATCCAGAGAGATCTTAGCTAAGACTGAGGGCCTTTGTACTAGATAATATCTAAGAGTAAGTTTAATATTCTTAACCACATTAATTCAGCTCAATTGAGAATGGCCACTTTACAAAATATCAGCTGTGCCACAGTGATCAGCCTTTTATAAGAGTGGTTTTAGAGAATGACCTAATTGTTCTATGCACTTGGGGCAGCTGAGCTGCTCTGAGTTCCCAGCAAACTGCAGGAAAACATCTTTATTCTTTCTGGGCACCCAGAGCAATGCCAGCCACGACTCTGTGGGAAAAGCAGTGCAAGGCTAACCACAGGGCAGGACCACTTCCGTGCATGGCATGATTGTGTAAGCCTCTGACAAATTTTTAGCCGTATTTTTCTACCCACTGGTGAGCAGGCTTGACTTTTAGCAAGTTGTGGTAGTGATGTTTGGGCTGTCACATGTTACCTTACTTGGGGATAACACAGTTTGTTAATGATGTTAATTTTACAGAGCTAAAACAAGATAGCTTTTGTCCAAAGGGGCTATAGTCTAAGTAAAGAAACAATAGACAGATGTATTACAAGAAATAAAGATCTTATTTACTAGGTGAGGAACATGAAGATCAAATATTAAAATCTTTTGCTGTGCAGGTTGATGGGAATTTTGCTAGTGACAACAACTGGATTGTTTTTTTATCCGCAGATACTGCAGTGTACAGGCAACATATGGTGGAGATGGGAACTGAAGGCAGGTTTTCTGAATTCCAGACTGGAAAATGGACTGTAAGAGCTCTTGTCTTGGCTAGAGTTTGGTGGGCATGTGACCACTGCGCAGTACACCACTGATATAATTGCATTTATTCAGCAGTGTGGTCAACTACAATTATTTCCATCCCAATGCCAACATCTGAAATTTTGACCACACCAGAAAGTGCCCTTGGGAACATGCATATCCTTGAGGAGGAACACTACAATTTTAATAATCACTCCAAAGAGCTCATCAGGGGCCCAGTTGCGATGCATTTTTTACCATCTGGTTCTAATCAATCTTTGCATGGCACCATGCCTACCATACAAAGGTTTCCTGCTGTAAAATGACATGTTACTGCACAGTGGCTACTCATTATTTCAGTCACTATGTCCTCACAATGTCAGGCAGTGCCTAGGGGGTCTAATAAATGTATGTGCTCCAGCGAGGAGTGTGGTGCAAGAGGAATGTTTGTAATGGACTTCACTTCATTACAGCTGGCTGCAATGATTTGAGATGTTCCCCGCATTTCAACAACATCTGAGCATCACGGAAGACATTTACTAGTAGAAGAATGGCCGTCACCCTGCAGC
Organism: Tragopan temminckii; assembly: GCA_028571105.1. Lineage (NCBI taxonomy): Eukaryota > Metazoa > Chordata > Aves > Galliformes > Phasianidae > Tragopan > Tragopan temminckii. Next base: position 20,009,943 of record JAOWBP010000001.1, on the reverse strand, counting down.
ACACAGTTAAAGATGAAGAATAAAGGATAGCAGGATGCACTACTGACTGAGTGAAGGATGAAGTGGTGGTGTTACACAATTCACTTCTTCCTGCACAGATTTCTTGATTTAACAGAGGACAAAGTTGCTAAGGCAAGAAAAAAAAAAAGAAGAGTGTTCCTTCTAAAGATGCACAATTCACACTGTATTTGTTGATGAATGCCTCAAACCAAATGTGTCAAAGGTAAAAATTTCAGTTTGGGGCCCCTTAATTAAGATTCTGATAAAATCATAACACACCATGAAATACACAAAAGGTAATCTCGGTCAAATATCATATACTGTGGATTGGGAAATTAAGAGAAAATGTCAAACCTATGGATTACTGACTTACACATTAGGCAAAAGACTAAATGTAGAGCATGATTTGTGAAGGGGATACACTTAAGCAAGTAAAACAGATAAATCCTCTGCAGAAAACATTTCTCTTTACTAGTGGAATTGTAACTTGCAATGAATCTGAGTGGTGAAAAGAGCAAATATCGGAGATCTGCAGCATGGTGACTTAAGACTTCCATTTCCACAGAGACTGTTTGTGGACCTTTATGTTCATCAGAAATGTGTACAAGAACTATGGTCAGTGATTTCCCAGTAAAATTTTTATCTGACAGGATGGAAGACCCCTCAATATCACAACACTTAAAGTCTGTTCGAAGGGGTTCACTCTGGCCTCAGATATCACAGCATAAAATGTCTTCTGAAACGAGTGAGATTACATAAAACAGAGTTAAGTGAAATCACATGTGCAGCAATACTGGAGGTTTTGTTCATGCAAGTGAATTTTAGATGCAGTAATGGTCATGGATTTTCCTCTCTCCCCAAATAAAATTATTTTAATGAGATAAAATACCCAAGCACTAATTATACATAGGGCTCGAAGGACCATGCACAAAGCTGTTTATTGTGTTCAGAGGAGGGCAGGACATTTTGGTATGCCAGATGCATGCACTTTATTCCCCCAGTGCCCTTTTCTCTGGAGCCCCCTCTCCCGCTCTCCCGCTGCCCTCTGTGTCCTCTCAGCTGCCAGATGCTTTTTCCAGAGCCTGCCCGGGAGCTGCGGAGCACCCTGAGGTGGTGGCCCTCACATCTGTCACCATCTGGTGCTTCTCTTGCCCCACTGTTGTCACGACTCTGAGCGTAGCGCACATCTCATGCGCTTCTAGCTGATAATTCACGTGGATATGGACAAAAAATTGCCTGCGTCCAAGTCATGCTTGTCTTAACTTTTTAGAATTCTTTGCTTTATCAAGATAGTTTCACAGTGAGGATCAGGTTTAATTCAGACTAAATACATAGAAAAGATTGTACATCAGTTCTCACTCATGCCCCTATGGAGATGATTTTGTAGTGATTGCTCCTTTGCCTGAAATTAGTGCCAGACCCCACGTGCATTTCCATTTGCTTCTCAGCAGAGTGGTGAGCTGTAGGGGGATATTACTCATGGTTCCCTGGCTTACTTTTCCTTCTTCAGAAGGAGAAGCTTCTAGTTTCAGTACTTGAAAAATCTTCCATAATAGGTACAATAACAATGTACAAAAACTGCAGAAAACTCTAGGTTGTGCTCCATACATAATGTGTCCTCAGATGTAAATCAAGGCCTTCCAGGGTAAACCTCAAATGCCAGCAGCAACGACCGTGTTAGGTCATTTGCACTCCTCCATGACTCTGATACTGCTACTACATTGAGTATCACTTTATTCTGGAAAAAACCTCTTTGATTTATACAAGGCTTCTTAGGGAAGAAAGTGCCTGAAAATTTATGGTTGTCTGAATATATTCCTTAAGATTATGGAAGTAGTTTGGAGATACCAAACACTATGTAAATATTACGACAAAATATGTGCGTCTTCACAAAGATTTTGCATGCACAGAGGTAGTCAGTGACAGTCCATGGTGGGAGCAGTAAAATCCTTCCCATTTAGAAAGCAGAGCTGTGGGGAATATCTGAGCAGGTAATAAGTGCAGTCACCGAAACCCTGCTCATCTGCTCTGGCATTTAAAGCACACTATTCCGGAGTCACGTGAAATGAAACCCAGGGAAACTAGGCATGCACCACCAAAGCCACTTTGGTCCAGTTGAGCTCCAGGCCTCCTGCAGCCTCTCTGGAGGCCATTCAGATGTGACCAGAGACACTGTTGTAGAAAGAGCAGAACTTGGACAGAGATTGTCCCCAGCTAAAGGGACTGAGGAGAAAGGAGATGATGTTGCACTTGGGCCGGGGCAATCCCAGGTATTTATACAAACTGGGGGAAGAACCCCTTGAGAGCAGCCCTGCAGAGAAAGACTTGGGGGTTCTGGTAAACGAGAAGCTGGACATGAGCCAGCAGTGTGCGCTTGCAGCCTGGAACTGTGTTCTGGGCTGCATTAAAAAAGGGGTGGCCAGCAGGGAGAGGGAGGCGATTGTCCCCCTCTACTCGGCTTTTGTGAGGCCCCATCTGCAGTACTGCATCCAGGCCTGGGGCCCCCAGTACAGGAGGGACGTGGAGCTCTTGGAGCGGGTCCAGAGGAGGGCCACTAAGATGATCAGAGGGCTGGAGCACCTCTCCTGTGAGG
>JAOWBP010000001.1:19964632-19999192 GCA_028571105.1 Tragopan temminckii | reverse complement strand
ATCTCCAGAGATCCCTTCCAACCCCTACAATTCTGTGATCATAAGCCTACAACAATTTAGTCTCACAAAATTCTAAAATCTAGCTTAAAGGAAATTAAAAATGTGCTTATAAATTCTTTAATTCTCCCAGCCATCTCTAAGATGTCATTTTAAGGCTGCCTTGGGCAAAGCCCTTAGGAAAGGCAGACTGACAAATGACCAGGGTTTCTTTCAATTCTGATTAAACTCAAGTTGGAAAAAAAACTGTTGCATTCTACTTTGTGAAGAGTAGAAGCTAGGCTTTTGAACATCTATTCATCAGGAATACCTATCTGTCTTAATTGCTGCCCAGTCACTTTAAAAGACATCTATTCAAATCCTTAAAATGCAATCCTTTGCTTTTCCTGATAAACTGTGTTTATGATGAGCACATTATTCATCACATAAAGTCGTGAAAACAAAGAGTCAGATTCTGATTTCCCTTGCAGTGACATAAATCCACAGAGCCTAATGGAATTACTGTAGATTTGTGCTCTGGTGAGTGCAGGATTTGGCCCAGCAGCTCTATAATTTCTCTACATTCAGCGTAGCAGGACAGCTCTACACACCATGTAAGCCTTGAACCATCTGCTTTCTCTGAGAATGCAGGAGCTTTTAGGGATTTCTTTTTGGCTCCAATTGAATGTGGTTTGTTATTTCTTCCTTCATTCCTATGATTGACTACAATGATCCCTTTCTAGCATATTTTAATTACTTCATAAGATGTACAGTACTTGACATTGTGCTTTTTCATCACATTGAAGGGAATACGTAAAAGCTCGAGGTGATTGCACTTTACATGAAGAGAAGGAAGCAAAGGCACAAGGTCTTCATTTAGAAGTACAGGAGAAAGACTTGTGGCAGCCAGGGACTGCTAGCAAGTGAAAGTCTTTGGAAATAAAATTGAAACAGAAACTGAGAATGAAGTTCTTGTTTGTAAACCATCAGGGGAGTGATAGAGTATAGCAACAATGATTGATGATAATAGATAGGCACTTCTGTTTTGGAAGAACATATCTGTACAGATTATATATAACCTACATTATAAATGCTATTTCCTTTTGTGCAAACATATAATCAAGACTGCACAACTGACAGGATTAAGAGAGAGAAAAAACAGAGGATTTTTCAGAACAGATGTTATTGCACAGGCCAACAAGTCAAGGCCACGTGACTTTCCAGAGATTCTTTTGGAAAGCAAAGGGATTTCTTTTCCAAGCAGCTTACTAGTCTTAGAAAGTTTATTTGTCAGCCTGAAGAAGTGCAAAGGTTTAAAAGATGAAGGTTTAAAAGCAGTGCTGCAGAAATATTTGCCTTGCTTGCAGTTAGAACTGCTGCAGAGCTCCTGACATCTGCTGTTCTTTCATGAATGCATCAGCAGCTGAATGGATTGACGAGTTCTGGAAAGTCAATAGGGTGCTATAGTGTGTTAGCCAGCAGTCAGTTATCCAAAGTGTTCGATTAGCTCAGCCTGCCAGTGTTCTTTTTCTGGGACAGATCATCTGATGGCTCTGAACAGCTTTGACCTCACTTTACCTTTAGGGTAACTTTATCCTACTATTATTTATCTTCTAAAAAAGAAAGACTTTTCAGATGCGAGACTTGCTATTTAGAACAATAGCCATGCCCCATGGAACATGGGGTGTGAACTTTCCCAGTACTTTTAGGAAGGTGCATGAAGTTTTACAAGTGACCAATCTGAGTGATCAAATAACACACCAAACCCATAAAGCTTTATTAAGGAAATCTTTTGTGTCAAAGGCAATATAAATCACTGTGATATTTGTAATATATAAAATAAATCCTTAGCTTTCTAGCATGAGGTTTTTACAGAGCATGAAGCAAAGAAATTATACGTGGATCTTGGTTACCCTTGTGAAACATCAGAGACTTCAGAAGAATATTATAAAAATGTGAGCACTGCGGCCTACTTTGTACAACAGTATATAAAAATACTATTTTCCTTTATATAGCATCTTTCATCTGTCTTTTGTTGCATCCGTAGAATAGTTATTAATCTATACAGAGAGAGATTAAAAGAGAGAGAGGGAGAGCATGGCAAAAGCAAGTCACAGCATTCATGAGAGCCCACATAAGAGGGGAGCACTGCTAGAAAGCAGAACTCAGAGCTTTTGTTTCTTCCCTTAATCTTTTGTTTGTACAACATTGTTTTAAATCTCCCATCTAGCACTGGACCAGATCAGCCAAAGGTGCAAAAGATTACACCTTTTGAGAGCTCAACTGTAGAGACTTCTGGAAGCCATCAGCCTACACTTGAGCCCCTCTGGCTGTCTCCCCACAGTGCATCCTTTCAGCACCCCTCATCATCTCACAGGACTGATGCAATCCAACTCCCTTTGGCTTCATCCCATCATTTTGCTCTGCAACGCAACAGTGCTGCTAGCAGTTCACTACTGATTTTGTGTATTTTGTTAACCAAACGTGTGTTAGAAAGTTTGAAAGAAGACTGCTGCTCTAGCAAGCTGGATGAGACCAGAGTGTATGAAGGTTTATCACTGTGGTATGAATTGGTAGACTAGAAATTATCGACAGAGATTGCACCAAATAGCATTGCAAAACATGCTAATTAGAGTGCAGTGTAATGTTGTCACTGAAATAAAACATGCAGCCCTAGCTTTTAAAAGCATCACAGAGCATCTGTACAGATATTTTCATCTCATTTTTTTGTGGGCAGGTGGCACAGCTGCTCATCAAATACATTGTGCCATTTCTCAGCCATCCTCCTTTCCTCCTGATGAAGGACAATGTCACGCCTTCCTCTTTCTGACAAAACCAGAGGGTACATGCCACCCATGCGAAGCCACAGTCTGCCCACTGCTGCCTAAAGCTTCACGTCTTGTCTTCAGAAACATATAGATGCATCTTTCAAAAGTAAGTGCACTACATTGCTTAATATGTACTTCAAAATATACTTAAATTGTACTTCTAGATCATCCATGTCTTTGCTGAGTACAGGCTTTCTCTTCTGCAGGTTCTTTCCTTTGCATAAGTGAGATGGAGCCACCTGTAACACGTCAGTGTCTCAGTGGGCAGCTGCTGAAGAGTGTGTGGGACTCCACAGCATCATGGTGAGGACAGAGCGTGCCTGGCACTGGGACTGGCAGATACCAAAGGGCCACACACAAAGGGTCCTGATCCCCCCCCCCCCCATCTCCTTTGCAAAACTGTCCTGCTGGCACTTGCCCAGCGTCCCTTCTCTCTCACCTCTGGAAAGTGGTAGCACAGATCAGCAGCCACAGCCACAGTGGGCATTTCAGTCCCTAACTTCACAAAGGTGTGTTTTTATCCATATGTATTTGTGTGTTAGTGACTGACCAGTGTTAAAGAGGAGTATTTGAAAGCACTCCAGAAAGGTGCTGGCAAGAGATGAGCTGTGCTCTTTATTTTTCAGCTGTTTCCAAAAGTTTCAGAGCTTTTTGTTTCTCATTTGGAAATGTATTATTTCTTTGTGTTTGTTATCTTGGCTCTGCTGAAACACTTTCTGTCTTCATCTTGCTTTAGCTAGGGATTAAAATTTCATAGCTTTATTTATATGTTACGTTTTTGCCACTGAATTCAAAAGCTCGTTCAGTCTTTCCCAAGGTACTCCCAGATCAGATTTTATAGAAAATAGTTTTTATCATCTGATTTACTTTGCAGATACGATGAGCCCAAAAAAGTTGGAAATATTTCTAAACCTGCAGAACAGAAAGATTTCCTTCACCAGGACGTTTGCTTTGGTGAGAGGTTGTGCTGGGCTGACTGCAGCTGCTGGAGGTGTCCCATCTCCCCCCCCACACACAGATGCTCTCTCTGCTCTGTTGGCACAACTTCACAGATGGCTGCACCCCGAGATCGCTCTGTCAGTATGACTTTCAGGGGGAAGCACCACGTTTAAGCACTCCTTATTTTACCTGAATCATATAGATGGATCATCAGAGAGCAAGTGAGCAAGCAGCTACTTGCATAATCATAGCAGGGGTTATTAACACTTTCATCTAAACTTGCTGCAGAAGGAATCATTTGGGCAGTGGAGCTTATTGAGACAACAGGAGCTGCTCTAGTGCCTGGAATAGGACAGGAGGAAGAGAAAAAAGCTGAGCTGAGAAAGTGCTCAGTTCTGAAATGGACTGGGTTAGAAATAGAATCTGGTTTTATAATGCTAAGGCTGCCTTTTGCAAGGTGCTTTTTTTTTTTCTTTTTTTTTTTTTAATTTGTTTTTTGCAAATTTCCATATGAATAAATAATGGAGTTACCTTCACAGAAATTGATGCAGGAAAATTTGAAGAGAGGGTTATTCTCTCCTCTCACTACAGTAATCCAGCACTGTAACAGAATTAGTGATAACTTACAATATGGAAGAATTATTCCTTTTTTTTTTTTTAAGAAGTAGATCTTGAAATACCATTCTCTGCATCAACACACTTATTCAAATCACAAGATTTCTGTGTCTGTGTTTTCTACATAATACTCCAAGGTGGTTTTTTTTTCTTTTCTTTTCTTTCTTTGCCAATGTGTTTTCCTCATGGAGATAGCTGTCTCAGAGCAAACTAATAAAAAGAACATTTTGGAAACAGCAGTGCCCCAGAAGTTATTGCCGTGCTATTAAATCTTTAGCCTTGCTTGGTGTTTTTTGTTAAATCTCTTTATTTAATCTCTCTCTGAATAAATCCTCATCATGTTAAGTAATTATAAATAGTGCAATTCGCTGGTCTCTAATTAGAGGAGGAAAACACTCAGTGATGCATGAACCACAGGTTAATATAGAACAATCTGTAAATCATTCTGCCCAGCAGCTTATACTGTACTCCTTCAGCACTGACTTTAGAATGTATGAAGTGTAATGAAATCAAGCCAGTGTATCATTACAAGCATACTTAAATTAATAAGAACAAAACAAACATTTGCTGAGCAAATCCGTGAAGTGGTGCTCTGTTAAAACACCACGTGCCTGAGTTTTAGGAGAACTTATTTTACCATACTGAACAATTAGTACGTAAAACAATTGTTTGGTCTATAAAACAAACGCAGTAAAGAGCTTGAACAGCAGAGAAACAAAAGGCTGCTAATTTTAATATCTACCATTGTATTAAGAAAAGGTAATGTAAGTTATATAACAATTCCTAGGGAATAGCTGCTTCATTATCTCACCAATTAACTGAATCTTATCAAGGAAGAAATAATTGCATGTTAAGAGAAACCAGCAAAAGCTGCACATTAATGCTACATCTTAAAAGAGGGAAATGCCTCATTTCATTCCTGTTCTCTGAACTGCTAAAACCAGAACCCTGTGATGTAGACATATTTTTTGGGGGGAAGGGGAAATGAATAAAAAACCTTTGTGTTAGTGGGTTCCATCTCACAGCGATGCCAGGGATGAATTCATGTCAGAATGGACTTCGCACACCGATCTGGTGGCAGATAATCTGCAAACTCTGGTTCTTCTTTCAGGATTATGTTTTGGGGTTTCTTTTTTGCTTTTCTTTAACTGTAGATTATTTCATTGGCATCACAGAATCATAGAATCACAGAACTGCAGGGGTTGGAAGAGTCTTTAAGAAATCATTGAGTCCAACCCCACTGCTAAAGCAGGTACCCTACAGTAGGTCACAAGGTAGGTGTCCAGACAGGTCATGAATATCTCCATAGAAGGAGACACCACAGCACCTCCGGGCAACCTTTTTCAGTGCTCTGTCACCCTTACCATAAAGAAGCAATTCCGCGTGTTAGTACAGAATTTCCTATGTTCAAGTTTTAGGACATTACTCTTTGTTCTATTGCTGCATACCACCAAGAAGAGCCTGGCTTCATCCATTTGCCTACCACCTCCCTTTGGGTATTTATAAACATTTATCAGACTCCCTCTCAGCCTTCTTTTCTGCAGGCTGAACAAACTCAAATTACTCAGCCTTTCCTCATATGGGAGATGCTGCAGGCCCTTTATCATCTTTGTAGTCTTCCACTGGACTCCTTCCAGGACAACCCTGTCTTTTGAACTGGAGAGCCCAGAATTGGACACAGTAGTCTAAATGTGGCCTCAGCAGGGCAGAGTAGATGGGAAGAATCACCCCCCTCAACCTGCCGGCTGTGTTCTTCTTAATGCAGCCTGTGCTCTTCATATGTCTTTCTACTAAGAACTGTCTCCAACTCAAAGTAAGGAATTACATCAATGCCTCAGTTGCCATGTTTTGTAATTATTTTTTAAAGAGTTGGGTTTACAGAGCTGGGGCTTTTCTAACCAGAACATAGGGCATTCAGAGAGCTGAAAGCAGCTGGGGCAAACTGCTAATGACCTTTGAAAAGAATGCTTATTAGCTATCGTAGTACTTTGGTTGGTTTTCCCCTGCAGAGCTCTGACAGAGTTACAGTAGTGCTTTGTTTGCTGTGTTGATGTTTTCATCATTCATTTACCATAAGGTTAACCCTTTTCTTTTAATTTCAACTTTAATGGTGACTTGTGGTGATGAGTTCCTCTAGTGATTGTGCTGTAACTGACCCAGTTGTGAACCCTTTTCCTTCCTGTTTATATCTCTCTTTAGACAAGATGAGTAGAGCTGAATATAGCATTCCAGGAAAGGTTGATTTACACGATATTAGACTACATCCAGTTGCATTTTCTACTCCATTCCCTAATATTCTGACTTTGTTTGCCTTCAGGACTTCATGTTGAATAGCAGTATCTCCACAGAGCTCTCCCCCATGGTGCCAATTGTTTTTTTTTTTTTCAGAGCTGATGTGATTGATTTAATATTCACTGGGGCTGTGTGAATAGATAAGCACCTTTTTTTCCAACGTTTATTGCATTTTCATCTTTTTGCTTTTTAGCCTTTTTAGGAGTAGTAGGACTCCAAACTGTTTTTTTCTAATAATAACTGATTCTAAATACAAGCTTTGCTATCTCATTTTGCTATCTAAATAAGGAAATTTGTTAACTGTTTAGTCTTCTGCCTCTTATCTGATTTCTGATTCATGATAACACTTTCCCTCTTGCTACCAGCCATAGTATAATGACCATATGGCTTCTTTAACAGGGATTTCATTTGAGAATGTGCGAATCCCCATACTGAATATAAACAACGGGGTCTTCAGCCATTACTTCAGAGTCTGCACACAGGGAATTCTCCTCTGTTCAGGAGGTATGGTTTTCTTCTGTGCACCAGCTTTGCCCGTATAGGGCATTTATAATGCTAGTACTGAAACACAGTACAGGCACTGAATGTTTTGCAGCTTGATATAATTTATTCTGTTCACCTGGCAGTAAAGCAAAGCTTATCCTGAGATAATTTATTATGCTTTTTTTTCCAAATGTTTTCTACACCCCAGCCCTCTGTATCACTGAAGTGGCACAGTAGCCAATTCTACTGCAAGAAGTTCAACATGCATTTTGAATTCCTGGCACTGCTCCCAGTGGAACTGTGTTAATTTGCAGCAGCTAAAAATATGGCCCAATAGTGCTGTTTTGCTGCATATCCCCTCCACCCTAAACAAAACAAAACGTTTCAGTGCACAGAAAACACATTTGTCATATATACGACGCTATTTAATAGCACACTGACAGAGAGAAGAGCGATATCTAGAATTCTGTGACAGGTGTTTTAATCTGTTTCAGTAAGTGCTCACAGTGCACTGAAATACCTGTTTGATTTTATATAAAGCATATTAATAATTTCTTCAATCAAATTCAATAGTGTTCCAGCTTTCCTGGCATTTTCATAACCGCTTGAGCATATGTAATGATTGATTTTCCAAAGTCAAAATAATATTAATTAGCTGGAAAGTTTCACCTTGCCAGGAGTGGTTCATTGTTGTGATGAGGCAAAGCAGCATTCTAGTGTATTACCAAGAAAATAAACCTGGTTCAGGAGACAGAAAACAACCTCAGTTAGCCAACACCCATCTCCGCACAGGTCAGTTCTCCACTCTGAGGACCTACCGTGCTGTCTCTGTGGGGCTGCATATTTAAATACGTTTGAATCCATACACATGTATAAAACTCATGAGTAGAAATAAGGAAGATAATTAAGACAAACAAGTTGAGAACTAAAATAAATGCTCCACTTTTTTTTTTTTCTTCTCTATAAGAATAGACAATAAAAGAAAAAACCTGATTATTTTGAGGAGTAATCTGTTCCCACTGTGGTTCATCCCTGTTAAATCTTTATGCATTCTTTCCATTGATGGCCTCGTGTTTTAAACAGACCCCCGACTTCCCTCCTGAACAGGATAGTCTTCTTGAACCGAGGATGAGAAAATACTGTATTGGTAAGAAATGAGGTCTTTCATGGTCAAGGTGATGACTGTTAAATAAACTATTTGTTAAGCAAAATTAACACAAATATATATACACATATATATAAAGGTGTGCATTGCTCTCATGTGACTCAAAATCACACTGACGTTGACTCTACCAAGGCCTTGGTGGCACATGGGGAATTCCCAAAGCTGAATGAGAAGCAGAAGGCCTCAATGCCCTTATGCAGTTTTTCAAAATAGCTTCAGAGAACAAAATGAATCATTCATCCTACGTAGAGAGAGAAAAGGAAAGGGGAAAAAAAACAAGAGGTAAATTCAGGTTTTCAGACTAAGAGCTTCAGGCATCTTGAGTCATTAGAGGTAGAGGGGGAAAATGCTTCTGTGCTGGTGGTAAATGTATATTAAAGGGGGAGGAGAAGCTCCCTCCTGCATTTCTGGCTGCAAAATCACTGCCTTATGAACAGCAGTGCACCTAAATCGTGTCCTTTGGTCAATCCATGTAGTATTAGAAATATAGGGGAGTTTTAGCCTGTATAATGTACACAAAGATTAGACTAAAACAATAACGAAAGAGGCAGGAGAGGTATTCCAGCATATATTCAGATGGTATTATATCTTTGCTCACATTCTCTTTCTTAGCACTTGTCACGTACCTATTTCTTTTGGCTGTTTGATAAGTCACTGCACAGATAGCCTGAAGTCATCACTTCATGAGAGATTTTACCTGATTATTAATAAGATCTGAAGCATGGAGAATTGCCTTGCTAGAGACAGAAGGCCATTATTTTAAATCCGATCAATCATTGCAGGACAGTGCACTGCTATTATCTGTGAAACATAGATCTTGACATAGCATGGATCTGAATCTAAAAACTAGTGCATTCTATGTACAGAAAATTGCAGCACTTCTGGTATCTCATGAACTTTGACATTCTGGAGAAGTTTAGCTGCTATTGCTGTAACAGGGTCCTTCTTTTATCCTTCCTCCTTCTGTATTTCAACTTAGACACCTCTGTTCTTTTTTCCTGAACTAATTTCCTTGAATCATACTGGTACACTGCCCTCTCCCAGAGGTCTCCTCCCCCATTTCATCTCAACTCTACAACAGTCCTCATGGAATGTAAGTACCCAACAGACTTAAGGAATACAATTGTAAATACAGTAAGAAAACATTCAGTTCTGTCTCTGACACACGCAGGTGATTTGAAGGATATAAAGGTGGTTGGGTTATGATGCCATTCCTTGGACTTTTGTGCACTTATTTTCCTCCAAGTCTAACAGTTATATTGCCAACTTGCATTCAGATAAGGATTTAAACAATTAAGCCAATCATTACCTGAAAGCGTCTAAGCAATCTATTAAGTTAGGTTCAAAGATTCAATCTGTATATCACGTTTTGCAGATACGTTTACAGGAAGCTAAGATTTGTTGCAGAAACTTCTACAAACTCTAACAGAAGCAAAGACTCCTGAAAGTGCAGGGGGAGCTGACAGGCAAAAAACTACTTTCCATTCAGAACTGTATACTAAAATATCACTGTAATAGTTTCACTTCGTAATTAGTTCTATGTCCAGCAACCAGGGTGTCTCTTGGGACCTCCTATAACTTTTTGTTCTGATGTTCTTTGATGCTTTTATCAATGAACCATAGATCAAAGTTTAATATTATAACCACAGAATGAAGTTATCACCAAGATGGGTGAGTAAATAATGAGATTAGAGACAAGTTACTGCTACCGATGAATAGAATTGCTAGGATGACTAATCACAGTCCAGCAAAATGTAGTTTAATAGGGGCAAATGCTCTGTGGTGCATTTGGGTACAAAGAACACCAGCTGTGCCTACAGTGTGATACTTATTGAAGCAGTCACTAGAAAAAACAAAGTGGTTTTTCACTGACCTGTTTCATTGTTGCAGCCAAGCTATTCAACAGGCACCATTTGGATAGGCACCAAGGGCAATGCTGCAGTAACCTGGGAGGGCACTTTGCCTCTGAACACATTACCAGGACCAGCAATGCTTCTTGAAGGCTGTTGCTGACTCTGGCAGTGCCACCCAAGTATGAATGGGGAAACTGTAGAGCATCCAAAGGAGCCTGACAGTAAATCAGGTTGTGAAAAACACAATCTGTGAAGAGTAGAGCTGAGATTTACTTAATCACGTTTTTAAACTAGAGGCTTGCTATTCATGTTGAATTTTGCTTATTTCTTTTGTTCATGACAGTGATTACCAATTCCATGGAGAAGAGTTTACAGTAAATACAAATAAGAGCTCAGCAATGATAGTTTAAAGTTGAAGTATCATTTTACCATAAATACTTATTGCAGAGCCTGTGGTGGAATTATGTCATTTGGAACAAGTAATGCCTATAATCCACTTATTCTCTTCATTTTTTTTTCCTTTAAGTATTAATTCAAATTTTAGTAGTATTGGAAAAACACAGCTGTTTCTTGTTGGGAAGATAGTTATTTTCTCTATTTGTACAGGAATAATTGATGCAGTGAGATGTAATCTATAAATCTGGTCTTTAAAAATTAAATTATACAGTGAACCATGTTTGTCCAAGCTGTTTTCAGGGAAGTTGTGTCATTAACCCTTTTTTTCTTCCTTTGGATGGTTTTGTTCCAAACATGATTAAAAGGCAACTGTCAGGATTTAGACACAAGTATTAATCTTCATACAAATTGCTCAATTCCATTGTAGAAGTTTCCCATGCTGTTTTCTTGTGATCTGGAGCAGAAGTTTTACTGATAGATGTTTATACAACTGTTGCCAAAGGACATGCATGAACAAAATTAATGCCTAAAAGAAAGTAAACACATGCATATATTCTTATATATTCTAGGTACTTTTTTTCAAATTCTTAATGGCTTTTTAGTTCAACACAGCTTTATATTGAACTAAAGATAATTTTATCTGATAATACACAGAAGCAACATCAGCAGGATTTCAGATAGTTCTTTACTTGTAAATTGCAAACCACAAATAAGTGACATAATTCATTCAAAACTTATGTCTGCAAAATTCTCATGCCCTTGCAGAATGTATGATGTTGAGATATCACATATGCTACAGTGGGAAAAAGACTATTTTAGGGGAATTTCACTTGAGCTACTTTTCATATCCTTCTTATAAACTGAGATGATGTATCTATAAAAGTGCTGCAGGAGATGCTGAAGCTGCATAAAATATCTGAATATAACCTGCCTTATGCTTTCCAAGTATCTTTATTTTGAGATCTATGCAGACAACTAGCTACGGGGTTCATTCGTAGTCTACAAACTTCTTGTAATCAAAAGGGTAAAGTTCCCATCTCTGGGTCTGAATTGTCATGATGTATTATACTCTTTTTCATTGAAAATCTGTTTAATTTATATATATGTATAGAAAATCTACAACTAATATCATTAGGTTTGCTGGGTATCTGTTTTATGTGCGTTTGTGGGGAAAATAATGTTTGCTCTGGAAAGAGTAGTCATCACATAACGCAAGAAACAACCTGTGTGACTAGACACCTGAATCTCCTATTTACTAAAGCTGCAACATAAGCAGATATGATTTACATATATAGGTATGAATCTTTGGAATGACTAAAGGAAAGAATCTTACATACACAAAGATGGCTACATCCACTCTAAACAGCTTTGTTCCACTGCACAGTAGAATGAAACTAAAATCTTTCAAAGGGAGTCATTGACGTATAAGTGAGATAAAATACTGACCTTATTTCTGTAAGGAGATGGACACTTAAATGGTCAGGATGTATGGGCCAAAGCTTCAAATCTAGATCTGCAAGCACTGCATGGAAGTTCTTTAACTCAGCCTTGGCTGAGCACCTTCTGTCTTCTAGGGCCACTACTTCACTGACAATATTTCTAAAATCTTTCTATTTCTCTCTCTCTCTTCCTTTTAAAATTGTCTTCATACATCTTTGTAAAATAATTGTGTTTGAGAATTTCATTTACTCAGAAATATCCTGGCCATTTCCAATACAGATTGCTTCATAGATTTGACACAAAGTGATAAAGATATTTCCTTACATTGCATTAAGCAAACTCCATACATGCTTAACCTGTTTTGTTCCAAGACCTGCGCTATCATCAGTGATGTGTGCCCAAAAACATTAAGACTTTGCAGTGCCTGTCCTCCTGCAAGACTGAGTAGCCATATCACCTCTTGCTGCAAAACGCTGGGAACTAAATTAATTGATGACTATCAGAGAAAAAAGGAAGAGTTGGCAGAAGGAAAATAAAACCTTCATTTCTATGATTCTTTTTTAGAATAACATCAAAGCAATATTTTAAAAGTATCTCATATAAAAACTATCCAAACAACAATTGAAAGTTATTTCTATCCCAGATTTTCTGTCACAACTGAACTCTATTAGAGAACACACTGATCAATACTAATTACTGCAACATCACTATGCACAAAAACATATGAAACGTAGTGGTGTTACCAAAAAAAAAAAAAAAATCACATAATAAGCCTTCAAAGGCACTCCAAAGGCAACACATAAAATCTAAACAACTCCCACTAGTCTAGTACAATAGATGACTTTGCTACTTTGCACAGGTCTTGGAGGAATGCTCCAGAATGTGGGCTCTTGCAGTGAGGGCACCTTTGCCTCTGTGCCTCCGATGTGCTCCCTCTGCTTTGAGCAATCACAGCAGCAAGACCAGGGATTTGTGAAACTGGTCCAAGCAAGAGCAGCCCTCAGGCTACCACTCTGAATGTGGAAAGTAGATCACCGCACAGCTGGTCGAGGACCAAGCAGCCCTGACGTGGCTTGCAGCCACCACTGCAGGCTGTTCCTGTACTTCTGCCCTTCAGGTACTGGAAAAACAGTTCCCATTCTGAGATAACCAATCTGGTTAATAGATAAACTTCCCATCCTCAAACATCAGAGTCCTTAAAAATATTGTTTTATAGTGAAAGAGACATTTGAAAACTAAGAGTTTGATACAAGCTGCGTGCATGATCCCCTTCTCTTCAGGCACAAAACATACGGTTTTAAAGTACTTATGCATATTCTTTAAAGCTACAAAAACTATCATTATACTCAATTTAATTATACTCAATACTATCCACAGAGTTACACTGCAGCAATTAGAACTGTTCCTTATATGGCAAGATCCTTCAGTTTTCAGCAGGCTCCTTTGCATCGTTATGATGCTGTAACTCCCAATGTTTGTCTAATAGCAAGCGTATTAGATCTGGTTAAATACCACAAGCAAGGCTTCAGTAGAAAAGACAGCATAATCTCATGGTGCCGAAGGGATGAACAGCTTATGCAAGTGGGATATCATTTTGCCCTTGAGTAAAACATTGCATTCTCTCAATGCCCTACATTTGTATAGACACGTAGTTATATCTGGAAAGTGTTGTAAAATACCCTCTTTTAAATTTCAAACACTCAGAAGCTACAACTACGTCATTCCCCCTCCGAGAGAGCCTGTTCGTTGTGCTGTGTTTGCTGATGTGTAGATCCCAGACCACCATTTTCTCATTTTCCTTTCAACTCCCATCTAATTTGAATAAGAACACTTTGACAGGGCTCAGTAAATCATTGCACATTATGTATATAGCATCAATACTGGTGAATTTTTAACTGAAATCTCCTCTGAAAAATTATCAGTTGTTCTGAATGCTTTTGCTGTGCGCACTGTCAGTCAGGTAGGTGGTAGGCACTGAATATTGCCCTGTGGATCAGGTACAGACTACAGTGGACCATACTGTGATGGAATACTGTTGAAATGAATAACATCCCACCTACTTTATCCCACCTTAGCAGAGATCCAGTCTGGATTAATGATGCAATTCAAACTGGATCTAAAATCTCAGTGCGAACAGTTGCAGAGGGAGATTGAGATCACGCTAAAATAGCTGCCCGAGATAGCTGAGAACTGATCCCTGGAGGTACCTATTCTACCACTGCACATAAAGAACTGAAAAGATTAGTCAGGAGCAAACATCCACCTCCAGATGGCCTAACGTGGGTGAGACTAATCCAATTTTCCCCTTCTAAATCTGATGTTGAAATGATTAAAAGCCAAGCACTACAGAGAGGGACCTCAGATGGCATTTTTACCTTTTTCTCCCAATTCTGCAGGATGCTATGGAACTCGCAAAACTGAGTGATCTTGAATGTTGTGTAGGGAGATACCAAAAACTAACCCATAGGAAACCCTAAGCACCTAAGGTTATGTCTGGACAAGATCTTCTCTTATCTCTTGTGAGGATAGTTGCCAAACTGGGAATAAATAAGAGAATAGCAGGTTGCAGTCACTCAGCCTGTTAGGATAAATATTTGGTCTGCAGAGAGCTCTGTTATGAGCATTCCTCAACCTGAAATGTTTCCAATCCACCTCCTAATTGTGGGTGGTTGCTCTAATGATAAGAGTTCTGGTGGGGTTATTTTCCAGCTTCATCTTTAAGCTGTATCACCATGCAGCTAGGAATGCAGGATGTGAAAAGGTAGAAAAAAAACTAAATTGGAATAGTACCAATGTAGCTGTGCTGAAGTATCCAGCTCATTGGTTAAGACCCAAATCCATTGCTGCTCCTAGGAGTCCTCATGCATTTTACTATTTGAGAGTCACTGGGTACAGTAGTCAGACACAGTGGCCAGACATTCCTGGCTTTCTTTTCGTTCTGTACCATGGCCTGGTGCACATAGCAAAACTGGAATTTTCGAAAAGATGCTTTAGGATACAAGATGAACTGGGAAAGGGTTTTCCTTGAAACAATGTTTTGGAAATTTTCAGAAAAGCAATGCAACCTAGAAGCACACTGTTAAACATGACTGCTTGCAAGATAACCTGAAGTGATAAAAAACCTGGAATCACCCAAAATATACAAACGTAACATAAGACAATGGAATGAAAACAAAGTTCTAAAGAAATCCACAACTCGAGTGCAGGGCACAACTCCCCCGGAGCCGCTGAAGAATTCCCTCAGCCCCTATCCAGCAGTGTGAAGAAGTGGCAATTCAAAGAGCAACACTAAGTCTCTCCATCAGATTCCTGAGGGGAGATCTCTGGGGCTCTACTGACAGCAAGATGGCACTTTCAGCAGCTTAAAGCGAAACTTGTGCTTTAGAATCTTATGCTCTTAAGTTTAAATTAGAAGCCTTGAAACTGACAAGGTCTTCATGACAGGACAGTATCTACTGCCACTGCTCTAGGGCCTTAAACATGACAGAGGTCTCTATTGCATCATAAATCATCTCTACCATTCTTTACCATTTTGTGACCCTCACCTACCCCTTATAGCAGATCAAAGTCTGTTATAAAACAGCTGACCATTCTGAACATTCATCTTCCCCTACTGATGGATTGCTTAGCTTGTACAAAGAACAAGGTCCCATTGTGAACCAGCTCACTTGACCCATTTGAACCCATCTTGCTAAATATTGCAGATCTGGCTGAAGCACCAGCTCAGATGGAATTATATTCTCAAGACCTAAATACTACTCCTTTTACTTCTTGCCAGTGTAACCAACAGAGACCTGCTCTGATTCTGCAGCCCTTTGAAAAGTTAATTTTTGGAGTAAGCTCAGGTGACAACAATATTTCTTTCAGACTTCGTATCACCTTATTCTAAACAAGAAGTACTTTGGTCTGAAAGGTAGAGAAGATTTCCAGGCACAGGGAACTGAAATGGAACAGTGGGCTTTTAAGCCACATTGTGCTTGAGCAGGATTAGAATGCTCTCAGGACTATGTCCCAAATCCTCGCTTCAAACACTACAGAATAATCAGCTTTTTAGGCCTTTCAGTTCCTTGCAAATGGCAATAATGTCAATGCTGTCAACCCAATCACTTCCAAATAAAAAATAATGGCATTGTCATCATGCCGTATCAATAAGGCTATGACTTATCTACGTGGCTATGAGGAAATCAGATTTTTGTCCCAAAGTGGAAGATTCTATCATCATTCTCTTGTTAGATTCAGGCTTACCAAAGCCACAGAGTAGAAAAATAAACTACAGAAAAAGAGCTTATTCTACTGCAAAAGATGAACACTCACAGGAGATCCTGATATTTCTGGATACAGCATTATTACAAAACTACCATTGCCATGCTCTGCAAACCTACTGTTCTTGCTGAGTGGGTGCAAAGAGAGTGGACAAAGACTTTATCCAAAAGATTTATATTAGAGAGGTAACCTAGAAAGCTGCTCTGTGATCCCTGTCTGAAATAATATAGTAATTGATTCTTCGACACTCCCAGACCCTCCAGGGCAACATTAAGTAGCACAGTGGACACCATGGGGACGTAAACTGAGCTGTATGACTTTCCCTGGTATTCACAGGTTGCTAAGAGATGAAGGGATAAGAAAAAGATTCTTTACTGGTCTCCCATCTACAACTGGAAACATCACTGCCAGCTCATTCAGTTTCACACTAGTCTCCTATTGGTATCAACAACAACAACAAAAAAACCCACAACTTCCAGAGCTCACCAGGTGAGGCAGATGACCAGCATTCTGCACTCTTCCACTCAGCTGTTTTCCCCCAATGGTTTATGTTTGCAGACCACAGACAGCAATCGTTCACGTAGCTAATTACCAACTCCAAGATGGCAATTAGCTCCTGAAACAACTAAAGATCAACAGCTTGAACTTCGTCTCAGCTGTAACTGGGACTTTAGCCATGAACGTTTCAGCTGCCAACAGCCATGAATGATTCCATATGTGCTGTAAATTTAGGGTGTCTAAGGCTTTGTCACACTTTAAAACAAGTGCATTTCTGGCATTAGAGGCAAGAATGGACCACTTGGGCAATCATCAATATTACCATGGACATTGCCTACACCTGTGTATGGATAGCCTCCTTACATAGTAGGTGTTGAAGAGGTTTGGACTAGAGTTCTCACTGTGCTTCTTGAGCAGACATCAGGAAAATGTTTTGCTGTGACTGTGAGGACAAGCTTTCTGCATCTTGCTAGTTATGGATGAATAGCTGAAATGTAAGCAGTCAGGTTCTGACTAAGCTTGAATTAGAGTTAAGCCTCATAAACTGTTGTGTTACATCAGTAAAGATTTCTTTTGTTTAGATATCTGCAAACTGACCAGCGTAGTTGTTCCAGACTATAGCTGATCTTGAAGAAAAATAAATCTTTGCAAAAATACCTATTATTACAAGTTAAACATTTCATAGAAATAGGCCACTTATGAAAAATCTCTTGCTAAGCAAAGTTTTCTCAATTCCAGTACGAAATTATTTTTCAAAATAAGGAAAATCATGGAACTTCCTGACAGCTTTAAAAGTATAGTCCTTTTTGGAGCAGCCTGGATTCAAGTCACTTGTCTGCACAAAGTACAGGGATTTAGCATCTGACTTGTCTAAGATAATTTTGTTTTATTTCACAGAATAGCTTTCAAGAGGTTTGTGTTTGTTTCGATGCAGAATCAAAGCCATTTTTTTTGTAAAGAGGAAGGATTCTGCAGAATGAAAAAACCACACTCGCGTAGCTCTGCTCCTGCAATTCAGATCAATGGCTTGTGCACCAGAATGCTGCCATAACAATAAAAAACACTGGAAAATAAAAAGATCTAAGTGACCCTTTCTAAAGAGATCCTGACAATTTGATCTGAATCCCAGTACAATATCTTTATCACAATACCATCTTTCCTCTCTGAAACTGTCACTGTCACTATAGTAACTGCCATATTAAAAAAATTCCCCTGTTAATCTTGAAGTATGAACATACACCAAAAATAGTCATGCTTACTGTAACAGGAGTATCATCCAAGGATTCTGTAGTGCTTTCAAAGAGACCATAAACATAAAAGCTACAATGAAGAAATGTTTCCTATTTGATGCAGCAAGTCTGCTAGATGTCTTATGTGGAGTTACATGGCCTCATCACTTTAATGAATTAAGATGTACATACAGAAGAAATAACAGAAGAGAAAGACAAGATGGAAATTGCTTTAGAAGGCAGACATGGCTAGATTGTGAAAGACAAGGTAAAAATTCTTTTCCACTTTACAGCTGCTACAAGAGCAAGTGATAGTCATGATAACATGCAATCTTTTTCAATATCGCTGTAGGACAACATAATTAAATTGCCATGAGCAGACACAACTCACCACGTCTTGCTTGCCATTGTTCTCCATGACGAACTCCTCCTGGATGGATTCTGAAAATCACTGGGAAATACTGTGAAAAATCACATGTCACGCAGAGACAGCCAAAGGATAAAGCAGATCCCTACTGTACAATATATAAGGATCAGCAAAAATTAGACCTAGCACATGATCTGTCCTTCTGTGTGCAAAGAAGGATTTTCTCCCAAAGTAATTAGGCTTTTTGTGGAAAAAGTGTTTTTTACTTTACTTGTTTGTAGATGCCTGATCAGATGTTAATATCTTTATTGTCTTCTTTAGTCTAAATTTTGTTTCTTTTGTATGGGATTTTTAGCATGGTGGCTTTCTTAACAATCAACAGATAAAAATATTTCAGATCCATAATTTTGATTTTTGCCTTTAATTGTTTCATTGTAAGTTGAGTTATAATAATTACAGTACGTTCTCCTTGTTCAGCATACAAAAAATTAAAAATGGTTAAAACTGATCTGTGAAGTATTCAGCTCCATTTTGAGTGTTGCTGAACCTCCTGTTGTTAGCATAAGTGCTTATAAAAACTGCGATGCAGACAATGCATTCTGTGACATTTTTCATTTATTTTTTCAACAATGGAATAAGTATACACATAATGGATAGGCAAATAGATATAATACGTAATCAGATTTCCACATTGTCCCTTGAACTTGCTTTACTAGGCCAGGTGAATTCACAGTACTAATTTTATCCTTATTTCCAGCTGCATGAACCCAAATAAAAGATCAAGTGAGTTTTTGTCCGTGGATGGAAGGGGCATAAGTGAGATCTCTAGACAAATTGCAATCGGAAGAAAGACTTTGTCCCTAGTGATTTTAGGCCCCTCTTTTTGTACAAGATCAGACTTATGGCCTGAACATAGCTGTGCTCCAAGGGCAACTGCAACTTCTTTTGACCTAAATGGTAATGGGAACAAAGATTCCAGCAAGTGTCATAAGAATAAGCATTGCCTCCATAAAATAGTGAGCTGAAGGAGAGGAGAGATGAAAATATGGACTGATCTTGGAAGCAAAACAAAATTCTGTGTTTTTGGAGATTTCGAACTTACTTTCAGATCTTTGACCAGAATATCATTAATGAAATAATAAGAAAGAAATAAGATAGCCTTACTTTTCTATTGCAGACAACAAAATCTAGAAAACTTGAGAAACAAGAATGAAGATTTTACAGGATAACAGGATCAAGTGGATGACAGAAGCTTCCAAAAATTGGTACACGTAAAATAAATTTAAGAGTGCCTTGTCCAACTGTTCCAAAATCAAACTAAAAATTTGTCCTCTCCCCAAAAAGTATTCTGAAATGTACTTCGTATCATTACTGAACAATTCATGCTCATCATAACACCAGCACACTTACACTTAATTAAAAGTGTTAAATGTCAGGACTCTATCAAGAAACTGAAGGTATTGGCTTATGTCCCAATTAGTTCTTTTATTAGCTACACTTGTAGAATAATTTTTAATGAACTGAGGATGTATTTGGTCAGGATCTGATTTAAAAGAGCAGGTTATAAGCAGTATATTGTTGCAGGGTAAGAGAACAGGTTATGCCCCAATAGAATTAACTGAATTAGGGTAAGACACTGTTATAACCTCATTTTTGTTGACAGCAATATTATTTCTTATGTGAAGTTTTAAATGGTTGTTTTTCCCATGTTTTAAACCAACAGAATAATATCATTTTTAAGATTTTATATTATAATATACATTTTGGTTTGCAAAGGAAGAAATAATAACACGTGACAGAGACTGTGTAGGTTTACTTGTAAACTTTACAGATACGGGTTTTACATGGAAGGACTCTCGGAAATTGGAGCTAGTAGGGAAATTTCCTCATCTTTAAACAGGAAAAGCATTAATCATCTATAATGTTATAAGTACCCGTAACGATTGCCTACTGGGATAGCATGACTTGTCAGAGGCTCGGTTCTGTAAGATGCTGATAATGTGGATGGGATGATGAGCAACCCCTGCCCTCCAGCATTCCATGAGAGGGGAGGTCAGGTGTTCCTGATTTCACTTGATGTACATCAGTGACAGACTCTTTGCTTACTTCATCCTATAAACTCTAGGAGCAAAATTCACATATATCAACATAGTAGGCCACGCTCATTCTTATTTTATTTTATATCAAGACTCAAAAGGACCTGTAACACAATTAGAATTAAATAAGAGTTTAATCGTTTTTCTGTCTCAGGGGCCAAATTGTCTTTGGTTTTTGTTTAACGTCACTTTTTTTCCTTTAACTGTGAACTGAGTTCCATAAATCCAGCTTGGGATCTGAAATCTTACTTAGCTTTGTCTCACAGAAGGAAAGAAACTAATGATTCTGAAGCTTTGTTTCTAATTACCAAGAATATTGGTAATTAGATGCATGGGACAGGACGCAGCCCTCCCTGTCCTACAGATATTCTGGCTCTCCAGTGCTCACAGGTATGAAAAGGGAACAGGTCTCATGAGAAAAATTGCTCTATATTTTTGCATTAGCTCTTTTACTGACCACTTCATTAAGATTACTCTATTAAAACTAAGTAAATGCTGTACTTATTCCATTGAACTTCAGTGATCCACTGTGCTTTGAAGCCTCTTCTGATATATGGAAAAACTTCCTTTCGAGAACATTCCTTGGAGACTGCCAGTTCTTTGACAGCTTGGAGATCCATCAGGCAGCATTTCTGGTAATGTATACGGGGAACCAATCCACCTAACACTCTCCTTTCATCCACAATATATTCCCACATTTCAGACAGAGTTAATTAATTATTTAATATCGTTACAGAAGAGATCTGCTTTCACTTGATTTACACGACTTAATAATTTTGTGTTATTGCCGGGAAGATTCTAGTGGGGGTGAGGTCCCTGTGTGTGCTCAGCCCAGAGCAGAGGAACTGAGGGGAGGCCTCATGGTAGCTGCAGCTCTTCACAGGGAGCGGAGGGCAGTGCTGAGCTCTGCTCGCAGGGCCCGAGGGAACGGCATGGAGCTGTGTCAGGGGAGGGGCAGCTGAGGGTTAGGAAAAGGTTCTTCATCAGTGGGTGATTGGGCTCTGGAACAGGCTGCCCAGGACAGTGGGCATACAGCCCCGAGCTGCTGGAGTTCAAGAAGCATTTACACAGCATAACAGCATACGGTTTGAATTTTGGGTGGTCCTGTGTGGAGCCAGGAGGTCAACTGGATGATCCTTATTGGGTCCTTTCCGATTTGGGCTGTTCTATGATTCTGTGATAATTCATTTGCAGGAAATGTATCCAGTTCATAAGAAAATCTGTGGAGCAGCTGAAACACCTCCTTTGCTTCTTGAAATCAGAATCATTCAATTTTTGGAAGATCATGTCAGTAATAAAGTCTGATTTGAGGGCAGATGTATTCAAATTTATTTTACCCTCCTTTGGTGTAGGATTTTTCAGGCTTTGGCAGAGTTCTGCGTCTGAGTCAGCTTCAGCATAAAGAGGCATTGTTCTACCTGCATAATGCAGCCTAGTAGTTCCCAATCTTATAAAGCCCTGAAGGAATAATCAAATCACGCTCTTATAATGCCACGTGGAGATTTCCATCTAATCCTTATCTTCTCCCAAGTGAAATGGGATAAAATACCTGTTTTGCTGAACTTGGCCTAATAGATTCACTTTACGGGGGAAGCTGATGCTAATGTTCATTTCCATGGAAACAGAGCTTGCAGAGGCATCTCATGCGCAGTGCTTTGGGTTAAGTGAAGCAGAGTTTGGGTCCCACTTTCTGCACATCCTAAGCACCGGGCATACTGCAGATATGCAGTGCCAGTCCCCGCTGCCCACCTCCCAGTGGGCTGGGCACAGCCCCCACCAACTCATGCCCTGTACTGCCTAGGGCTCTGCCCACCCGTGCTTGCAGCAGAATGCTGCCTGCAGGCTCCTTCTGAATCAGTGAGGTCATTTTCAGTGATATCGTAATGAAGGCATGCTGAACCACAGGCTGCCCTTTGTGTACAGCATTTTCACTGACAGTGTAACAGAGAAAGGCAGAATGCAAGGGCAAGGTATGTTTCAGCCTTTTTAGCTGCAATTCAGCATTGCAAGCTAGACCACAGAGCACATACCAGCACAGCTCTGCATGCAGTATTTCAGCACAATAGTTTTTTTTGAGCAAAGAATGTCTGCCCTGGGCGTTTGATGCTGCTTATATTCTGTAAGGGCTCTAATTTCATTCATATTCCAAAGCCCCTCCAGGTGCAGAGAGCCTAAATACATGAAACAATCACTATAGGCACTATAGGAATCGTTACCTTGAAAAAAGAGAAAAATAATAGAATGCTGGTACCTTAATGAATCTAAGTTAGCCAACAAAGACCTCGTGAAAATCCCGTTACTCTTCAAATAGAAAACAGATTACATTTTTTATCATGAAAAAAAAAAAAAAAGTATCTTTCCTGAGATTACTTCTCCTTTTGTCTGTATGATTTCATTTACCTAAATTCCTTTAGGCTTTGATGTTCATTTTTTTTTCCTCCTGTTTGCATGCATTATTAGTGAGTCCAGTCTTCATTTATTATTATTTATTTGCACTACTTTAATCCACAAGGACCAACATTTCTTTGTTCTAAGGGCTATATAAATCACCAAAGAAAACAAAAGAAAAAAGGAAAAAAAAATCCAATAGAACAAGAAAATGAGAGACAGCAGGTTAATCCAGACAGGCAGAGACATCTTAAGAAACATCACAACCTTATTTGTCAGTATGACAGGCAGGGGTCTTAGAGCACCACCAGCCTAAGCACATATGTTCTTGTTAAGCAGGACTACCAGGGAAAATTTGAGAGGGAATTTTGCAGAAAAGACCCGTGTGACAGGTTAACACTGACAAACTTTTGAAATGGATTTATATTTGCAAAATACCAGCATCAGTCCAAAATCTCTCTAAGAAAAAAGAAAAGAACTACAAATGAGACTTTTAAGCAAAGTGAGTGTGGGAAAAGGGGGAAGACTATGGACAGCATCATTAAATGCTAGAGTAGGACCTTAGCTTCCTGATGGTAATAAGATATATAATTGCAGACACATGATCCATATACAAAGAAACATATATATATATATGCAAATAAATGCAGTCTTGTGAACATATTATTATTTAGAATAATCTGAATGATTCAGTACTTCCTCTTTCTGTGCTGCACAATAATATAAGAAATCCAGATTCATACAAAAATGCTACCAGCATTGTTTTCCCAAACTGCATTACACTTCGCAAAGACAAATATTTTGAAGGCCGAAAAGCATTATGATGTATTTTTCCCTGAAGCACTTTGTTGTAGGGAAGAGCTTCCCCTTCAGCGCTCTCTAGCTCTTGGCACTCTGCAGAATACTAAGCATGGCTTCCTCACTGCACTCCTTCCATGTCAGAGAGAATGGACACTGACGTACAAAACATGTTTACAGATTTCAAGGACGATTTATTCTGTCTTTACCATCAAACCTAAGGAAAAATATGCTAAAAATATCTTAGCATGAGAAACTACACTGTAGTCAGTACCTTGGCTTAAAGTATCAGAAAAATATATGTATTTTAAGCTGATCCCTCCATGATCTCTCCATCTGTGGCACATCGCTTATTCCAGTACAAATTTCCAGTATATTCCAGTATATACTGCATTTATTAATGCAATATTATTCGAAGTTCATCATAAATGAATGTTAGAGGTATGAACCTAGGGCCACGTTTGAATTTGAATCTGGATTGTCAGTATACTCTCCTATTTTTTAAAAAATAACATTTGACATGGGTATTTTTCAGATTGCCCAGCTGACACGAATGCATAGCAGCTATACAAGTTTGAATTTTCCCTATGATAATGTTTTAAATAACATATACTTATCATTTCTGAGCCTTACATCTTTGTCCCACGAAGCTATCTATAATAGTTGAACATTTAGGTACAAGACTTGAGGAAGAAGTTATGTTAGCAGAGTCACTTTAAATAGGATGTTTCTACGCATCCTCCTTGGTTTTGCCCATTGGGAAATTCATTTCACATTGAGTACAAGCAGCCTGGGTGGTTGCTGGATCTACACAAGCAGTTAAAGCAAGGGCACCTGTATGCTTGCAGGGCTGCTCCAAGGGGTCTCCCAATGGCAATTTAGGCTCAGCTGCTGCTACCCTTCTCTCACAGCTTGCAATGTCAAGGAAAAGCTGAAGGAAGAGGAAACCAAAGTTTAATTTTGGCAAGAATATAGAACAGAGGTGGGACATCTGCTTGCAGAAGTTCTAGTGCTTCCACTTCCCAGCTTCCATCTAGGCCATCCAGCTTGAAGGCCTTCTCCCCTGAAGACACAGGAGGTGGAGTTGCAAAGGGAATGTCTCATGGTGCTTCTAGTCTGCCAGCTGTAAACAAATATCTCCTTTTCTCCAGTGTTAACTGTGATCTCCTCACAAACTGGTAAATCTATGTCACTCCACAGCTACATCTCTTGTCCTACCCTGCTCTTTTCTGCCAAGTGCTCCCCATTTTTTCTTTGCATTTACTTGTTAATCTGGTGTGCAATCCACTTGAAAGAAAATGCTTGAAGAGGGCTAAATGGCGTTCAAGCATTACCTCGTTGATTTTCGCAGTACACACTTTCCTAATATCTATTTCACTCGTAAGGTTTATCAGTGTTCTCCTGCCTGGAAATGGGCTCCCAAGTCAGTGCTTATATACAGCTGCATTACACATAAATTCCTGCCATGTACTACACCCCACACACCATGCATAAATAACATATTTGCCAAGGGTTGCCAGCTGCTCCAGGTTTATTACTAAGGTATTCCACTGGTGATCATGCAGCTATATGTATGTCATCCTAGAAATCTTCCCAGGCCTCTGAAAGTCTTTGGCTGACCTCAGTTTGCTGAGCTCCATCTTCAGATATCTAACACTGCTTGTTCAGCCTCTGAGCTACTCTAGCGTTATAAATACTTCTACTTCTCAGCTCTTGAACTAATTAAATCCATGAGGATGATAAATGACGGTTTGCGAAGTTCTCAAGAGGTTTGAATGATTACTTTGTTGTTGTTTTGTCCTATTTCCTAATTCGTTATGCAAAAGACATTTTTAAGCAGGGCTAAATAGAAAGCACCAATGTGTTTGAGAAAAGCTGGCAAATGGTACTTGAGATCTAATGCCCTCGCATAACTTGAATCCCATGTAGCAGAGGATATACTTGGCCATTTGGGATATGGAAAAGAATTTTTATTTTCTGAGCTGAAAGTATTATTTACTTCATTTTTAATGTAAGGAAAAATCACGGAACATGCAATAAAAGTAATAAAAGGAAAAGGCTGTACTTGGCATTCTCAAAGCCTTAGGTCTTTGCTGCAGATGTAGCTCAAGTTTGTACTTATGTGTATCTCAAACCTCCATCACTTACGTGCTGAAAATCAAAGAGCTAGAGCTTGACATTGCTCTCTAACTAGGCTGGTCTCCTGGTCCCCTGGGACAGGATGGAAACTGGCTGCCACATTCAGCTGGTGATAACTGCATACTTTGAAACGGAGATGCAATTCAAACGTATGAGTGCTGATAGATTTCCAGCCTTTCTCACCCACACCCGGAAAGACAGGTAATTTTCTTCATAATTCACTGAAGAACAAATCTCAGAGCATCTTAACCCGCTGCAGCATACGAACTGTGAGCTCTGCTTCCAAGCAGCCTGGTGACAGACATCTAATTGCAGCATCAGTCAGGCTGTGGTGGAACAGGTAGTGCTGAACTCTTACTCTTCCCCCTCTGACTATAGAAACTGATGTGATTACAAGAAAAGGAAAGCTTTTTTCAAAAAATTCCAGAAGACAGTCTTCATTCTCTCCAGTGAAAAGACATTTTATCTTTCTTACAGTAGGGGCCTTAGAGACCTTTAAGTCCCTTAAGGGAAGCTCTGGTCTCTGAAGAAGTTAGGGCCTGAATTGCAAGCCACGAACACTGTTCTGATAAAGACTTCTCCTCCCTATTTCTTTTGCAGCTGCCAACCAGTTACTGCATTAGTGATCCCAAAGTCTATTTTCAAAGTATAGTGCCTGTAAGAGCTTATATTTAAGCATGATTTGCTATATGCCATAAAGTTTACTTTATTATATTTACTATGGCTGAACTAAAACTTCTCAAAATATCCTTTCTTTTTTCTTCTCAGCATTCCTACTTTCTTCTTAGGCTACTCTGTTCAGTTCTACAAACAAACAAACAAACAAATCAATAAGGAGATATCCTCCAGAAGGAACTGCAAATGAAACATTATTACATAACATGCAGGCCATGATAACATGTAGATATTCCAACTAAATATGTTATTTGTCAGTGCTGGAAAATTTAGCAACTCTGTAGTAAGAAGCTGTCCTTTCCCAAAGCTCCATCCTGTCAATAGCAGCAAAATCATTAATATTTTCCTTACATTTCCATTTTTTTTCTTATTTTGATTTGATACAGATGAGAGAAGAGAGATGACCACTGTGAAACTGATCTTAACAAACAAAGAACAGTTCTATGTCATTATATCCTTATGGTATAAGAAAAGTGTTTGAGCTTAGGCAACTTCTTTGAATAAATTGCCAGCCCAGAATATGACACTAGATTGAAACTGAGTACACTTTTAGGCCTACTAAATCTAATTCCTCTGGAGGGTGAAAACATATTTCTGGTGACTCATATGCTTCCTCCTCCTCACACTGATTGAGGGGATACACAGGATTAGAAGAATGGCTCAGCTCTATTTCTCAAAAAGATTTGAATTGCATTAGCTGTATCGGGGGACAAATATTTACACCTCATATCAGTGTGCCTGTGTAAGGAGAACATATTCTAAAGCAGGAAGGAAATGCACTTTATTGGTAAAAAAAAACATTTTCATATCAATATTATTGTTTTTAAACCAGGCATTTTAAAGAGGTGATTATCATAAATAAAACTGAACCTGAAGCTCAGAAACATCGACTGTCTGATGACTGGTTTATTAAAGGTTAAGGCAAAACACTGAGAGACATATTTAGCTCAGATAGCAAAGTAAAAGGGCTTTGGTTCCTTGGTCTCCTATGGAAAATACTTGACCGGAAGCATACTTGTTCTATCCTGTCCTTTTCACAAACTGAAACTAATTGCATCTTGAGCCTTAATCTTCCTTTAGAGATAATAACAAGGGACTAAACTCTGCTTTCAGCTATTGCAGTATTAATCTGGAGTAAGGCCTTTGAAGTGGGATGCATTTTTATGCAACATAGTCTTCAACAAATTCATTAACTATCCGACTGCTCCTAGAAAATGCAAATGATTGCCAGCTCATAGGAAGAGACTGCATTCACAAGACTGTGATGTGAACTAGAAGCCCCCTCTCTAAAAGCTTTATAGGCACTGTTGCTCCACTTGGTGAAGGGCTGGGCACTGTGGGAGCTGCTGGGACCTGACCCTGTATGTGGCACATGTACTGCACTGATGGTGCTTTGGGTAAGCAGCTAATTGCTGTCTGTGATCTCAGAGATCTGAATTGTGCTTAGCACTCAGGCAGCATTGCTTTCTGTGCCAGAATTTGCCCTTTAAGAACATGCTGTGTGCCCAGAAACCCTGGTTTTTTGTTTCTCCTGCTTTTTCCAGCTGATCTGAGAGAACAGTGAGGCAATGCAGTACACTGCTAAGTGAGGTGGCTTATCATTATCACAGAAGGAGTTTAAAAGCTGGCTGATGTAAAAGCCTACAAGGATTAATACAGTGCAAGATCCTGCTTGAAAGAGCTGGAACAGATAATAATATATTTTTCATCTCCTCCTGCCCCCACCCTAACCTTTCATGTGTTTGCTTCTTTGATGTACCTATAAACCTGTGATTTTTCTGGTTTTACCCTTTATTCCTTTCTTCTTTTCAAGTGTTTGAGGTCTGAAATAAACCCTAATTAACAAAAATTTGCTAAAAAATCTCATTGCTTATTGTAGATAAGATCTGTTTCTTCACCTCTGAAAATAATCTTCACACTTTATGACATGTTTAGCCAGTGCTGTGGCTTCTGACAGCAGCTGCAGCAGTGAGCAAGCCATTTTCTTCTGCTGCCTGCCATCCAGAATGGCTTCAGGCTTTGTGCAGGAATGAACCACTTTCTGGCTTTCTGACAAGCCACAAGGCACACCAGTCTTTGCCTGGGATCTGTCCTGCAGAGGAAGCTGCCTGGAAGCAAAGGGGTAAGTTGACAGAGCAGCCTTTCTACTGTCTCCTGTAGCCCACTGGGCCTTGAGACAGCCCAAACACACAGCAAGGTGAGCTGGGAATTTCCTTGCCCCATGGCCATTACAGATAATGTGCTTGGGGATGTGCTTGCAATATGTTCTGGGTTAACACGCTCAGAGCTCTGAGATCTCAGCTACTGAAGATGATAGCAGACAAATAACCCTGAATATGCTGGCCTTCTGTTGAACATGGACCTCTGTTGTGGAAACTTGCTGCACAACATGCAGAGGTGAGTAAAATCAGTACTGGGAGAAAGGCTGTTGTATAAAGGCATGGGGAATGGTGGCACGGCTCTGAGAAGTGGTAAACAGCTCAGTATCTGCAGAGTGGTTAAGTAGTTGGGTGACTGAACATCCACTGAGCAGGTTGAGCTTAGAATAATTTAGGTTGAAAGGGACCTCATAGGTAACCTCGTCTGGTCAACTCTCCAAAGCAGGGCCAGGCTCAAATTGTAGCAGGTTGCTCGGGGTCTTCCACAGCTGAATGCTGAAAATCTCCAGAGAAGGAGTCAGAACCTTTTCTTGAATTAATAACATGATCCAATGCTTATCCATTTGCCTTTCTGGAAAGAGAGGAATTTTTCTTCCAGGGGGAGCTGTGTGTTCCCTTCATAATTCATAGGCTCACATGTTCTTGTCCTTCCTACCTATGAATGGCTTGCTTGGCAGTTCATATTCACCTGCTGACATTTATTGTTTTGTCCCATGCACCTTGTTTCATTTATACATAGATAATTTTAGCTCAAAAATCTTTAAGAAAATCTATTGCTGGTTGTTTCAGTGCCAGCTGTTAGTTAAAATCCCATGCGACTGCAGATAAAAGTATGATTTTAGAGGATGCTACTTAGACTATTCCTCATATAGTATCTCCAGGGGACTAAGAGAAACATAGCATGAGCTGCTGAATGAATGCAGAAGGCATTAAAATGTACAGGCTGCCAGCACAAGGCAGATGTTGAGGATGCTGAGGAATGAGCTGCTGACTGTGGTGTGGAGCAACTCTGCGTACATGTCAGGCCAACAGCTGGTGTGATGGTTAGGGAAGGAAATAGTGGCATGGAGAGAATGGCAATAGCAAGAGAGGGCAGAGATTAAACTGTTGAATGAGAAAGGCAGGATGACTCGTTTGGATAGCTACTAGCCAAGACTGCAGCCAGCACAGCCTCTGGATTGTCAAGCTTTTCTCTGTCTCCTGTGTGCAGCCCCCTGAGATGATGGCAGCAGTTGTACAGTTCACACTCTGCAATAAGAATGTTGTTTCACACATTTCTTCACCCTCTTCGTATTTTATTTTTTTAAGTAAAACCAAATTTTGAATTCTTTATTTGCCTGGGCAGATGGAGTGACTACTGTGGTCCCTGCCATCCAGCATGCTTAGGCAGCGGTTTCACAGCACAGAGTGCTTGGCTGCCACACCAGCTCAAGGTAACCTTGTGCTGCTGCTGCTCATTTCCCTCCATCAAATACTGCACTCAGACAATGGCTTGCAGGTCTGCATGCTCCCCAGAAAATTCCGAAACCTCTGTGTCATGAAACCACAGCCTTGCTTCCCAGAGCAGAGCAGCATCTTCCAGTATGTCCTTCCTCCTGTTGCTCAGTTTATTTCCAAACCTTTGTGATTTTTACTATAATGTTTAGGTGTGAAACTTTCCTGCAACATCTGCCAAGTTCTGTAAGAGAAATTTGTCTGCCCATGTGGGGAAACAGCTGTGATGACAGCGTCATTTCTTGTTGATCAGATATACTCAACCTTAGTGGTTGGTAATCACACTGATACAGATGAAGAATGTATCAGAGACTTTGTACCTGTCATTTTGTATTTAAGATGATCCCTCTGACACAATCTTATACATACTGGGAGTCCAGACCTGGTAGTAAGCAATAAACACCCTATTGTCTGTTGCTTATCTCCTCCTCTAGTCTTATAGAGGTGGACACATACTAGTAGATAGAGGCAGGACTGTGGTCATTAACTTCAGATGCTTCCTTTGGTTCAGAGCTTTGGCTACGACAATAGCAATAAAAGAAGCAGAAGAAGCAGCACCAGGTGATTTTCTTAGGCTCAGAAACTTGTCTGTCTGCCCTGCTAATTCCTTGCATAAGTTTGGGTAAACCAGAACTCACAAACAGCTCATAGATTTTGAAGTTCTCCCAGGTATTATTCAGGAACCAGCACAAACCAGGGATTATTTGCAGTAGGAAATATGCACAAACAAAAAGAAAACAAAAAGAAAGCTAAATCTAGATATTCTCTTCCAGAAAACTAGAGAAGTTTGAAAATATGAAATAGTTGGAACCTAGAAACTCAGAAATCTAAAGGCATGCAAAAAGATCTTCGTTTACTTGAATTTTTGAAGACATTGCATTCAGATTTTAGCAATAAGGCAGAGGAACATTTCTGATCTGGGAATTTCTCACCTGAATGGGAGTTCTGCCCTTTTCTCAGTTGTACTGGTTTCATACTGTTGTAAATAAGATCATTTTGAAGGAGTTAAAAAACCTGATTCATACTAGCATCACTAGAGGTAAACGAGGCCCCAGCTGAGGAGACCTGCACCTCAATGAAAACAATGGATTTATACATCTTTTATTCCAGGAAAAAATATTCACAAATTAACAATGTTTGGGAGAAACAAAAAGTTGATACCTCAAGGCCAACTGACCATAACAGTTAACAGTCTGGTTATTTACTTGTCTTGCAGAAATCACAGAGAAATATATTCTTTTTGGCAGCTACAAAGTGAAGTGATTGTACATGACAAACATTTTTAAGTTTTAAACATTTGATCTCCACTTGGAAATTGTCTGTACTCAAATAAGCATTTCCCAGTAAGACATCAGCTTCTTCTGTGACCCAGGTGGTCCCAGGAACTGGTGCATGGGTGCTACCTTTGCTGTAAACATGTTGGTGCTGTTTCAGTATACTTGCTGAAAGCCATTCATATCTTACTGTTCTTTTTTTTTTTTCATAGTAATGCTTTTATTAGCTCCAGAGAAAATTAATTCTCCATTTATTGAAGAGTTTCACACGGCTGGATTGAATTGGGATCATCTGCTTACCTGATTAGTATGTACACATGTCAAAAAACAAGAATGATAAAAAAAACCATTTGATGATCTCATGCAACAGAACCCGGACTTCACTCTTCAAATTGACTTACATACTAAGTGTTCTATGCAGTATTTGCTGTTTTGATTAAAATTTTGG
Organism: Tragopan temminckii; assembly: GCA_028571105.1. Taxonomy (NCBI): domain Eukaryota; kingdom Metazoa; phylum Chordata; class Aves; order Galliformes; family Phasianidae; genus Tragopan; species Tragopan temminckii. The sequence continues at coordinate 19,967,377 of JAOWBP010000001.1, read as the reverse complement.
ATGAGGTCATTACTTTAAGAGCTGCTACAGAACTACTTTCTACTTCATTCTGTTGTCGTTGCTGAGAAACAATCTCAGATTCTCACTAAACAAATATATCTGCTCACGCCTTGTTTCTTCTGCTTGAAAGAAGAATCTGCAAAGATTAAACTCAACAGTCATTAAATTCCTTCTAAGCTTTGATATTCTTTTTAATGTTAAACTTAACCTGAAGTTTGCAGAAATCTGATAATCAGGTATTGAATACTGTCAATGTGATCTTGGTGTTACCCTTGCCTTCCAAATAAGAGCTAATGACTACAAATAAGTAGATCTGCTTTGCTTTCAGAAGACATAAGGAAGTGACAGACTGATACTATGCTCGCTGACAATACATAGGAATCACAGAAGGTCAGTTAATTTTTCCACCAGCTGCTCTGCAAATGGAGAGGAAAGTACATGTACTTTGTTTGTGCTAAGCCTATTAATGCAGTCATTAATTGCAGCCTTCTGCTGAAACAACACCCTGCACATAAAATAAATGAAATGTTCTTGAAGAAATTGCTCTTAGTCCAACCTGACTTTTGAGCAAAGACATACAGAGCTGTACTTACATAGTTCTTACATACACTAACATATATGGCACCTAGAGAGAAAGAAAATGAGAAACCACAGCCTAATCCTTTTCTGAAAATACCATTCCGAATTATTTTCCTTAGAGCAGCTGTAAGTGTAAAACCTCCCAGTGAAAAGCTTCATCAGGCCTATACTACAGTGTAGCCAGGGTCAACTGATAGCTCAGGCAGGCACGTTTTTCCTTGTTTAGCATGGCAATCTTGTCTTGAGATATGTTGTCTTGATGTAGATGTTGTACTTTGATACTTGGTACTTGGCATGAAAGAATCAGAAACATAAGCCTTAACTTTTGTGATTTATAGGAGCACCTGGGATCAGTCTAGTCTGCAGTGCAGCAACGCGTGCTTTGCTCAGGCTGCTGCACTTTGTGGACTAAGATGCTCATATTCATGTCATTCTTCCTTCTGATTATTTGTGCACCAACAGCCATGGCAGGTTGTGTGTAGATCTGCTTTATCAGATGTGGCTCAACAGGGGAGTACTGAGATGAATGCCTAAATAGCTGGCAGAGCACACTCATGCCAGCTATCTTTTTTCTACAGTATCAAACAGAGACTTCAAACAAGGGCCATCTTGTGGATCCTGTTCCATTTAGGAATAAGTATTTGCTGCTGCTTCACCCTCTGTGATACAAAACTGACTCAGGGAAGACTATGGAATCCAGAAATTTTAACTTATTTCTGAGCAAGAAACATTTCCTCCCTTCAAAAAGTTTGAAACTCTCTCTACAGGAAATTCATGCAATGACATCAATCATTTCAGTGGAAACAAGTTCTGCTCAGTTTTGGCTTCTTAAACATCATATTTTGATAAGCAAATAGAAAACTCAGCAGGAAAATATGCTAATACTAGTATATTTTTTAATTGTTTGAAAGATCATTTTAAAATTTTGAAATGAAATGGTTTGTTTCAAGGGACGCTCCTAGAAATTTTCCCATGTAAATGATATTCTGTCAAAATGGACAGGCTTGCAGGGTATCTGGCTCTGATGAAACTGAGTTCCACAAGGGAAAACAATTGCATTGATGTTTCTCTCTAGTGAGAACCTGCTTCTCTCAGGTACAGAGGCAGACAAATTATGCATGTATCCAGCTTTTATTTTACTGCGTTTAGTTGTACAGTACACTGCAGCACCTATCAGCAAAATGGAAAACAGAACAAGGCCATAATAACACCACCTATTTGCTTCAGTCAAAATGCGACTGTCCATGGAACCGACGAGCCCTGTAAAAAGAAATATCTGCCACAATTATCAGGTCAGTCATACTTCTCATTCCTCTAACTTTCTCAAAAACAGGCCAATCCTTACTTATCTAGCAAATCTCTGTCACATCTGGACATCAGCCCTTTTCCAAGATGAGCTACATGATACAGTGGAATAAAAAGAAGTAGGGATTTGTTTCTATAAATGTTAGCCCAGACTTAGTTGCATTGCTCCCTGTGGTGCAGGGATACCACAGATGGCCTTGGTTGTAGCATGACAGGACTGCCTGTCTGGGGTTTCACGTGGCTAATAATGCACAGAGGAATCACTCTTAGGCTTCCCTAGGAAGGAATAGTTTTGTCTGTCTCAGCACACCTTGGGAATATCTTCTTTCCTTTCTAAGTAACAAAAAGAAACTGTGTGCTGGTGATACAACGCTACAACAAGGCAAGCAGGTGTCTGAACGCAGACTGGAAGTGACTTCTTACAATCCTGGACAAGAAAACTCATGAAATATCATATAGTCAAGGTTGGTTGCAACCTCAGCATTTCCTACTTGCCCTGAATGGATCCTAATATCACCTACCACAGTGGTGGATAAGATGTGTATGCTGCCTCCATTTGCAGCCTGACGCTTCTGACATGTTGAGAGGTCAGGGAGCAAGCCACTCTTCCAGCTATGCTTTGTTCCCATCATCTAAAGACTGTTTAGAAGCAGCCTCTGGTTTTCCGGCAACAAAATTGCAAGCACCCATGCTACCATAATAGGGATGAAAAAGACTTTGCCATTGTCCAGCCTCCCTTACAGAAAACAGAGACCAGCCTGTGAGACCTCTCTCATCAGATCTCACCTCTCTCACCAGATCTCACCTCTCTCACCATCACACACCTTCAAGCAAAATCACCTGATTAACCAACACACAGAG
>JAOWBP010000001.1:19945934-19964532 GCA_028571105.1 Tragopan temminckii | reverse complement strand
AGTAACAAAAAGAAACTGTGTGCTGGTGATACAACGCTACAACAATGCAAGCAGGTGTCTGGACACAGACTGGAAGTGACTTCTTACAATCCTGGACAAGAAAACTCATGAAATATCATATAGTCAAGGTTGGTTGTAACCTCAGCATTTCCTACCTGCCCTGAATGGATCCTAATATCACCTACCACAGTGGTGGATTAGATGTGTATGCTGCCTCCATTTGCAGCCTGACGCTTCTGACATCTTGAGAGGTCAGGGAGCAAGCCAGTCTTCCAGCTGTGCTTTGATCCCATCATCTGAAGACTGTTTAGAAGCAGCCTCTGGTTTTCTGGCAACAAAATTGCAAGCACCCATGCTACCATAATAGGGATGAAAAGGACTTTGCCATTCTCCAGCCTCCCTTGCAGGAAACAGAGACCAGCCTGTGAAACCTCTCTCACCAGATCTCACCTCTCTCACCATCACACACCTTCAAGCAAAATCACCTGATTAACCAACACACAGAGCTGTACAAACAGTGATTACCTTGGCAGAGCTGAGTTATTTTCAGTGCCTACAAGTCTATTCTCTCCAGGTGTAATTACAAGAGCAATCAAAACCAGCCAACTGTCTCCGAGTATTATTTCCTGAGAAAACAGGTCTCGAAATAGGCTATATATATTCACTTACCTCAGCTGTAGCTCAGGGTGGCCACAAAGCACTCCTACACAGCCTCTGTGTTTCTTTCTCTAACCAGGTAAAACCCTTGGCCCCTCCTTTTCTCTTTTGCCATTAGTTATAAACTGCATAGTGATGCTCTGAAGTTTTACTTCCTAGGCCTACCAGCTCTTGGCTTTGGAGGAAGGCCTCCAGTACAGGTGGCAAATCACCTCCTTCCTGTTTACTCAGGGGTTTGCTCTCTCCAGTCTGTGTGTTGCTTCCCTGTTTTTCTCCCAGTGTAACCACCAATTAAGCTAGGGCTATAAACTCATAAAGACTCATACTTTTACTGACAAAAACTACTTTTACTGATGAGGCCATATACAGTGTTCAGAGAATAAATTCTCTATAATCCTAAATTGTTATGCAAGATTGTAAACAGACAAAAACTACACAGCAAACAGCTTGATATGGGCAAAGAAATGAGCAGATGCTTTTACACTGAACCAAAAGTGGGATAAAACTGGAAATCATTGCATTGAAAAATCAGTTCAAGAGGTGGTGAAGAGTTGGAGTATCCAGTTGTGTGCATCATTCAGAAATGATGTCCTTTTGAATAATGTCAGCCTGGCTGACAAAAAAGCTGGGCACTTTTGCTAAGTAGCCTATAAGAGATACTTTAAATTTCGAAACCGTATTGTCAGTGCACTTTTGGTGGTGTTGTGGACTCCCACAAAAAAAATGAAAAAGTAGATTTTAGTTAAAATTATACCAAGTCTTCATACTTCAAGGAATATTAATGGGGAAACATTCTCTGAACTCTGAAGAAATTCCTGACTGACAAACTGTGACCCTGTGCTAAGGAGCATAGATGAGATCCCAAGTGAGCTAAACCAAGAAGATGCAAAATCCCTTGCTTCCACCCATGTATTTGTGAGCTTTTCTGTGTTAACTGAAATGCAAATCCTATTTGTCTTATGAACACTAGCACAAGAGCCCTCTGACAAAAACACACAAAAAAATAAGATTGGTGAGGTTGTGAAGAATGATCACCATTCAACACTTTTGTCTGTAGTTGCACAGGTCCTGATAAAGACGTTTTTCACATAAGCATGCGCTCTGGCTGTAGGTAACAAGGTAATACTTTCTACTCCCAAACACTTATTTCTGTTTTATACCTGTGGCTCCAGAGGTTTCATTCTTTGAAGCTTTCATCACAAACATGTGGTACTTCATTCTGTGAAAAGCACTGTCATTTTCTTGGAGTAATCTTAACTTTCACCTATTGCAAAATATCAAATATATTTGCTTTGAAAAAGTACTTCTTCTAGGTAAAAACAGAAATACCTAGAACTGCCGTTCTTGCATGTGAAGAAATTAAAGCAGTCTCTGAAATGCATTTGCAAAAGAAGATTGAGCAAATTGGTTATTTTTGTGTTTAATTGCTGTAACAGCCGTAATTTGTTTGCCTTTTCATTACTTTAAATTTTGGCCATGTAATCGCGCTGTAGAATAGGAAGAATTGCAGCAAATGGAGGAAAGAAAAAAAAATGAATGAAAATGTTTGTAAAGCACTTGAAAGATGGCTCCATGACGGGGATTATGCTCAAACCATCTAGACTCTGACAAGAACAATGAAAGTCTAGGAGCAAGCTGATTAAATAATGTAGTGGACCTAAGCTCACAAAAAACATATGTAGGTGTGCTTTTTTTTTTTTCTTTTCTTTTTTTTTTCCAACTGCAGAATGCAGTATCCAAAAAGAGAGAAAATCAAGTTGGGTAGATATTGCCATATCTGCCTCAAAGATGGAATGACAATTTGTTGATGTCAACAATGTGACGGAAATAACCTCAGGTAAATACTCCTCTAGCCTCATTACTGTTAAGACAGGGGTAACTCTGGGAGAACTGTTTTCCCAGTGATCTCTCAGTGCTCCATGCTCCTGATTCAAGGAAGATTCTTTTGTTGAAAGTGTTACATGAATTTGTGGGAGCAGAGACAATAGATGTGCATTCATGTGGTAGTACATCTTAGCTAATAATTCCAGCCTGATTTGTGATGGCCTGTGCAGAATGTCTGGTATGTTAATATTATGCTGCTATAGTTTACTTGTTAATTCTCCCAGAGGGACTGATTTATAATATTTCTCTTTGTGATAATAATTTATGATACTATAGGTTGGGGAAACAGTAAAGTCATTAATCATAAGAAAATCACCAATGCCAAAAATTCACAGTAACCCCATTAGTCATTTTCTAAATTTTAAGCATTTTTTGCTTTGCTTCCAGCAACCAGAAAATGAGAAATGACCTGGTTAAGAATAATTTTTCTGCTCTTCCCAAAAGACCTTAAGAATACACACCACTAAATTACTGGAACACAGTGGGAGTATAGCGTACAGTTGATCAGGTAGTTACTTTAATTAAGACTTCTAGTGCAAAAGCAGCTACATTGCAACATTTTGTCCTACATCCAAGTCAGCATGCTCTCTCTCTGTCATTGTGGACTTCAGCTGTGTAAAGGAACGATCATGTAGGCTACATGGGTTTGAACACAATTTGTCCTCTGACAAAGATTTAAGACAATATGACCACATATGATAACAATATGTTATCACCTAGCTGCTGACTGGTAGGATTTATTGAGGCCTTGCTTGAAATCTACGTGAGGAAAGTACAGAGTTTATGATGTGTGTTTCAAAACTTGTCACAAAGTCACACCCTCATCGATCTTTTTCTCCACTCCTCTGTTTTTCAGTAGGATCTTGTGCACTTCTAGGCTGCATCATCTCTTTCTGACTTATCAAAAACAACTATACTGGTTCTGACTGGGTTGTTAAGTCACTATCACAGTACTGATGATTGGTAATGATGTTTTGTCATGAATCAGTGTTTAGCAATCTGTGCTTTATGAAATTCAAATTTTTCATATTTTTTTTGTGAATCAGACTCTCCTGTTCCAAATCACTGAATATATGTCAGGAAAGGCACAGCTGCTGAGCGGCACCTCTCTCTGTGGCAAGCTGCCTCTGTGCTCTCAGGGAAAGTCTGTGTGCAAACAGCCTCTGAAGTGGGAATGACTGCATGCACTGCACAAGCCTCTTCGTTGTTTTTTTTTTTTTCCTTTTTGTGATATATCCGAACTCCATGATTAAAATCTTCTTACTAGTTTACCTGTCACTTTTTCACTTTCTCAGCTTTGGCCTTTCCTGTGATGCTTAAAAATCAGTTTTCTGAGTGATTTGTCTTGATTTTCATATTTTCCAGAGATGTTATTTACAGGTTGCGCTGGTCACTTCCAGTCTCAGTTTTAACTCCTCACGTGAGAGCTTTCTGACACTTGTGTACTTGCAAGAGTAGGATCTATTACTAGTAATGATCTTCATGGAACCCGTTTCTTTAATCTTGTATTCAGGTTTCTAAGAATGATGCTGCAGCAAGCAATATGCATTCCCCTCCAATTTTCCACCCCAAAATCCCAGTGCTGTATATCTGAATCTACCTTACATTTTTTTTTCAGTAGTTTCATTAAAAGTAGCTCTAATAGCTTCAAGTACCATAATCTAGGGCAGAACAAAGCTGAAAATTGGTTTGTCTGGTTGCCTTTCTATCTTACCACGTATGACATCTGGGATCACAATGTATTTGCAAGTCTTGATGCTTCCTATGTCAAGTTTCTCATGTAGGCTGTGAAGGTTACGCTTTGTAGCAGCCTGTCCTTCTTTTATATTCTGTAGTTTTAAGATAGATGTTGATGGCTGATCAAGGGTAACAGATATGTATCAGAAAATTATATTAATGATGAGAAGTAGGCAAACTCCATGCTGAGAATGGGAAGCACATATGTAAATTGAAATAAACAAGGAAGAATCTCCTTTCTCCTCTTTGAAAATCCATAGCTGGGCAGCTCAGCTTTATCTTGCAACAGGTTCTATTCTTCCTGAAAGACATAGTTCTCGTGTCTCATCTGGGGCAAACAATGATAATAATAAAGGGGTTAGAAAATTTAAAGGGTCAGAAGGGAAGTAAATAAAGGGAAAAAATGGCGAACCATATAGTGAGAACACTGGAATGCATGGAAATACATAAAAGACTGTTTGGAAGATGGACATGTCAACTGTCCTGTGTCTGTGGTAGAAATGACAAGGCTGCAACTGATGACTCATATTACATTTTGTGGCAAAAAATAGATTAAATGGGCTGTGGAGCTTGGAAAATACTGTTTGGAAAAGCTGTGCAGTCTGTTATTGTAGAGGCTGGAGAATAGTTCAGACAAGAAGTATGTCCTAAATAAATATATTTAATCTTCTTATGCTGTACAGGTATGCAAAAGAAAGTACTGATATATAGTTCAGGCCCAGGTTATGCTGTATAAATTACAGAATGACACAACACACACTAGGCGAAGAAAACCTCTACATCTTCTATAGAATAAATACAGATGATTTGTTCTCAGACATTATTCAGGAAAAATAGAGGAAAAATAGAGAAAAGGAAGTAGAGGAGGTCAAGCACAATCTTGATATGAGACAGCTCTTACAGTGATTGCAACCTGCAAGCTGTACAGGGTGGGATGTCACTTGCCAGCACTGTTTGAAGGGTGAGAAATCTGGATTATATTAGATGATTTTGTAGATCATTAACTCAATGAACTGTTTGGACTATTTCCATTCTTTGTATATTTGTCTTTTTTTCCTTTGCTCACTAGATATGGAATGGATAGAATGCTCCAGAACTGCAGCATCAACTCTTTAACTCCCAGTGCACTACATGATGTTATGATGTGGAATACCAATAACCAAAAATCATAAAACCATGACAATTTACTAACTTTTTGCACAGAAATTTTTAAAAACATATCTTCCTAAACTATATTCTGTAGATATTTCTTCTGTAGATCTATGCCACAGCTTTTAAGTTTCCTGCAAATAGATTGCAACTTTACAGTTTTTGAATTCAAAGCAAAAACAACAGGAAAAAAAAACCAACAAAACCTCAGGTGCCTCATATAGTTATATATGATATGGGTTTTTTCCTGGTTGCTCAGCAATAGAAAATGCAGGCACGTGTCTCCCTCCTCCATCTCCCTGGCACCACTTGGAGATGTTTTGTCCTGGCCTTTCTTCTTTTGTTCTTACCTCTCTGTGGGAGTGTCAGTTATGAAAGGGTTTTCAGCCTGATTTTTTTCTCTGAATTTATATCTCCCTGTTTTCTTTTAGAAGACTGCTATATATAAAGATCTGACAAATGGCTGCTGGGAAAGGAGGGACAGAGTTGTGGGAGATGTGTGTTACTTTAGCTTAGGTGTGGAGATGCTTTAGACACCTGCTTATCTGCAGCATCCTTCTGTCAGTGAGAAGATGAAAACATTGCTAGAAGACAATTCAGTGCCTTTGGGACCTGAGTTAGCAGCTAGAATTGTGTTGGTGAGTCCCCCACAGCCACAGGCCTCAGAAGGAGGCCAGGAGAGCAGAATACGACTCTTCTTAACAAGGTGAGCATTGAGGTGCAGGTGAGCTCCTCAGCTCGGAAGGGTTGACCACCATCTTGCCCACCTGTACAGAAGCAGGATCTTCAAGTAGATAATGCCAAAGTTTGTCGCTATCTTGACTGCAGGGCCAAGAGGCCATTCAGTTTTGAGCTTCTGCATTAGATTAATCTCAGTGGGGTCATTTCTACATCTCATGCATTTTTAATGGTTCTTAGTAGAATTTGGACCAGACTGCTGTTCTTGCCACAGCCATATAGAGAATTATTGATCGATACCATCTCCCCAGTGAATTTGCCTGTGCTTCTGGATACCAAAAGAGTTGTGGGAAGGCAGGTAGGGAGTTATCAGCACCAATGTGATTGAGCCTGCAACCTCACTGCAAGGTGGATGAATCATCAATGCAAAAAAAACCACAATTCTTGGCCTCAAGCTTATACATATGCACTTGTGCCAGCTGGTGAGAAGACTGGGTGGGTGGATAGATGGAAGGGTAGGAGCAACAGCTGAGAGAAAAAAAAAAAAGGGCTTCAACCACACTTGAGGCAAGAGGGTTGACTGGAAGTTTTTGACCTCACTTACCCTCTATGTTGTGGCCATGATTGCCACCAGGCAGCAGCTTCTCATCCTCTGCAGTTTTCAGCCAAAAAATGGTGGTGGGTGAGTTCTCATTTTGGTTTATCCTTATGCACTGTTCTGACAATCAGTGTAAGTGCTGATTCACAAAGCAGATCACACCTAAGGCACGCCTGCCTTAACAATGGGAAAAACTTCGGCTGCCCAAATTTAATCCATCCTTATGTCTATCAGGGTACAAAGTCAGCAGTGGACTATACCTGAAGCTTCACAGAGATACACATCACCAAGCAAGTTAAATCTTTATTGTTTAATCCGTCATGTATAAATGGTTGTCTTTCACCTCTTCCTGCAGTTGAGAAATGTGTGCAGGCAGATTGTGACATCCTCAGATACGCTCATTATTCAAAACGATTTTCAAATTGGTTTGCAGAATGTTTCCCATGTGCAGAGCCTGAGTGTTCTGTAACAAAGAATTGGTTATCTGGGCTTTGTTGGTGGGGTAACTCTTGCATTGCTGGGTTTATCTCAGGACAAGAGAATGCAGTGGAATGCAAATAGCAAATTCTCATTACCATCATCAAATAGAATTTACTGCCAGCTGAAACATACCTTTAGACCCAGTGTGCAAGTTAATAGCCTGTCTTCATTTAGATGTGAATTTGAAATTGTCGTAAACTTAGAACCGTGTTTGGGATTCAGATTATTATTTATAAGTGTGTGTTTAGACTGTTCACCCAGCTCTGATACTATATGTGTGCCATCAGTTAAGTGGCAATGCACGTGGCAGAGTGGCAGCTTTGCAGCCTTGATTTATTCACCACCAGGTGCGCTGGCTTCATGATCCAGTTTCTGGAGAAATATTTAAATCTCCAGCTGGCACAATGTAAAGTAAAATTCTAAATAAAAAAGCGACATTTAAGGAAAAAATAATGAGAGGTCTGAAGAGCAGCTGACTATACACAAAACCTTGGTGTGCTGCAAGAATAAAGAACCTCCCAGACACCATGTTCCTACATATGGGCAAGACACATGCACAAGAATGGGGGTGACTGAGATCCACAGGCACAGTGTTTCAGTGCAGGCTGCCAAACCCTCTGGTAGAGCACCCTAGGCTGTGCATACTGGAACAAGGGAAGATGAGGCCCCAGTTTACCACTGTGGTAACAACCATGGATTGCCATTTCCTACTGCTCTGTGCAAGCATGCATGGGCAGTGCAACTTGTCATGGTACCTGCAGTATCTCAGGATTACTAGAAACACGGGTATAGCAGAAACTGCTGTACCTCTAGGCAAAGCCCATCTCTTCCGTATTCAAAGGACACCCAGACATCCACAAACACTGAGTAGGGACATGTACTTTTCTTATGTCCCTTGTACCAGTCAAAATGTAGTCTTCTTTAAGGAAAAAGTCTTCACGTGATTCAAATTTATGTTAAAGAGAGCCTACACTCTATATTATTGTATTAAAATAGATGAAATAAATATTGTAATTAAAAAAAATCATTAGGAAGCCAACTTAGGTAAAAGAAGACAGTAGTAAATGAATAATCTCTGAATATTAAATTCTGTAATGCCTCTTAAGAATATTCTGCCTTATGCAAGTTGTTCAGTGTTTTAAGAACCATTTTGTTCAGTGTCACTAGTGAGTCACTAACAGACTCCTTTTGAAATGATTTCCAAAAGATCTTTTGAAAACCCATCCTGGTTTGTGAGCTACATCTTTTGCATATCATTCCCTGAGAGATGCACCATCACTTCTACCAGATGAATTTCTAATTAATTATTTGCTTTTACATACCAGTACTCCACAGTGGCATGGGGAAAAAAATAAAAAATTGTTCCAGTTTGGTATTTTTCCATTCATGAAAGTTTTTACTGAAGAGGAGAACAGCAGTGGTGTCCAAACAGAAGGGATTTCCTTGAGAATGCATATAACTGCTTACCTCTCAAGGATAACAGTGTTTTCCCATGCTTCTCTTTCCCCATCCCTGAGGGTATTTTGGGCTTCAGTCTGGACCAGGGCATGTCACAGCACTGATACCACTACTGCCTTCTCTTGGGTGACTTTAAGCTAAGGAAGGGCTCATAGCCAGCAGTTCCTGGCTTCATGGGGCTTGGGCAGAGTCCTGCTGTGCTGCACCCAAATCTTGTCTGCCTGCCTGGGCCCTGGGCTGCCTCTTGGGAAGGAGAGAGAGACCTCTCCACCTCCAGAATCTCCTGTTGGCTGGGGTAAAAATATGAGAGCTGTTTAATAAGTTTCTACTCCTACGTTAAGAAAATGAAGGATAATTATTTTTTCCAGTGAGACAGTAGAAGGTATTTCATCAGCATAATGTATTAATCCAGTTTGAAATTTGGGTAAGACCTCTCTAACCCACCTGGGATGTGGGACCTGGCAGAAAAATGATACTTTTACATTGTAAGCAGGGTCATTTCTACCCTGCACTGCAGCCTCCAGAAAATACCTCCCCAGGAGTATATATACTCCCCAGGGCTTTATTTGGCAGAATGTCAAAACCAATTATAAAAAAAGACCAGCTCTCTCCAGTTCTGCAGCACCATAGGATTGCTATCATCTTCACACCCAGTTCATTATCAGACACTCCTGGCCTTTCTGGCACAGACAGCTATAGAGGAGATGTTCAGTCTATGTGATTAAAGGCTAATCACTGAGACTGCAAAGGTCTGGTGAGGAGCAGATGAACAGTGAGGCAGAGGAGCCCTAGCAACCCAGGAATGGGGAAAATGGAGAGCACTGAATCTGCTGCACCTGAGACTGCCCAAAGGAGTGTTCACCTATTGTGTGTGGTGCAAAACCACCGAGGTGAGCTGTCCAATTAAAGCACCTCCACCTAACACCTCAGAAGCTGTCAGGGGTGTAAGAGACTTACGGGATACTTTGGGGATGGGACAAAGGTGGGGAAAAGGAAGGGGTCAAGGCAAATTGGGGAAAACTGAGGTAAGAAGGGACAAAAGGGCCTAGCCACGTGTAAGCGGGTTAGCAGGCAGTGTGCTTGTCTGATTGAGCTCTGTGCTAGATCAACGCAGCCTAACTGATATTCTGGTTAAACCCTATTTATAGCCATCTTCTGTTCTGAGTAGGAATGTGTGAATGCCAGTGTGCTTCAAGCTGGACGTGTAGGCATGTAGGATAAGAGATGGGCGTACCAGTAAGACTGTGAACCTTCATGCATAGTATGTCTAAGGAGATGAGGAAACTGAGGAACCTGGGACCAGCTACTGGAATTAATCCAGGTAAGGCACTGCATCCACTCCTGAAGCTGGCTGTGTAGGGGTGTTCCTGCCTGGAATCACTTCCCCACTGTCCAGAACTGGAGAAGCAGAGCTGCAGCAGTCTCTGCAATACTGTCATCTATTTAATTAATAGTGGACTGTGTCCAGAAGTAAATCAAACTTGAGCAGAAATTATGAGAAACACAGTTGTTTTTCCCCAGAAACAAATTGCAAGCCTTCTGGTCCCACCCTTGCCTCTCCACCTGCCATTTAGCTTGTCTAAATTGTCTAGGCTTTTCATAACTCTCAAAATCAAAAAGAAAAATCACATTTCGTTTGCAAAATGGATCTCAAATCCAGCTCTGAAGTTTAGTCTCCATTGCCTCTCCATGAGCATTAGTGGTACCAGTCCTGTGTAACCTTTCCCAGTGTTAGTTTCACACATATGAAAGTACACAGATGGCCAATTATGCCAGTGACTGCACTGAATTATGATGTATAATTAGAGATGGGAGCAAGTTTCTAAGTTGGGAAAAAGTCAGGTCTAATTCTTTTAGACTTTTGGATTTATGGGATTTTATGGGGAGGCAGCTGGTGTGGTCCTCTTTTATCTGAACATTTAGTGCTTTACCTCCATGTGGGATCAGGAGTTGTGCTCAGTGATCCTCATGAGTCCTTTCCAACTCAAGGTATCTCGTGGATCTATGACTTAACGGTATAGATTTTTCAGCTTCTTGCAAAATACTTCAGATTGAGAGAGGAAATACAACACAAGAAGAGGGAGGTAGCAGTATTATTTATATAAATAACTTAGCTGAGGAATAAGCCCACTCCTCCTCCTACCCAAGTTTGAGATGAATTAGTGGCATTCATTTCTACCCTGCTATGTTCCACAAGAAATACAAGATTGTACTTTTCACTTCAAGATTGAGTAGAAAGACATGACTGTGACAAATCAAACCTTTTGGACAACCACAAAGTCTGAATTAATACTAAAAGAATTACATGCAGCCTGGTACTTCGTTCTTTCAAATTCTTTCAGATTTATTCTGGTAGAAAAGTAATTAGCTCTTGAAGCACAGTTGAACCTTGCCTACTTTATACTAAAATCTGACTCACTGGAAATTGCTACAGTTTTCAAATTCATATGCATGAAATGAAAGCAATGAACTGCAAAAATCAATACTTCTCAAAACATACTTACTTTCATTTGATATCTTTTGTTTAATGTCATTTCAGATAATATGGAGTTGCTGATCAGTCACTAAAATACAATTATGGTATGTTTTGTAAGAAATGACATCTTAATAGAAAAGCTTCCTCACCCCTCAAAAGACGACTGCTGTGATCCACTACTGGAGTGAGAGGGGAAGAGACGTTTGATTTCATGAACCATCTAGAGAGTGGGTGTAAGGCACTTGGCAATTATTTTTCAATATAATTGAAATATAATTGACTATTGTTTACTTCCATACATTTAGCAATAATGCAACCTATTTCTAAGGTAGCAAAGTGTTAAATGCCTGAAAAATTTACCAGAAGAATTTTGCTGGGTATACTTATTAAATTTCTGACAAGAATGTAAATACAATGCTCTATGCATTATTTTTTACAGCTTTTGTTTCGTCTCCACTTGGCCAAATACAATATTTTTCAGCCAATAGATCCACCAGAACATTTATAAGTTCCAACCTTCCTTTCCATTATTGAGGTTCAGCTTTGAAGAATTATTACAAACGTTTTAAAGCTGTATCTATGAAAAATACATAAAATGCAAAATAAATGATAAAGGATGTGCTCATTGCAATTTCCAGGTTGTCAAGTAAAAAAATTTTTATGAAAGGAAATGCAAACTTCAAAAAAGCAACAGTGTGGCATGAAATATTTTGTAGTAAATCTTTTTAATAAGTAGCTATGTGTATATAATTCTTCCTCTGTGACAAATTAAAGAGCAAAAATCAAACATTTAACATCTCCTTATGTAATGTATCCCCCCGCCCCCCAAAAAAAGAAAAAAGAACAAACATACAAACAAAAAAAGCTCCACATCAGCATTGTTTTTACATGAGTTTAATGCTTTTCATGTGCAACCTGGACTGCTACTGTTGCTGAATATTATAGTGAGCACCATTAACATGTGTTTCTGCCTGCATATTAGCAAATATCAATTACAGCTTTACTATTTTAATGGCTCAGTTTTCTCATTTTCCCTCTCCCTCTCTGAGGTTTTGAGCATGGACTGCAGTACCTACTGTTGACAATATCTGAAGTAACTATCTGCTCCCAACACTGTTAGGTCAGCTAAATAGGAGAGTGACCAAAACAGCTCGATACCACCTCCCAAATAGTGCCTGGCTCAAGGTTCTGCTTTCACACAGTGCAGCGGAGCAGCTCATCCAAGCTCTCACTGTGATCCAGAGAGGTCATTTAAATTCTCTGTGGGTTGGCTCTCTGTCCAGAGATAGAAACCCAGCCTCAATTTCCAGGAGAGCCTAATACTTCTGATTCCCAGTTCAAAGTATCCTGGTGTGTAGCAAGGTATGACCTGAAAAAGAGAATAATAAAATAACTAGGGCTATCCAGATGACTGCCTTTCCTTTCCTTGCTTTTCCTTGCTTTTCCTTGCCTTTCCATGCCTTTCCTTTCCTTGCCTCCCCTCTCCTCCCCTGTCCTTCCCTTTCCTCCCTTTTCCCTTTTTCTTTCAAGAGAAGAAATGCTGTGCTGAACTGGGGCGCAAAAGCTATCAATCAAAACGTCTTTGTGGGAGACAAATCCTGAAAAAATCCTGCTTTGGAAGGATGGAAACTTTTCTTCTTGTTTCCTGGGCTGCTCAGTTCCTCTGGCTGCATGCTGGGTAGGCAGTCCCCCACAGAGCTAAAGGCAGAAAGGAAAAGCTAATGAGTGTAAAGGACAAACTCCCAAATCTTCAAGTACCATGAAAAGAGACCAAATGAGAGACCACCACTCTCTCCTGCCCTGGGCTGACATGGAGATCCTGGACAGCAGACACCCAGCTGACAAGCACATATACTATAGGGCTAGCTGATAGATTTAGTATGTGTGCACTTGGGGGAAAAATGAGCTTTGATTGCAGGGAGCATTACCATGTCAGACCCTACCACCTGTCTGGAGGCTAAGAGTTTTCTAAGGAAAGCAAATGCAGTGCAGTGAGCAGTGAGGTTGAAGAAGGAATCCACAATTGCCCTGCCCTCTTCTGAGTAGAGGTGCCATGGTATCTAACAGATTCTAGAAGTTATCTTAGCTGGTAGCTGCCTCCTAAACTTTAATTTAAAAAAGGCATCTGCTGAGAAAAAAGGAGATGACTGGCAAGCTAGATTAGCTGCACCTGGATATTTCAAGCATTGTTTCTTGATGTTATTAACTACCCGAATGTGGCCCAAGACAAAAACTAAACTCTAGAATCATTAGATTTGTTGCCCTACAAGAAGCGGTCATTTATAAACTTACCTAGCAATGAAGATATATTTGGCAGCACCTGACATCCTTCTGCTACTATTAATAGCTTTCAATTAGGCTACAAGAGACCTCATCTCCCTTATTTCTCACTTTATCTCTTTTATATCTATTTTCATGCTTTTGTTTATTTGCTTTTCCTCTCAAATGGCTAAGACAAGCATACTCAACAAATGTATTTTTAGCTTAGGCCTCTTGTTGCATTCCTGCAGGACAAAGGAATTGTAGATCTGCTTGCAAATATTATGTTACTTCTTTTAGTTGTCTTTATGTAATTGTGGATTAGTCTTTCAGTATCCACCTGCAGGGAATTCGTGCTGAGCCATAAAAGCCTATTACAGCAGTGACTGGTGAGGCACTAAAAATACCTTAGTCAGAAACAGCTTGTTTCAGCTCTTTATCAGGCACTAAGAAAAGTGTGATGTGTAATATCTCACTGGAGAAGGATCTTTTCCAGAGGAGAAGCACAGTACTCCTGGAAGTTCAGAAGGAGAAAAAAAGAGATTGTGACAATCCAGGCACTGGGTGTTCCCTTCTACATAAGAGAAAAGTCTTCTCAAAGCAGCTCAGAATACTTAAGAGAAGCTACTCTAAAAAAAGGTAGTCCTAGTCCCAGCTCAGTGCTCTTAACTCATTCAACCATTGCTCTTATTTCTTTCTCTAAAGTCATCTTCAGGTAACTTCTTCCTCCCTCTGCATCTTATCTTTTCAGCTCTCCGTAATTTTGAGCACATTTTATTTGCTATTTCATCTGTTCTCTCTCACCTTCCAACTCTCTCTCCTACTGATTGATCAGTGATGGATCAGGTTTCAGTCTCCAGCCTTGTTTTGTTTGTCCTTCCCTCCTATTATAAGACTCTTTCTTTCTAACTCTGTTTCTTTCTGATCCCATCCTGTTGAATGTCCCTAAGACTAAAGTATCTTCCTCCACATGAATTTTGCTCAACCTCTTTTTTATTTTAGTGCTCTGTCTATCTGTGTTTCTCTAATATAGTCAATAACTGGGCTAATAGTTTCAGGTACCAGTCCAACATCTTCGTTGTACTTCTTAAGTGCGCTGCATGACTTCATCTTGCTCACATCAGTTCTCTTTCTCCCTTTGTGTAATTGTTAGACATTCTCACATTTGCACTCTGCCATGAGTCTTTGTCTCATGATGTTTATGCAATGTCAATAGCAGATTATTTGTAGGGGATGAGGAGCTGTGAATCACAAGATGACTGGGAACTCATGATGCTCTTGCACACCTGCAATCCTGTTGCCCAAAACACAGCTGGAGTTTTCTGACTCTTCTTTGCCATTCACAAGCCCCTGTTTACACAGAACTGTGTGCTTTCTTTGATTCATCATTTACTAAATCTTGAAGTCTGTGTGTGAGTACTGATGTAACATACAGTCATAGGGTCACCATCAAAAATAATGCTTTAAGGTTTTAGTCATTAAGGAATTATAATAATTCCTGTCTATAATTTTAATTCAAGTCTTGAGCTTGTGCTTGGAACAAGATTAAATAGCAATTTATCTACCTATTCCTGCAATTTCCTTCCAGATGTCAAGTAGTGGATAAAAACTAATACCAGCCATGAAGATCAATAATTCTGATACAGCATTGTTTTTACCTGTCATTACATTGCGTGACATGATTTAAACCTGAGTTTCTGGCTATGCAGAAACCATTCTCTTCATTTTTTTTTTTTCCCTATAGCGTGATGTTCCTCTACTTCAGAAGCAATGCGTTATGTAACTGATTTTTCACAAGGAAATAAAGTTGACAACAGCAAAAAGGGTATCTGATGCATTGACTGTAATAATTACTCAGAAAGACTATTTTAAACTGCCTAAATCAGTAAGCACTGAAGGACTGATGCTGTAGCACATGCCCACTCATAGGAAGAGCTGCCACGGTGAGTTGTAGGCCTTCCATTGAGAAAAGAGAAAGTGCTGTAATCAACACGCTTATTATGCAATTATTAATAATAATTATTTATCCAAGTATTTCTGGTCAGACAAGTGTCTGGGAGATCAAGTTAGTCTGCTTTTGGTCACACTTCCCTGAAGCTCAAGCTGTGATTTCTGGCTGCTCCCTTGTGGTCAGTCCTCCAGCAGTGAGGCAGCTGCCTGCGAGACTTTCATAGGCCTCATCTTGAGTAACTCTCAACTGCACTTGAGTTAGCAGGATTTCAAAGTCCTGCTAAGAAGAGGGATTCCTGAAGGTCCATGACAGCGTGCTTTTAAAGATATACACTGAAGAGAGACCTTAAGCAACTTGTCCTTTGGATGTAGCTGAAGGCCTCTGTGGAGGGTGACTGACCCTGGAGTGAAAGAAAGAATAATAATATGAGGATCAGGAGTTTCTTAATGTTGCAAGTTCCATGAACTGGAAACTTTTAAAAATCATAAGAAAGGAAATGCCTGAGCCCCACACAAGGTCCACACAGAGTTCAGAATATACAAGCTAAAAATTGTGCAACACCAACAGCATGGGATCAGTATTTGAATGAAGTGTAAATAGAGTTAGTTCATTTATTAAGTGGAGCCTTCCTTCTCTATTATGTTTATGTGGAAACATCTTGTTTTCTTTTTAAATGGAAAAATAAACTACAAACACTCTATCACTTCCTTACAATTATTTTTCCCAAGAAGCAACTCCTGAATACAGACCAATTCAATTGAGCAGCTCCATGTAAGGCATATTTATTTAATGCAGTAAACCCGTTACACGGTGCTAGCACGGGGCAATAGTGGAAACTCTGATATCAATAAGTAAGTTTTACATTATCCATAAAAGAGCTCAGTAAATTGCAGAGACTCAGGCTCCTTTGTTCTTGCTCATAAGGTGACAACCCCAGAACTATCTATATTTAATGCTGCTTCTAACTGAAGTAAGTGGAAAATCAAATTTGAGGGGTTTGAGTGAACATCAGAACTGAAAAAATAAGGCAGGAAAAGAGCTGACTGGCGTTTTGCCACCGGCCTGGAAGCCCAGGATATTATATAGTCCTTAACAAAATAACTGAAGAAGAAAAAATATAATATTTTGTTATCAAGCTTAATAAATATTTATCTCCTCTTTGAGTACCTCTACATTGCAATCCTTACATCTATGAACAGAATTAGAGCAAGTTAGAAAGCTAGCAGCATCTAGAAAAGGTTGAGATTTTGCAGAACCTAATGGCAACGATTGTGTTATTATCTGATATCAGTGTTAAACAAGCATTACCACAAGACCACAATGAGCATTTTACAAATGACCAATTGTGTCCTCTACAGTCTGCTCTGTGGTTTCAGTGTGAAGATATCTAAAGGTCTCCTTGTGACAGATCTCACATTTAATAGTTGTAATTTAAAAAAAAGGGTTCCTGTGAAAAGACATATTGTTTTAGTTGAGTCTGAGGTCTCTGACACACTTCTTCCAGTACAAGTTCGTGTCACTGGTGTTTAACTGAGTCATTGGACACTCAGTCCTGCTTGACAGTGATTGATGTCATTCACTCTTAGGAAATTCCCATAAGCTTGCTTTAGCAGATCTCAGGCTTTGCCCATCGATCAGAGAATGAATCCCTGGAGACCACAGTCTCTGTGAAGACAAGAGACTTTGAGTTGCTGAAAAGTTGTGAAAATGAAAAATCAATCCTTGTTCAGAAGCTGATCAGAGTCAAATCTCAAGCTGCAGAGTTCAAATGAGTCCAAGAATTCCCAAGATATTTATCGGACTGAGAAAACCGAGCCTACGCATTTGAGGGTCTAGGGGTTTCTTCTTCTTACTGAGTTCTGTTTGGTTTCAGGAGCATTATAAAAAAAGATTTTGTTATAAACTAACAAGTGGTGCTAATCCATGGTCGCTGTGGCAAAGCCTTCCTGAACAAATAGCTAAATATCTAACTAGTTCCTAACTAGCAACTCTAAATTTGAGTGTATGTATCATGAATGATTCCTGGAGGAGGAGGATTTGTCAAAACTCTGAGCCATAACTGATGAGAACACTGAAATCTCAAAAAAAAAAAAACCTCCTTCAGAAACTGTTTTGCCAGAGCTGCATTACAATTCAAGAAACTACCCTGAGAATAAGGATTTACTGTTGTAAAAATCTCCAGCAGCTACCATTCAGTTTAAACTGGCAAGTAGCCGTACATTTTGTCTTAGAACTTTTGCTTAGCATTGTATACTACATCTTTTGCTTTATTCTTGTAAACCTTAACTATTTATGATGAAAACCTCATAGAATGTCCTTAGCAGAAAATTATTTTACCTGTATTGGTCAATGCTATCACTAGTGTCTGGCCCGTTTCTAGCTGGCCTGTTCAGAAGATGATAACTGATCTTTTGTGAAAATTATCAACCACATGAAATATTTTCAGGATAAGATAATCCATATGAAATGCCTACAGATGCCGGGCCTTTCATCTTTCTGATTTTTTCTTTTTTTTCTTTTTTGTTTTAAGCACATATTGTGAAGCCCCAGCTAGTCAGGCACCAACAAATTCCCTGAAAACTGAGTGAAAGATGAACAAGACAAGAACTGTTGGCCTGGCATTGTTGGCAAACTGTGCCACATTTCATGCAACGTAGCCTATCTTGAGTACTGGTGACCACAGAAAACAGCTCTAATAAGGCCATTGCAGATTACATGCTTAACAGACACATTTTCCAAGAAAAAAAGGAAACCATTAAGAATAAAAAGAAAAATGCAAGAGCTTCCTCAACTCTGAGCCAGTCACTCTGCAGCAATTACATATACTCATGGACTGGTCAAAGAGATGCTCTTATCTCTGAGACTGTCTTCTGATGATTTACTCTCTTCTCTATAGAAACCGTGTGTTACCATGTTTTTCATCAAACAGCTGAGGAGACAATCGAAAGCACTGAGCACAAAGCCAGTGATATATTTACACAAGTTACTTGTTTAAGCTCTGAAGCCAGCTTTTACTGCAGCATTTCAGTGAAAAGTGCTTATTTATGCTTTTCCTGTTATAAGCTGAAATAAGAGTGATCGTTTGGGAGACTGAATCCTGTAGGCTTTAATTAATTAACTTCAAGTTGCAGGGAATTAAAGATGGGGATCCTTAACCCTTGGTAAGCTATAGAAGAGATATGCTGTAAGGCAGTTTATGAACACTGCATCAGAATAATGTAAACTACTAGAGTGGGAGAAGAGAGAAGACCGGAAGACCTATGTATGTATT